>CAMRHE010000188.1:2277500-3477500 GCA_947044405.1 Leptodactylus fallax
GGTCCGAGTGTCGAACCCCCACAGGTCACATACTGTGGATATGTCACCAGTATGAAAACTTCATTTGCGGCTGGAAAACCATTTTAAGTATCCACTGTCTATTAGTAAATCTTCTCTTATGAACCCATATTTTAATGGTGTAGCCCTATTTGGGGGGGGGGGGGTATGAGTATTATCCCTCCCGCAACAGACTCTGGCGCTGACCTGTGTGTATAATGGGACCTGAAGCCTTCGCTGAAGGGAAGAGTGGGAACATATATGAAATATATCAGTGCCTCCACCCAGGATAGAGCCTCTGTATTACAGGGAGGATCTCTTCCTGGGACTTACCCATGAAGTACAGTTAGTAGCCTTAACAAGGATCACTGTACTAATCTCACAGTCTGAAGAATACATACAGATACCACATAAGGTTATAACAGTAGCTTTATAAGAATCAACAGGGTAATAATACATACATAAAATATACTCAGAACACAGCAATACTACAACAACCAGCAAGTCCTCAACCGTCTTAGGTTATATACCCGGGTATATATATAGATATATAGCAAGAGTCCAGTGCACAATACCTCCAGGCAACAGAAGAGATGCAGGGGCCCCTGTGGATGACTGTGGATCCTCGGATTCTTCCAGGAGATGACAGACAGCCGATCAGGAGATGATGATGATGATGGTGAGATTCTTCACAGGCCGCAAACAGGGCGACGGTGACGGCAGTAGATGCAGGCCTGACTACCCTAACACTGAGTCCTTAACCTGCCAGCTAAACTACTAGTGCCACCGGGCCTCTAACTAGCTAGTTGGCCTTCGGAAGCCTAACCTATCACTGCCCTGAACTATATATATATATGGATCCCTAACTACAGTTACTAGCTAGGTCCTGTGAGTATATAGGGGGTAACACATACCTAACTATATACTGTGAAGTAAAGAGGAACCAGTGGCTCTTAGACTCCCCCAGACATAACATGTCTGGCTCAGCAGCTCTGCTCACATCTCTCCCCCCCAGCAGCTCTGCCTCACATGTGTCTGACTCACTGTATTTACAAAACAAAACTTGCACTAAATGCCTGGGGTTTCTGAAGCCAAACTGCAGGGGCAAAGAAGCCAAATACATAATATACAAATAGAAATAGCACACCCCCACACCCCCCCCTTTGTTAAAATCTTTACGTCACGTCAAAGACATACAAAGTCATAGTATACAGTCAACATTACCAATGACAATATCAATATGGTTGCTTTTGCATTTACAGAGTCACAACAGGTTAATAGGTATACATGCCAGCAGGAGCGAAAATTGGTAACATATTGACCAAAGTGGACACTGCACCCACCCAAGCATGGTATAAATGAGGCTGAGTAGTAAATCTGGGGTCCCCCAAACTATCATATGTCAGCATAGGTGGAGGGTGTCTAATTCTCTCTCCTCTCCGTACCTCTCTCTGAGGTAAACTAGCATGTCCAGGCCCTAAACTAGGGTTGTCTGCCATGGGAGGGGATGGTGCTGGTGGCGTAGGAGAGCTAGATCCCTGCTCATCTGTAGACACAGATCTAGGTACGAATTCTGGAGTTTGAGGGTTCATAGGTCTCCCTGAAGGAGAAGATACTGGTGATCTAGGAACTTCAGGAGCCACAGTCCAATCACTCTCAGGAGTTTCAGGAAGGTCAGGTGGAATATCGGCTAAGGACTGTGGAGAATCGCAGGCCGAGCCATCATTGGAGATATCCATACCATCAATCTGAGGTACAGGCAACAAATGATTTCTATGCCAAGTCCTGATCCTCCCGTCCCGTCCTTTTATCTTGTAGACTGGTATTCCAGGCAACCGATCTACCACTGTAAAGAGTTCACTCCGCCATCGATCAGCCAGCTTATGTTTTGCAGATGCTCCCAAATTCCGTAGCAGAACATGGTCCCCAGGGTTCAATTCTCGGTATCTTACTCGAAGATCAAATCTCCTTTTATTTCCTTCATTCACTTTGGCCGCATTTTCCTCAGCCAGCTGATAAGCACTCTTAAGCGTTTCTTTCAAACGTGCCACGTATCGGTAATGATCTCGATGACTGATACCATCGGTAGAGACTCCCAACAAGATGTCAATAGGTAGCCTAGGCTCTCTTCCAAACATCAGAAAGTATGGTGAATATCCTGTGCTCTCGTGCCTTGTACTATTATAGGCATGCACCATAGCCTCCACTTTTCGACTCCAGGATCGCTTATCCTCAATTCGTAAGGTACCAAGCATATCAAGTAAAGTCCTGTTAAATCTTTCAGGAAGGGCATCTCCCTCTGGATGGTAAGGCGTCGTCCGACTTTTGCGGATGTTCAACAACTGAAGTAACTCTTTGATCAGGTTACTCTCAAAATCCCGGCCTTGATCAGAATGCAACCGGTGTGGTAAGCCATAATGGATAAAATACTTTTCCCAAAGCACTCTTGCAACAGTGACTGCTTTTTGATCCTTAGTCGGAAAGGCTTGAGCATATCGTGTGAAGTGATCAGTCACCACCAATACATTTCCAAATCCTCTGGAGTCGTTGTCAATATAAAGGAAGTCTATGCAGACAAGATCCATGGGGCCCGAACTCTTCAAGTGTCCCATGAAGGCCGCTCCGCTGGTTTGTCCTTGTTTGAATTAGGAACAACATCTTCTTTAGAGATGCTTTTCGCTTTCTTAGGGGTACTAAAACTAATGTCAGCTTCTTGTTTCTTCACTAACTTCATTAAGTCAGGAAATGGAAGGACTCTATCAGATAGTAAGACCTTGAGTACTTGAGCAAGAGGATGATGAGGTTGTAACCCTCTCACCAACTGACTGGTTCTCATAGCGTCTACCTCTGAAGTAGATATAGCTGCGTGGTACACCAGACGTGAAAGAAGTAGCTGTAAACGGTTAATAAAAGTAGAGACATTTTCCCCTTCTTTTTGACGAACCATTCGGTAATCAGTAACCATCTGGGCAAGGTCATAGTATGGCTCAAAGTGATCAGACAGTACTTGTATATAGTCCAATGCACTCACTCCTTCATGAGAGTCTCTGTACAAGCGGATCAATTCTGCAGCAGGAGACCGCAAACTTTCACTGATACGCTGCCGCTTGCCTTCTTCAGAGCAAGACCATTCCTTCAGGCATTGGAGAGTATGTTCTTTCCATATCTCAAAGTTTTCCTCCCCTTGTGGTACTGGGACATTACCAGAGAATACTTTTAGTTTCTTGTAGTGAGTGGCCTGCAGGCCCTGAGCTAACATTTCAGTCAGCCTGGCTAAAGTGCTAATAGCACTGTCACTAGAGGAACTGCTAGCGACGGCCATACTGGGGGGGGTAACTGGCTGAGCGGGGTTCTTCCTTTACCTGAACCAGGGGAGGAACAGGCGGTCGGTAATCCCATGTAGTAGCTAGTGGGAGGTTCCCCTCTGAGCTATATCGCTTCTCCATATCAATGACTATTCCCACTTCTAAATCTCAGCAGTGCCTCCAAATGTAGCCCTATTTGGGGGGGGGGGGGGTATGAGTATTATCCCTCCCGCAACAGACTCTGGCGCTGACCTGTGTGTATAATGGGACCTGAAGCCTTCGCTGAAGGGAAGAGTGGGAACATATATGAAATATATCAGTGCCTCCACCCAGGATAGAGCCTCTGTATTACAGGGAGGATCTCTTCCTGGGACTTACCCATGAAGTACAGTTAGTAGCCTTAACAAGGATCACTGTACTAATCTCACAGTCTGAAGAATACATACAGATACCACATAAGGTTATAACAGTAGCTTTATAAGAATCAACAGGGTAATAATACATACATAAAATATACTCAGAACACAGCAATACTACAACAACCAGCAAGTCCTCAACCGTCTTAGGTTATATACCCGGGTATATATATAGATATATAGCAAGAGTCCAGTGCACAATACCTCCAGGCAACAGAAGAGATGCAGGGGCCCCTGTGGATGACTGTGGATCCTCGGATTCTTCCAGGAGATGACAGACAGCCGATCAGGAGATGATGATGATGATGGTGAGATTCTTCACAGGCCGCAAACAGGGCGACGGTGACGGCAGTAGATGCAGGCCTGACTACCCTAACACTGAGTCCTTAACCTGCCAGCTAAACTACTAGTGCCACCGGGCCTCTAACTAGCTAGTTGGCCTTCGGAAGCCTAACCTATCACTGCCCTGAACTATATATATATATGGATCCCTAACTACAGTTACTAGCTAGGTCCTGTGAGTATATAGGGGGTAACACATACCTAACTATATACTGTGAAGTAAAGAGGAACCAGTGGCTCTTAGACTCCCCCAGACATAACATGTCTGGCTCAGCAGCTCTGCTCACATCTCTCCCCCCAGCAGCTCTGCCTCACATGTGTCTGACTCACTGTATTTACAAAACAAAACTTGCACTAAATGCCTGGGGTTTCTGAAGCCAAACTGCAGGGGCAAAGAAGCCAGATACATTATATACTAGTAGAAATGGCAGTTCCCTACAATGGTATTGGGAGGATATTGTATACCAGTCTTGATATTCCATGTGCTGGTGGAGTATGCACTTAATTATTGACAAGGTACTCACATGATCATGAATTAGGTGCATACTCTGGGAGCCCCTGCACCTCAGCTAAAATCTACTCCAGCTCTGTTGTGGTGTAGATTTCTGCTGTCATTTATACCACAGAAGTGACATAAATGACAGTGAGTCTGGCACAGCTGATGGCCTTGCCCAACACACTATGATAAAAGTGGCAAATGTGGCGCAAAAAAGCACCCAACTGTTTTTGACTGTTGGGGTAAAAAAAAAAGTGTCAGCCCTATTATTTGCATATTTATAACATTATTTCTGGTGAAAATAAATTAAATGCATATAATATTGCAAAAAAAAGAAGTAGGTGGGACATTAGAATTGTGCTGAGCTTGATTCCTTTGTCAAAATTCTCAGATACTTTTCAACTTGATGTAGGAAAACAATGTCTGGTACTGCTGTTGCTTTACAACTACTGCAGATTCATCATGCGGGTATGCACTAAGGGGAAAGACTAATGCATATCTCTCCTATTGTATACCAGTATTAAATTAAAGGGTTCTTTAATGCAATGAAATATGTTACAAACAGCTGACAATGGTAGCATATGTCAAAAAGAGGAATACCCACTTAAAGGGGTTTCCAGGATTTAGGATTTTATGGCCTATCAGCTGTACAGGGCTGCTTCCGATGCCCATACTATACACGCCACACAGCCGCAGCTAGCTCCAGTCCCTGATAGTTGTCAGGGCCATTATTGCACCTCAGCTCCCATTGACTTCAAAGAAAGTTGAGCTGCAGTACCAACCTGCAGTCACTATAAAGTGCATTGATCCAACTGCTTCTGGCTGTCTTTTATGTTTAATGCTAAGGTCCCACTTGGTGTCCCGCAGCAAACAAGCGCTGTGGGAAAAACAGCGGCCGCAACGCGGTTCTTCCCGTAGCTCTTTGCACAGAAAGTTTGCCTAGGTTTCCTCTGCAGACTTTCTGCTTCAATTATACCTATAGGGAAGCCACCAGAATTTTTGTAGGTATAATTGACATGCTGCGATTTCCAAATCCACGAAGGTTTTAGAAATCGCAGTGTGTCCGCTGAGCATATTATATCACAAAGTGGGCATGGGATTCGCTAGAATCCACATTGCTGTGTTTGTAAAATGCTGTGTCTTTTTCTGTGGCGTTTACACTACGTGGGGCCCCGACCTAAGACAGACATCAGAAGTGGCTTCATACAGCTGATGGGGTGGCTGTCAGCCCTCCACTGATCAGATATTTATGGTCTATTCTAAGACCATAGACAGATAGAAAGGCCTTAAAATCCTACAGTGGGTACGGAAAGTATTCAGACCCCTTTAAGTTTTTCACTCTTTGTTTCATTGCAGCCATTTGCTAAAAGAAAAAACGTTCATTTTGTAGACTCAGAACCCCATCTTGACAGAAAAAAAAAACAGAAATGTAGATATTTTTGCAAATTTATTAAAAAATAAAAACTGAAATATCACATGGTCATGAATATTCAGACCCTTTGCTCGGTATTGAGTAGAAGCACCCTTTTGAGCTAGTACAGCCATGAGTCTTCTTGGGAATGATGCAACAAGTTTTTCACATCTGGATTTGAGGATCCTCTGCCACTCTTCCTTGCAGATCCTCTCCAGTTCCGTCAGGTTGGATGGTGAATGTTGGTGGACAGCCATTTTCAGGTCTCTCCAGAGATGCTCAATTGGGTTGAGGTCAGGGCTCTGGCTGGGCCAGTCAAGAATGGTCACAGAGTTGTTCCGAAGCCACTCCTTTGTTATTTTAGCTGTGTGCTTAGGGTCATTGTCTTGTTGGAAGGTGAACCTTCGGCCCAGTCTGAGGTCCAGAGCACTCTGGAAGAGGTTTTCTTCCAGGATATCTCTGTACTTGGCCGCATTCATCTTTCCTTCAATTGCAACCAGTCGTCCTGTCCCTGCAGCTGATAAACAGCCCCATAGCATGATGCTGCCACCACCATGTTTCATTGTTGGGTTTGCATTGGGCAGGTGATGAGCAGTGTCTGGTTTTCTCCACACATACCGCTTAGAATTAACACCAAAAAGTTCAATCTTCATCTCATCAGACCAGAGAATCTTATTTCTCATAGTCTGGGAGTCCTTCATGTGTTTTTTGGCAAACTCTATGTGGGCTTTCATATGTCTTGCACTGAGGAGAGGCTTCCTTATGGCCACTCTGCCATAAAGCCCCGACTGGTGGAGGGCTACAGTGATAGTTGACTTTGTGGAACTTTCTCCTATCTCCCTACTGCATCCTTGGAGCTCAGCCACAGTGATCTTTGGGTTCTTTACCTCTCTCAGGGGTCTGAATACTTTCCGTACCCACTGTAAATCTGGGACAACCCCTTCTCCGTTTCCCCTATCATATTCTGGCAAAAATATGGCATGCTGACAGGTTTCTGCTACAGTACTCACTGGTAGTAGCAGTGAAGTGTCAACATCACTGCAGTCATCACTGCAACAGTGGCAAATGACACAAGATGGCTGGAGACTGGTAGGCAGAGAAAAAGATGTTAGCATGGTGTGGCAGGGAATTTGTTATCTGAGTGTTATTCCTTTCGTTCTTTTATACCAGTGTTGGCAGTCTGCAAAAAATTCTCTTTGTGTGTTGTATTTGCGAAAATGTCAGTATGCCAACCCATAAATATATATTAGTAGTGGTAATTCAAGAGAAAGTCCAGCTCAATATGTATAATAATGCCTCACAATTGTCTGTACTGTGCTCTCTCCACTGTTTCCAGGACTGCAGGGAAAACCTTGCTAGGCATCAAACTGCAAAAGGAGAAGATGCTCAGCGCATCATTGGAAATCTTCTTTCATTACTCAAAGTCCATTAAAAGCATTTGAAACTTTTATTAAAAATGTCAAGAACGCTCCCTTGTTTTAGATACACAATGGCTCATAAAACCAGTATTACTAAATCTCCCTCAATGGTTGGTATAAAAAAGGATGATATTGTCAATTTTCTTGAAGCACAATACAATTGTGAATATGTTGTGATGGTTAAGCAGGTGCTCTGCTCATTACAATACAGTTATCAGGGAACTATCTTACATCAATGGGAAAGACTTTGAAGATGAAGGGTTTGATGATGGCATTGTGACCCTTGGATACAGACACTGGCTATGTTTCAAGGTTTTCCTACACTTTTCGTTCTGGTTCTGCAATACTTGGTTTGATCAAACAGATTAATCATAACAATGTTTTCACTTGATGTTTTAAGACATCTTGGATCATATGCAGTAAATCAGCAGAATCTTTCTACATTCTAACGTGTATGCATAATACAGCTACTATATGTATTGTACATACTCTAGCAGTATTTTTATAGAATTATACTATAATCTATTACTATAATCATACGCCTTTTCAATACATGCAATAAATAATAAGATCATTTGCTCTTCAGATAGGACATCGCGATTTTGATGTTGAAAAACGACTTCGGAGAGATCTAAAGAGAACTCACGCATTATTGGCTGACCTGCAGCTTCTTTTGGCCTCCATGGGGGACTCAGGACCACCTGTAGACCGTGGAGAACTTGAAAGAGTTCACTTACAGGTGACATTTCAGATTATCAAATAAATGCAATACTTTCATTTATACAGTCTAGTCTAGTTAAACACATCATTACTTTATCTGAGATGTACATAAAACTGAAAATATTGACAAGGTATGATATATCACAACTGAAAAAATAGATTGCAAAGTTGCAGATTTAGTTGCCTTTTTTTGAGCCGAAGTCAGGAGTGGCTACAAAAGGAATGGAAAATATAAAGGAAGCACTTCTGTTTCACTTCTGTTCAATCCACCACTGACTTTGGCTCAAAAAACCGCAGCAAAATCTGCAACAAAAAACGCTGTTTTTCCTTAGCCTTAAAGTTAATAAAGCCACATACTTTTATCATATTTTTATCATATGTATTCGGTCTGTATTCTGAACATATTATATATTGAGATGAAGATTCCAGATAGAAATGCAATAACCTTCAATATACAAAGGATACAACACAACAGCTGAAAATGAAGAAAACCTACGTTACCATAGAACATAGTGTTAAGCTTGGGACTTAATTAAAATGAAGAAAGTGGTAACATATTATTACCAACACATAATCAGCAGCCAAGAAGTGTGGCAAACTGGAATTTGCTACTCCCTTTCACATCTAAGGTTCTGCTCACACTGCCGTCAGATGCTCTATGTAGTCAGTCACCAGTCTCTACAGATTCCATGCATAGAACATTGGCGGCCATGTATTAGAGCGATGGGCAGCTGGGGGAGATTATAGCTCTTCGAAAAAATATCAAAAACATCATAATAGATAGAATTTACTTACCTCTGATGATAGGATAGAAACTACTTTTATTGTAGAAACGTGTCAGGTTCTCTGTTAGGGTTGGGCATCACCCACCTATCGGGCATAACAGGCTTGTTTGACTGTATCAGTCACCTACAGCGCTGATTGACTATTGTGGGTACTTGATAGCCTTGACAGCCTATGTATGCTTGTGGCTTGACCACCTATGTTTCCCTCTTACTATATAGCTATATCCTGGGACGGTCTACATAAATAAATAAGAAGCCCAGATAGATTATGGACTATCTTTTTGCATATTCCGCCTAATAAAATATATTTTTCAGGGTGATCCATACTCTTTTTAGGGGTGTTTGTACGTGAGAAGTGTGTTGTTTGAGGGGATTAAGTGCCAATAAAACATTGGTCTTTCTCTCACTCCCATGCTTCTTCTAAGCTATATTTTTAATATTTTGAAGTCACAATTCTGATACCTTATCTTTTACTTTGACTAAAAAGTAAAGATTTACATTTTAATATACCCTTGGTAGGATAGTGACACATCCAATAATTTTTTAAGTTGATTATTTGAGTATTTACAATTTACCTTCGCTATTTATTTTCTATTGATTCTTGTCATGTAACTGCATTGTTACTGTTTTGCTCCTGGTGGTGGAAAAATCTTTTTCTTCTTGTATTTATGTATGAGATAGCCAAGATGATGGTCTATAAAATGATGGTAGTCTCACTTTTGAAAATGTAGTGGATGGTGAGATATGGAGCCTGAAAGTCAAAAGTTCAAAACATTGATACCCTTATGCTTGTCAGTGTATAACATATCCTGTTAAACGAAATATGCCATTGCATACTCTTATTGTTGCCATTTTTATACATATGATAGGTATTTACTACGGTTGTACTGTAAGTTTAGTCACAGTCGTAACCAAAATGATAAGTATATGTTCTGAATTGATAGTTAAATACCAGGGGCCAAGCAGAATTAGCTTTTATCTGATCTGCCAAAAAACAGTGTCCAAGAGGATTGAAAAATGAATGTACCAATGGGCTCTTTGCCATGTCCTGTTGTGTTAACTGTAATAAATATGCTCAATCTGCTACTGCACAGCTTGCCATACTCTTCATGGCATCCCATCCCACTTACAAACTGATCTGTGCTTCAATGTTTAGATGGCATGCGTTCAGCTGAGGAGCTTACTGTTGTAGCCACTGTTAGGGTTAGATCTCTCCATCACCAGCATAATCCTTACAACAGTTGGTTTTGTTCTGCTCTAAAAATAAACACAGTGCAAAATAAACCAGAATGGAAAGTGACCACACAGGGATATCCAGCAAATTGTGACACAGCTGTCTTAACAATTGTGTGCCAACAATTCTTCCCAGTACAATGGGAAATTTTATAAGGAAAAAAAAGCTTAACTATGAATGATTTGTAAACCAATTCCCTTTTATTATCGGCTCAAGTAAATCATAGTACAAGCTGTCACTCTTATTTCTCCAATGAAAGTCGGTAAAGTGGAGTGTCCTTTCTCCATTTATCTATTACAATTAAAGAAAAAAAGATCTGTTTACTCAGAAACAGCACCATACCTATCCATAGTGTATGCCTAGTATTGCAGCTCAGCGACATTCACATGAATTGCAATACCAGACATGGCACATGTATAGGAGTGGCGCTGTTTCTGGAATAATCTCAACCATGGGTGTAATTACAGCCATAGCATCTGCTCAGATGCTCAGAGGGCCCACTCAAAGTATCACGCCCAAAAAAATGTATTCTCTTGTTAGGAAGGTAAGTAATGTAAGTTGTAGTAAAGGTAATCTTCTTACATTCAGTACAAGTGAAGGTAAGTGAATTACATTGAAGTAATACTGCCGCAAAAATGGTACTTGATGTGAATTTTATTGGTTGTCAGTTATCAATTTTGTTCTGATCCTCAGTTGTGTCCTGTGGGGAGCAATACCATTCTCCAACTAGACAACATCTTGTGTGGACAAAAAGTCTGTTTCTCTATTCATTCTTATTAGACTCAAATCAAGGCTCTCTAGAGAAACTGACTTCCTGTGTACACATAAAACATTGTGTCATTTGGAAAGTCACATGATACAGCTGAGGACTGGAAGGGAGTGGTTAACTCACAAATACAACCACCAGAAAGAATTTTGCATCCACTGCAGTTCACATCATGTACCTTTCTAATGGCCATGAGAATTACAATTTCGAGGGAGAGCTAAAATACTTCAAGTGCAAAAAGACTGTTCCAATTTACAGGGCAAACCAAAGTGTAATTATTTAACACTTTTTATGTGCAGATTGTATGGCTACTAGCCATACTAGCTATCAAGAAGTTTTTACAATTTGTTAATTTAAATCAGCCTTTTCTAACAGTTCTGTACATCCGCAAATGTAAAATGTATGCATCCTCTACTTCATAGTTCCAACTGCATTTACTGTAACCCTAAGCTTTCAGGTTATTGACTTTACTTGAATGGATTGAAAAACTGTGACAGAATGTTTAGAATTGAGTATTTTTATATATCGAACATTGTTGTAGGATATAAGTATCTGTCCTTATAGGGGCTCGCCATGCCATTCCTATATTTCAGGTATCTGTACTACACTCTCCATGTACTCTTTCATAGAAAGGTCAGTTAACTTATGGTTGGCCATACATGTCCAGCAGCAGTAAGGTGAACACTTTCTCCGCAGACAGCTATTCCTTCAAACCACCCATACTTACATGCCTAGCTCAGATGAGTTTGAACGTGTTCTGAATGGGAAGAGAGGAGTACATTGTAGTAAAATACGTCTGTTGGCATCTTAACTCTTATGAGAACAAAAGATCAGGCATGTTGAAATTTAAGATGCCTGACCCTTCTTTCTGCTGGCATCATCTGTTTGGGTAGAGTCCCTGAAGAAAGTGGGTTTGGATAACTTTACCCTTAAGGTTATGACCACCTTTAATGAATTAGTGGATTGATAAACCTACACATATGGGGAGAATATTAAAGTTCAGTATAGATTTTGTCTTAAGTGGGTTGGAATTTTCAGTGCTCAAGGACTTCAGTATTACCCAATAAATCTCCATTCAGCCTATATAATGCCTATATAATGCCAAGTTTTAAATAAATGCATCATTGTTGGAAACAGAGTAGCAGCCTGGATTGAATAACATGCAAATTTTACCGAGGATGGATATGTTTCCACAGTGTAGAATTAGTATTTTAGAACCACTTTAGCATTTTGACTTATATTTCATTTGAATGTTCTGTCTGACTGAGATTATATGTGATAAAGCAAAAGCTGACATTGTATAATTCAAGAAGTCAGAATGTATATTTTAGGACTGGTTCTTTCACAAACACAAAACTTTAGAAAGACTCGAAGGTATGAATTATTCTTGAAATCCTATGCTTTTAAGTTGAAAGTATTTTGGAGATGTCCACAAGGTTTGGTTGATGATCTTGGGCACAGGAGATGAATGTACACCCACTCCTTTGCTTCAAACTGACAGCTCTCAACAAGCTCAAAGTAAAAGGCCAAAGTAATTTGAGGGTGAATGATTGAAAAGAAAATGATATTTGGATGTTTTCTATTGAGGGAGAAAATAGTCTCACAGATACCTTATGGGAATAGAGGAGAATTTTCTATGTGGCTTCCTACAATAAAATTACACAGGAAGGGGACAATTGGGCTGTATAATTTTATATATATAGTCAAATCTTGTAAACAAAGAGAGCTGATCTCTCTGACTGTTGCTTACAGGAGTTGTCTATTATTTACCTCTACCAATGAAACCTAATCACACCAGTAAAAAAAAACTGTTTTTGTTATGCATAAAGGCTCTTCTTGTGCATCTAAACCCAATATATTTTCTCTTCTAAAGTCCTATTGTTTTGCACACCAAGTTGTGTTGGAGCAAATTTCTTAATAGTCTTTTTTTAAAATCTCCTACTGTGTTGTGTCTACAGCTCCTGTGTCTTCATGTTACAGACTCCAAGCAGTTCATGTGTGTAGTCTGATCTTTCAACTACTTCTAGTTTAGCAAAAAGCATGGGACTGGTGGAAAAAAGTATAACTGAAGTGTCACAGTGTACAGGGTTTGTTAGTAGTCTGTAAAAATAGACACACATACAGTAAGAGAGGCAAGTAGGATAACTGTAAAAGTAAGATATTTTACTGATGACTGTGATGTTTTTCCTTTTTTTAATGTAATGGTTGCAAAGGTAGACATGTAGGGAACAAGATGGTCAATGTGATGTTTTTTCCTTAACAAAATAGAGGTAGTCGGTTCTAATGTTATTCTTAAAGTATACCTAAATGTTTAAAACTTATTTTTTTATTTTAGAAATGAATAGTGCAGGTGATGATAATAAACTTTGTAATATATGTTATTAAAGAAAAGTGCCTGTTTCTTCACTTATTTCTTTCATTGTGTCCCAGATCAAAATAATACACAAAAGTCTGTTCAAGTTTAAGTGGCAGGCAATAGGAGTCTATTGAGAGGTAAAGCAGGACAAGGACAACTCCTAGAGGCAGATAGGCGGCAGAGAGATAAGCAGACCCCTCTGCACTATACAGTGACAATTTGACTAATATTCCAGCTCTTTTCAGGGACAAAACTATTATCCAGCTCTTTGTGAGTGAAATTACTTATTAGATGCTATAGACCAGGGGTGTCAAACTCATTTTCTCCGGGGGCCACTTCAGCCTCACGGGGTACCTTGAAGGGCCAAGATTATTTTACACATGTATAAAAGTAACTTCTCCTTAACAGATAAGCGAGCTATTAAGCAGTAGTTACATTTGTACATTACTACTGTTACAATCAGCCCTTTGAGGTCAACCAGGAAGAACATAATGTATTGTTAAAACCTAAGACATTGGCATGTTACATACTATCCTCATCCTTTTCTGAATATATCAAAAATTAAGCACTATACAAATACTGTTTACCCCTGCAAACGGTATTATGCTCTATAGTTGCCTCTGCACACGGTATTACGCCCCACAGCGGCCCCTGCACACGGTATTACGCCCCACAGCGGCCCCTGCACACGGTATTACGCCCCACAGCGGCCCCTGCACACGGTATTACGCCCCACAGCGGCTCCTGCACACGGTATTATGCTCAATAGTTGCCCCTGCACACGGTATTATGCTCAATAGTTGCCCCTGCACATGGTATTATGCTCCATAGTGGCTCCTGCACACGTTATTATGCTCCTTAGTGGCCCCTGCATTGGTATTATGCCCCATAGTGGCCCCTGCAAACGGTATTATAGTCCATAGTGGCCCCTGCACATGTTATTATGCTCCATAGTGGTCCCTACATTGCTATTATGCTCCTTAGTGGCCCCTGCACACGGTATTATGCCCCATAGTGACCCGCCACCCATGAACTATTATTATACTCTGGGGTCTTTTCAGACCCCAGAGTATAATGATCGGAGACCCAGGTGGTGACAAACATAAAAATCAGTGTTACTTACCTGGGCCCCGGTGCGCTCCCTGCGTTCGGTCTTCTTCAATGTCGCACAGACCGGCGTTGCGACATAATGACGTTGGCCTGGCTCACGTGACGCCTGGGACGTCACCAAAGAAGGCCGAAGCCTGCTGGGAGTAACATCGGATCGCCGGAGAGGTAACACAGGTTTTTATGTTTATCACATCCCCTGGGTCTCCGATTATTATACTCCGGGGTCTGAAAAGACCCTGGAGTATAATAATAGTAGTATTTGATGGGGTTCGCCGGCCGCGGCCTCACTTACCATCCCCGCTCCTGCACACAGCCGCTTCTGCGTCCCATAGCAGAAGGGGAAGCGGGGGGCGGCCACGACCAGCAGCGGGGATCGGTAAGTAAATAGGCCGTTACGTGCCGGGGATACTCCAGCAGGCAACGGCCTATTTATATATATATAAAAAAACTTATCTTCACCTACCTGCTATGCCTTCATGCAGCCGCCGCCGCCTCCTCTTCTTGTCTGCGTGTCAGCGTAGGAGGCGCGATGACATCATTGTATCGCTGCCTGCGCTGACATGCAGAGGCCTTGTAAACCAGCCCAGGACAGGTATCGCGTAGCTTTGTTTTTTTTTTTTTTAAGCGGCCTGTCCTGGGCTGGTTTACATTACATAATGTACATAGACAATAAAAAATGCCGCAGCCCTACGGGCCAGATAAGTGCCGGGCCGGATAACAGAAGGCAGCGGGCTGGATTCGGCCCGCGGGCCTTGTGTTTGACACCTGTGCTATAGACAGTCTCATGTCCCTCTCTGCTCTCTGCCTCCCTTGTCCCCCCCTCCCCTCTATATAGAATTCATTGTGAACTGATCTGTCTGTGTACGGGACTTCTGTGTACAGACAGGATGAAAAGAATGAATGGAAAAAGTGGTAAGAGCAGAGACAAAAAGATGAAAATAGAAGAAACAGACATTTTTCTTAAATAAAGTATATTATAACATTTGTTATATTCAGAAAACTATTTTAAAAGTACATTTTAACTCTTAAGCCTAAGGCACCACATAGCGGGCCACAGCGAAAAAACGATTCAAGAAAAACTGTGACGGAAAGGCATGGCAGTTTTTCCTGCAGTGCTTTTCACGGAAAGTTTTCCTCTGCAGACTTTCTGCTTCCATTATACCTATAGGGAAACCATCAGAGTTTCCGTAGCTATAACTGACATGCAGCGATTTCCAAAAACATGATGGTTTTGGAAATCGCAGAATGTCTGCTGCGGGTTTTTTGTGCAATGTGTGGATGGAATTAATTAGAATCCCACTGACTTTGCAGGAACTGTAAAACGCTGTGGATTTTGCCACAGCGTTTCCCCTGTAGCCAAACCACAGTGTTTTCGCCATGTGGGGCCCTGGCCTTAAAGAGGTGTTCTGTTAATTGAAAGTTATCCTGTATCCACACAATAGGGGATAACTGTTTGGTGGAGTCTGACTGCTGGGACCCCCTGGTTATGAGAACAGAGGTGCAGTGGGGCCCACATGAAAGGAACAGCAAGACGTAAAGTTGATTTCTATGGAGCTGCTAGAGATAGCACTTAGCTTCACTTTAGTAGTCACTTAGAGATGAATGGAGCAGCAGCATACATGTGCAACCTGCTGCTTCGTACATAGGGGTCTCACAGAAACCCTCTTCTCATAATTGATAAGGGTCCCCGCATTTGGACCCCCAGTAATCAGGCAGTTATTCCCTAATCCATGAATAGAGAATCATTTTTTTATGACCCGAATACCCCTTTAACATTGTACTCCCACCGTTCCAGTTGGTCACTGTTAATATTGTACTTGTTTTGTGTATTTTATGTATGCAAACCCTCTAATGTACAGCAACATGAAATTAATGGTGCTCTAAAAATAAATAATAATAATGACTATTGACCACCTTGTCCCCACTCCTGTATGTTAGTCCTAAAAGAATAGAGAAACCTGGAACCTTGCGAGCAGGACTTATGCTGATATTGGGACGTGGGGCTAGATATTGTAATAAGAATATTTCACAAATTTTTATAATATTTATTCAATATCAAATATATACATTAATATACATTATTATCTGTCAGGACAATCCCTTTAAAGAGGACCTTTCATTTCCTCATGCACATGTGGTTTTATATTCAGCGCACTGCTGGCTTTCCGGGGCTGGAGATATCGGTGCTGCTAGTTTTCTGCCCATCATCAGAAGGGCGTTCCTGACAGTCTAGCTGGGCTGTGAGGAACACCCCCCCCCCGACTGTACTCATCCATAGACTTGTACTGGGGGGCGTTCCTCACAGCTCAGCATCATCGCAGGGCGGTAAGGAACGCCTCCTCTGACAGAACAGGGCTATGGACGAGTCAGGAGGGGGCCTTTCTCACAGCCCAGCTAAACTGTCAGGAACACCCTTCTGATGATGGGCAGAAAACTAGCCACCAATATCTCCAGCCCCGGGTACATAACGGGAAAGCGCAGAGCGCTGAATTCACAACACTGTCGGCTTTCTAGCGGTATATAAAACCACATGTGCCTGAGGATATGAAAGGTCCTCTTTAAGGTTAATTGTATGCAAATCTGAAATTTCTGTCTTGGTATAAATATTTATTGGGTGATAACGAAAATAAATTTTGTCATTTTTTTTCAATGCCGATGATATTGGTAATTACAGGTTACCTTCTTGAGTTTTATCAGAAAAAGTAAAAATAATTATTGGGATTTACATTATAACAAGCATAAATGTATTTCTGAAGCAGTCAGAGCAATAAAACAATGATACAGGCAGATTTCATGTACCAATATTACATTTCTTACACATATTATTTAAAGATTAAATTATCATTTCCTATGGGAAGTGACACCTGAGGCAAGCCTAATCTAAAGAGAACATTTGTTTATGTCAAAAGCAGATAAATAGCAGATTTTACATCGTGATTACTCTAAGGTAAAGAAAAATAAATTTTGTATGCATTTATACATAATATACTACCATTTAACATAGAATATTCACTTGAATCGTAATATAGATCTGCCTTTAGCTCTAATATGTACATTTACTATGCCTCTTTTATCATATTACTGTTATTTTCTTATGTGGCAGAGGAGTCTTGGTATAACCAGCAACTACACCAAATTATAACTATTGCCATTGGGTCCTCTAAGGTATGTTTATGCTGAGCTTTTAGACAATGATTTTGATGTATTTTTGTGCTGAGATCCATGTACAAAAATCAGGGGTGTACATAAAAATCATGGGGCCCCAGAGCAAAAGTGAGAAGCCCCCCAATTCCAAAAAAAGGCAGGGTAAAGAAAGTGGTCGTCGAAATAATGTATTTTCTCTTGGTATTTTTATGTAAATGTGTTTGAAGAATAAAAAAGAAAAAAAAATACCTCACTAACAATTACAACAATGGTATCCTTATCTCTGCCTACTCAGTCCACAAGTCCAGCTGACAGGCAGTAACCTGTTTAGTTACATTTTTCTCCACAGCTTCCCTCATTTGACTATGTACTGACTACTGTTTTTTTTATTTTTATTTAAGGGTTAATGAATTCCTGACAGGGTTGGCGGCATGTCTGACAAATGGTACCATAAATCTCAATAAGCAGAGCCAGGGAAAGGATTTTATGATGTTTGGCATGCCAGACATCAACAGATATCAGTGTTGTGAAAGGGACCTGTGGGCCCTCATTTTCCAAGGGCCCCATAGCAATTGCTTACCCACCTCCACAGTAGGCATGCCAGAATTGCCCACACTGAAATCCCTTTATTTTCAATAGGAGTCAGTCACCGACACTGTGTTATTTCAGCTCACTGAGGCATTTTCGGCACCAGAAACAGCACATGCTTTTAATGTGGCTGACCATGATGCCAGTGGTAGAACCAGCCAACCAGCGACAGAAACAGCATGTAAACTGAGCCTCAGGTTATTGCTAACAACAATACAAAAATTTGGAAAAAGGCACTCATAATGCATGAATCAATTTAAAAATATATATCAAAATTTATTACTTGAGATTAAAAATACATACATAACAAACAATCAAGGGTGTAACTATTGGGGTAGCAGCGGTAGCGGCTGCCACAGGGCCCGGGACATTAGGGGCCTTGTGGCAGCTGCTACCGGAACCCCACAAACCAGTAACGATCGCGGTCGCAGGGGGTACAACCGCAAATGGACCCAGCAGGAGAGGGCCGGGCCCCGGACCATTATGATAGCGGTCGGGGAAAGCCTGGTTCCCCGACCGCTATACATACTGTTATTGGAAAGGAGTCCTGGCATATTGCAGGCCCCTTTCCAATAGATGGCAGCCCAGGGGAGGTGACTGAAAATAATAAACACATATTCTCACCTCTCCTGGGCACAGCGTTCTCTCCGGCGCTCCTCCGTCATGACTGAGGCCTGTGATTAGGCCCCAGCGGTCACATGGGGCGCGGCCGCGTAATGACGTCAGTGCGCCCCCATGTGACCGCTGAGGCCCAATCACAAGCCTCGGCAGCGACGTCGGAAGAGGGCCTGAAGACGCTGAAGACGGCAGGATGTAGCGAGGATGCCAAGGAAAGGTAAGGCAATGTGAGTATGAATGTTTGTTATTTTTAATCACCTTCCTTGGGCCTCCAATTATTATACTCTGGGGTCTGAGTATACACTCTATACATTGTTAATGTGGTAAATGACTATTCTAGCTACAAACGTCTGGTTTTTAATGCAATATCTACATAGGTGTATAGAGGCCCATTTCCAGCAACCATCACTCCAGTGTTCTAATGGTACATTGTGTTTGCTAACTGTGTAAGAAGGCTAATGAATGTTTAGAAAACCCTTGTGCAAGTATGTTAGCACAGCTGAAAACAGTTTTGCTGGTTAGAAAAGCTATAAAACTGACCTTCCTTCGAGCTAGTTGAGAATCTGGAGCATTACATTTGTTGGTTCGATTAAACTCTCAAAATGACCAGAAAAAGAGAACTTTCATGTAAAACTCGACAGTCTATTCTTGTTCTTAGAAATGAAGGCTATTCCATGCGAGAAATTGCCAAGAAACTGAAGATTTCCTACAACAGTGTATACTACTCCCTTCAGAGGACAGCACAAACAGGCTCTAACCAGAGTAGAAAGAGAAGTGGGAGGCCCCGCTGCACAACTGAGCAACAAGACAAGTACATTAGAGTCTCTAATTAGAGAAATCGACGCCTCACAGGTCCTCAACTGGCAGCTTCATTAAATAGTACCCGCAAAATGCCAGTGTCAACGTCTAAAGCACAGGTGTCAAACACAAGGCCCGCGGGCCGAATCCGGCCCGCTGCCTTCTGTTATCCGGACCGGCACTTATGTGGCCGGCATTTTTTATTGTCTATGTAATGTAAACCAGCCCAGGACAGGCCGCTTAAAAAAAAAAAAAAAAAAAAAAAAAAGCTGCGCGATACCTGTCCTGGGCTGGTTTACCAGAATTCTGCATGTCAGCGCAGGCGGCGATACAATGACGTCATCGCGCCTCCTACGCTGACACGCAGACGTCGCGGACAAGAAGAAAAGGAGGCGGCGGCTGCATCAAGGCATCGGAGGTAAGTGAGGATAAGTTTTTTTTATATATATAAATAGGCCGTTGCCTGCTGGAGTATCCCCGGCACGTAACGGCATATTTACTTATCGATCCCCGCTGCTGGTCGTGGCCGCCCCCGCTTCCCCTTCTGCTTTGGGATGCAGAAGCGGCTGTGTGCAGGAGCGGGGATGATAAGTGAGGCCGCGGCCGGCTAACCCCATCAAATACTACTATTATTATACTCCGGGGTCTTTTCAGATTTATATCCCACTTGGATATAATCGGAGACCCAGGGGATGTGATAAACAGAAAAACCTGTGTTACTCACCTCTCCGGCGATCCGATGTTGTTCCCAGCAGGCTTCGGCCTTCTTTGGTGACGTCCCAGGCGTCACGTGAGCCAGGCCGATGTCAGGGAGCGCATCGGGGCCCAGGTAAGTAACACTGGTTTTTATGTTTGTCACCACCTGGGTCTCCGATCATTATACTCTGGGGTCTGAAAAGACCCCAGAGTATAATAATAGTTCATGGGTGGGGGGTCACTATGGGGCATAATACCGTGTGCAGGGGCCACTAAGGAGCATAATACCGATTGCAGGGGCCACTATGGAGCATCATAACGTGTGCAGGAGCCACTATTGAGCATAATACCGTGTGCAGTGGCCACTATGGAGCATAATACCGTGTGCAGGGGCAACTATTGAGCATAATACCGTGTGCAGGGGCCACTATTGAGCATAATACCGTGTGCAGTGGCCACTATGGAGCATAATACCGTGTGCAGGGGCAACTATTGAGCATAATACCGTGTGCAGGTGCCGCTGTGGGGTGTAATACCGTGTGCAGAGGCAACTATAGAGCATAATACCGTTTGCAGGGGTAAACGTATTTGTATAGTGCTTAATTTTTGATATATTCAGAAAAGGATGAGGATAGTATGTAACATGCCAATGTCTTAAGTTTTAACAATACATTATGTTCTTCCTGGTTGCCCTCAAAGGGCTGATTGTAACAGTAGTAATGTACAAATGTAACTACTCCTTAATAGCTCGCTTAACGGTTAAGGAGAAGTTACTGTTATACATGTGTAAAATAATCTTGGCCCTTCAAGGTACCCCGTGAGGCTGAAGTGGCCCCCGGAGAAAATGAGTTTGACACCCCTGGTCTACAGTGAAGAGGCGACTCAGGGATGCTGGCCTTCAGGGCAGAGTGGCCATGAAAAAGCCATATCTGAGACTGGCTAATAAAAGGAAAAGATTAATATGGGCAAAAGGACACAGACATTGGACAGAGGAAGATTGGAAAAAAGTGTTATGGAAAGACGAATCGAAGTTTGAGGAGTTTGGATCACACAGAAGAACATTTGTGAGATGCAGAACAACTGAAAAGATGCTGGAAGAGTGCCTGACGCCATCTGTCAAGCATGGTGGAGGTAATGTGATGGTCTGGGGTTGGTTTGGTGCTGGTAAAGTGGGAGATTTGTACAAGGTAAAAGGGATTTTGAATAAGGAAGGCTATCACTCCATTTTGCAATGCCATGTCATACCCTGTGGACAGCGCTTGATTGGAGCCAATTTCATCCTACAACAGGACAATCACCCAAAGCACACCTCCAAATTATGCAAGAACTATTTAGGGAAGAAGCAGGCAGCTGGTATTCTATCTGTAATGGAGTGGCCAGCGCAGTCACCAGATCTCAGCCCCATTGAGCTGTTGTGGAAGCAGCTTGACCGTATGGTACGCAAAAAGTGCCCATCAAGCCAATCCAACTTGTGGGAGGGGCTTCTGGAAGCATGGGGTGAAATTTCTCCAGATTACCTCAGCAAATTAACAGCTAGAATGCCAAAGGTCTGCAATGCTGTAATTGCTGCAAATGGAGCATTCTTTGACAAAAGCAAAGTTTGAAGGAGAAAATTATTTCAAATAAAAATCATTATTTCTAACCTTGTCAATGTCTTGCCTATATTTTCTATTCATTTCGTAACTCATTTGATAAATAAAAGTGTGAGTTTTCATGGAAAACACAAAATTGTCTGGGTGACCCCAAACTTTTGAACAGTAGTGTATATTTTTTATATATATATTGTTAATATATATAGAAAGTGCCAATGTGCAAGAATTGAGTGATGCTGATAAAGCAATATGGACTAATCCCATACAAAAGTGAATAACGCAAACCATGACTACAGTGTTATAAAATATATAATATATATATATATATATATATATATATATACAGTGTGTGTGTGTGTGTGTGTTATATATATATATATATATATATATATATATATATATATATATATATAAAAAAAGCATAATCCCATGCAGATGATGTAGTATCAAAGCCAAGATGTCACTACCATTTGATAATGACTACTTTATACATAGTCCTAAGAACATCACGATGGTCAAGCTAAGCTTCGTAAACCAAATATGTAATCCAGATGGAGGCTGTCTGTTCATTATGAAATTGGGATGAGTAGAGAGCAAGACATGACTAAAGATATAAGAAAAATTGAAATTAGCACATAACAATACAAAACATAACAAAAATTAAAAAGCAACCCAATAACCACTATGTATACCCACAGGCAAAGGGTTAACTATTCGAGCAATAAAGGACTTACAAGAACACCACAAAATTCAGGGTTTCGTTTAAACCTGCTGGGGTTAGAGTGCCCAAGGTCCAAATCCATCTGGCCTCGCAATGAGCCAGGCGCTGTTTGACATTCCCTCCACGTATATTAGATACTACACAATCAATGCCTCGAATCTGCAATTGAGATGGATCACTTGAATGATACTGTAAAAAATGTCGGGCAATGGGTTTAAGTCTATCAGGGCAAATCTCATTTTTAGCCGCCAGAATGTCCCTCGCATGTTCACGCACTCCGATCTTAAACTCTCTAGATGAGAAACCGACATAAACTAATGGACAAGGACAAGTAGCATAATAAACAACTCCCTTAGTTCTACAGGTGATATGATGCTTGATGCGAAATGATCTATCACCTCTTACATTAGAAAAGTGGGTGACACGTTGAATATTCGGACATGCTACACAATGTCCACATGGTACACAGCCCCATCTCGGGCCACTGCTAACAAAAATATTTTTAGGTCTCACCTCGTAGTGACTACGTACGAGTGTATCCCTCAAATTCCTGGCTCTCCAGGCAACCATACTGGGATGGGGAGCGATGTAATGTTCCAAAATCGGTTAACCCTGTAAAAGAGGCCAACATTTATTTAGTGCCTTATACATTTCCTGCAGACTTTATGACAAAAATGTACATCACATTTTTCTTCGTGTTTTATTGCTGTGTGAACATTACCCTAACAAATAAGTTCAGAACATGAAAAGCTTATTATTACTTGTTCCTATGTTGTTCTTATAATGCTCTGCACCCCACCTTTGAATGGGAACAGGGCCCCTTACTTGCTGAACCCGATTATAGCAGCTATGTCTGCCAGTTAGTTACAATCATACTGAATAGACACAAGGAGTTACATTTTCTCATGTTTATAAAACATTGCTGACTGTGGCATTTATCTATTAAGTCTTCCCTTGCTAATTGTTACATTTCATAAAGCCTAAAGCAACCTGGTGTTATCTATAGCGAGTGCCCGGGCTGAGAAGCCGCTGTAGCCATTAACCCACTGTTATATTTTTTTCAACAATTACATCTGCAAACCTTGCAATCTGTAACTGAAGGATAATGTATGTATGCAGCCAGGAATCTCTTATTGCTACACACATCACATCTGTGTTAGGCAGATGTTTGCACCTGTCTCTTAGGAGAAGAACACAATTGGAAATAGAAACACTTGAACCTAATGCCGCATCTCTTCTTAATCTAACTGCATGAGAATAGGCTGGTTTCACGTTGAGAGCCTTTTATCATAACAGGCAGATTTTCTCTAAGCGTCTACTGTAAAATAGATACTATAAAATCATTTGCTGCAGTCTGCTGACAAAATGTATAAACGAACTCACAAAACAAAAGGAACAACATACAATGATGAATAAAAATGGACATTTTATAACATTGCGGAGAGCCGGACCAATAAAACAATCTTATAGCAGGAGAAATACTACAGCAACAGATACATTATATGTTTTGTATCACTCCAGAGAGGTTCAATGCAGTCAAAGTAAACAGCAAATCCAGTTGTTAAAAGCACCTATTACCTAGTAACTGTTGGGGCCGGTCACCTTGTGGGCTCTAATTCTTGTGTATGTAAACAGAAATTGGTACTAAAGGAATAAGACACTTCAGAAAAAAAAAACAACTTCAGAGCATCTAGAGCAAATCACAGCGTGACGTGCTGGCAAGATGGAAATTGAAAGCATAAAGGCGATTTTTACATCTTTGGCAAACAGGAGATCACCTTTGTTTACAGTAGTGTGAGTCTTATAACTGCATCAATAAAGTGCCCAGGTGCCTGGAGATGGACTCCGTGTGCTAACATCATCCATATTTGATTGCACCATTAGTGACTTTACTGTCATATTTTAGATTTTGTGTTGTAAAATAAGTATTGAACAAATTTTAGTACCATGTTTAAACAGAACATCATAGACCTATGTGCCAAACTAGTCCTAGGTAGGAAGAGCATATAATCTCCTACTGAGTACAATATCCACTACTATCAGAGCATAGGCAGCACCATGCTCTTGCATGTTGACAAAGGCTCTTGGATTCTATACTTTATTTGATAGACACTATACTGTATGCACTTTTGCAAGTATTTTTTATTGTTCTTTTGCATGTTAAATAAAAAATTAACCAATTATGCCAAAAATCTTGCTGTTCGTCCTCATTTAAAGGGGTTTTATGACTGGATAGGGGATAAGTATGTGATCATTATATTGTAGACTTTTTGAAGGTTTCATTGGAGCAGATGCACACGAATACATCTTTAATACAAAAGCAGAGGCAGTACAAAATGGAAGTAGAGGCCGCATAGAGTATTTAGAGCTCCATCATATTCTGCAGCACTGTACAGAAACTGTGTTTACTTACAATGGCACCTGTCCTGTGAAAGGGTATCTCTCTGGTGCCAATTTTATAGCATGCAATCTTTCTTTACCCTTGTTTGAATGTGTAGTAAATAAATAGGGTCAGAAAGGGAATTATGTCTCATCAAGGAGACATCGCCACCATGCATGCCCTGATAAGAATTTGGGGTAAGGAATATGCCAGTAAGTCCTCCTTGGTGGAAAAGTGGCTTGAGCTCTATCACCACATTTTAGAAGGTAGTTTCCTGTAGGTCAATGCCTGGTTTTCCTGAATCCTATTGGCAAAATCTAAAAATAATGACAAGCCAGAATAAATCCTCCAAAAGGAAGAGGAACCTATCTGCAGATGGATGTTTCAAGGTTCTTCCTTAATGGTAAATAAATAAAAATCAAGGAGAGCATGCAAACTCTATGCAGTGTTGCCCTTGTAAAGTTAAAACCCTTGGGCTTAGTATTTGCCACCCATAATAAGATTTTTTACCCTGCTATAACTGTAATAACAGCTTTTACAGTAACATTCTTCCATCAGTCTGAAAGCAATATGCTTGTATTAGAAAACACTATTTACCTTGATGGTTTAGAATATATATATTTTACCAGAAGCTTCCATTACCAGTGATTGAATTCTAAACAGAGGAACCATGGCAAGTAATTTTATATAGTTTTCACTGTAGTTAGAGTTAAGTGGTTTCCTAACAGAGCGTTCCTGGGATATATCGAAAAGCAAGCAGAGACATACAGTCAAACAAACAATTACTTGGGCGACTATGTTTAATGTTCACAGTAACTTGTGCCACTTGTCTTAAGCTGTTGGAGCTTCCTAAAGAATACAAAATGCTTTTTAGCAGATTTTTTCCCCTTCATTTTAATGATCCACTTACTGAGGAGGCAGCAACACTGCTGTGGAGTGATAAAATACCCAGCCATACTCAATTGGTCTTTAGAGAAATAATATAGGGGATATGAGCTTTAAATGGTCATTCTTCATCTAATGGATATAAAAAATGAATGAAAAAAACATAACCATTTGCTCTATAAAACATGAGATGTAGAAAATCCCTAAGAACAAAGCCAGCCCATGCTGCCTATCATTTATCTTCCAGTCTTAAATGGGTTGACCAGGATAAAACTATACTCACCTGTCCCTAGTGTCTCCCAGCATGATCCTGCTTCTCCAATGTCTTCTTCTGGCGGAAGTCCTCACCACCAATCAGCGGCCTCAGGAAAGGACACAGGAGATCACTGCCTGTGATGTCCCGTGTTCTCATGACCTTTCCTTAGGCCGCTGAAGCCACTGATTAGCCTTAGCGGTCACGTGCCACGGGGACTTCCGCCAAAACAAGACACCGAAGCAGCAGGAGCAGTCCGCACTGGGAGACACTGGAGTACCAGGACCGGTGAGTGTGTTTTTTTTTTTTTTGTTTGTTTGTTTTTTCACCATCCCTGAATCATATAAAAAAACTGGTTATCCTGGACAAATCCTTCAAGAGTTAGTTGCACAAGTTGTGGAGTTTTCTAGTTTTTGTTTTTGTTTCTTTTAAACAACCTGAAATTTATTGAGAGCATTGACTATAACTAAACCTATCTAGAGAACCTCAGAAGATTCAGCATGGCACTTCTTCATTTTAAATATATGAAGCTAAAAGTCCCTGTGACATTGATACATTTTTCTCACTGTACTGTAGGTAGAGTATTGTAGTTGCTGTTTCCAAAAACTGTACTAAGAGTCATATTATGTCACGGTGTCCTTTAAAGTCCTTAATTGGCACTTCAAGAGGTATTTTTATCTAGACATTTAGGATATATGCATGGAAGTCTATAAATCTCTGAGAAATGTGTGTGCCACCTCTGGGTCCCATCTACATCTCCTGCCCCTGTTCCGCAAGGTTCCAAATCTGAGCTGATCCATGCATAACCATTTATACTCAGTGCTAAGCATTTTGATTCCATTGTGGGAGATCAGAAAACCCTTTTCTTATCTCCCAAATTAAAGATTCAGTTCAGTCCTACTAAATACTGTATGTAGCTAAGGCACAAAACTGTAATACAATAATATGCATACGTTTTTAGTTTGTCTCTTTATATGGGTGAGAGCACACATGAGGGCCACCATGTGGCAAATACATGAGGCCTTAACCCTGCCTGTGTGCAATGGATCAGTAGCTGTATTATGTTCTGGATAATGTCCTCTTGACCTGCAACATTGTTCAGTCATTGGGTAGCCATGAATGGGTTTTATATGCATGTACAGTGGGTGCAGAAAGTATTCAGACCCCTTTAAATTTTCCACTCTTTGTTTCATTGCAGCCATTTGCTAAAAGCAAAAAAGTTCATTTTATTTCTCACTAATGTACACACAGCACCCCAGCTTGACAGAAAAAAAAAAGAAATGTAGATATTTTTGCAAATTTATTAAAAAATAAAAACTGAAATATCACATGGTCATAAGTATTCAGACCCTTTGCTCAGTATTGAGTAGAAGCAGCCTTTTGAGCTAGTACAGCTATGAGTCTTCTTGGGAATGATGCAACAAGTTTTTCACATCTGGATTTGGGGTGCCTCTACCATTCTTCCTTGGAGATCCTCTCCAGTTCCGGCAGGTTGGATGGTGAATGTTGGTGGACAGCCATTTTCAGGTCTCTCCAGAGATGCTCAATTGGGTTGAGGTCAGGTCTCTGGCTGGGTCAGTCAAGAATGGTCACAGAGTTGTTCCGAAGCCACTCCTTTGTTATTTTAGCTGTGTGCTTAGGGTCATTGTCTTGTTGGAATGTGAACCTTCGACCCAGTCTGAGGTCCAGAGCACTCTGGAAGAGGTTTTCTTCCAGGATATTTCTGTACTTGGCCGCATTCATCTTTCCTTCAATTGCAACCAGTCGTCCTGTCCCTGCAGCTGAAAAACACCCCCATAGCATGATGCTGCCACCACCATGTTTCACTGTTGGGATTGTATTGGACAGGTGATGAGCAGTGCCTGGTTTTCTCCACACATACCGCTTAGAATTTACGGCAAAAATTTCAATCTTCAGCTCAGACCATAGAATCTTATTTCTCATAGTCTGGGAGTCCTTCATGTGTTTTTTAGCAAACTCTATGCGGGCTTTCATATGTCTTGCACTGAGGAGAGGCTTCCTTTGGGCCAATCTGCCATAAAGCCCCGACTGGTGGAGGGCTGCAGTGATAGTTGACTTTGTGGAACTCTCTCCCATCTCTATCTCAAGGACAACCATCTCAAGGAGGATCAGAAGGAAATGGACAGCATGTGAGTTAAATATGAGTGTCACAGCAAAGGGTCTGAATACTTATGACCATGTGATATTTCAGTTTTTCTTTTTTAATAAATTTGCAAAAATATAATAATAATAATAATAATAATAATACATTTTATTTATATAGCAGCAACATATTCCTCAGCACTGTACAACTTGTAGGGTTCAAGTACTGACAAAAAAGATACATTAAAAAGAAATAGTCAATTCACACACTGGTACTGAGGGCCCTGCTCGCAAGAGCTTACAATCTATGAGGTAGAGGGGGTGACACAAGAGGTAGCAGGGGCGGCAACAGATGTAGCATTTTTTATACAATGGTCAGACAATTTTGTAAAAGAGGTTACTATCATTACACATATATAAAGCTGTATGAGCCGTCACCAGTCGTGTCCTTTAACGTGCAGATGGTGCCTGGACATATAAAGTTAGTCTGATACGGCATCATATCCTGTGAGGTAATGTTGAAGCATAAACAGAGGAGGGTACGTTTTAGGGATTCTAACTACGGAAGGGTTTACATTAGGGGTTGTGATAGGCCTGTCTGAAAAGATGTGTCTTTAGTTTACGCTTGAAGCTGTGGAAATTGGGGGTTAATCTGATAGTCTGGGATAGAGCATTCCAGAGAAGTGGGGCAACTCAGGAGAAGTCTTGTATACGAGCGTGGGAGGTTCTGATAATAGAGGATGTTAGCCTTAGGCCATTGAGTGAACGGAGAGTACGGGTTGGGCGATAGACAGAGATGAGGGAGCAAATGTAGGGAGGTGCAGCATTATGGAGAGCCTTGTGAATATGGGTGATAAGTTTATATTGTATTCTGTATTGAATAGGCAGCCAAGGTAGTGACAGGCACAGACCAGAGGCATCGCTGTAGCGTCTAGACTGATAGATGAGCCTGGCCGCCGCATTCACAATAGATTGTAGAGGGGAGAGTTTAGTAAGGGGAAGACCGATTAGTAGGGAGTTACGGTAGTCAAGGCGAGAGTGAATCAGGGCAACAGTAAGTGTCTTTAGTGTATCTGTGGTAAGGAAAGGGCGGATTCTGGAGATGTTTTTGAGGTGGAGATGACAAGAGCGTGCGAGTGATTGGATATGGGGGGTGAAGGAAAGGTTTGAGTCAAACAAAACCCCGAGGCAGCGGGCATACTGCCTAGGAGTTATGGTAAGGCCAGAGACTGCAATGGAGATATCAGAGACAGATCTATTAGATGGTGGAAACAGCAGTAGTTCAGTCTTTGAGAGATTCAGTTTCAGATAGAGCAAAGACATGATATTTGAGACAGCAGAGAGACAGTCACTGGTGTTCTGTATTAGTGCAGGGGTGATGTCACGGGATGACGTATATAATTGGGTGTCATCAGCATAAAGATGGTACTGGAAGCCAAATCTAGTGATGGTTTGTCCAATGGGTTCTGTGTAGAGGGAGAAGAACAGGGGGCCTAGGACCGAGCCCTGAGGAACACCAACGGCAAGGGGAAGAAACAGAGCCCACAAATGATATACAGAAAGTGCGGTCAGAGAGATAAGAGGAGAACCAGGAGAGAGCTGTGTCTGTGATGCCGACAGAGCGGAGCATAGTGAGGAGGAGTTGATGGTCAACAGTATTAAATGCTGATGAGAGATCTAGAAGAATAAGAAGAGAGAAGTCACCTTTGTATTTAGCCATCAGGAGATCATTGGAGACTTTTGTGTGGGCCGTTTCAGTAGAGTGCAGAGTGCGGAAGCCAGATTGTAAGTGGTCAAGAAGAGAGTTAGCGGAAAGATAGCAGATTAAACGAGAATAGACCAAGCGTTCCAAGATTTTGGAGATAAAAGGAAGGTTAGAGACAGGTCGATAGAAAAAATATCTACATTTCTGTTTTTTTCTGTCAAGATGGGGTGCTGAGTGTACATTAATGAGAAATAAAATGAACTTTTTTGCTTTTAGAAAATGGCTGCAATGAAACAAAGAGTGAAAAATTTAAAGGGGTCTGAATACTTTCCGTACCCACTGTATTTGTTAAATGGGTGCCATCACCATCATAGCAAAAGGAAATTGTTGCTAATACACCCGTCTATTAATACCTGCTCCATATTCAATGGTCTTAAAACTATTTGCTATAGCAGTACAGCTGGGGACTGCAACTACAACAATGAACTTTCAACAGAACCATATTACTGTTTAATAATACTATTAACTAGAACAAGGCTGTGACAATGTTATGGTTTGAACACTTACATGCTTTATCTGACGTTTGTGTGAAACCACACAGAAAGCATTATGATACTCACAAAAATTATGGTATGTGATAAAACTCAGCTCTGCTACATCTGTATTCATCTCAGATTTTTCAGATACATATATTTAAATGATGTGTCCCATAAAATGTAGTAAGTTTTTAATCTAGAAGAAAAGTCAAATGCAGGTCATGAAAAGCAGTTTTTCCTGTATCAACCTAAATTCTAATTCTTTTGATGTTTCCAGAGCCAGCAATTAACTTTAAGCAACTGTGAATTTTATTAGCCTTTTTAGATTGATTTTATTAAAATGTCTAGGTAAATGCAGGTCATAAAATATACATAAACGTTAATAAGTTGTAGAATATTAAAAAAGACAGACTAAAATGTCATGTTTTATATAGATGATATATAGACTAGACAAGTGCTACAAGCATAGGGATACAGACACTTTCATAAGGACGGATATATATTATGCACAGTCAAAACATTTCTCTCATGCTCAGATATTTTCTATCATATCTAGACCTGAAGAATTAGGTATACTTGAGCTTTGTGCTATTACCTTATAGATCCCAGATTTCTGCATATGTAAATTCAAAACCTGTAAGGAAAGGTGCAAGTACAGTGATCTCTTATATTAAACTGCTGATCACATACATTTCCTCATTTATAGTAACTGTAATGCAAAACAGTTACCGCTGTAGAATAGTGCAATACATGTAATATACAGTATGTAAATTTCAGTATATATTTTAGAACAACCCAGTATTCAATTGGCTACAGAAAGTGCAGCTGATAATAAGAGTAGTTATTATGTCGCTCACATACATATACAGTGTTCCCATAAGATAAAATATTAATTCACTTTGGGAAGATCGCTGTAATTTGAAAATATTGTAACTTGAGTTCATTACTCCATGGATTTCTTGTAATTGGCACCCGAAGCCTTAACATGTTAACCCAAAATAAGGAAAAATTAAAGGTCAGGAATAAGGTGATAACTCATATTAGCAAAATAAGTTCTTAAAACTCCAGAAGTTCTTAAAACCTCCGGAAGCTGGTAAATCACTTTCTATGTTGAGGACAGAAACATAGGAGTACATTTACTAAGCCCCTACTTTTTACACTGCACTTGGGACAAAAAACTTCCAAGTGCCATTTTACACTGCGCTTGCCACTTTTTAAGTACAGAACATATATATTAGCTAAGGTAGATAGGAGTACAGTATATGCAGCACAGGTGGAGAATAGTACAGTACATGTAATAAACAGTATGTAAATATCAGTCTAGTACATGCAGTACAGATATGTAGATAGCAGTATATACAGTACAAACCAAAAGTTTGGACACACCTTCTCATTCCAAGAGTTTTCTGTATTTTCATGACTATAAAAATTGTAGATTCACTCTGAAGGCATCAAAACTATGAATTAACACATGTGGAATTATATACTTAACAAAAAAGTGTGAAACAACTGAAAATCTGTCTTATATTCTAGGTTCTTCAAAGTAGCCACCTTTTCCTTTGATTACTGCTTTGCACACTATTGGCATTCTCTTGATGAGCTTCAAGAGGTAGTCACCTGAAATGGTTTTCACTTCACAGGTGTGCCCTGTCAGGTTTAATAAGTGGGATTTCTTTTCTTATAAATGGGGTTGGGACCATCAGTTGTATTCTTCAGAAGTCAGGTGGATACACAGCTGATAGTCCTACTGAATGGAGTGTTAGAATTTATATTATGGCAAGAAAAAAGCAGCTAAGTAAAGAAAAACGAGTGGCCATCATTACTTTAAGAAATGAAGGTCAGTCAGTCCGAAAAATTGGGAAAACTTTGAAAGTGTCCCCAAGTGCAGTGGCCAGAACCATCAAGCACTACAAAGAAACTGGCTCACATGAGGACCGCCCCAGGAAAGGAAGACCAAGAGTCACCTTTGCTGCGGAGGATAAGTTCATCCGAGTCACCAGCCTCAGAAATCGCAGGTTAACAGCAGCTCAGATTAGAGACCAGGTCAATGCCACACAGAGTTCTAGCAGCAGAAACATCTCTACAACAACTGTTAAGAGGAGACTGTGTGCAGCAGGCCTTCATGGTAAAATAGCTGCTAGGAAACCACTGCTAAGGACAGGCAACAAGCAGAAGAGACTTGTTTGGGCTAAAGAACACAAGGAATGGACATTAGACCTGTGGAAATCTGTGCTTTGGTCTGATGAGTCCAAATTTGAGATCTTTGGTTCCAACCACCATGTCTTTGTGCGACGCAGAAAAGGTGAACGAATGGACTCTACATGCCTGGTTCCCACCGTGAAGCATGGAGGAGGAGGTGTGATGGTGTGGGGGTGCTTTGCTGGTGACACTGTTGGGGATTTATTCAAAATTGAAGGAATACTGAACCAGCATGGTTACCACAGCATCTTGCAGCGGCATGCTATTCAATCCGGTTTGCGTTTAGTTGAACCATCATTTATTTTTCAACAGGACAATGACCCCAAACACACCTCCAGACTGTGTAAGGACTATTTGACCAAGAAGGAGAGTGATGGGGTGCTACGCCAGATGACCTGGCCTCCACAGTCACCAGACCTGAACCCAATCAAGATGGTTTGGGGTGAGCTGGACCGCAGAGTGAAGGCAAAAGGGCCAAAAAGTGCTAAGCATCTCTTGGAACTCCTTCAAGACTGTTGGAAGACCATTTCAGGTGACTACCTCTTGAAGCTCATCAAGAGAATGCCAAGAGTGTGCAAAGCAGTAATCAAAGCAAAAGGTGGCTACTTTGAAGAACCTAGAATATAAGACATATTTTCAGTTGTTTCACACTTTTTTGTTAAGTATATAATTCCACATGTGTTAATTCATAGTTTTGATGCCTTCAGAGTGAATCTACAATTTTTATAGTCATGAAAATACAGAAAACTCTTGGAATGAGAAGGTGTGTCCAAACTTTTGGTCTGTACTGTATATGATAGTAGTAAGTGCATGCATGTAGCAATAAGTGCATGTAGTAAAAGAAGAGGACAGTACAGTACATGTGGTACAGGTAGAGGGCAGTACAATACATGTAAGACAGGTAGATTACAGTACAGTACCTGGAATACAGATAGATGACATTATAATACATGTAGTGCAACTAGGGAGCTGTACAGTGCATATCGTAAAGGTAGGTGGCAGTACAGTATATACAGTCATATGAAAAAGTTTGGAACCCCTATTAATCTTAATCATTTTTAGTTCTAAATATTTGGGTGTTTGCAACAGCCATTTCAATTTGATATATCTAATAACTGATGGACACAGTAATATTTCAGGATTGAAATGAGGTTTATTGTACTAACAGAAAATGTGCAATATGCATTAAACCAAAATTTGACCGCTGCAAAAATTTGGGTACCCTTATCATTTTATTGATTTGAATACTCCTAACTACTTTTTACTGACTTACTGAAGCACAAAATTGGTTTTGTAACCTCACTGAGCTTTGAACTTCATAGTGTATCCAATCATGAGAAAAGGTATTTAAGGTGGCCAATTGCAAGTTGTTCTCCTATTTGAATCTCCTCTGAAGAGTGGCATCATGGGTTCCTCAAAACAACTCTCAAATGATCTGAAAACAAAGATTGTTCAACATAGTTGTTCAGGGGAAGGATACAAAAAGTTGTCTCAGAGATTTAACCTGTCAGTTTCCACTGTGAGGAACATAGTAAGGAAATGGAAGACCACAGGGACAGTTCTTGTTAAGCCCAGAAGTGGCAGGCCAAGAAAAATATCAGAAAGGCAGAGAAGAAGAATGGTGAGAACAGTCAAGGACAATCCACAGACCACCTCCAAAGAGCTGCAGCATCATCTTGCTGCAGATGGTGTCACTGTGCATCGGTCAACAATACAGCACACTTTGCACAAGGAGAAGCTGTATGGGAGAGTGATGCGAATGAAGCCGTTTCTGAAAGCACGCCACAAACAGAGTCGCCTGAGGTATGCAAAAGCACAATTGGACAAGCCAGTTTCATTTTGGAAGAAGGTCCTGTGGACTGATGAAACAAAGATTGAGTTGTTTGGTCATACAAAAAGGCGTTATGCATGGCGTCCAAAAAACACAGCATTCCTAGAAAAACACTTTCTACCCACTGTAAAATTTGGTGGAGGTTCCATCATGCTTTGGGGCTGTGTGGCCAATGCCGGCACCGGGAATCTTGTTAAAGTTGAGGGTCGCATGGATTCAACTCAGTATCAGCAGATTCTTGAGAATAATGTACAAGAATCAGTGACGAATTTGAAGTTACGCCGGGGATGGATATTTCAGCAAGACAATGATCCAAAACACAGCTCCAAATCTACTCAGGCATTGATGCAGAGGAACAATTACAATGTTCTGGAATGGCCATCCAAGTCTCCAGACCTGAATATCATTGAACATCTGTGGGATAATTTGAAGCGGGCTGTCCATGCTCGGTGACCATCAAACTTAACTGAACTGGAATTGTTTTGTAAAGAGGAATGGTCAAACATACCTTCATCCAGGATCCAGGAACTGATTAAAAGCTACAGGAAGCGACTAGAGGCTGTTATTTTTGCAAAAGGAGGATCTACTAAATATTAATGTCACTTTTCTGTTGAGGTGCCCATACTTTTGCACCGGTCAAATTTTGTTTTAATGCATATTGCACATTTTCTGTTAGTACAATAAACCTCATTTCAATCCTGAAATATTACTGTGTCCATCAGTTATTAGATATATCAAATTGAAATGGCTGTTGCAAACACCCAAATATTTAGAACTAAAAATGATTAAGATTAATAGGGGTGCCCAAACTTTTTCATATGACTGTAAAACAGAGGTCGAAAGCAGCACAGTGTATGTAGTACAGGTAGAGAACAGCACAGTACATGTAATACATACAGGTAGAGAATGGTACAACACATGCGGTATAGGTGGAGAAAAGTACAGTGCATATAGTACAGGTAGAGAGTAGTACAGTACATGAAGCAGAAGTAAAACAAAAAAAGGCCCAGTGCATGTAGTACAGGTAGAGAAGACTGCAGTACATGTAGCACTATTCTTCACAGAGGCAGTACTACACAGACAGCCTATCAATGCATGCACATTTATAATAGCCACTGACAACTGATGCCACTAATATGGTGTTGCTCTTAGATGGGCTTGGCAAAGTCATGGTAGGGTGATTGTAAAATATTGTGTCCGAGTTGAACAGTACAGGTGCATCTCAATAAATTAGAATATCTTTGAATTATTATTAGAATTATCTTTGTATTATTTCAGTAATACAATTCATAATCAGCGTCTTCCATGATTGTGTGTCCTACTGAACCAGACTGAGGGACCATTTAAAGGCTTAGGAAACCTTGGCAGGTGACACACTGAATTTACAATACTGAACTTTTTCACAATATTCTAATTTTCTTAGATTTTGGCTTTCATTAGCTGTAATCCATAATCAACATTTACAGAACTAAAACACTTGAAATAGAACACTCTGTGTGTAAAGAATCTAGAAAATATAGGAGGTCACTTTTTAAATTTAATTACTGAAAGAAATAAACGTTTCAAAGATATTCTAATTTATTGAGATTCACCTGTATAGTGGTATTATCCAGTCACTGCATGGTGGTGTTTTCAGTTACAACATAGTTATCCAGTTACTGTATTTATGGAGGTATAGTTAATCTCTGTATAAATATTCCATACATATTTCTCAGTAGAGTGCATACATCTTGGAGTGCACAGTCCACTCAAGTGAATATGAGGCTCGCTCTGTGCTCTGGCCATTAAAGCCTGGTTATCAAACATGGCACCGATTACTTTTACATCATCAACATTTGATGATCAATGACATATTATTTTTTATCATCGTTCTCTTCCTTTCTTAACACTAACCAGCTATCTTTACAATGGTTAAAAAATTATTCATAAGGGGTGAGTGTCTGTTTACAGAATGAATGTGGACCCATTAAGACTTCTTAGTCTTCTTAGGGCAGCTTGGGCTTTAAGTATGGCCCTAAGTGCATTTACAACAAAGATCAGGGACAACTTTCTCATGAGGCAAATATATTTAATTAATCATTTTGTCAAAATGCTTCAGTACTTTTAGATGATGTGAAGATCAGAATTTTTTGGTAATTCGATGTAAAATAAAGCCTAAGTCCTTTCAAAATTTTTAAATTGAGAAATGACTGCTTTTAATCACAAAATCCCCTCATGTATCTCTCATCCAGCAGGTGAGATATAAGCAGCTGTGTGGCAGGATCTTCACCCTGAAGAGCTGGTGGTCACTGAGGATTTTTTACATAGTGATTCAGCCGTTTCAAAAATGGCTTTCTTGTTGTACCTTGTTGTGGATTGCGTCTTAGCTGTTTTCATGCTCTCCATTAGTAAAGCCATTGATTCTCTTTGTTTAAACATGACCATTCTTATTGTTAGTATGAATTTTGCAGTGTAATTCATGAGGTCTTTCCTTTATTTCTTCATATAATAAAACTGAAGAATAAATTCTGAAAGATTATAGAGCTCCGAAGACTGATGATGCCCATTCAAACTCCCTTTTTACTTCTGCAGGTTCTAATTGAGCAATTTGTCACAATTTGACTAATGCTCATACAACATGCACAATTTAAAGAAAAAAATAATAATCTACTATGTAATGATTGTGATAAATTGACTGAAGAATTCATACAGTAACATAAACAAATAAAACAAAATAAAAACATAGGGACAGATTTACTAATACTATCTAAATCATTGGTTCTTAACCTGCGGTATGCGTTAAGTGAGAGTCCCCTCCCATAGTGGAAGTTCATGGGGTTTTCCACCCATGAACTACTATTATATATTATGTTCTGGGGTCTCTTCAGACCTTCACAGCATAATTAGCGGAGGCCCGGGGGAAGGGGAGGGGTCAGTAAACATAACAAACAATGATACTCCTCTCCCCTCAGCTCCCCATCCTCTTTGGGCCTCTTCCAGCCTCCTGAGTGACATCAGGGACCGCTGAAACTGCTGATAAATCAGTAGCATTATTAGACTGTCCAGTCTTTAGACTATCTAGTTTAGTCTAGTTTTTACATCTGCTATTAGTTAACTTAGATTCCACCAGGAAAATGAACCAAAATTTGGAACATTTTTTAGGCACATGGTGGCTTAACATTGAAACCATGCCCCTTTTCTGTGAACCTACAGTCCTTTTTCATATAAGTCATACAAGTCATACAAATGTCTAAAATACTTGACAAATGTGGCGCATGTCAGGTTAGGCAGTTGTTTTGTGTCACTTACATCAGCATTTTGGTGCATTTTGCTTAGTAAATCCCCCCATAGTGTTGTAAATTCTGTCCTCCATTGTCGTGCACTGATCCAGAGTCACGGCCTGCATTACATCTTGGAGCTGCATCTACAATTCTGCTGGTTGTTACTGGAAGCAAGATTGCCTATAGGCATACGTCTAACAGCTTTCCTGAGCAGCAATGCTTGTACACATCATAAAATGGAAACACAATAATAAGCTTTGTGTACATACTGATCCTGTAAGGAATGCTGGTGATTTCAACTCTGAAGCCTGCACGATTGTGTATCCAGTTTTAGACTTTATTGCTAGTGTAGTCTAGGATCAGTACAAATTAAGTAACAGACTAAAGAAACTTGTAAAACAAACCTGACTATTAAGCTATATTCATACGACAGTGAATAATGGCTGTGTGATGTCTGTTTTTTTTTAACGGATGTCACCTGGCAGCATCAAATTCAATTCAAGTGAATGGGAACTATTCACATGACAGATGTTTTTGATGGTTTGTTGTAACGGATGGTCAAAATATTGGTCATGTCCTATTTTTGTCCATTTTCATGAACCCCACCATACCCTCAAATGTATGGGGGAATCTGTGAAAACGGGTGCCTCTCGGGTGCAAGATGGCTGTGAAAAATGGACATTTTCCATGGCCGTTTGCACCTCGGCTGTGTAAATGTAGCCTTATAGATGATCTATCTGAACTGTTTTAGATGCTGCTTGCATTTTTTATGAACTTACACTTCTAGAGCATCTTCTCTTATATTTTTACATTGTACCATTCTTTTATTATTCATCCTGAAAAACTATGAGTGAATTAACAACTTGGCATTACCATTCTAATGGTGAAATGGGTGTATTTTTAGACAGTCTAGCCCATCAGCTTTGATTGTACAGTGACAAACATTGAGTCTAGTATCATCTGCAAATATGGACATCCTGCTCTGTACATCCTGCTCTGTAAGCCCTCTACCAGGTCATTAATAAAGATATTAAAAAGGAGAGGACCTAATACTGACGCATGTGGCACTCCACTCTGAGTATTTCCCATTAACAAGCACCCTTTGTTTCCTATAATTGAGCCAGTTGCGAACCCAAATGCATATGTTTTCCCCCATTCTCATTTTGTATACCAACCTTTTATGTGGTACAATATCAAAAGCCTTTAAAAAGTCCAGATATACATCTGTTGCATTACCCATGTCCAGTCTAGAATTTACTTCTTCATAGAAGCTGATCAGATTAGTCTGACAGGACCGATTCCTCATAAACACATGATGCCACAACCTGCCTAGGCCAGTGTTTCCCAACCAGTGGCAGGTACATATATTATTGTACTATATAACTATATATTATTGTACACTGTGTCATTATAACATTTGTAAAACCAAGGGTAAAACTATAACAACAACACTTTTCCTTGTTACTAACCTTTGGGGATGGCTTGCAAACTAGAAAAGATTGGGGAGGCAAGCGATAGTCGAAGCCTATTCAGGCACAAACACAAAAAGAATATTTATTACAGAGTTAGAAGTATTCCTTTAAAAATATGACTATTTAAGGGTGGGGCTCTATGTAGCGTAAAAGCCGCGGCAAAAACTGCAGTGTTTTACAGTACTTGCAAAGTGGATGGAATTCTGGCTAATCCCATATACACATTGCAGAAAAATAACCCCAGTGGACATGCTGCGATTTCAAAAACCGTGGCACAGCATGTCAATTATACCTATGGAAATGCTCCGGACTTTCTGTGAAAAGCGCTGCAGAAAAAAACGCAATGCGTTTCCGCTGTGGTCTTTTCCGCAGCTCCCGTTATGTGGGGTCTTAGCCTTAGACAGTCACTTTTTTTTTCAAGAATTTCCCTGAAAATATCACAGGTTCTCCAACTGCATGGGCCTTCAGCAATCATTATCAATTTACAGGTGATATTGGCAGTAAGTGTTTCATTCTGCTGCAGTGCCATCACTGGGAAAATGAAGCATTACACAGTTCTTATTGAAATCAATGGACTGTCTCCAATATGAATGTACATGCTCAGCCTTTCAAAATGAATGAAGCTCAATGTATTTCTTTTCTGCGCTGGCTAATAGATGAAGATCCTTGGGGAATCTACTCAGTTGACTAAGGTTGAGTTCACACAGTGCTTTTTTAAATTAATAACTATGCTTATTGGCTAGGATTATACTGAAGAACAGCATGCAGTTTTTTAATGCAGTAATGAGTAGCATTTCACCTGGATGGTAAGTAACATGTTACTATGTATTTCACCTGCATGCTAAACCTTTGGATTACTGGTTATTCACATACAAAGGCGTAACTTGAAGTTCCTGGGTTCCAATGCAAAATCTGTAATTGGGCCCCTACCTTGTACTATTTAAAATAGTGGTATATTTTATATGACAGAGGGACCATTGAAGGCAAAAATACAAAAGTTAAAACATGTAAAAAAAATATTACAAAAAAAAAAAAAAAGTTCAAATAACCCCTTTTTCCTAGATCTCAAATAAACAAAAACAAACATGAACACATTATGCATCTTCACGTCTGAAAATGCCCAAATTACAAACATATAAAACTATTTTTTCCATACATTGAACGCCATAGATGGAAAAAATATCAAAATGGTCATTTTTTCCCTGATTCGCTTCCCAAAAAAACTTGAATGAAATGCAATCAAAGAGACATTCCTCAAAACTATATTAATAAAAAGTACATTGTCAGAGAACACAACAAAAACCATTGATATTGTCAACGTAAAGTTCTGGCACAGAACTTAATGTGGTAAATGTCAAAGTAACCTTTGTTACATCTGTAGATTATGCTTGTTGAATATTTTAAAATTTTTGCGTTTTTTTCTGCAAAGAGTAGCTAATTCACTGAAAGCAAAGTCTGTCAACCTTACAAAACTAAAGTATGTGGATATATAATTATTCATTTAAGTACTGAACAAAATTAAAAGCAAGATCCTTCCCTACACCCAAATGAGAACATTGTCACATTTTATGTTTGTTCAGGCGTAAACCGATCATAATAAATAACTGCAAGTTTCATTAGGGCTAACAGCTGACTTTATCAAGGCTTGTGACATATTTATATAGATGTAATTGAGCATAAAGCACTTTTCACATCAACTTTAACAATATCCACTCATAGGGAATGCGCAGAAATAACAAACTGACCAACTTTTAGGTGAAGCGCTGATAGAATGATGAGCACATACTGTTTGCTTGTATATAATTTATATATAATAGAGAAAGCATGTTCATGATGCATTGCTATATTTCTTTCGTAGTACCGGCTATATTTTACTTGTAGCACTATGAATTGTCATGATGTTCATTGCATCCAAATATAAATACAGACTAAGTAAGCGTGCTAAACAATGACTTAATAGTTTATTTTGTGTTTCCAGGTCATTACTTTCCGTTCAGAAAATAACTTTAATACACTATCCACTATAAGTTTGGGCAGATTTACCAACATGGCTACTTAAGTTTAAAAAGAATTCTTCTCTGGCTGTGATGTTAAGTCCATTGTTCAAATGACCATGCTACAGCTCAGATAAAAAGAGACAGCACTGCGCAACAACTAGTGTAGTAACGCCAATTGATTGGATCAAAAAGGTGTGGAAAGAAAGCCGCTCACCTTGCGGGGTTGTGAAAAGTTACAACTCCTTGAAATGCAGAATCATAAACATAGACATCAGATGTAGGGCAGCTGCTGGAATTCCGTCACATGGACGTATGCATCAAATGTAAACAACAAGAATCCAATCCACAATAGAAACCAAATCCTTGGCAGGTATGGAATGTTGGAAGAAATCCACGCTTACCCAGATGTCTTCAGAAGAAGTCTTTATTTGTACCAGAACACACAACGCGTTTCAGAGCTATAGGTTGCTCTTTTCTCAAGTGTAAAATCTGGTGTATAACACATAGTGGGACAGGTCAGGTTTAAATAGTATGGACAAGATAAGACCCTCCCAGTGGGAGTGTTCTAAGCACAGAAACGTCAATAACTGTGTATATGACAAATAACACAGATTGTCTAGGCTTACTTTGTGCAATAATAAACATATGTGCAAACATATAAACAATATTTCAAAATATTAATAAGTCAAGATAAAAAACAATGTTTGTTACCTTTAGCTCTTGTTTAGCATGTGCTGAGTATTGCATATTAGTGGATAGAAAATCGCCAGAACTAACTAACTGGCTGTAGGAAAAATAGAAAAAATGGAAAACGGCGCTCGCGCATGCACATGAGCTTCACACGCGGACTCTGTATTGCCCATAGTGTAGAACGAAAGTTGTCCTGCAAACATTAAGACATAGAAGGGACCTTGTAAGTGTGGCATTTGACCCAAACAGCAGAAAACTGGTATAAGTTCATTGATCTGCCCCATTGTTTTCTTTTAGAGGTAAAGTTTGGCAGGTGACAAAGACCCATAAATCATTCATCTTGACCAAGGTTGAACACAAATAGAAACATTTACTAAAACATTTTTCTTAAACTGGTTATGTTAGAATATACAGTTCTATGTTTTCTACAATACACGTACATGGCTCATAGATGAAAAAATACTGAATAATGCTTTCTAATAGATGTTTGACTCTCCAGATTATCTTTTAGACAAGCTTTTAAAAATTAGTAATTACAACGTTACAAAAAATCTATTCATTGAGATTCTTACATTAAAACATTGATAAAATTTCTATTTTCCTCTTCCTATTTATGTATGTACAGAAAGCCATTTTTTCTCTACCTGTTTTTATCAGACCCCATAGAGATTATAATACATTGTATTTTATACATGAATGTTATGTGCAAAATAGTTCTGTCTCCACTTGGCAGTGACAGCATTATCTCTGTTCTTAAAGACATCAGATACTTTTGTTACAGCTTATTTACGTGATTAGAATTGACAGATAAAGCCGAATAGAAATCCTTTACAGCAGTCGTCATTTGCCTATCTAATTCTTTTAGACGTTGTATGTGTCATAACAGACCATATCTATACACATTATTTTGGAACTAAATAGGTTTTCTAAAAACAGATTTTGTACTTATATTTTTTCCTAGTCATTTTTGTACAAGTGATGCAACTAGTGAGAAATTCTCAAGGACTTCAATCCTGCCCAGTTTATGTCCTATACCTGTGATATCTATAAAGGGGTTTAAATACTGATTATTAGGTTAAACATTTTGATGACTTCTCCTAATGATAGGTCACTAATATCAGATTGGTAATGGTCCAACATCCAGCACACCTATTAATTAGCTCTTCTCAGCAGCTGATGCACAGAGAATTGAACAGGAAGCAGACAGCTCTGTTCTCAGTGTAGTGGTAGAACTGAGTCACTGCAGCCTAGCGAATGGGAATGGGAGCTGATCTGGTACTACACAGAGAACAGTGCTGTCTGCTTCCTGCTCCATACTATATATATTAGCAGCTGCAAACAGCTGATCATAGAGGTGTTAGGTGTTGGACCCTCACTGTCTGATATCGATCACCTATTCTGAGTATAGATCGTAGCCCTTCACTTACAGTCAGGGAATGCCCTTCTGACAGTGAAGAGCTTTAATAACAGGGTTCATAACTCAGCAACGGTGGGGGATAGAACAAGGTACAAAAAAACTGCACAGCCCTGGGGTGGTGAAAGGTCCTCTTTAATACAATGTTAGGCTGCAACTTCGATACTCGGGGGTACGCACTGGCAAATCTATGGGTCACACCTTTGCTACATATCAAGTGGTATACACTAGTAAGCAAGTTTTGGATATTAGTAACAAAGTATATAGGTAAAACTGTATTTCAATAAATTACCTGCTAAACAAAACCTCAGTTAGTCTACAGTATTAGTTTTAATAAGCTTTAGGAGCAAATCCAATATATGAAATCAGAAAATCAAAATAGTAAATACAGGTATTGGTTTTAGTTTCATGGGTCTACTACCATTCCTAGTACTGTATTATTTAGAACATAAAGGGGGTGTCTGGGATTTTAAAAATCTAGCTAATAGTAGGCAATATTGGTATTAAAAAAGAAATACCTTACAGTATACTGACTAGTATTCAGTTCTCTCCATATTCAATGCCACCACTTCAGTTCCCAGAAATCCTGCAGCAATGTCGTCCAATATATCATACATGTGACTGCTGTAGTCAATCATGTGAGTGATGTACGTAATGTCATAACTGCAGGACAGACAATCTTATCTTAATTTTTGAAAATCATAGACAACCCATTTTTAAAAATTCTTTTCATGTTTAAAATGTTAAAAATCAACAAATAAATTTAAAACCTTATAAATAAGATGCGCCATAAGATCAGCCAATTGTCCAAAAAGTGTCCCCATGCTTTATTGGTGAAATAGCCACCTTTGTGGTTTTGGTAAAGGGGGCTCTAAGATTTACCACAATTGTGGCGTAACTCTAGGGCTCTTTGCGCCAGAGTTTCAGGAACTCCTTCTATTACAGTAGGAGTCACTGCACTATAGGGGGTCAGGTGAAGACAGCTAGTAACCCATTGTAAGCCAATGGAGTGCAGGAATCCATGCACTTTGGCAAGAGGTATGCATGAAGCTCCTTGGTCCCAATTCTGCAGTTTCTAAAGTGGGACCATGAGAGGACATTTAGACTGTATAGGGTGAGCATAACAGGACTTTATAGTGTTTTTGGGGTCTAGAATGGAAATTGTACTGTGTTGGGGCTTAAATGGATTCTCCAGTTTCAGCAAATGAATGTTATTGTTATTAAGGTACCATTATAATGTTTGTTGGCCACAAAAAGACATTATACTTTGTGCGGTGGCAATACAGGGGATATACATACATTTTACATACATATACATACATCTCTAGAATTCGCCCTTTTCTCACCGTGGAAACATCAAAAACCCTCATTGTCGCTCTGATTCTCTTCCGTCTTCACTATTGTAATTCTCTTCTAATTGGGCTTCCTCTTACTAAACCCTCCCCACTACAACCTGACCTGAATGCAGCCGCCAGGCTTATCTTTCTATCAAACCGGTTCACAGATGCATCTACCTTGTGTCAGTCGCTGTATTGGTTGCCCATCCATCACAGAATACAATATAAAATTATCACACTGACCCACAAATCCATCCATAGCGCTGCACCCCCCCCTATAGCTCCTCTCTCGTCACTGTCTACCGCCCTAACCGTCCTCTCTGTTCTACCAATGACCTTAGACTTGCATCCCCTGTTATCCAATCATCCCACTCCCATCCCCAAGACTTTTCTCAAGCTGCACTGGTGCTCTGGAACGCTTTACCCAAGACAATCCGATTAATCCCCAACTACAGCAGCTTCAGAACTGCCCTAAAATCACATCTGTATGGTCAGGCTTATCACGTGACCTGATCACAGTGTAGTGTGTGGAGGTGGAGAACAATAACACCTTTTATCTTTCCTCCTCTGTTCCTCAGATCCTGACCTCTCCATCTAGAAGTTACACTGCACTCCTTACACTTAGTATCTGTTTATTCACAGATACTGGCTGGTGAAGGGTTCATACAGCTTCAGTTACATAACCTTTTCTACTAAAAGATGGCCGGACCATGGTAGCAAAGAAGCCCTCTGACCTCTTGTGTCCCCCTATCTCCTCATAGAATGTAAGCTCTTGCGAGCAGGGCCCTCACTTCTATTGTTTGATATGTTTATTTCTTTGTCACATTGTAATGTCTCATATTGTCTGTTCATGTGTCCTCTGATTTGTAGTGCTACGGAATATGTTGGCGGTATATAAATAAAGTTATTATTATTATTATTATTTTAGGCCATTTTTAACTTATTATTTGTGCATGATATTTGCACACTAATCTTGCTTTCAGGTTTCATAAATATCACAATATCACCTTTTGTGGCTGTTTTTTGAAATGCGTTGAGGCTATCTAATAAATCCATTCTATTTGGTGCGTTTCTTTTATAAATATGTTGATATTTTTTGGGTGAAAAATAAGGCAGAAATTTGTCATAAGCAGATTGATAAATGTGCCTCTATTTTATTTAGCCACTTTGTTTTTTCATTTCACCGGACTCACAGTAGTATGCTTTTTTATTTTTCACTTATTAGTTAATACTTCATCAAAAAGGATAAAAGAAACAGTTTTGCATGCCAGATTCAGCTCTGCTATATACTGAATGTATTTAAATTATTGCTACATTGACCCCACTGTCCTACAACATATACCCAAGGTTGTGTACAATTCTTCTTACTCACTTTACCAGCTGTATCTAGCAAACATCTGCACATTAGGCTACTGTAATAGATGTTGTTGTCGTAGAGATATATGTCTCTGCTGATAACTGGTGCTAAGTAGGGACATGACTAGTTGCCCTGCAATTGTTCAGTTTTCCATATCTATAGTCCCACACAGATAGCGGGAAACCATGATGTAGATAAAGTAGATGTCTCACTCTCCCAAAACCTTATATTACATTACATTACACAAGAGGTATTATTAGAGACACATGAAGAAAATAATAGTTTACTCACTAATTCTACTATAATTTTATCTATCTATCTATCTATCTATCTATCTATCTATCTATCTATCTAGTCCAATGTTCAGTTCATACTTTGCGGTTTTGATCCTGTTTATTACTTTAAGCTGTAGCAGAAGTGTCCTCTATGAAAGTCTCCTTTTTTGCATTCATCATAGTTTTAGATTTAAAAAACAACAACACATGAACTAAATGTGACAATGAATTGATATATTCACATATTCATTTAGTTCTAGTTGTGCAGTAGGGGGGAGCGGCTATAATCACAATGTCACATAGACTGTTCAATCTGTATATGAAAGTGATCAGTGGCAGACCGTGTGCCAGCTGCCGCAGTGGTTCCCCATTGACTTTAGATTTCAATGTAAACTTATTACTCTCACTCATAAAGCTTTCCACCATCTTACTCTACAGTATAGCTCCTCCCTCATCTCTGTCTATAAACCTATGTCAACCAACCATGTTCTTCCAATGATTTAAAACTGACCTCCTCCATAATCCAAGCCTCCAAATCACTCTTTGAGTCCACTGTGAGAAAAGAGCACTATAAATGTTTGTTGTTATCTCCAATACATTTCTTATGCTGCACTAGTTCTCTGGACTGTGCTAACCCAGGCAATGAGATTAATTCTCAATATCCACAGTTCTAAGTGTGGGCAGCTCTCATATTCCACACAGTAATTTATGCACATTTATGTCCCCTGTGAAAGACCATGAGGCAAACTTGTAGATGAGGTCAATACTCTACAAAGATTTATTGCTTAATTTACTGTATCTAAAGCAACCAGGGAGTTAATTTAGCAGAGACAGATCGTTTTCTGCCTTAGGCCATGGTTAAAGCCTGGTAAAAGGGCCTGAGTTGCTGGAGTGGGGACAAGAAGAGTGGGGGCCCTCTCCATTCAGACTGGTCTTGGGCTGTCTAATTAATTAGAGCTCAAGTGAGGGCTCTCTCAGTCTGGGGAAAAAAGCAGGTGTTATGGGCCTGTGAGAGTGCTATTTTATATGTATCTTATATCAGGTTGTATGCTTTGTTTTGCATATGGTGCCAGTTATTAGGCCTGCACTAGGTCATTGAGGATACTGTAATGTTAAGTTAGAGCCAAAAAGGCATGATGTTTTCTTTTGCTTGTCTTTGTTTAATTCTACCATCACAACTTGAACAAAAAAACTGGCCCAGGCCAGCTGAACCAAAATCATGCCACGTGAACTGCATTTTTCTTGTTTGCCTGTTCCAGTATGCATGTCTACCATATGAGATGACTGTCCCACTACCCTATCCCTTACAATTGGTGGAGGATATTGGTATTGGTACTGGTACTGGTGACTGACTCATGCAGCTCTAGGTGAAATGCTCTGCTATTTTTATAAAAGCTATTTTTATCTTCTCTCTTGTTGTTTTAATTGTTGTTTAGTTTGTAACTCTCTAGTGCTCAGGTTTCTTTGTAAATATGTCCCCTGAAATGTACAGTTCTGCAGAATATGTCGGCGCTATATAAATAAAGATTATTATTGCAGTTTATTGATCAGACGAGCACAATTACAAGCAAACAGGTTATATTATGAGGCACATACAGAATCCATATGTTATTTGTATAATGTCTTATCTGTACATATTTTTTTAAATATTCTCATGGACCTCTACATTGGACCAATAGGTCTCTGAATTCTTCATCTTATAAAAACTTGTATCATTGTGCCTAAAGAGCTTTCACTTGGCCTATGTTATTTAAAGCAAGCAGAGAGAAGTAAGTAAAAAGTGTGCATACCATTCATCATGAGACTTAGAAATGAAATACTGTGCTAACCTTCAGACTTTCTCATACATTTCTAGAGCTGAGAAACAGAAGGGAATTAGCATTTGCTCAAACTATCCATCTGTTCGTAAAAATAATTCATGAAGTCTGCGAACGTGTGTAAAATAGAGTTTCATTTCTGAGGCAGTTCTCATTGTGCGAGTCACACAGAAATAATTCTATCATGTACAACTGACACTATACAAGTATGCCTTTGACAGACAACTAGCCAGGTGCAGGCACAGGGCAGATTTTTTTGTTGAGCTGAGTCGTGGGCTAAATTGCAGAGCTCTGTAATCTCTCGTATTTGTACAAGATTGGACATATAAGCCTTTTTAGTGGTACTAGCTGCAGAAAGGTTGTGATTTGTAGCTATATTTAGCTTTTTATTGATGGACAAGCATGTGTTTACCTACAGGTCTTACTAGGAGCTAGCACACAACAAGCCTGTATAGTCCATCAGATTGTAAAGCTTAGAAAATGTAACAAGTTTTGTTCAGCATTGTCTTCAAAGATGTTAAAGAGATGTGAATGGAAGTGCTCACTGGAATATGTTCAAACCATACTACAAACCCATATATTCATTTACTTACTAGCGTTCCAACTGGGTAATGTGAATACCCAATCAGTACCTGTTGTTACGAGGACCATTTACCTCATTCCAATATGAATGAAACAAATGATGCAAGAAAATGATTGATACCCTCTGGTTTAGCCAGCGTTCAGGATTTAGAAGAGAAAAAGAACTAATATAAAGGTACATATTCACACTATAGACTAACATCAGCTGAACCCACCGATTTCAGTGGGACCAGATTATCTGATGTATATGGGGGTTCCGCATTCTTCTTTGACAGATGTTGAGGGAAAGAAGAAATTCGACATACCCGCTCCTTCTTTTCCAGTGGTGTTTGGCAGCAGTTTATCACCCCCATTTGTGGATTTAGTGTCCACTGTGTACATGCATGGCGGGTTGGGAATATTGGCATCTTTACTCTTTATAAATAGATTGCCAATATATTCTGCAGGGTGGAACAAATTATCTGCTCATATAAATCCACTTACAGAATATGTATCTACTCGCATGGCTTACAATCTAATTTCATTCTAATAATTAATTTCTAATAACATCATACAAATACTGTACAAACATGCAGGGGTCGTATTAATAGGGCATGCAGAGCTAGTGATTTCCACCTGGTCTGAAAACTGAGGGGTCCCAATGGGCTCTCTACAATATAAGACATCATTACTATAGATACTAGATGGTAAGTAGGGGTGCCATTAGAGATTTTGCATTGGGGCCCAAATCACACCTCTGTACATATGTGTACACTAGAGCAAATTACACAGGAAACCAACTGACCTATCATAAAATATCCATGCTGATGATGCCCTCATCTACCACTGCTAAGAATTGTGATAAACTGTAGGGAGGATAAACATACTGTTATTATATTTATTATTATGATGGTATCGGCTACTATTCCACTCCATGTTATGATATGCTATATGTTTTCATGTAATCATGCCACTTATGTGACATAATTCTATTATGTCTATTATATTAGTACAGTAAATGATTTTCAGTACAATCACCATATGCACAAAGTACTGTACCCTTTTCCTCACAGTCTTTTCCTTTCATATTGGAAAAAAGTTTGAATGAATTTTGCAGCTGATTTACTAAATGTTTCTTGCAATTGGCAAAGAAAAGCAGGTACAGGCTGTCATTGTTTGGAAATATGTTCTATATCTCACAGCATGTGTACAGGGGAGGAGGAAGAGGGGAGCGGTTGTCAAGAACAAGATAAAACCCATTGTAGAGCTGTAGGGATTCCATGTGTCACCATATGCATAAACCACAATAGTATGTTCCTTGGGTAGAAAACCCCACAACTAACAAAACATGTACTGCAACGGAACAGCAGAAAGTCAGAAAGTATAACACATAATAAATCTGGTGTAAAGCTTGTACATAATTTTTTGGTACAAATTAAGAGAGTTTCAGCACATCCGGTTTTGTACATTTCTACCAGTATGTTCAGTCCGGTTCATGAAGGAAAATGCAATGTTCAATCTCACCTTCAGTTCTTTGATTTAGAAAACAGCTTGTGTCAGTGATATTCATTGACTTCCTGCTGCAGCACTAAACTATCCCTCTGTTTCAGCTTGAAGACAGTGAGGCCAGGTATGCGGAGTCCCAGAAGTCTCAGAGATCGCTGAGCTTGGAGGTGGAAAACCTGCACATGGAACTAGACAGTATTACCAGGAATAAGAATATGGTAATTTACATTTTTATCAGCTGCTGGAAATGATTACGGCTTCTCCAATAAATAAATGTGATGACCTTTAGATCACATTACCACTTTATTTCTTTCTATAATGTTATTTATTGTTTTAATTATTGTTTAGAGAATGCTGCGGATAGCATTTATATGACGGGATGTGTGCCATCACTGGCGTGTTATATGAGTAACAAGTCTTTTTAGATAAATTAGAAAATGACCGTACTGCTTTAAATGGACCAGCCAAAATATGAATTATATTCGCCCTATGGCAAATTAAAGATAAATCTCGATCCTTTATCTCTGGCAGAGGGTGGAGACTACAGAATGATCTCAGCTGCAGTGTACAGTAGCAGCATATTTATCCCAATCTCATTCACATGCAGCGAAGGTCGCTTACAGTAAAAAACGCACAGCAGGTCATTCATTTCTGCGGCTTTTACCCTCAGTTTTCAAAACTTTGAGAGACCCACAGACATTTCTGCAGGTCTGCTGCAGGAAAAAAATGCCATGGCTGCTCTCTGGAAAATATGCTACTAAGTTTCCCTGAATATTTTACAGTTAATATATGGAATTAAATATACATAAAATTTGTAAAATTGGTACAAATGTATACATTATTTTCTAAGGCAATCCTGATCCTCGGTCTGCATACTCTCAACATTTTATAATTCGCTGGTTGCTACTTGAAATAGTTGGAAAAAAGCACAAAGCACATAGCTGAGCTCTGACAGGATTGTGGGAGTTCTATTTACCATAATATATTGTATTCAGTAGGATATGGAGGGAGATAAAATATGAAAACACCATCTAAAGAGTCAACCACTCTTTTATTTTCTAATCACTACTTGTATTCCCCATCAGATAATGATGCAGAGGAATCTTTTTTGGTAAGCATTCTGTGTTCTGCCATTCCTCTGTAACTCCTCTTGGAAATGAAGAAATATCTTTATAAGTACAGTGGGTACGGAAAGTATTCCGACCCCTTTAAATTTTTCACTCTTTGTTTCATTACAGCCATTTGCTAAAAGCAAAAAAGTTCATTTTATTTCTCATTAATGTACACTCAGCACCCCATCTTGACAGAAAAAAAAAAGAAATGAAGATATTTTTGCAAATTTATTAAAAAAGAAAAACTGAAATATCACATGGTCATAAGTATTCAGACCCTTTGCCCAGTATTGAGTAGAAGCAGCCTTTTGAGCTAGTACAGCCATGAGTCTTCTTGGGAATGATGCAACAGGTTTTTCACATCTGGGTTTGGGGATCCTCTGCCATTCTGCCTTGCAGATCCTCTCCAGTTCCGTCAGGTTGGATGGTGAACGTTGGTGGACAGCCATTTTCAGGTCTCTCCAGAGATGCTCAATTGGGTTGAGGTCAGGGCTCTGGCTGGGTCAGTCAAGAATGGTCACAGAGTTGTTCCGAAGCCACTCCTTTGTTATTTTAGCTGTGTGCTTAGGGTCATGTCATTGTCTTGTTGGAAGGTGAACCTTCGGCCCAGTCTGAGGTCCAGAGCACTCTGGAAGAGGTTTTCTTCCAGGATATCTCTGTACTTGGCCGCATTCATCTTTCCTTCAATTGCAATCAGTAGTCCTGTCCCTGCAGCTGAAAAACACCCCCATAGCATGATGCTGCCACCACCATGTTTCACTGTTGGGATTGTATTGGGCAGGTGATGAGCAGTGCCTGGTTTTCTCCACACATACCGCTTAGAATTAACACCAAAAAGTTCAGTCTTCATTTCATCAGACTATAGAATCTTAATTCTCATAGTCTGGGAGTCCTTCATGTGTTTTTTGGCAAACTCTATGCGGGCTTTCATATATCTTGCACTGAGGAGAGGCTTCCTTCGGGCCGCTCTGCCATAAAGCCCTGACTGGTGGAGGGCTGCAGTGATAGTTGACTTTGTGGAACTTTCTCCCATCTCCCTACTGCATCTCTGGAGCTCAGCCACAGTGATCTTTGGGTTCTTCTTTACCTCTCTCACCAAGGCTCTTCTCCCACGATTGCTCAGTTTGTCTGGACGGTCAGGTCTAGGAAGAGTTCTGGTCGTCCCAAACTTCTTCCATTTAAGGATTATGGAGGCCACTGTGCTCTTAGGAACCTTGAGTGCTGCAGAAATTCTTTTGTAACCTTGGCCAGATCTTTGCCTTACCACAATTCTGTCTCTGAGCTCCTTGGGCAGTTCCTTTGACCTCATGATTCTCATTTGCTCTGACATGCACTGTGAGCTGTGAGGTTTTATATAGACAGGTGTGTGCCTTTCCTAATCAAGTCCAATCAGTTTAATTAAACACAGCTGGACTCCAATGAAGGAGTAGAACCATCTCAAGGAGGATCAGAAGGAAATGGACAGCATGTGAGTTAAATATGAGTGTCAGAGCAAATGATCTGAATACTTATGACCATGTGATATTTCAGTTTTTCTTTTTTAATAAATTTGCAAAAATATCTACATTTCTGTTTTTGTTTTTTTTTTGTCAAGATGGGGTGCTGAGTGTACATTAATGAGAAATAAAATAAACTTTTTTGCTTTTAGCAAATGGCTGCAATGAAACAAAGAGTGAAACATTTAAAGGGGTCTGAATACTTTCCGTACCCACTGTATATGTCACCATACCTCAAACAATAATTGTCCCCGTCTTGGCCTGACCCGCAACATCCACATTTGCAGAATGTGGTGGGTGAGGTTTGGATCAGGGATTGAGGTGCACATTTGTCTCAACAAAGGGCCTAGAGCTAAACATGTGCCTCAGTGTCACCCCTCTACGTCACTTTTTTGGCGTACAGAGAATAATAAATTCCCCCCAATGTGTGAACACACCCTATTGACAAGAAGAATAATATAGCCTAGCTGTCTGTCAATCTATTTATGCAATTCCAGGAGAAATAACAACCCTGTTATTCCACAATAACCCTGTGGAACCTGTAATCCTAGGAATGTGATATCATATTTTTCTTTGGAGGTGACTTTTGACAAGACCATAAATAGCATAAGGTTTGAGGACACATAAATGGCTATTTCCCAGTGTTCATAGTTCATTGTTTGATACCAGGATGCTGAAAAGCACAACTTTTTGACCCAGTATTGTATTTTTGCCATTTTAAGGCTGATGAACAATTGTTCCAGCTGCAGCATGAAAAAGCTGAGCTCCTGAAAAGGATCGATGAGGATCAGGAAATCCTGAATGAGTTTATGAAGAAACACAAAGCACTCATTGCACAGGTAAGAACAGAAAAACCTACAACAAAGGTCTCCACAGTATCTTGTCAATGGAGAGGAGACACACATACTAAATCTCATTATGACTGAAAAGAAATAGAAAGTGCCATTTATTCAAGGGCATGTCTCTGGATGTGTATTACTCACCTCATAAGGATCAGAAATGATGAATACTGTGACATTAGGATGACAAGAAGGGACATCTTTGTCACAGTGCTGTGTAAGGTGAAACAAATATTCCAAATCTATCTGACGTGCATGTCAGAACCTCTTTCCTATATTTGTAATCTATGATTTAAAATTACATTTCTACCTTTAATAGGAATTTCATGGAGTGTAGAGGGTTTCCAGGCTTCTCAAAACTTTTCAAATAAGCTGAATATGGTTGAAATATCAAATAAAGATATCCTCACCTTTCACATTTTAAATCGCTCCTGTGCCAATAGTTTGATAGCCCTCTGCCAGTGTTTTTTGTAACAGCACTGCAGCAATGATATATCATGCTGCAGCATAGTCAATGTGTCAAGGCTGCCATAAGCGATTGGCTTCTTGTGACCAGTTGGGTACCACAACACCATCCATGAATTGAAGGGTGAGTGTTTCATCATTTGTTGATATACAGACTATTTTAAACTTTTCTTAAAAGACTGGAAAACTACATTATCATAAGAGTATAATTGAGCTGCAACTGCTGGAATGGTTGATCAGTGTTACATTAGGATTAAATTAGAAACTGGAATAATGGAAAACATATTTATATAAGGGATATTATTCCTCTTTTCACTATTAACATGTATTCATTACATAAAATATCAATTGATCATATCTTGATCCCCACAAACCAATAAGTAACATTGACCATTGTTTGCACTACGGTTGGGTTTTTAGGGTTGTGTTGACATTAGCCTCATGTCTTCTGCTTGTAAAAAAGCGATCACCGCTAACCCAGATCAGATAAAATCAATCAATAAAATTTATTAAGACTGGCGTGTAGTGTGCCAGTCCTAACAATTGCATGCGCTAAAATTATTAAGAGGCATATGACTCCTAAACATTGTGGCACATCTTAGGATGGTCCTTATGCCAGAAATCTGTGTCAACCAGGCTATGAAGTAGTTCCGAATTATAATTTGTGCCCTCTCTCCTTCCACTCTCCTTTGCAAAAATTGCATTCTCAAAAAACTGTCGGAAATACAAATATAAATTCCCCCATTGTCAAGGTTTTGTCTATAACTTGAAGCTCCTGGACCCCAATGCAAAATCTGTAATGAGGCCCCTATGTACTTTTTCTGCCATTTAGAATTGTATATATTTTATGTGGCAGAAGAAACTTTGGGGCTGCTCAGGGTACAGGGCTTCTAGTGACTGCTACTGCTGCACCCCCCTATAGCTACGCCCCTGCTCCTCAGCATCAGCATCATCCTCTTAAAAGGCCCTAAAGTGTCAATCTTATTGTGGGGCCATCATATAATAGTAAAACACTAAAAGCACTCCTCATTCCATCTGTGATGTTAGTTCCCTCTGTATATGAAATCAGCCTCTCAGTAGGAATTGACTGTAACTACCTCTTCATGTGATGATTCCTGTAACTGAAGTTTAACATGGGAGAAGATGTCAATTCTTGAATAATACTTGGTGGATCATTGCAGAGTTTCGTCCCAGGTATGTATGTGGTAAAAGAAAAACGATATTACCTAGGGGAAAATGCTCACATCGCCTTATTGTTGGTGCACCCTAGGTAACAATCCCATAACTTTATAAGTGACTCTTGAGACTCTCTGCAGAACCTGTGATGGTAGTAATGGATATATGCTATAAAAAGGAAATATTGTGGAAATACAGTATAATGGAGAAAGGAGGTTAGATGCTTTCTTGAGCATATGAAACAAAATAATAGTCCTAAGTCTGCAGTTCACAGAGGTATAACCAACAATACCCACTTTCAGGATTGACCACATAGAATAAGGTGTGAAGCTGGATAAATTATTACAGATATAAGTTGTGCATACTGAACATATGAAAAGTGATTTATAACAATAATAGACAAAGGTAAATAGGCCCTTATTACTGTTTATGTAGAGTATTGATAAATTTATATAATTGTCCCCATTTTTTTATAGTCTGCAACAGATATTACTCATATTCGGGAGCTACAGACTAAGCTAGAAGATATTCAGAAAGAGAAACAGAGCCTTCAGGAGAAGGTGAGTGTTATTATTATTGGAGGTTGAAAAGTGTAGTCATCCTACACAGATATATTATCAGCTCTATCTATTACTTCTTATAATATAAAGGACGACTGGTGCTGCTAAGGTTCATTATAATAGTTGTTTAAAGGGGTTGTGCTGTTATGGAAACTTATCCCCTATCCACAAGACAGAGGATAAATGTCCAATCGCTGGGGGGCCCAACTACCGGGTCCCCAAGTAATCAGGAGGATGGGGGACTGAAAGTGACCTTCTGAATGGAGCGCCAGTGTTCATTTCTATGGGGCTGCCAGGACTGTAATCTCCGGCAGCGCCTACATAGAAGTGAATGGCCTAAGGGGGCCTGTGGATAAGGAATAAGTGTCCATAACAGGACAAGCCCTTTAAGCACTTGGTTACCCGTGCTTTTACCACACTTACCTGACAGTCCAAACTTGGCACTTTATTGCCCATTTTTGTTTTGACACGTTCAGAGAGAGATTGTTTATTTTTTAATACCATAATTTTTAGGTATATATAACTTATTGATTAATAAATATTATAATTGTGTAGATAGGGGAATTGAAAAAATAGCAATTTCGCCATTGTTTTTTTAATTTTTTTTTTAAGCTATTTCTCTCTTTGGTTTAAATAAAGTGATAGCTTTGTATAATAGGTTGTTACAATTGTGATCACATATATGTGTATATTTTAATAGCTTTTTATGGAAGAAATCTTTTATTTAATTTACTATGAAAATTTTATTAAACTTTTTTAACTTTATTTAATTATGTTTTAGTGCCACTAAGGAAAATCGGAATTTGATACCCTGATTGATTCTATAATGCTTTGCTATAGATTATTGCCTGTCAGTGATAAAGCTGTACTAATTAGACTGTGCTTTTGGGGGGGACCTTTGGTTGATGCCTGGCGGTTCAGCCTATCACTGCAGTGTAGATCATTGTATAGTGGTAGATAAATGGTTAAGTTAAGCATCACCGAAAATCTCTTGGGTTTAGAGAAAGACTTTCAAGTATTGTGTACAAGCATATTTTATTTCTTTTTTATTTCAATACAAAATACAAACATCTCAATAAAAATCTCACTGCGAAATTGTCTTATCACAACAAGGAATTTTACGAATAAACATACAAGGATATTTTAGGAAAAGTAGTTATACAGCAGTATATCTGACACTTCTTTGATATTCAGTGGTTGTAAAGTAAAGCAATGGGGTACTCATCTTGGTGAGATTGGGGCCAGCCTTGGTTTGGCACATTTCCTTTGCTATTGGTGGCAATAACTTGACAGGAAAGTGACCCATGATTGTGGCAATGATGTGGAGGGGATAAAGAAACACAAGAACCCAGCAGTACCTGGCAAAATGATGTACACTACTGAGGTGAACTTCATTAAGCATTGGGAATAAATTCCTATAAAGTAATAGGAGAAGGACGAACCTCCGAATATTTGTTTTGTTTCGGGTTTAAACTGTTCAGCCAAAAGATTTGTTTTGGGCCGAATTTGTTCACGTAGGACCGCAAGTGAAATTATTATACTCTGGAGTCTCTTTAGACTTGAGAGTATAACAGGTGTACGCCCAGGGGAGGTGTAAATAAAGATAACAAACAGTTATACTCACCTTCTCTCACATCTTCCGGTCCTCCTCACAGCATCTGGAGCTCTCTCTGGTTCCTTTTCTGGACTGTTCTTGCCTCCTAGGTAACAGCATTCACCAAGGGTTACTGCTGAGGCCTGTAATTCAGGTCAAATCTGGTTCGATCCAAACCAGGTTCACTCATCTCTAGTTACTGACATTGGTTTATTCTCCTGGACTAACTTCCTGTTTCTAATTTGATTGTATCTAAGACCCCTGGATTTGACCGTGGCTTGTTTTGGCAGTTCCTGTTCTTTCCAGGTTTGACCTAGTGCTGGGGATGCAACTTGAGTCTTGAGCAGCCAAGTCCATTCTGCCTTGTGGCAGGCTGTGTTAAATACCTTGGGGGTGTCTTACACTCTAGGAACCGAAAGAGAGCATTGCTGGATTATTGGTGGCTGTTTATTTGCCCCATGTAAATCTTATCAGTTCCCTGAAGCATATCTGAGAATTGCTCATATAGTAATTCCATAACACTTATGACTTGCACCTGACTACATGGTTGTAAGATGCAATGTATTACACTGATGTACATGACTGTTGTAGCTTATAGCAATTTATGGATCAGTTTCTTAAAGCACTCAGGTTTTATTACTTCTAAGTATGAAAATCTGGATAGCTCTGTTCAACATTTCCTTTGTTATCTGCAAAGTTCTCATTCATATTTGATATGCTAACTGAGACAAAAATCTTAAACAGCAAGAATAACTTGTGATGAAAAAGACTATTGGTTCATGTATTGTAGATTGGACTTCTCCCCAGGAGAGAATGCCATCTCAGCCAATCATCAATTTATTTACTACCTCCAGAAAAAGTATATTTTCAGTTTAATGGGATTTTACTTAAAATATTGAAATAGCCTCATACTAGTAATAAGAACTGAATCACTCACTGAATGAAATGTAGCATCTACTATACAGTAGTTGTACTTCCTGTTGAAACTTTTCCAAAAATAGCTGCATTAACTGTATTGGAAAAGTAAATTTTCTCAGCAGTAAAAAAACATTGTTAGCAAACTGGCCGATTTTGATTTTCTAATGTTGTAATATTTTTTTTACATTTTGGGTGACAATATTTACAGTAAAAGTTTCAGCTCAAGGATTCTAGAGGTCCTCAGATCCTTCTACTCACACCTCTCGGGGAAGAGGGATCTAGATTGGGATGTTATGTAAGCTTTCCTGGCTGAAACTGTCTCTGAACCAGGGAATGACATCTCGCTTGGTGTTTTGACAGAGATGATCAAGGAAAAGGAAGTCAGAGTGGCCATTGATAGGCTTGCTCTCAAGAAGTCGACTGGGCCAAATAACTTAACATCTGAATTCTATAATACCTTTAAAGACATGTTGATTCCCCTCTTGTTCAATGAGTATCTTTCCTTGGGCACTCTGCTGAGGTCAGTAACAAGGTTTGCTCTGATCTTGTCAAAGGGTAAAAATCCGACCCTTATTGAGAATTGGCATCCCATAGCGCTACTCAATGCAGACAGACTGATTCTGGCGAAAATGCTGGTGAAGTTTGCACACCTGCTCCTTTCTTTGGCTCAGTACTGACCTGTTTCGGGCCACAGTACAATTACTGCTGTACATGGTGTCCGGGAGGCTGTGGAGCAGAGTAGGGTGGGACAAACGAGATAAGTGTGAAAGTCTCTGGCTGGGAGGTTTTGATCTGGTTTTGATCTCCCGGACACACTTTCAGGGCCTCAGGAATCTGAAAGAGTCCTTGGCATCAAATTTGATAAACTTGAAATAACCCTGATCAAAACTTACCTGCTCCCTTTGTTGATCTATTTGGGCAGTGTTTATCTTTTGCCAGAACCTCTCTGGATTCGGGTCTACAGTGAGTTCTTCTAGCTGTTATGGGGGAATAGACTAAACCTAGTCAAGAAGAAGATTACTTACCGAACAAGGAGGGGGTTGTATTTGGTAATCCTGTGGTATTCCTAATGAATACCTTTCTTAAGACCAACATTACAAACCTCTGGCAAGAGAGCGCTTCTCTGTGGGTATTCTCCTGTAGGGAATAGTTTCAGCCTTTATTCTAGGAAAAATAAAATATAGGATAATAAAAATAAAAATAGCATATATAAATATACGACTCTCACACTAAACTTGGCCTTGATGTGTGTTCGATGAGTTTCTGTGGGGGAATAAGTTGTGTATTTTGGAGAACAAGTTGTGAACATTGTGTATATTGTATATTGGTGGCTTGTATGTTTGTGGGGGTGGCAGCTAGGTAGGTTGGGGGGACTGTTGGTAATTTGGACTGACAAAGCCTGGTCCACTGGACAAGATGATTATGATGGGGGATCAGGCTGCACTTTGCATTTATTAGGTTAAGGTATTATATTTTTTCATTATTTTATTTTTGTATTATTGTTGATTTATTGCTATAATATATACAGTCATGGCCATAAGTGTTAGCACCCCTGAAATTGTTAGAAAAAATGAAGTATTTCTCCCAGAAAATTATTGCAATTACACATGTTTTGTTATAGACATGTTTATTTCCTTGTGTATTGGAACAACTAAAAAAAAAAAACTGAGAAAAAAAGGCAAATTGGACATTATTTCACACAAAGCTCCAAGAACGGGCCGGACAAAATTGTTGGCACTTTTTCAACATTGTGGGTAAATAATTTTGTTTCAAGCATGTGATACTTGTTCAAGCTGACCTGTGGCAAGTAACAGGTGTGGGCAATATAAAAAAATCATACCTGAAACCCAGAGGTGTAGTTAGGGGTTCAGCACAGGGTAGGCAAACATATCCAAGTGGGCCCCCTACCTGGATATATCGATATTATCACTATACGGTGACCGTAGAGTGATAGATACTGGCTGTACACAGGGCTCTTCATACAGTTGAAGTAAATACAGTACAAGGAAATGTTGTGACTTACAGGTGACATTTCTAACTGTAATCTTTCACATTTCTCGTCTCCTCCATCTACTGTAGACCACTTCTTCCAGTCACAACTTGTCTCTGTAAAGTTTGCAACACAGACATCTTTGGCTCCTCACTTTTCCAGACATGTGACCCACATTTTCCTTGCCTACTCAAAGTCCCCATCCTGCTGCTACATCCTATTATGAAATACATGATATAAAAATCCCCTGTAAATGATTGATACCTGCATTATGTATGTAATTAACAATGCCCCTTTGTTAAGCAACGGTGATAGACAGCCCAGTGCAGGTACAGGGGAGATTGTACATTACAACGCTCGCCTGCTGTCTGCTTTAAAATTTATCATAGCATGACCCTTTAAATTAATAGTTCCCCTCAATTAATACTGAAACTGGGGCAGGAGGCCAGGGATGGTGAAACATTAAAAAAAAACAAAAAACAAAACATATACTCCAGTCCTCAGCACTTTGGTGTCCCCCCGTTGCTGTCAGGTCCAGCATTGCCCGGGGGCTTGTTCTGGCACAAGTCCTTGCTGCATGTGTGCTCAGCGGTCACTGGAAAGGACCCGGGATGTTACTCGCATACATCACTGGTGACGTCCCAGGTCCTTTTTCTGTGACTGCTGAGGCCACTGATTGACCTCAGCAGTCGTGTGTGGCAAGGACTACCACCAGAACAAGCCCATGGGCAGCGTTCGACTTGACAGCGGTGTGGGGCATCGGAGTGCTGGAGACAGGTGAGTATGTTGGGTTTTTTTTATTTTTCACCTTCCCAATTACTGTAATTCCTGGACAAGCCCTTTAAATCAATAATGCCCATCTTAAATTAGTATAGCCCAATACTGTCTTACACCCTTACTTAAATACTGCCTCCCAATAGCCCCTTATATTAATAATGCTCCTTATATTAATAATGGCCCTTATATTAATAATGCTCCTGCTTTCCCTAATGACCCTTATTGTTATTGACCCTTAATATTTTTAAGGCCTCCCCCCCCCTCCCCAACAACAAAAAAAAAACAACAACAATAATATTCACCTGCCTAAGATTCCCTTGCTCGGACTTGCCACCGCCGACTCTCCTTGTGGAATCAGGCACGTCTATGTCCCAGCTCAGGCGGCACTATGTAGCGGCGTCATTGCACCCGTCTGCGCCAGGACGCAGACGTCTTAATTATAGCTAGGGAATCTGTAAGCTGCAAGCCTCTACAAGCCTGTGGCCTACAGCGGTCCCCAAACTTTTTCGCACCAAGGACCAATTTCAGTGAAAACAATTTTTCTGCGGCCTGGTGGAGTATGGAGGGTGGTGCTGGTTGGGGCGGGATTTTGGTTGCAGGGCCACTCCACATGTAATAGTGCCCCCCTCCATGGGTAATAGCCTCCAAACCTGTGGGGGCACTATTACTGTAATAGTGCTGTAATAGCACACCCCCAAACAGGTAATAGTTCCCTCCCCCACAAAAGTAATGCTGTTACTAATGGAGGGCACTATTACAGTAACAGTGGACTAATAGTGCCCCCCACAGGTAATAGCCCCCTCACACATAAGTAATGCTGTTACCTGTGGGGGGCACTTTTACTGTAATAGTGAGCTAATTGCAGCCCCCTACAGGTAATATCCGCCCACACATAAGTAATGCTGTTAGCTGTGGGGGGCACAATTACTGTAATAGTGAGCTAACTTCACCCCCCACAGGTTATAGTCCCCCTCCCCCACATATCATTCCATATTCTGTTGCTCTGTATAGTTATAGTGTACTTATAGAGCAGTGATGGGGTGGGCGGGATCTTCTCTTGCACACAGTCTGTGTGCATCTTCTATTTTCTTCCCACTGGAAACATAGAATAGGGTTCAAGGTTTCGGGCGGGACTTCCTCTTGCACACAGCCTGTGCGCATCTTCTACTTTCCTCCTGGAACCTTGACCCCTCCTATTCTATGGTACCACTGGCAAGAAAATAGAAGATGCGCACAGGCTTTGTGCAGGAGGAGGTACTGCTCACCCCATCACTGCTCTGTATGTACAGGTTATAGTATGGCAGAACAGAAAGCTATTGCTTCCTGATCTACCATGTATTTCAACTGCATCGGTTTCCTGCAGATGCCGATACAGTTGAAGTTTTTGTGTGCACTTGCAGCCCCCCAGCTAGCTACGCCTCTGCTGAAACCAGATAAAAAGGAGAGAAGTTGACTCATTCTTTGCATTGTGTGTCTGTGTGTGCCACACTAAGCATGGAGAACAGAAAGAGGAGAAAGGAACGGTCTGAGGATTTGAGAACCAAAATTGTGGAAAAATATCAACAATCTCAAGATTACAAGTCCATCAAATCCAAGTAAGCCAAAATCCTTCTGGGAAAATATCTTGTGGACAGATGAGACCAAGTTAGAGCTTTTTGGTAAAGAACATCATTCTACTGTTTACTGAACATGGAATGAGGCTTACAAAGAAAAGAACCCAATACCAAGAGTCAAATATGGTGAAGGTTCAAAGATGTTTTGGGGTTGTTTTGTTGCCTCTGGCACTGGAAAATCTGAAGATTACAAAAGGATTTTGGGTCTCAGTGTAGCTGGATTTGCTTCCTAGGTCATGGGTCTTCCAGCAGGAAAATAACCCCAAACATACTTCAAAAAGCACCCAGAAATGGATGGAAACAAAGTGCTGGAAAGTTCTGAAGTGTCAGCAATGGGTCCAGATCTAAATCCTATTGAACACCTGTGGAAAGATCTTAAAATAGCTTTTGGGAGAAGGCACCCTTCAAATATGAGACCTGGAGCAGTTCGCAAGAGAAGAATGGTCCAATATTCCGGTTGAGAGGTGTAAGAAGCTTGTTGATGGTATAGGAAGTGATTGATTTCAGTTATTTTTTTTTACAAAGGGCGTGCAACCAAATATTGAGTTGAGGCTACCAGAGTGTTGTGTGAAATTGGCTTTTTTTTCTCAGTTTTTTTTGTGTTGTTCCAGTACACACAAAGGAAATAAACACGTGCATAACCAAATTAACTAACTATAGTTTAGGTTTGAGTTTTTGTTTTGTTTCTATAATTATCTTTATGTATCAAAGCATGGATGGGGGTTTGTATTTAAAGTTGTGTGTGTTTGGTTATGTGGGTCTCATACAAATGGCTGTAAATGGCTGGACTAGCTTCTACTTTTCTGTGGTGTTTCTGTTTGTACTTTTGTTTTATATTGCTATTTTATATTGATATAAAATATCAATATAAATGTATATGTTTTACATTTTCATGAAAAAAGGAAAATGTGTAAAATGATAGTATCTACTATACATTTTTTCAAGTAGAGAAATTAAAAAGATTAATGACAAAATACTTAACCAGAAGTGAATTATTATTATTGTATATATATTAAATTATGTTGATTGTTATAAGGTGAGGTATTATATAGTGTATGAGCCAGTACATGGCGTTGTAGACATGCCTAGTATTGGTATAACTATAGCTGTACCTACAGGTCCTGAAGGCAGAGGACTTTCAGCTACTTTGTGATTTCTCTTTTGTGGAGATATGCTTATAGCACTACTAGCTGTCCCATGATTTTTGATGCAATGCCATCTACTCTACTTGAAGGGAGTCTGTCACTAGAACGCAGTATATTAACTCAGCCCCGCAGATAGATAGGTTATGGTCACCTGAATAAAACAGTGTTTTTCTCTTGTGAAGTGGTGCCTCTATTGCTGAGATATCATTGTTTCTGTCAATATGCTTTTGCATCATCACAAATTATTTTACCATCAATGGAGTAGTGGAGCACATAGAATTTACTACAGGGCCTTTAGAATTCTAGTCAATGCCTTGTATACTTTCCATAGGCAATTTGTAAATTCCCAATGACATGAACAGTTGCTTTTTTCTAAATTGTATGTTTACTGTGCTATCTATGGAGAAAAGTCACTATAATGAATTTTTTTTTTTTTTTATATTTTCCCCATAGTTTTGAAATAATAGTCTATTCACTTCAAATCTTCGAAAAAATGAACAGTTCTGGTATATAGTGATTTTTGCTGTATGTATATAAGGAGAATTTACTTATTTAGAAGGCATGGGTACTAAAATTAGAATTAACTCGTAATACTCAGCAGTTTATAGTCAGACTACGTCTTTTGGTTGATAAAAGAACATAAAGAGGAAGCTTACCTACCAATAAAGAAACTGTAATTGTAATCGGAGAGTTTTTGTTCCATGGCTGCCACTCCAGTGATTACTGGTGCTTGCGGGAATCATTTCCATGTAATCAATGGAACCTGTAATTTTAATCACTGGTCACTGGAATAGCAGGTTGGTTGTTAAAGGGAAATTGCCTTTATCTTCCTTTATTTTATGTTCATGTTCTTTGCTGATGAGGATTAATACCCCGATTGTCATAGTTGTCTACAGATCTTTGTTTATTTGGTATTATGCAGCAAGTGCCAACTGGCTACCTGTTTGCGTTTGTTTTCTGTTCAGGCTAGAAAAGTGGTATCACTACAGTTTCACTAATATGTAAGAAAGGAAAGTAACTGTACAGTAGCCTGAAGCTCTTCAGACCGACCCCATGCAGGTCTCAATATTTGCAGATATAGCCATTTTTACATTGAATTTGATAACATAATAACTCACAACAAAGCAACTGAAAAAAAAAAAAAAAAAGTCAAGCTAGGGCATGCAGTGGGTGTACATACTGCTAAAAATGTATGTACAGTACATTTAATGAGAAATAGGATCCACAGAGTCTTAGAATCTGTCAGACCCCATGATTATCTTTTCTGATGTGTCTAGAGCAGGGGTCGGCAACCCCCGAGAGTGGCACGCGAGGCTTATTTCCCTGGCACGGGCAGTGGAGTCCTCACCCAGCAGTTTCGATTTGACCAAACACGGCCGAAACGAAACTGCTATTATTATACTGTGGGGTCTCTTCAGACCCCAGAGTATAATAAGCGGAGCCCCCGGGGAGGTGATCAAACATAAAAAATAATGTTAACTCACCTTCCCTGGATCCGTAGCCGCTGTGTGCTCTGCAGGCGCTTCTGCCTGATGTAAGAGAACGCTGACAGGGCCTCAGGGGTCACATCCGGCATCATTGCGCATAATGATGCAACGTGACCCCTGAGACCCAATCGGCGGTCGCTGACTACAGGCAGAAGTGCCCGAAGAGAACAGAGCGGCTGTAGAGAACAGGAAACAAGGTGAGTAACATTGTTTATGTTTGTCAGCTATGAGACATAATACCATGTGCAGGAGCCGCTATGGGGCATAATACCGTGTACAGGGGCCACTATGGGACATAATATTATGTGCAGGGGCCATTTTGAGAACATAATACCGTGTGCAGGGACCACTATGGGACATAATACCATGTGCAGGGGCCACTATGGGACATAATATGGTGTGCAGGGACAGCTATGGGACATAATACCATGTGCAGGAGCCGCTATGGGACATAATACCGTGTGTAGGGGCCGCTAAGGAACATAATACCATGTGCAGGGGCCACTATGGAACATAATACCATGTACAGGGGCCGCTATGGGGCATAATACCGTGTGCAGGGGCCGCTGTGAGACATAATACCGTGTGCAGGGGCCGCTGTGAGACATAATACCATGTGCAGGGGCCACTATGGAACATAAGACCGTGTGCAGGGGTCGTCAGACTTACAATTATTGACCAGTACGCCGAGTACCTCAACTTTGATTTTTTAATCGAAATCGGCACGCTGAACAAAAAAGGTTGCCTACCCCTGGTCTAGAGATAGATTTTTCAGTGTATTGTGCCACTTACGACCCACAGGGCCGGTTTTAGACAAACTGTGGCCCTGGGAAAAATTAAAAGCGGGGCCCCAAATGCTGATATACCAACACCTTTATATTTCCAGTTGCAGACCCTTTAATAACACGCCCTTTCTGCCCCCAAAATAGTAACAACCACCCCCCCCTTATGCCCACAAACAATTCAAATAACCACCTGTGTACCACCTGATTTTTGCACCCCCTCAGTTATTATAGCACCTCCTTATAAATAATAGTCCCTGCTTTTAAACAGTGCCCCATATCAGTAATAGTTCCCCCTTATCAGTAATAGCCCCCCTTCATAATAGTTCTTCCTTTATAAATAGTCCCCCTTATTAATAATAGCCCTCTCATAAATAATAGTCCACATTATCAATGTTAGCCCTCTTATAAATAATAGCCTATTTAACAATACCCTCCTTATAAAGTTTTCCTCTTATAAATAAAAGTGACCACATTATAATAGCCGCCTCCGTATATATATATATATATATATATATATATATATATATATATGATTCCCCCCTTATTATAGGCCTATTAGAAATAGTTCTTCCCTTATAAATAATAGCCTGCCTTATATGTTTCCCCCCTTATAATAGCCCACCTTATATATAATAATTTCCTCTTTTAATAGCCCCCTTATATTTAAGGTTCCTCCCTTATACATAATAGCCCCCTTATACATAACAGTCTCCCCCTTATAACAATTCACCTTATATATAATAGTTCCTCTCCTATAATAGCCTCCTTATATATAATACTTCCTCCCTTATACATAATAGCCCCTTATATATAACAGCCTCCTCTTATAACTGTCAAACTTATATATAAAAGTTCCCCCTTATAATAGCCCCCTTATATATAATAGTTTGTCTCCTATAATACCCCCCTTTATATACAGTGGGTACGGAAAGTATTCAGACCCCTTTAAATGTTTCACTCTTTGTTACATTGCAGCCATTTGCTAAAAGCAAAAAAGTTCTTTTTATTTCTCATTAATGTACACTCAGCACCCCATCTTGACAGAAAAAAAAAGAAATGTAGATATTTTTGCTAATTTATTAAAAAAGAAAAACTGAAATATCACATGGTCATAAGTATTCAGACCCTTTGCTCAGTATTGAGTAGAAGCAGCCTTTTGAGCTAGTACAGCCATGAGTCTTCTTGGGACTGATGCAACAAGTTTTTCGCATCTGGATTTGAGGATCCTCTGCCATTCTTCCTTGCAGATCCTCTCCAGTTCCGTCAGGTTGGATGGTGAACGTTGGTAGACAGCCATTTTCAGGTCTCTCCAGAGATGCTCAATTGGGTTGAGGTCAGGGCTCTGGCTGGGTCAATCAAGAATGGTCACAGAGTTGTTTCCGAAGCCAATCCTTTGTTATTTTATCTGTGTGCTTAGGGTCATTGTCTTGTTGGAAGGTGAACCTTCGGCCCAGTCTGAGGTCCAGAGCACTCTGGAAGAGGTTTTCTTCCAGGATATCTCTGTACTTGGCCGCATTCATCTTTTCTTCAATTGCAATCAGTAGTCCTGTCCCTGCAGCTGAAAAACACCCCCATAGCATGATGCTGCCACCACCATGTTTCACTGTTGGGATTGTATTGGGCAGGTGATGAGCAGTGCCTGGTTTTCTCCACACATACCGCTTAGAATTAACACCAAAAAGTTCAATCTTCATCTCATCAGACCATAGATTCTTAATTCTCATAGTCTGGGAGTCCTTCATGTGATTTTTGGCAAACTCTATGCGGGCTTTCATATGTCTTGCACTGAGAAGAGGCTTCCTTCGGGCCACTCTGCCATAAAGCCCTTACTGGTGGAGGGCTGCAGTGATAGTTGACTTTGTGGAACTTTCTCCCATCTCCCTACTGCATCTCTGGAGCTCAGCCACAGTAATCTTTGGGTTCTTCTTTACCCCTCTCGCCAAGGCTCTTCTCCCACGATTGCTCAGTTTGGCTGGACGGCCAACAGGTCTAGGAAGAGTTCTGGTCGTCCCAAACTTCTTCCATTTAAAGATTATGGAGGCCACTGTGCTCTTAGGAACCTTGAGTGCTGCAGAAATTCTTTTGTAACCTTGGCCAGATCTGTGCCTTGCCACAATTCTGTCTCTGAGCTCCTTGGGCAGTTCCTTTGATCTCATGATTCTCATTTGCTCTGACATGCACTGTGAACTGTGAGGTCTAATATAGACAGGTGTCTGTCTTTCCTAATCAAGTCCAATCAGTTTAATTAAACACAGCTGGACTCCAATGAAGGAGTAGAACCATCTCAAGGAGGATCAGAAGGAAATGGACCGCACGTGAGTTAAATATGAGTGTCACAGCAAAGGGTCTGAATACTTATGACCATGTGATATTTCAGTTTTTCTTTTTTAATAAATTTGCAAAATATCTACATTTCTGTTTTTTTTCTGTCAAAATGGGGTGCTGAGTGTACATTAATGAGAAATAAAATAAACTTTTTTGCTTTTAGCAAATGGCTGCAATGAAACAAAGAGTGAAAAATTTAAAGGGGTCGGAATACTTTCCGTACTCACTGTATATATCACCATACCTCAAGCAATAATTGTCCCCCTTATATAAAATAGTCCCATATATGTCATCTCTTATAATAACCTCCTTATTTATAACAATCTCCCCATTATAATAGCCCCCTTATAAATAATAGTTCCTCCTTGTTTATAATAGTTTCAACCTTATAATAGCCTCACTTATTTCTTAAACTCGTTTTATTGAAAATTGTGTACCAAACACAATAAAAAAAGACAAAACATGTAACAGTTCACACACAAGGAACAATCAGATGCATAAGCACATAAAATGCCAGCCTCACTTATTTTTATTAGTTTTCCCCTTTTAAGGGGGGCTATTATAAGGGGGGTACAATTATACTATTATTTATAATGGGGGCTATTATTAGGGGGAACTATTATTTATAATGCTGCTATTTTAAGGGAGGAACTATAATATATATCGGGACTAATATAAGGGGGTAAAAATTATATACAAAAGCCTCCCTAATATATATGTCATCTCTTATAATAACCCCTTTATATATAACAGTTTCCCCTTATATATAGTAGCCCCATATATATAAGTTTCCCCTTATATATAGTAGCCCCCTTATATATAACAGTTACACCTTATAAATAAATACTTCACTCTTACAATAGCCCCCCTTTATATTTAATAGTTCCCCCACTATAAATATTAGCCCCCCCATAAATAATAGTTTGCCCCCTTATCAGGTCATCCCTGAAAACAATAAATCTTGTACTCAGTTTACCGCGCTCCCACAATGAGCGGAGCAGCACGAAGTCTCTCCCTGTAGTAGTGGTACAGGTGGCGCGATGCAGTGACGTTATCATGCCACCTGTGCCACGACGTCCCATGCATTTACATAGGTCTTCTATGGCAGAGCACTTTTCAGCTCCCTGCTCATCATAGGATTAAACTGTATCAGCGTCACAGCATGCTGATATAGCAGTTGAGCTCCCGGGATTCAAGTCATCAGGCTAAAAGCCTTATGCTCCGGATCAGATCCCGGGGCCCAGGAGGTGATTAAAAACGGTTGAGAAGTCCTTTATATGTCCTGTCCCATTATGATCTATCTATGATTTTGGATAACATGTGTCCTTACTGTAAGGCTAGGTTGACACTCCCATTATTTAAGTTGCATTGCTCTCATCCATTACTGGATGAGAGCAATGGACATTAATTGACAGATGCAGATAGATCCCCCTTCATTGGGTGTCCGTCTACATTCTCCCCAATATAAAAAACATGAAGGAAGCTTTCTTCATATTTTTTTTACTTTTTTAGAGGAAAAGTAAATAATCATGAACGCAGACAATGTTTGTCATGATGTCTCCATTAGACAACAAACAATTAATGGTTCTACACTCCACTAGAATATCTTAGAGTGCCATCAGAAGAGCGTGTCATAGCCATAAATAACATAAAAAAGTATTCCAGGCACTTCGTTTGTAAGATGAATAGCAGTGTGTGGAGTGGAGACAACTAAATCCAAATGGCACAAATATGTGAAATAAATACAGACAACCAGGTCATATGGTAAATCCCAGATGTTTCGGTAACAACCTTCTTCAGTGGGAGTAACAGACCAGATGCGGTTGCGATAAACTTATATTGTGGAGGAAAGCAGTAGGCCACCATGAAAGAGGGCTCTCTTCCTTGGTGGTCTACACCTTTCCTCTAGTTCTCAACTACTAATCCATTATCTCTGTAACAATAATTCTGCTTGAGTATTATTTTACATTGTAAATTGTCCAAGTCCACCAATTTTGACTGGATTGGCCAACTATTTTATACGTATGGGTGTGTCCATATCCCTGATCTCAAATGTCAGGTAAAAGAAAGATCACCCTTGTTGAATTTTAACATGCCTAATCCCTTGTTCTCAGAGGTTCCTGGCAGTGGTTTTTTCATCTCTGCCTATTGAAAACACATGCATAAGCAGCTGAGAGCTTTTGGCTGAATGAGCATTCACCACCTATCTAGGTTGTATGTCCACTTTAATTTAGAAACTTTATTATCTATGTTGTTTGTACTCATTAACTTGTTAATGTACTTTGGGTTCTACAGCTGCAGGCGGCCCAAAGTCGCATTGAATATTTGGAACAATCTATGGTTGAGCGTTCAATAGTGAGTCGGCAAGAGGCAGTGATTTGTGATATGGAAAACAAGCTTGAATTTCAGAGAGCTCAGATTAAAAGGTTTGAGGTAAGTAATATTTTCAGTGTGTTGTCATGCCCCAGTCCTATTACAGTTCATAAGAGTCATGTGGTTATGGCTGACCTATTAATCCTCTATACCATGCATGAAAGTTACTTAAATACATATGTAGACCTACAGAACTGTGGTGCTAGTGTGAGAGGAGCAGCGGAGAAGGTGATATGATTATGAGTACAATGATTTAGTTATACAATCTGAGTAGTATATTATTTCTTTGTTGCATTTTCTCTGGATCTAGATGTTGATACTGCGTTTGAGGGACAGTGTAATAAAGATGGGTGAAGAATTGGAAAAGGCAGCAGACTCTGAAGCACGAGAAAAGGAGAATGCAAAGTATTATCAAATCCGCATGGAAGAGATGAAAGCTGAGATGAATGAGCTTATACAAAGAGAGATGGAGGCATGTCGGAGACGTGTGGAACTGGTAAGTGCAATCCTTTCTACCCATAAACCTTGTAAGGGCGTTTTAAATTATTAATATCAGAAAGTGGCTAAAAAGAGAATGTCTGTCTTTGGAAAACTGCTTCTGTTTTCACAAATCTGTTCACTTCCAATGCCGTTGATAGTTATTGATTATTGACAACTATCACAGTGACCACAACCAGTCCATGTGCTTAGAAGTCAAGGTCATGCATTACAATGCAGACCAAAGACTGCTTGCTATCTGACTGCTGGGAAGTACATGAGAGTTCTGAGATAATAATTGCAATGGAATCTTCACATTATAGTTGTTCATTGGTGGGTAGGGGTTCATGATAACACATTATCTCTAAAACCCCATTCCAAGGTACAAGTATTGTAGTGTACTTTATTACATATTTCCAAATTGAATCTGCACTGAAAATATGCATCAAATCTGCCAAGTCTAGACATGACCTGACAGTCTTTGTCTACAAATAGATATATAAAATGTACAAAAAAATAAATATTTCACCTAAAAAATAATAATATACCTAATATCAGTAGAAACTGCACTTGTTATTGGCCTGGGTGTATTGGATAGTGTAACAAAATGCAGGTAATTGTCTTAAAGAAATAAATATATTAGTTTGTATCCCAGTGGTTCAGAATCTAATAAAATCTAATTTTAGAAAGCCGCACCAGTCAGCATTTGTAGTGTTAAATGTTGGCCTGTGATTGCATCAAAGTTGCTGTTTGCATTTCCTCCAGTGAGAGCTGTGACCTTAACTCAATCTGACTACTTTTTATTACCTCGATTTGGAACACTATTCCTTGTAATAACTGATTGCTGTCAGCCTAGCGTATTAAACACTGGATGCTGGTATTAGCTCGTAAAACCAAATCTCTTGGGCTAGCACACATTTTAGAAAGTGGAAATTGTTCTTATTCGGTCCATCAGATGTCAGTGGCTGCACAATGTCAGGGAGGCATGGGGATGGGGAACATGAGCTAAGGGGTTTTTGCATTAATATGGTTGATAGATGGCATGCTACGCTCTGTATTGCACTTGTCAGTAGAAATATTATGCAGCATGCAGGTACATCTTTTGATGTGACATGTTAGGAGAGAATATTTATTTCCTTGTGGGTGTTTTTATTTCCATTGTTCGGTGAAATTGCCTTCTCAAACTGCTTAATTTGCGTTCTATGAAGCGATAAACTAAGGCAGTCAAATACATTTTTACTGCTGCAAAGAAGTACGACAGCTATTTATTTAGTGACAAGGAGGCACAGTGTGTCAGGAATTTAGTTGAATGCCGACCAAGTGGTAACTTTCATTATACATTTACAATAAACACAACAAACAAAAATGTGAAACCTTAGGGTATGTTCACACATACGAATTTGAAGAGGTCTCTGCTATATTACTACTCTTTTGGTGACCAAAGATGGTGGTTGCAACCAGACAAATAAATGTTATCAACAGTAAGCTGAAGTGCCTGGTCTACAAAATCCACTTCAGATATCTTTTAGGCTTCTCTGTTTTAATTGTGAAGAATTCTTCATACATAACCTCCATCAATTAAATAGAAAGGTTTCAAATTTCTCTCCCACTCTCTCTCTGGAGGACCTACCACATCCATACAGTATATTACACAGGCACCATACAATGGTTCATTAAACCTGTGGTGACATAGCACAGGAAATGGAATACTTACCGCCAGGTTCCACCACAGCGGATTGCCGGAGAATCCTAGAAGGACACCATTTTTAAGGGTCCATGTAACGCAAAGAAATTATGCATTCCTTGGTTGATCTTGATGATAAGTCTTTTTTAAAACAGTAATAACTATGTACAGTAACTCTGTAAAGCAGTCAACCCCTTTTCTATGTGCTCTGCAAAGACTGTATATACAGTTGAAACCAGAAGTTTACATACACTATATAAAAAGACACATATGCATGTTTTTCTCACTATCTGACATGAAATCAGAATAAACCTTGCCCGTTTTTAGGTTAATTAGGATTACCAAAATTATTTTTGCCAAATGCCAGAATAATGAGAGAGAGAGAACTTTTAAGGCATTTTATTACTTTCTGCAAAGTCAAAAGTTTACGTACACTAAGATCACTATGCCTTTAAACAATTTGGGACAGCCCATATGATGATGTCATGTCTTTGGAAGCTTCTGATAGGTTTATTGACCACATCTGAGTTAATTAAAGACACACATGTGGATGTATTTTAAGGCACACCTGAACCACACTTATTCTTTGTGTAACATCATGGGAAAGTCTAAAGAAATCAGCCAAGATATCAGGAAGGGAATTGTGGACTTGCACAAGTCTGGTTCATCCTTGGATGCAATTTCCAGATACCTTAAGGTGCCTAGTTCATCTGTACAAACAATTATACACAAGTACATACAAGATGGGAATGTCCAGCCATCACACCACTCAGGAAGGAGACAGGTTCTGTGTCCCAGAGATGAACGTGCTTTGGTACAAAATGTGCATATCAACCCAAGAACAAAAGCAAAAGACCTTGTGAAGATGCTGGCTGAAGCTGGTAAGAGTGTGTCATTATCCATAGTGAAACGAGTACTGTATCGACATGGACTGAAAGGCCACTGCCAGGAAGAAGCCATGACTACAAAAGAAACATAAAAAAGCCAGATTAATGTTTGCAAACGCACACAGGAACAAAGACCTTAATTTTTGTGGTTTGAAACTAAAATTGAACTGTTTGGCCATAATGACCATCGTTACTTTTGGATGAAAAAGGGAGAAGCTTGCAAGCCTAAGAACACAATCCCAACTGTGAAACACAGGGGTGGCAGCATCATGTTGTGGGTTTGTTTTGCTGCAGAAGGGACTGGTACACTTCACAAAATAGATGGCATCATGAGGAAAGAACATTATGTGACAATACTGAAGCAACATCTCAAGACATCAGCCAGGAAGTTAAACCTTGGGCACAAATGGGTCTTCCAAATAGACAATGACCCAAAGCCTAAGTGGTTACAAAGTGGCTTAAGGATAACAAAGTCAATGTTTTGGAGTTGCCATCACAAAGCCCGGATCTCAATCCTATTGAAAATTTATGGGCAAAGCTGAAAAGGCAGGTGCAAGCAAGGCGGCCTACAAACATGGCTCAGTTACACCAGTTCTGTCAGGAGGAATGGGCCCAAATTCCTACCAACTATTGTGAGAAGCTTGTGGAAGGATATCCAAAACGTTTGTCATACAGTTTAAGGGCAATGGTACCAAATACTAATTAAATGTATGTAAACTTTTGACTTTGCAGAAAGTAATAAAAATGCCTTAAAAATTCTCTCTCTCTCATAATTCTGACATTTGGCAAATCTAAATAATTTTGGTAATCCTACTTGACCTAAAACTGTCATGTCAGATAGTGAGAAAAATATGCATATGTGTCTTTTAGTGTATGTAAACTTCTGGTTTCAACTGTACAAGATAAATCCACAGGCCAGTAAAAAAATAACAAAAAAAAGTTTCTGGGAAACTTATTGAAGAGGAGCATGTCATGTTGCTATTTTGTTCATTTTTAACAATTAGTATTCCTTTAAACTGGTCAGTCCTACCATGGCTAAAATTGCTTTTAAATGACATGTAAATTAGTTTTTAGGTGTTCCTGGGATACGGCTGCACCTGTTTTGTCTGTTTTTGCCACTCAGTGCTGACCCTAACATACAGATTAGCAATGGTGAAAATGAGTGCACCAGTGGATGCAGTGATCCCTTGGTGCACTGAAAGTCTCATATGAATCCAAAGTTGATATTTTTGGCAGCAATATTGCACTTTGAGACAAAAGAGAGATGTTCACAATACCACTAACAGCCCCTAAACAGCATGTAAGTGTTTTACTAGTGATTTTGGTGGTGGTAGATTTGCTTTAAGCTATTCTCGATAAGTATTATGCAGTCACATACTGTATGTTGAATTGCTTTTTGTAATGAAACAATCTAATTATTTTCCATATTGCTAGTATATTTAAGCAATATTCAGTGCATGACAATTTATGTATTTATAGAGAGCATATCATTTCCATAAATTTTCTGCAAATCGTCCTCAGGTGACTCAACATGTGGACCCTTGACATGAAGATATACAGTTGTGGGAGGTGTAGTGCTCTCTGAGGTGCCATATTTTTTCCAGCACTTTATTTATATTCTGCCTCTTGGATATTCTGTGCAGCTCATAATTTTGTCCTGTGCTGCATGTTTTATCTCCTCTCAGTTGGAGACTGAGGCAACCGATCAACTTGAGACTTGGCCCTGAAGCACACAAACAAGTTATGTTTCACAGCCCACTGGTTTCTGCTGCAGCTCATGTCCAGTAGCCTGCTAATATAATCCAAATATTTTATTTGACCCCCTGAGCAATTACATTTGCTGTTTCGAGATGTTATTTTTTGACTCCTCGCTAAATCATGTGACTGAGTTCTTTTAATGCCAGAAGTGTCATTACCATTTTTCCTTAACTTATCAGTGATGGTATATGTTATGTACAGTGCTATCCAACAGAATCTCAGAAACCTGTGGCGAGAGGTAGTTATTTTGTTCACAAAACACCAATTCTATAGATACAGGCAGGGGAGGGTTGCAGCCAGTTCTCCCCAGTTCTGCAGATCCGGGTTGTTAACACTACAACGGATTGCAGAACTGGAGGGAAGAGGAATCCCGATCCATAAGTTTCCTGCCCTACCACTTTCTGACATATTAGGCCTGCGGTCTACAAGCGGAAGGGATTGAGAGGTAAGTACTCTGTTTCCCGATCTGTCCTGCTTCGGGCTCAGATGACATCACAGCAGTACATCAGAGCAGTAGAAGAATGCATCGGGGAGCAAGCAGAGAGGTAAGTACTGTAATTAAACACTGCATGGTGTACATTATACTGTATGGGGTCTTTATAGGGGGCACATTATACTGTATTTGAGCCACTATATGGGGCCATTATACTGTATGGGAGCCAATATATGGGGACATTATATTGTATGGGGCCACTATATGGGGGAGATTATATTGTATGGGGGCCACTAAGGGAAATATTATACTGAATGGGGGACATTATACTGGATGATGGGAGCTTTCCCGCATCCTTCGGGTCTTCCTCCAAAACTCCGTTGTGACTGTTGTGGTGTTTTCATGTCAGTCCAGGGTTTGAACCCAGGCATTAACTGGAAGCTAGCGAAGTGAACCTTGTTGAGTGCCTTAAAAGTGGAACCGGTCTGATCTGAGAGTGACACCTGTGTTAACAAGAATACTGCTGTGAGCTGCTGCTTCTCCCATGCTTTTAGAAAGTTGCTGAGCATTCTGAGGATCTGCTATTAACTTCAACTGAGACAGTTAACTCCTACTGTACTGAGCAACTGCTGTTAACCCTTGTTGTGTCTGAAGACTACCTCAGTAAAGTACCGATGACAAGTTCCTATGTGTGTGCTCAGGGGTGAACCAAAAAATAGTTACCAAATCCAGCTATCTTTGATTGTGTGCCACCCTATTTAAAATTGAAGGACACGCCCCCATTAAAAGTCCCCATATTTGGCCACCACATGGTACACAACTTCTGTTTTTGGCCCCTACAAATTAATAGCAGATCCTCAGAATGCTCAGCAACTTTGTAACATCATGGGAGAGCAGCAACTCACAGCAGTATTCTTCTTCACACAGGTACACATGGTATACAACCACCTTTTTTTGGCTCCAACACAGTATATGGTCCCCCTTTTTAAGGCTCCCACAGTATATGACCCCTTTTTTGGCCCCCCAGAGTATATGACCTCCTTTAAAGAGTACCTGAGTTTTCAAGAAATGTTGAAATATCTGCAGGGTCTTGCTGGCCAGTCTGTTCTATGACTGTATACAGTTTCATACAGGGTGTCCAATCAGTTTTTCTGCTACTAATATCTCCAGTAAGGCTGCAGCCAGCATTTGTCTCTGAGTTAGGGAGCGCGTATAATAAGAAGCAGTCTGCCTCCTCCCCTACCTATTATAACTACTACTGGTTTGTTTATATGTAATTCCCCCAGGAGTAACTGTACAATAGCAAACAACAGCAAACACAGGACTGCAAATACTTGTATGCATAATGCAGCTAAACAGATTTCTGACACAGGAAAAGAGCCATCTATGAGCACAGTCAGGAAAACTGCTTGCTTTCTGTGGATAATGTCCCATCTGTAATAACACAAGCAGCCAGAAGTAGATACAAGTACATGGGAGACTTTTCTTACATTATAAACTGTGAGATTTGCCTTAGCATGTTAACTCCAGTGTGCAAAGAAATTAGTTTGCAGACTGGAGGCTGTAAGGAGAATCAGCCCCTCCCATCTACATTCACTGTGTGAAGCCACCTTGCATTTTAATGTACAGTCATGGCTATAAGTGTTGGCACCCCTGAATTTTTTCCAAAAACTGGAAGTATTTCTCCCAGAAAATTATTGCAATTGCACATGTTTTGTTATAGACATGTTTATTTCCTTATTGTGTATTGGAACAACACATACAAAACTGAGAAAAAGAGGCAAATTGGACATAATTTCACACAAAACTCCAAAAATGGGCTGGACAAAATTGTTGCCACTTTATCAACATTGTGGGTAAATAATTTAGTTTCAAGCAATTGATACCTGTTCAAACTCACCTTTGGCAAATAACAGATTTGGGCAATATAAAACTGTCTGAGGACTTGAGGACCAAAATTGGCGAAAAATATCAACCATCTCAAGGTTACAAGTCTGTCAAGTCCAAGTAAGCCAAAATCCTACTGGGAAAACGTCTTAACATTTAAATGTCTAACACGTTTATTTCCTTTGTGTGTATTTGTGTGTACAACACACACAAAAAAAAAAAACAGAGAAAAAAGGCAAATTGGACATAATTTCACGCAAAACTCCAAAAATGGGTCGGACAAAATTACTGGCACCCTTAACTTAATATTTGGTTGCACACCCTTTGTAAAAAATAACTGCAATCAATCGCTTCCTATAACCATCAACAAGCTTCTTACACCCCTCAACTAAAATTTTGGGCCACTCTTTTTTTGAAAACTACTCTCATATTTAAAGGGTGCCTTCTCCCAACAGCAATTTTAAGATCTCTCCACAGGTGTTCAATAGGATTTAGATCCGGACTCAGTGCTGGCCATTTCAGAACTCTCCAGCACTTTGTTTCCTTCTATTTCTGGGGGCTTTTTGAAGTATGTTTGGGGGTCATTGTCCTGCAGGAAGACCCATGACCTAGGATGCAAATCCAGATTTCTGACACTGGGCCCTACATTGCGACCCCAAATTCTTTGGTAATCTTTGGCACTACAGTTTAGCAGCTGTAGACATGTATAAGATTCAGTGATACCAGAAATGTTGTTAGTAGATTCTAACTAGTGTGGTGCAAGAGCTGTGAAGCAAAAGCTGTGATGTGTCCCCCCACTGATACCCATCTTCTCCTAATGCTGTTTTAATGGAACACTGAGGCAGAGAAACTGCAGTGTCATCCCCTCCTCCTCCCTAATATATATTTAATATCATTTACTGTTTCATGCCAGCTAGATGTTTTGGAGACCGAGGAGGTTTTAAACATTTTCAGAAAGCCTGAAAAAAGTTATAAATAACATTACGTAAACAAAGTCTGTAAATTATTGTTTTCTATCATAATTGTTATCATAACACCATTTTTGCCAAATATTGGGTAAGCAGTCTGAAGCTGAGGAATGAGAAGTGATACATGATTACCAACACCACTGCCAATTATACAATCTCTATTTAGTCTTCACATATCTGTTCTCCTTGCCTATGACAGATGGATTTATTGTTCATCAGAGAATGATTGTAGGCTACTGACATTTCATTTGGAAGAAAAGTTTGGTGGATATATTTGTGTTATACTTAGTTTTCCCTTTGTTGAAAAAAAAAAAAAAATTTGTGCAAAATTCATGGAGAAAAGTAATCTTGGTTATGAAAGCAGGAGATGTAAGCAAATATCCGGCTCTGATATGAGAGCATACTGTGTAAATGACACTATTTGCATCAGCTTTGCTCCAAAATTGTCTTCAGTCACAGATCCTGTTACCGTTATGAGACAAAAATAGCAGACATCTAGTAAATTGTGATTTCTCCATGCATTATGCATTTTACTAACCTACACACTGGTATCAGTTCAGTTTTATTCCAACATAAGTACCATACTTATCTGTGATCCATACTCTCATATGTGATCTTCAAGATCACGATTCTGTTTATAAGTCTTGATTCCTAATGAGATGGAAAAAGATTCTTGCTAATGAAGACCATGCAAACCACGGCAAAGTATTAAGGACACAATGATCTGTTTTGTTTTGTCAACATTGCTTCGGCTCTGTGATTAAGTCAGTTTATGCAAGAGCTAAACTTTCCCTGGGATTTCTGATCACTTCTACTCTCTACAATTAAAATAAATTGATTTTTTTTCCCGCCAGCCACATGCTGAAATCCTCCAAAGACCGGGTTGATTTATATTGTGTAGTCACAGTCCTTCTATCAGATATTTTTCAGTAATCAATGTGTAAGTTATGCATTCCATGCACAAACTCTCAACTACAAATCTTTATGTATTCAAATAAGAAGTGATTTAGGAAATAGTATTTTATGCTTATGTGGGGATTTGATCAACCTCGTAATAACACACTAAATGAAAACATAAGCTTTCTATGCAGCTCTTTTTACTGTAGAAAACTTATAAAAAAAAAAAAAAGTTTTGTTATTTATTATGTTCTAATCTTTGTAATGCAAAGTTTCTCACTTCTTCTGAACAAATGAGTGAAGATATAGTATATTGTATTCTATATAGTACAATGCACTCCAAAACCTTATCACATTATATGGGTATCCCTTCCAGGTTAGTAGACATGACAGTCCCTATGGAGCTCAACAGTAAAGGGAATTTATCTGCTCTATAAAGGGAAGCTCAGAGAACAGGGACATTTAATAATAAATGTCTATGGAGGGAGAGAGAAAAAATAAATCATTACTTTCCTCCTCCCCCTTTATCATACTGTGTTTCCTATTAAAATCAAAACAGTAAGATATATATATATATAAAGAGTTATTCTATGTCTGTGCCAGGAGATTAGCTCTTTACCTTTCTCCTTATCTCAAACCTGTGTCTGGTTCTATGGGTATGTCCACATGGCAAGGAAATTGCAGGGAAAAAAATCAGTTGCTGAATTTGTAATGAAATTCAGAGCAAAATCTGCATGTTTTACATGAGATATTGCTGCAGATTTTCCATGGATTTCACAATATGCCAAGGTTGAACTTTACAGTGAAATTCTGCAAAATAATTTGACATGCAGTGAATTTTAAAGGGAGTCTGTCAGCAGGTAAATCGAAATCAAAAAAATCTCTGTTTTATTCATTTGGAAATGAGGTGAAAAGGGCTTTTGCCTTTCATATCTTCCATGGGCTTTGCTCTGTGCTGTACATTAACTCCTGTAACTTTTCTGGGCAGAGAACTGCCAAACAAGGAGTGGGTGGAGGGAGCACCAATTAGGGGAGGTAATCTGCAGCACAGAGTGAAGCCCAGAGAAGATAAGAAACGCCCCAAAAGCACTTTTCAAAGTGGCATAACTAAAGTCTTGTGGGGCCCCCTACCCCCTCTCAACAATGTATTCTTGATAGTGGTGGTTATGGGTACTGCAGCAGTATTACCAGAGACTTGAAAGGGATACAACTAAAGTACCCATAACTGCTGTTATAAAGAATGTGATGAGTGAGTAGAACAGTGCTGGCATGTAAACAATGCTGGGAGCTGCAAGCTCTGAGAAACAGCTGATCAGCGGGAGTCCTAACAGTCGAACCACCGCCAATCTAAAACTGAGGGAGTAGATAAACTCCTGTTTGAATTGACCCATATAGAGGTCGGCGCAAATCGCATCCCCATAGCACTCCCTCGAATTTGCAAGTAGATATTGGATTTAAACTGGAAAGCATTATGTTCCAGTATGAAGCGGATACTGTCTAAGATGAATAATCGTTGTTTCTCGGGGATAGAAGGGTCATTAGTTAGAACTTGGGATATTGTGGAGAGACCTTTATCATGCAGATTACTACTGGAGAATTATGTCACATCTAGAGATGAGCGAATCGAAGCTGCAGAAGTGGAATTCGATCCGAATTTCAGGAAATATTCGATTGGCATCGAATCCGAATTTCCTCACGCTTTGTGGTAACAATTGGCATTTAGTTCAAAATGGCTGCTCTACATGGGGCAAGGAACTCTGGGAATGCGGGATCACCCACAAAGCCATGCGTGCAGCCAATCAGCAGCCAGCCCTGTGATGTCACATCCCTTTAACCCCTTTGCGAGCGCACACGGCATGTTTGATCACTGCATCCAAGGTGTTAAATCCCCCCGATCGGTTATGGAGCAGGGTGTTAGCTGTAACCAGGGCCGGTTTTAGACAAAGTGGGGCCCTGGGCAAAATTAAAAGTGGGGCCCCAAATGTTGAAATATTGTACCTACTACATAGTCACATTCTGTTAATTTGATGTGCTGCAGTGCTTACAGGGATGTTCCTAAGGTCTTTAAGGCCAGGGCCCCCCACATTGTGAAAACGCAACATTTTACAGTACCTGCAAAGTGGCGGGGATTCTGACTAATCCCATACACACATTGCAGAAAAAAAAAATCTGCAGCGGAAAAGCTGCGTTTTCACAGCATGGCAATTATACCTTCATAAATGCTGGTATTTTCCGTAAAGGTATAATAGGTAACGAAAGTCCACAGATGAAAACTCTGAGATTGCAATGAAAAATGCTGAAAAAAAACGCAATGCGTTTCCACCGCAGTCTTTTCCGCAGCATGGGCCCTTAGCCTAAAGGGGTTGTTTCATTTGTATGTTAATTTTTTTGCATAGCCAAACTAGTTGCTTGTGACCCTTTATAAATCAAGGCATGTGTCTTTTCCTACACACAATAAAAAAAAATGTACATACATACAGAATTATCAAATAGGACCGCTATACCAGGACTAAATACTGTCACGTCACCCGCTGACTGCTATACCAGGACTAAATACTGTCACGACACCCGCTGACTGCTACGCCAGGACTAAATACTGTCACGTCAGCCACTGACCGCTATACCAGGACTAAATACTGTCACGTCACCCGCTGACCGCTATACCAGGACTAAATACTGTCACGACACCCGCTGACTGCTACGCCAGGACTAAATACTGTCACGACACCCGCTGACTGCTACGCCAGGACTAAATACTGTCACGTCAGCCACTGACCGCTATACCAGGAGTAAATACTGTCACGTCACCCGCTGACCGCTATACCAGGACTAAATACTGTCACGACACCCGCTGACTGCTACACCAGGACTAAATACTGTCACGACACCCGCTGACTGCTACGCCAGGACTAAATACTGTCATGTCAGCCACTGACCGCTATACTAGGACTAAATACTGTCACGTCACCCGCTGACCGCTATACCAGGACTAAATACTGTCACGTCACCCGCTGACCGCTATACCAGGACTAAATACTGTCACGTCAGCCACATACTGCCAGATTCCACTCTGTTCTCATAGTATAATCCACAAATAGCTTTTACTGTATAATGTTCTCCTTGTAGCGCCAAACCCTACGATCAGAGGTATTCCATTCCCCATCTTGAGAACACAACTACCCCCTTTTATTTGCAGATGCCCCCTCATAACGCCAGCCAGCAATTAACCTCTTCCTGCCCTGCACTGTAATAGTATTCTGCAGTAAACAGTTTGTTCCTAGGACTACACTTTGCAGAGACTGACAAATGACCATTTATGCCACGTGGGGCCCCGGCCTTAAGGCTGAGGCCCCACTTTGTAGAAAAGCAGCTTTTTTTGTTGCAGATGTTGCTTCAGTTTTTTGAGCCAAAGCCAAGCAGGGCTACACAAGGATTGTGAAATATCGAGGAAGCTTCTTACACTCCCTGCTCAATCCACTTCTGGCTTTGGCTCAAAAAACAGCAACAAAATCTGCAACAAAAAAAATCCGCTTTTCTGTAATTTGAAACACAGCGATTGTGGCTGCTGCAGAAATGTGTGAGCAAAGTGAATAAAATGTCATCATTTAATCTCAGCCACAGCAGGTTAATTTCAGCTGTGGAGTCGCGGGAATTTCCACATATATTTACCGTAATAGGGGAAGAAAGTGCAGAGAAAAATGCATCAAAAGCTCAATGAAAAACGCTGTGGGAATAAACAATGTGTTTTTGCTGCTTTTTATCTCCTGTGCTTTTTAGTTGCGTTTTGCTGTTTTGGGCCTAATCCTTAAAGGGGTTGTCCAGGAATTACAGGTTTCTGCAAGGAGGCCGGGGAAGGTGAAAAATAAAACCCACACTCATCTGTCCCTGGTCCTTCCACCCCTGTCCGGTCCAGCGGCGCCCCGGGGCTTGTTCCAGTGGCAGTCCTCGCAACACGTAACCGCTGAGGCCTATCATCCGCCTCAGCAGCCTAAGGAAAGGAACCTGGATGTCACTCACATACGTCACCTGTGATGTCCCGTGTCCTTTCCTTAGGCCGCTGATTGGCCTCAGCAGTTACGTGCGGCGAGGACTCCTGCCAGAACAAGTCCCCGGGCACCACAGGACCAGACAGCGGTGGGAGACCCCGTGGACAGGTGAGTGTGAGTTTTCTTATTTCTCACCTTCCCCGGCCTCCTTGCAGAAAACAGTAATTCCTGGACAACCTGTTTAACATCTCAATATACTGAGCATCACACTATACAATACAATTCTAGTATGTATAATGGTACACATGTACAGAAGAAAACACACAATAATATGCTGTATATACCTACATATATACCATATATTTACACACATACATTCATATACAATATATACACATACCTGTCTACAGTCATGGCCAAAAGTTTTGAGAATGATACAAATATTAATTTTTACAAAGTCTACTGCTTCAGTTTTTCTAATGGCAATTTGCATATACTCCAGAATGTTATAAAGAGTGATCAGCTTAACAGCAATTACTTGCAAAGTCAATATTTGCCTAGAAAATGAACTTTATCCCCCAAAACACATTTCAACATCATTGCAGCCCTGCCTTAAAAGGACCACCTAACATCGTTTCAGTGATTGCTCCATTAACACAGGTGTGGGTGTTGCTGAGGACAGGGCTGGAGATCAATCTGTCATGATTAAGTAAGAATGACACCACTGGACACTTTAAAAGGAGGCTGGTGCTTGCCATCATTGTTTCTCTTCTGTTAACCATGGTTATCTCTAAAGAAACACGTGCAGTCATCATTGCACTGCACAAAAATGGCCTAACTGGGAAGAGTATTGCAGCTAGAAAGATTGCACCTCAGTCAACAATCTATCACATCATCAAGAACTTCAAGGAGAGAGGTTCCATTGGTGCCAAAAAGGCTCCAGGGCGCCCAAGAAAGACCAGCAAGCGGCAGGACCGTCTCTTAAAAGTGTTTCAGCTGCGGGATCGGGCTACCAGCAGTGCAGAGCTTGCTGAGGAATGGCAGCAGGCAGGTGTGAGTGCATCTGCACGCACTGTGAGGCGGAGACTCTTGGAGCAAGGCCTGGTCTCAAGGAGGGCAGCAAAGAAGCCACTTCTCTCCAGAAAAAACATCAGGGACAGACTGATATTCTGCAAAAGGTACAGGGAGTAGACTGCTGAGAACTGGGGTAAAGTCATTTTCTCTGATGAATCCCCTTTTTGATTGTTTGGAACATCTGGAAAACAGCTTATTCGGAGAAGAAGAGGTGAGCGCTACCACCAGTCTTGTCTCATGCCAACTGTAAAGCATCCTGAAACCATTCATGTGTGGGGTTGCTTCTCAGCCAAGGGAATCGGCTCTCTCACAGTCTTGCCTAAAAACACAGCCATGAATAAAGAATGGTACCAGAATGTCCTCCAAGAGCAACTTCTCCCAACCGTCCAAGAGCAGTTTGGCGCTCAACAATGCCTTTTCCAGCATGATGGAGCACCTTGCCATAAAGCAAAGGTGATAACTAAATGGCTCAGGGAACAAAACATAGAGATTTTGGGTCCATGGCCTGGAAACTCCCCAGATCTTAATCCCATTGAGAACTTGTGGTCAATCATCAAGAGACGGGTGGACAAACAAAAACCAACAAATTCAGACAAAATTAAAGCATTGATTCTGCAAGAATGGACTGCTATCAGTCAGGATTTGGTCCAGAAGTTGATTGAGAGCATGCCAGGGAGAATTGCAGAGGTCCTGAAGAAGAAGGGTCAACACTGCAAATATTGACTTGCTGCATTAACTCATTCTAACTGTCAATATAAGCTTCTGTTACTCATAATATGAATGCAATTATATTTCTGTATGTGATAAAAACATCTGACAAACACACATAAAAACCAGAGGGCAGCAGATCATGTGAAAATATAATATTTGTGTCATTCTCAAAACTTTTGGCCATGACTGTACAATCATACAGTACTCACACAGTAGCTAACACACATGCTGTAAACAAATATACACATATATACATATTAAATATACATATTTTACACAAAACATACACTTACATTTGGCTGAATTGCTGGGTGCACTGCAAATGGAGGGGGGAGGGGGGAAGCTAGTAACTGCTTCTAAGTGCCGGCAAACTGTAGAAGCAGCGACCAGCAGAATCTGCATCTGCCGATGCTTTCATCTACTGCCGATTAAGAGTCCTAATAGTAGGGAAAGTATGGGGCCCCTATGGGTGTTAAGGCCCTGGGCAATTGCCCAGTTTGCCCCCCCATAACGCCGGCCCTGGCTGTAACCGACAGCTAACACCCTGCTCCATAACCGGTCCAGGGTTTTAACAACTTGGATGCCACGATCAAACATGACCGCGGCATCCAAGGGGTTCCGCCATTTTGTCGCCCACCCCGACTCTCTGCAGCCAATAAACAGCTGTTTTTGGCACGTAATTCAACGCAATTTAATTCGGATCGAATAGAATCATATTGCGAAATTCGGCGAAGTTGCCTTCGCTCATCTCTAGTCACATCCAATGTTGTCCAGCGATATGTGGATTTCCATTTGAGAGGGAGTAGTTCGTGTATTAAACTGGCAGAGTCTTTGAGATATGATTTTTAACCACATATTTCTGTAATAAAAGATCCACATAATGGGATATATTACAGGTCCTTTGGAAATGGGCGCCCAGGGCAATTGCCCAGTTCACCTTCCCCTCAAATGCTTGCCCTGCTTATTACACCTCAGATAGCAGAGATCGGTGCCCATCTTTGTTGCCTGTAGAGTTCAGTATTGTGACCTCCACAGCCAGCAGAGATGAGCAATCAACCTTTCCCCAACTGCTCTTATGGTGCTACAGGTCGCCCGACATCTCCAGCTGGCTGTGGGCCTCCTCTCCCTCTGGGCCCGGTTACGGTCACAACTCCTGTGACCATGATTGTTATACCACTGACTTTTACATAATCTGCATATAAATAAAATTGTGATTTTCTTGATAATGGAGCTACAATGCTGAATAACAAAGGAATATTTGGAAAGTGTGTAAAGAGCCCTACAAGGTACTGTCTGTACATTGATTATGACTTTCCTCCAATAGACTCCCTTTAAATCGGCACCAAATGTTCATTTCAACATGAATTCTGCATAGATTGTTTCTGGAACATGTGGAGGATATTTAATAAATTCTCATCCATTTTGCTGGTACTGTAATATGATGCAGATTTTCTGCCTGCAAAATCTGGGTAAATAAACTGTAGTGTATTCACCCTGTGTGACCATACCATAAGGCAAATGGATGCAGCTGGTGTTCCACTGCATTCTTTCTTGTGGAATATAAAGAACATTATCTAAGTTCTTTCCCCACAGCAGTCTGCAACTCAATAGTAAAGGTATACTATCGTTGGTTTCGACACCGATATCTCCCCACTGTCAGAAGGGTGTTCCTCACAGTTCAGTGTCATCGCTGGGCAGTAAGGAACGCCCCCTCTGACAGTACAGGGCTATGGACGAGTATAGTCGAGGGGCATTCCTTAATACAACCCAGCGATGACGCTGATCTATGAGGATAGTGAGGATATATCAGTGCCGAAATTAACGGCACCGATTTCTCCAGTCCCAGGACACATACCGGCAAAGCTGACAGTCCACTGAATTTAGCACACTGTTGGCTTTCTAGCAGTATATAAAACCGCATATTCATGAGGACATGAAAGGTCGTCTTTAAATAAAATCCAAAATATTTCCGAAACTTTTCAAAATGCAAGTGGTTAAAAAAAAGCATTTGCCTGAATTATTTTCAATTGTGTATGTTTGTCTTCAAAAAATCTTTATAATATTATGCCATTCTGAGGCCACTGCAAATCCACTTGCTTACCGGTGACACTACAGCAATTATGTGTTTATAATGAGATTATACATTTATCAGATGTGTATCTTGTACAAGGGAGGTGCAATGTCTCATTAATCGAATTAGGACAGAAATACATATCTGCTTATAACAGCACTTCTCAGCTGGACATGGGAGTGAAATGTAATTGAACAGTATGACTCACGCAGATCTGAAGTTTTTCTTATAATGAACTTATCTTGTATCCTTCAAAGACAGTGACCTTTTTATACTTTGGGATTTGGTCTCTGATCTTATTATCGTGTAGCACTTAAACACTGAAAATCAATGCTAATATTAAGATAAAAAACAGCAAAGACGTTCAACCTTCTAAGAAACTATTATTTAAACCAAACAAAACATGTCAATTCTTTCCTGTTTATGCTTGTAATACATAGAATATTTTAGGGCTGTGAATTACGATATCATAGCTCATAAAGTTGTTTCTCGTTTTATAATTTAATTTTTTTATATTAATACAACTTTCAATTGTTCAATAGTTTATAGATCCAAAAATTTGTGTTAACTCATTTAACTTTAGAGGATTACAGTTTCATTATTATTATTATTCTCTTATTTTCTTTCCATTTTTTACAAAAAAAAAATGAAAGATATAACACTCATACCACCAATTCCCACTGGCTATGGTCTGGTACTGTCTGGATCTCAACTTTCTGGTCCCTCTTGATATACAGTTATTACTACTCAACCAATCATTAATTGCACTGGAGACCCATCTCAGCCAGTGATTTTGTATTGCAAGGAATACCCTAGAGCCGTGATGGCGAACCTATGGCACGCATGCCAGAGAGGGCACGCAGAGCCCTCTCAGTTGGCACGCGCGCCGTCGCCATGATCGCTCACTAATGGGGAATACGGTACAGGATTTCCTATTAGTGAGCGATCGCGTCTTTCGGCTGAGCTGTCAGTGTAGGCCGCGGTCCGGACCGCGGCCTACACTGACTGCAGAGTGTAACCTCTGCCCGACGCAGGCGTGATGACGTAAGTCATCAGCGCACGCGAGCAGAAGGAGGAGGAGGAGGAGGATGTTCTTCATGGGACTAGGTAAGTAATATAAACTACTGTGTAGGGGCCTACTGTGAAGCATATACTACTGTGTGGGGCCCCACTATGAAGCATAAGCTACTGTGTGGGGCCCCACTATAAAGCATAAGCTACTGTGTGGGGCCCCACTGTGAAGCATATACTACTGTGTGGGGCCCCACTGTAAAGCATATACTACTGTGTGGGGCCCCACTGTGAAGCATAAACTACTGTGTGGGAGCCCACTGTGAAGCATATAATACTGTCTGGGGGCCATTCTGGAGCATATAGTACTATCTGGGGGCCACTTCAGATCGAATCGTACTGTGTGGGGGTCCTTCACTATTTATATCACACAGTATCTGTTTTATAGCAGACATGTGATATTATTACAGGCTATAATAACATCGCACGGTCACTATAAAACAGATCCTGGTTAATTTAAGGTTAAATTGCCGTGTTGGCACTTTGCGATAAATTAGTGGGTTTTGGGTTGCAGTTTGGGCACTCGGTCTCTAAAAGGTTCGCCATCACTGCCCTAGAGTAGTGGTCTGCAACCTGTGGCTCTTTGTTGCCACACTACAAATGCCAGCATGTCACAGAGAGTCATAGGCTGGAGACTACAGCTTAGAATTTGTATCAATATAAGGTAATTTTCACATGCACTCTGCAAGCAGTTGGGATTTCAAGTTCAAATTTTGACCTATGAAATATCAGCAGTATGGTCAAGGTTAGCAGTGAGAGGGAAAATGGAAAGGGGAACCATGTTGGGGTCTAGGAATGAGAGGGGGAGCCATGAGAGGAACCGGGAATGAGAGCCATATTGTCCAGGAGGGGAACCATGCCAAGGAGAAAGAGTTAAAGTTATATCATGCTGGGAACTAGGGATGAAAGGGAAACCATGCTGAGGACCATGATTTAAAGGGATACCATGTTGGGAAATATGAATGAGAGAGGAACCATGCTAAGGGCCACAGTTTAACCGGTTAAGGACCCAGCCTAAAAGTGCCTTGGTGACCAGGCCTCATTTTTCAAAACTGACATGTGTCACTTTATATGGCAATAACTTTAAGACACTTTAACTTACTCAAGTGATTTTGAGATTGTACTTCATGTTACTGGTAAACATTGATCAATATTTTTGTATTTATTTATAAATAAAATAGGAAATTTGATGGAAATTTGGAAAAAAAAATTGCAATTTTCAAAATGTGAAATGCTCTACTTTTCAGACAGATAGGCATACCACCCAAATACATTATAATGAATATTATCTACCATATCTCTGCTTTATATGGGCATCTTCTTGTAATCATCCTCTAATTTATTTTGGATGTTAGAAGGTTTACAAGTGTAACGGTGATTTTCCAGATGTACAAGAAAATTTCCCAAACTAATTTTTTAGGGGCCACTTCAGTTCTGAAGGAGATCATAAAGGTCTATATATTAGAAAACCCCATAAATAAACCCATTTTCAAAACTGCACCCCTCAAATAATTCAAAACAGCATTTGGGAAGTTTGTTAACTCTTTAAGCATTTCATGGGAATTAAAACGAAAATGGAGGTGAAAATTAGACGTTTCATTTTTATTCAGTAATTTAGCTCTAAAATTAACACATTCACAAAGGGTTAAAGGAGAAAATGCATCTCACAGATTGTTATGCAATTTCTCCTGAGCACAGAAATATCCCACATATGGGTTTAAACTGATGTTTGGGCACACAGCAGGGTGTGTAATGGAATTGCTATTGGAGCAATTCCCCAGTAGCTGATGCTGAAACCTGGGAGGAAAGGAATGACAGAGACAATCCTAAACTCGACCCAGACCCTGTCCCTACCTACTTGCCTCACTGTTCTAAAGACAGGGACAACTGGGCAGCAGTCTCTTCTCTAGATAAGTGGAAACACAAAACATGGACAAGACAACACACCACAGAAGAGGAGTCAGCAAGCCAAGGGCCAAAGCCAGAGAGACAAAGCAGTACCAAATCAATATCCAAAAGAGTAGTCACAAGAAAAGCCAAAGGTCAGAAGTACAATACAATAGGCAACAACCGTGTGTGGGTTAATGGGCTGTAAATAGGAAGTCCAGAACCCGCCTCAGGCTTGTTTGACAGATTAATCACAAAGCAAGGCTAAGATTAACTATTAGAATAGCAGAGGGAAACAAAGGTGTACGAGATGGGTGTGGTGGAAAATCAATTACAAAGGTGAGGGAATAGAACAGTGTTCAGACTGGGTACTACAAGAACCTAAAGCAAGGAATCATAGCCGGACACGCCTCCTGTGCCGTAGCATATGGCTGGAAGATGGCGTCGAAGTCCGAACGGGCACGGACATTACAGGGTGTTTGAAAACGAGATTTTGCTGGAATAGTTTTCAGGTGCCATTTCTCATTTGCAGAGCCCCTAGAGTACCAAAATAATGGAAGCCCCCCAAAATTGGCCCCATTTTGGAAACTACACACTTGACAGAATTTTTCAAGGGGTATAGTGATCATTTTTACCCCACAACCGTTTCACAGATTTTTATTAACATTGGGATGTGTAAAAGAAAAATTACTAAAACATCACTTTATCCCCAAAGTTTTAATTTTCACAAATGGTTATAGGAGAAAAAGCACCCCACAGGTTGTTAAACAGTTGCTCCTGAACACGGCAATACCCCATATGTGGTCATAATCTGCTGTATGGGTACATGGGGAGGCTCGGAATGGAAAGAGCGCTATTTGGCTTTTGAAGGGAAGATTTTGCTGGAATAGTTTTCCGGTGCCATGTCGCATTTGCAGAGCCCCTAAAGTACCAATACAATGCAAACCTCCAAAGGTTACCCCTTTTGGAAACTACGCCGCTTATAGAACATATCAAGGGGTATAGTGAGTATTTTGACCCTACAGTTGTTTCACAGATTTTATTAACATTGGGACATGAAAATGAAAAATTACTTTCTTTCCAATAAACTGTCAATTTAGCCCCAAATATTTTATTTTCACAAGAGGATAAAGTAGAAAAAGCTCCCCAAAATTCATTACACAATTTCTCCTGAATACGGCAGTACCCTATACAGTACAGACCAAAAGTTTGGACACACCTTCTCATTCCAAGAGTTTTCTGTATTTTCATGACTATAAAAATTGTAGATTCACACTGAAGGCATCAAAACAATGAATTAACACATGTGGAATTATATACTTAACAAAAAAGTGTGAAACAACTGAAAATATGTCTTATATCCTAGGTTCTTCAAAGTAGCCACCTTTTGCTTTGATTACTGCTTTGCACACTCTTGGCATTCTCTTGATGAGCTTCAAGAGGTAGTCACCTGAAATGGTTTTCACTTCACAGGTGTGTCCTGTCAGGTTTAATAAGTGGGATTTCTTGCCTTATAAATGGGGTTGGGACCATCAGTTGTGTTGTTCAGAAGTCAGGTGGATACACAGCTGATAGTCCTACTGAATGGAGTGCTAGAATTTGTATTATGGCAAGAAAAAAGCAGCTAAGTAAAGAAAAACGAGTGGCCATCATTACTTTAAGAAATGAAGGTCAGTCAGTCCGAAAAATTGGGAAAACTTTGAAAGTGTCCCCAAGTGCAGTGGCCAAAACCATCAAGCGCTACAAAGAAACTGGCTCACATGAGGACCGCCCCAGGAAAGGAAGACCAAGAGTCACCTCTGCTGCGGAGGATAAGTTCATCCGAGTCACCAGCCTCAGAAATCGCAGGTTAACAGCAGCTCAGATTAGAGACCAGGTCAATGCCACACAGAGTTCTAGCAGCAGACACATCTCTAAACAACTGTTAAGAGGAGATTGTGTGCAGCAGGCCTTCATGGTAAAATAGCTGCTAGGAAGCCACTGCTAAGGACAGGCAACAAGCAGAAGAGACTTGTTTGGGCTAAAGAACACAAGGAATGGACATTAGACCTGTGGAAATCTGTGCTTTGGTCTGATGAGTCCAAATTTGAGATCTTTGGTTCCAACCACCGTGTCTTTGTGTGATGCAGAAAAGGTGAACAAATGGACTCTACATGCCTAGTTCCCACTGTGAAGCATAGAGGAGGAGGTGTGATGGTGTGAGGGTGCTTTGCTGGTGACACTGTTGGGGATTTATTCAAAATTGAAGGAATACTGAACCAGTATGGTTACCACAGCATCTTGCAGCGGCATGCTATTCCATCCGGTTTGCGTTTAGTTGGACCATCATTTATTTTTCAACAGGACAATGACCCTAAACACACCTCCAGACTGTGTAAGGGCTATTTGACCAAGAAGGAGAGTGATGGGGGGCTACGCCAGATGACCTGGACTCCACAGTCACCAGACCTGAACCCAATCGAGATGGTTTGGGGTGAGCTGGACCGCAGAGTGAAGGCAAAAGGGCCAACAAGTGCTAAGCATCTCTGTGACTACCTCTTGAAGCTCATCAAGAGAATGCCAAGAGTGTGCAAAGCAGTAATCAAAGCAAAAAGTGGCTACTTTGAAGAACCTAGAATATAAGACATATTTTCAGTTGTTTCACACTTTTTTGTTAAGTATACAATTCCACGTGTTAATTCATAGTTTTGATGCCTTCAGTGTGAATCTACAGTTTTTATAGTCATGAAAATACAGAAAACTCTTGGAATGAGAAGGTGTGTCCAAACTTTTGGTCTGTACTGTATGTGGTCGTAAACTGCTGTATGGGTACATGGCGGGCCTCAGAATGGAAAGAGTGCTATTTGGCTTTTGGAGAGCAGATTTTGCTGGAATAGTTTTTGGGTGCCATGTCATATTTACAGAGCCCCTAAAGTACCAATCCAATGGAAACCCCCAAAAGTGACCCCATTTTGGAAACTACACCCCTCAAGGAATTTCTCAAGGGGTATAGTGAGCATTTTGACCCTACAGCTGTTTCACAGATTTTATTAGCATCGGAATGTAAAAATTTAAAATTACTTTTTTTTTCCAATAAACTATCCATTTACCAACACATTTTTAATTTTTACAAGGGGTCAAAGAAGAAAAAACACACCAAAGTTTGTTACACAATTTCTCTTGAACACGGAAATGCCCCATATGTGGTTGTAAATTGCTGTATGGGTACATTGTGGGCCTCAGAGTGGAAAGAGCACTATTTGACTTTTGGAAGGCAGATTTTGCTGGAATAGTTTTCAGGTGCCATGTCGCATTTGTAGAGCCCCTAAAGTAACAGTACAATGGAAACCCCTCAAAAGTGACCCCATTTTCAAAACTACACCCCTAAAGGAATTTCTGAACGGGTATTATCATTTTGATCTTAAGAATGCTTTCCGAAAATTAATGTACAAAGTGAACATTTAAATTTTTAAAGAAATATGCTATTTCAGTGCCCAATACGTTGCGCCCACTTTGTGTCATCAGAGACTCCTAAAACTATTAAGTGGGCTATCCTGGGCATGAAAAAAATTATATATGTGGGTTTAAACTACTGCTTGGGCACACAGCAGGGCTCAGAAGGGAAGGAGTACTGCGCTTTTTAGCTTTTGGAGTACAGATTTAGAGGGATTTTCTGGACGCCATGTTGTTTTTGCAAAGCCCTGCAGGTGCCAGTAAATTGGAATTCCCCAAGAAGTGACCCCATTTTGTAGCGGCAATTTTAGGGTCTCTGCAAATATAAACTGCTGTTTGGGCACAGACGGGCACAGAAGGGAAGGAGCGCTCTTTTGGTTTTTGAAGCACAAATTTAGACAGTTTAGTTTTGGGACATCATGACACTTTTGCAGAGCTCCTGAAATGCCAGAAAAGTGGAATCCCCTGACATCTGACCTCATTTTGGAAACTACACCCCTGAAGAGAACTTCCTCAGTTCTCGGCAGGATCAACCAGGTACTGTGGGTTCCTAGCAGCCCAGGGTCACTGGCCATACCCCGGGCTGCAGAAAATAAGTAACGGCACTCCCTGATTTCGCCGTGGGGGGTGCTGAGGGGGACACTGACATGGCGGAACCCCGTCATGTTTGACCGCGGCATCCAAGGGGTTAAAACCCTCTATCGGAGCTCCGACCGGGGGTTAATGGAGCGAGTGTTAGCTGTCAGTAACAAGCTAACACCCGATCCCGATGTGGCCCGCTCAGATAGTGAGCGGGCAGCAGAAGTTGGTGATTGTTGTGACTTGCTGTCACAGCGATCACATGACTTGGGACCATTCACATTGGTCCCCAGTCTCTGCCCGATGTCCACGGCTGTTGCTAACAGCCCTAGCATGGAGATCTGTGAGAACGATCACTCTCACAGTGTCTCTGAAGTGCCGCCATAAATTTATAATTTGGCGGACTTCAGAGACCAGGACCGCCGGCCGTAAATTTACGGCCAGCAGTCCTTAACCAGTTAAAGGGATACCATGCTGCAGACTAGGAATGAGAGAGAAACCATGCTAAGGACCACAATATAAAGGGATACTATGCTGGTGACTAGAAACAAGTGGAGAATGATTCTGAGGAGCAATATTTAGAAAGATGCCATGCTGGGGACGAAGAATGATGGGGCCATCTTGAACTAGGAAATGTGCAGGTCACTAGTGATGTAAGAAAGAGTAGGGCTCCTCTCGTGTTTATATGTGTGGGTTGGAGTGACTTGTGTACAATACCATTACTGTTTAATTAGTCCAGGTCTATGCCTGGATCTGTGTAATATACTGATGTGAAACCTGGTTCTGTGTAAAATATACTGATGTGATACCTAGTTCTGTGCAATATACTGATATGATATCTGGTTCTTTGTAAAATACGATGTGATACCTGGTTCTGTGTAATATACTGATGTGATAGCTCATTCTGTGTAATATACTGATATGATACCTGGTTCTGTGTAATATACTGATGCGAAACCTGGTTCTGTGTAATACACTGAAGTGAAACCTGGTTCTGTGTAATATACTGATGTGATATCTGGTTCTGTGTAATATACTGATGTGAAACCTGGTTCTGTGTAAAATATTGATGTGATAGCTCATTCTGTGTAATATACTGATGTGATACCTGGTTCTGTGTAAAATATACTGATGTGATACCTAGTTCTGTGCAATATACTGATATGATATCTGGTTCTTTGTAAACTACTGATGTGATATCTGGTTCTGTGTAATATTCTGATGTGATACCTGGTTCTGTGTAATATATTGATGTGATACGTGGTTTTGTGTAAAACACTGATGTGATACCTGGTTCTGTGTAATATACTGATGTGATAGCTCATTCTGTGTAATATACTGATGTGATACCTGGTTCTGTGTAATATACTGATGCGAAACCTGGTTCTGTGTAATACAATGATGTGAAACCTGGTTCTGTGTAATATACTGATGTGATACCTGGTTCTGTGTAATATACTGATGTGAAACCTGGTTCTGTGTAAAATACTGATGCGATAGCTCATTCTGTGTAATATACTGATGTGATACCTGGTTCTGTGTAATACACTGATGTGATACGTGGTTTTGTGTAAAATACTGATGCAATAGTTGGTTTTATGTAATATACTGATGTGATACCTGGTTCTGTGTAAAATACTGATGTGATACCTAGTTCTGTGTAAAATACTGATGCGATAGCTCGTTTTATGTAATATACTGATGTGATACCTGGTTCTGTGTAATACACTGATGTAAAACCTGGTTCTGTGATGTGAAACCTGGTTCTGTGTAATATACTGATGTGATACCTGGTTCTGTGTAATATACTGATGTGATACCTGGTTCTGTGTAAAATACTGATGCAATAGCTCATTCAATGTTACATACTGATGTGATACCTGGTTCTGTGTAATACACTGATGTGATACCTGGTTCTATGTAATATACTGATGTGATACCTGGTTCTGTGTAATACACTGATGTGGTACCTGGTTCTGTGATGTGATACCTGGTTCTGTGTAATATGCTAAAGCATAAAAGACACGTTTTTGGCTTTTTCATCGTTATTTGGGTTATGGAGAGACTGTACATGCTTGTTGATGCTATTAGACACTTTAACCTACATTCTGTGTATTTTTTCCTTTGAGAGGACCACCCCTATAAAAGACCATTTTTCTGTGCAAATTTGGATGGTTGGCTTAAAGAGGCTTCACTGTACATAGTTCACCAAACATGTGACTTGCCTACTGTGTTTCCAGCATCATAAATTTGCTCCATTCAGCCTGTTCACATTTTCTGACCTTTTTTGCACTGTATATTCACATACAATAATATAAACATTTTGACCTCTTAAACTGATATTTTCCTACAAAGCTCTCATAATTTGGGACATCTCTATGTGCTGTGTCTCAGATAAAATCCAATTCTCTCTCATTCATCTCCATGAAGCAAAAACTGCACAAAACTTGCTGTAGCATTTGTGAAAATGAAAGATTTTTGCAACACAGAAAAAGGAAGAAGCAGATTGATTGAAAATGAAAAGAGTCTAATGAATGTGAATGACAAGGGAAAATCACCAATATGGGAAGAAGAAGGCAGGTTAACAAGAAGATATTACAGACATAGAGAGAGAATGTTGTGGAATTAGAGATGTAGTTAGACAGGTGAAAGCATAATAAAGGTAATAAAGCAGAGATAATGAGATGTTCACTGTGAAATAGTAAGAAAGAAGATCTGTAATAAGGTATTGTAAGCACTTATGTGCTAATGTACTTCTAAAAGGATCATAACACAAAAATAATTATAGGGGATACCTGTAACAAAACAAAACACATATCAGTTACGTGCTGTACTACTGGCATCATGGCTCTTATCCCGTAAGTTAATAAGGAGTCACAGAAAGATGAATGGCGATACAACTGCAGAATCAGACTACACAAAGTTTATTTATAGTCTGTTACCGTGGAGGACTGCTTAGTAGCTGCAGATAAAAACTGATAGGAGAGATTGCTCATTATTCATTTTACTTACATTGGAGTATTTGCAATAGTGAATATGGGGCAGCTTTATGATGAACTTCTAAAATTGGAACGGTGTTGTCCATAGCAATAATCACAGCATGGCTTTCATTTTTCAAGAGCATGGTAACAAACAAAAGCTGCTCTGTGATTGGTTGCTATGCGCAACAAAGATTTTTTTTTTTTTTAGGGTATGATCACATTGGATTGGTCTGAAACTGATATTCTGTTGTGGGAAATTGACAGTGCAGAATTCTGCCATGACAAACAATGTGTAAAATTCATAGTGTTATCCTCTGTGTGTATGCTTCAGATTTCACCTTATGAATTGCAAAGGGTGAAAGCAATGGTGAAAACCCATAGTCATGATAAACTGAGACTTGAAAATCCGCATTGCAAGGGATTTTACACTGTGTTTTTTTCACAGCTTCTGGATGGTATTTATTTAAATCTCATCTACTTTGCTGCCTGTGTACAATATAGCAAATTTACATCTCCAGTTCTGCGATGAAAAATCTGTATTTCTTGGGTCCCTCATAGGAAATAATTCTGAGGACCCACCCTCTCTATATACAGAATATGTACATGTCCTCCTCTTTTAAAGGGGGACATGCTGATCAGTGACTTGCAGATCAGTAGGGGTCCGACTGCTCAGACTGCCACTGATCAGGAGAATGGGGGACTTTCATCCCCTGTTCTGATTGGAGCAGGGGATAGGGGATAACTTGCTCTTGTGGGAAAACCCCTTTAGGCTAAAGCCTCACCTTGCGGAAATGCAGGTTTTTTTGTTGCAGATTTTGTTGCGTATTTTTTTTTTAGCCAAAGCCAGGAGTGGATTGAGCAGAAAGAAGTATAAGGACTTCCTATAAATATCACATTCCTTTTGTAGCCATTCTTGGTTTTGGCTCAAAAAAATTGCAAAACAAAATCTGCAACAAAAAATGCTGTATTTCCGCAACATGGGGCTTTAGCCTTAAGTAATTTTTTTGTTACCACTGCACATGCCAGACAGATATCGGTTCCAAACTCTGTTTCAAATGAGATTATCTTCTGCTAGACATTTGAGTCCTGTTTTATTAAGGGTCCGTTATTGTATAAGTGCTTGGACCCTCTAATCCTAGATCCATCCCATGTGAACATACCCTTAGACTATGTCGTAAATCTCCCTTATAATTTTTAAGCAAACTGAAGTGTCCTTTGTTAACTATGATGCTGATAAGAATGGGACATAAGGTTCTACCCTAGCTTATTGTGGTTTTCTATGCTTGCTTATACTCTGTAATTGTAGAACTGACCACTTCTATGCTGGCGTCTGGCTTTTTATCACTATAATTATGTAAGCCATGCTGTGAGTAAAGAGAATAGTATAATGTAATTTTTATACCCACTAGCATCTTGGGAAATCAATATTTTCAACTAAAAATAAATAGAATGCGTTTTATGTAATCCAAGAGCAATTCAATTTGTACCACATAAGTGGCTGAGTCTGCATATTGTGCGGAAAAGGGCTGATCTAATATGCAACAAATAAGATATTGCGTTTTGTGAAAGGCAATGGTCCTAAAGCTAACACTAAAGGAAGATTTCAAATAATATATATATATACAGATATAGCAGAGTTAACCTGAACTGCCATTAGTTAAACTGCTGCAGCGTGATATCATGAAACAAACAAAGTACACCCTCTTTGAATTCTTTGGTTTTTCATATCAGAACATAATTTTTTTTTTTTTAAAAAAAAGGTACTTACAAAGTCTTAAAATTAGGTAAATACAACCTCAGATGAACAAAGGAGCTGATGTTCTTAGGAGCTGATATACAGTTAATGGAGTAGGAAGCAGATAGCTCTGTTCTCTGTGTAGTGGCCAGACCAGGTTACTGCAGATCATCTTCCATTTACTTGAATGAGAGCTAAGCTGGAGTAACTTGCTTAGTTAAACAGAAAAAATCTTAGACTGACTGTAAAGTTAACCTTATGTTGGTACATGAGATAAAATTACTGGTGACTATCACCTCTAGCCAAACAGCACCCATTAAGCTCATTTTTGAGAAATTGCACGAGAGTGGGTGATAGTGTTTATTGTAGTCACACCTAACCCTGGAGTATAGATTTGGGCCTAATGTTACCTCAGTGTCAACCAATTCCAACTATTTACAGCCTTTATGTGACCAATCTGACTACTACAGTATCTGTTTCAAATAGTTATCATGCGAAGGATGTGTATGAGCTACACTATTTCCATAACTACGGAAACAGCATAGCTTGTTATGCAACACTGTTTCCATAGCTCATGTTATGAGTTTTTTCATAATGATTTAGAGCATTTTCTGAACCAAAATCCACATGGAAAACATGCTAATTTTTTTGTAAAAAGTCTTCCATTCAATTCAATAGGAAATCACGACATCTATTGAACAGGTACATTTCTTAATTTTACAAGGTTTTTCAAAAAAAGAGGTGATATGTAAAAAAAAAAAATGATCCCATTACAAAAACCTCATCCAAAAGTCTAATGTAAAACTCATGTTTTTGGAGGAGGTTTTGAAGTGGATTTGTCTACATTCACACAACCATTGTAATCGGCCATGTGACCACCATTTCTTTTAATGGCTGTCACATGACTGCATTAAATTCACTGTATGTGTTTGGTTTCTATTCACGTGACAGTTTTTTTTTTTTTGACTGTTTTAATGGATCATCAAAAACAAGTCATGTCCTATTTTTACTCATTTTCACAGATCCCTCAATACGCTAAAATCAGTGTGTTCTAAAATTGGCCATGTGATGGCCATTTCAAAAACAGCCATCACATGTCCATTTAGGGGTGCAATGCGACTAGGCCCAGAGGGGTACGGGGACCACAGCCAACTGGGGATGGCCACCATGATAGCGGTCTGGGAAAGCCTAGTTCCCCGACCACTTTACATCTCTTTAATGAAAAGGGGCACATTATTATGTGATGTCTGTACATGCCTCTGGGCCCCTTTCCAATAGAAGTTTGCCCAGAGGAGGTGATTAAAAATAACAAATACTTATATTGACCTACCCTGGGCTTCTGACGGTCCCAAACATCCGGTCATGTGGGGCACACAGCATAATGACATCAGGCAGGCAGAAGAGGATGCTGAAGAGAGCTGGATGGAGCAAGAATGCCCAGGAGAGGTGAGGTAAGGTGAATATAAGTGTTTGTTATTTTTAATCACTTACCCTGGGCCTCTACTTATTATATCCTGGGGTCTGAGGAAACCCCAGGGTATAATAATAGCACCAAAATAAACTGGAGGGCCGTACCTCACGAATATTTGTAGAATTTTGTGGGGTTCACGTGAAGCAGCTCCAGGGGGGCACTTGGGAGCATTTTATACTGTGTGGGGCCACTGTGGGGATCATATTATACTGTGTGGGGCCACTGTGGAGCATATTATACTGTGTGGGGGCCACTGTGGAGCATATTATACTGTGTGGGGACACTGTAGGATATTATACTGTGTGGGGTCACTTGAAGCACTTTATACTTTGTGGGGGCCACTGTGGAGCATATTATACTGTGTAGGGACCACTGTGGAACATATTATACTGCGTGGTGGCCACTGTGCAGCATATTATACTGTGTGGGGTCATTGTGGAGCATATTATACTGTGTGTGGGCCACTGTGGAGCATATTATACCATGTGGGGCCCACGGTGCAGCATGTTAAACTGTGTGGGGCCCACGGTGCAGCATGTTATACTGTGTGGGGCCCCTTCACTATTCAAATAGTACGCCATCTGTTTTAAAGCAGCCGTGCACTATTATTAGAGGCTGTAATACCACTGCATGGAGCCTACACATCAACTGTTTCTCCACAGCACACAGCTCCCAGTATTGTTTACATGCCGGGCGCTGTACTGCTCACTTACCGTATTCTTGATAACTGCAGTTGTGGGTACTAAAGCTGTATCCCTATCAAGTATCTGAAATGAGGCCTATAGTTGAGTCGTAATTCTTCTTTGCTCCCTCTGTCCATTGGCTCTTGGTGAGAATTTCATCTAGAAAAGTACATCCCATAGCTGGATGAAGCCTTTCAAATGAAATACTGAAAAGAAAATTACTAGATCATTTTAGTTCTGCAGTGCTGTGCATTCCTTTGTTATCAATGTAGAATGAAATGGAAAAAAAAAACTGTTTAAAAGAAAAACAAAATTCCATATGCGGTAATTGGGAAAACACATGCAAAGGAGAACAAAGCTCAGAATGTTTCACGTCTTTTTTTTTTTTATTTTTTTTTTAATTCCCTTTAGTGCTCAGAGGTTTATTCTGAACAACAGGTATTCTTACAAATAGATTTCTCACTATAAATTGCATTACAAGATGTTAACTTGGCACATTGCGCAAAGTGAAATAGCAGCATCCAATAATCCTGTACAAATTTTATTACGTGATAAAATGTTTGCTTTCAGATGTCTTCAACCTCAGGGATGTTTTACGAGTGCTGAATTCCCAGGCATAAAATATGAAACTTGATTTGCTAAAGCAAATATTTAACAGCTGTTTTTATTTAAAATGTAAAAATGTGCTGAAAAACCGTGACAAATATAACCATGGATCTTGTAGAACTTACTAATTGTGGAATTGAACTAAAGCAAATACAGTCATACGAAAAAGTTTGGGCACCCCTATTAATCTTAATCATTTTTAGTTCTAAATATTTGGGTGTTTGCAACAGCCATTTCAATTTGATATATCTAATAACTGATGGACACAGTAATATTTCAGGATTGAAATGAGGTTTATTGTACTAACAGAAAATGTGCAATATGCATTAAACCAAAATTTGACCGGTGCAAAAGTATGGGCACCTCAACAGAAAAGTGACATTAATATTTAGTAGATCCTCCTTTTGCAAAAATAACAGCCTCTAGTCGCTTCCTGTAGCTTTTAATCAGTTCCTGGATCCTGGATGAAGGTATTTTTGACCATTCCTCTTTACAAAACAATTCCAGTTCAGTTAAGTTTGATGGTCGCCGAGCATGGACAGCCCGCTTCAAATGATCCCACAGATGTTCAATGATATTCAGGTCTGGGGACTGGGATGGCCATTCCAGAACATTGTAATTGTTCCTCTGCATGAATGCCTGAGTAGATTTGGAGCTGTGTTTTGGATCATTGTCTTGCTGAAATATCCATCCCCGGCGTAACTTCAAATTCGTCACTGATTCTTGTACATTATTCTCAAGAATCTGCTGATACTGAGTTGAATCCATGCGACCCTCAACTTTAACAAGATTCCCGGTGCCGGCATTGGCCACACAGCCCCAAAGCATGATGGTACCTCCACCAAATTTTACAGTGGGTAGCAAGTGTTTTTCTTGGAATGCTGTGTTTTTTTGACGCCATGCATAACGCCTTTTTGTATGACCAAACAACTCAATCTTTGTTTCATCAGTCCACAGGACCTTCTTCCAAAATGAAGCTGGCTTGTCCAAATGTGCTTTTGCATACCTCATGCGACTCTGTTTGTGGCGTGCTTTCAGAAACGGCTTCTTTCGCATCACTCTCCCATACAGCTTCTCCTTGTGCAAAGTGTGCTGTATTGTTGACCGATGCACAGTGACACCTTCTGCAGCAAGATGATGCTGCAGCTCTTTGGAGGTGGTCTGTGGATTGTCCTTGACTGTTCTCACCATTCTTCTTCTCTGCCTTTCTGATATTTTTCTTGGCCTGCCACTTCTGGGCTTAACAAGAACTGTCCCTGTGGTCTTCCATTTCCTTACTATGTTCCTCACAGTGGAAACTGACAGGTTAAATCTCTGAGACAACTTTTTGTATCCTTCCCCTGAACAACTATGTTGAACAATCTTTGTTTTCAGATCATTTGAGAGTTGTTTTGAGGAGCCCATGATGCCACTCTTCAGAGGAGATTCAAATAGGAGAACAACTTGCAATTGGCCACCTTAAATACCTTTTCTCATGATTGGATACACCTGGCTATGAAGTTCAAAGCTCAGTGAGGTTACAAAACCAATTTTGTGCTTCAGTAAGTCAGTAAAAAGTAGTTAAGAGTATTCAAATCAATAAAATGATAAGGGTACCCAAATTTTTGCAGCGGTCAAATTTTGGTTTAATGCATATTGCACATTTTCTGTTAGTACAATAAACCTCATTTCAATCCTGAAATATTACTGTGTCCATCAGTTATTAGATATATCAAATTGAAATGGCTGTTGCAAACACCCAAATATTTAAAACTAAAAATGATTAAGATTAATAGGGGTGCCCAAACTTTTTCATATGACTGTATATATTGCAAAGCTGTGTGCATGATACTATGGCACACACACATTAATAATCAAAATATGGTACAATTCTGACGTAAATATTTTTTACCACATTTATCAATCATTTTAGCCAGTTTGTATGACTTGGCATGCCCTAACAGGAAATGGGTGTGGCTTATTGGGAAACAGATGTGGCCAAAGATGTGAGATTGCCTGACAAAAAATTGGCACTAATTTTGGCTCATTTTTGTCAAACACTTAAGGCTGAGTTTACATCTGCATCATGCAATCAGTTTTTCTCTTCTGTCGAAAGAACACAAAACTGATAAAGGCCGAAGTCACACCTTGTAGAAAAGCTCTGTGTTTTGTTGCAGATTTTGCTGTGGCTTTGTGAACCAAATGCAAGCGTGGCTTCAAAAGGAATGAGAAGTATAAGGGCAGAATTTACACTTCTCCTTTCTAATAAATCCAGTCCTGCCTTTAGCTGAAAAAAACACTGCAAAATCTGCAACACAAAATCATCTTTTCCAACATATGTGGACTAAAATGGATCTGTTCAAATACCCATTGCGTCTTTTTTATCATGGTTCTGTTTTTCGATGGATGTGAAAAAAGATGTATCCAGAACTTTTTTTTCCATTCAAAAAACATATCCACAACAAGTTCTGGATCCATGAATACAGGTACTTGTCAGAAACCCAGCAATGATTTCCTTATGCATTATCCATGCTCAGCCCCTGCCTGCTTCTATGTTTTTGCACGAAAAGATGGCCACAACAAATGAATCACTCCTCCCTTCTACATTATACCACAGGACATGATGCCTTCTTCTAAGTGTAACCTCGCATGCCCAAGCATTTTGGATGTGTACTTTCAAAGACACCACCTGGTGACTGGCTCATTCTGCTTTATCTAGTTATGCTACCTTATCTTATAAAAATAACTAGACCACTGTATAAGCACTTTTACTACTTGTGTCACCCCCTTCTACCTCCCAAGTTGTAAGCTCTTGCAAACAAGGCCTTTACTTCTAATGTTTCAATGGATCATTACTGTATTACTCTGATATCCTACTTTGTACTTAAACCCTAAGATACAGTGGGGAAAAAAGTATTGAGTCATCCACCAATTGTGCAAGTTCTCCCACTTAAAAAGATGAGGCCGGCCTGTAATTGTCATCATTGGTAGACCTCAACTATGAGAGACAAAATGAGAAAACAAATCCAGAAAATAACATTGTCTGATTTTTAAAGAATTTATTTGCAAATTATGGTGGAAAATAAGTATTTGGTAAGTAACAAAAGTTCATCTCAATACTTTGTTATATATCCTTCGTTGGCAATGACAGAGGTCAAACGATTTCTGTAAGTCTTCACAAGGTTGGCACACACTGTTGCTGGTATATTGGCCCATTCCTTCATGCAGATCTCCTCTAGAGCAGTGATGTTTTGGGGCTGTTGCTGGGCAACACGGATTTTCAACTCCCTCCAAAGGTTTTCTATGGGGTTAAGATCTGGAGACTGGCTAGGCCACTCCAGGACCTTGAAATGCTTCTTACGAAGCCACTCCTTCGTTGCCCTGGCGGTGTGCTTGGGATGATTGTCATGCTGAAAGACCCAGCCACGTTTCATCTTCTGTGCCCTTGCTGATGGAAGGAGGTTTGCACTCAAAATCTCACGATACATGGCCCCATTCATTCTTTCATGTACACGGATCAGTCGTCCTGGTCCCTTTGCAGAGAAACAGCCCCAAAGCATGATATTGCCACCCCCATGCTTCACAGTAGGTATGGTGTTCTTTGGATGCAACTCAGCATTCACTCTCCTCCAAACACGACGAGTTGTGTTTCTACCAAACAGTTCTACTTTGGTTTCATCTGACCATATGACATTCTCCCAATACTCTCCTGGAACATCCAAATGCTCTCTAGAAAACTTCAGACGGGCCCGGATATGTACTGTCTTAAGCAGGGGGACACGTTTGGCACTGAAGGATCTGAGTCCCTGGCGGCGTAGTGTGTTACTGATGGTAGCCTTTGTTACGTTAGTCCCAGATTTCTGCAGGTCATTCACTAGGCCCCCCCCCCCCCCCGTGTGGTTCTGGGATTTTTGCTCACTGTTCTTGTGATCATTTTGACCCCACGGGGTGATATCTTGCATGGAGCCCCTGATCGAGGGAGATTAGCAGTGGTCTTGTATGTCTTCCATTTTCTAATTATTGCTCCCACAGTTGATTTCTTCTCACCAAGCTGCTTGCCTATTGCAGATTCAGTCTTCCCAGCCTGGTGCAGGTCTACAATTTTGTTTCTGGTGTCCTTCCACAGCTCTTTGGTCTTCCCCATAGTGGAGTTTGGAGTGAGACTGTTTGAGGACAGGTATCTTTTATACTGATAACAATGTCAAACAGGTGCCATTACTACAGGTAATGAGTGGAGGACAGAGGAGCCTCTTAAAGATGAAGTTATAGGTCTGTGGGAGCCAGAAATCTTGCTTGTTTGTAGGTGACCAAATACTTATTTTTCACCATAATTTGCAAATAAATGCTTAAAAAATCAGACAATGTGATTTTCTGGATTTGTTTTCTCATTTTGTCTCTCATAGTTGAGGTCTACCTATGATGACAATTACAGGCCGGCCTCATCTTTTTAAGAGGGAGAACTTGCTCAATTGGTGGCTGACTAAATACTTTTTTCCCCACTGTATGTAAAGTGATGTGGAATATGTTGTCACTATTTAAATAAAAATGTGTGTATTATATGTCCATATATGTCACAAGTAAATATTTATGGCACATCGTTTCTGTCAAAATGACTGATTCTATATAATTTAGTCTCATTGCTTTTCTAATGCATAGTATTTGACCCGGGAGCCATATTAAAAGCCTATGTAGATGAAGATTTATTAGCTTAGGATAATATCATGTTCATCTTCAAATTTAGCTCTGACTAATGCATTTTGTCTTCATGGTACGCTAATAAAGATACTCTGTTTTTAGAACCACACGTAGCTTTACTGTACAGTCATATGAAAAAGTTTGGGCACCCCTATTAATCTTAATCATTTTTAGTTCTAAATATTTGGGTGTTTGCAACAGCCATTTCAATTTGATATATCTAATAACTGATGGACACAGTAATATTTCAGGATTGAAATGAGGTTTATTGTACTAACAGAAAATGTGCAATATGCATTAAACCAAAATTTGACCGGTGCAAAAGTATGGGCACCTCAACAGAAAAGTGACATTAATATTTAGTAGATCCCCCTTTTGCAAAAATAACAGCCTCTAGTCGCTTCCTGTAGCTTTTAATCAGTTCCTGGATCCTGGATGAAGGTATTTTTGACCATTCCTCTTTACAAAACAATTCCAGTTCAGTTAAGTTTGATGGTCGCCGAGCATGGACAGCCCGCTTCAAATTATCCCACAGATGTTCAATGATATTCAGGTCTGGGGACTGGGATGGCCATTCCAGAACATTGTAATTGTTCCTCTGCATGAATGCCTGAGTAGATTTGGATCATTGTCTTGCTGAAATATCCATCCCCGGCGTAACTTCAAATTCGTCACTGATTCTTGTACATTATTCTCAAGAATCTGCTGATACTGAGTTGAATCCATGCGACCCTCAACTTTAACAAGATTCCCGGTGCCGGCATTGGCCACAGAGCCCCAAAGCATGATGGAACCTCCACCAAATTTTACAGTGGGTAGCAAGTGTTTTTCTTGGAATGCTGTGTTTTTTGGACGCCATGCATAACGCCTTTTTGTATGACCAAACAACTCAATCTTTGTTTCATCAGTCCACAGGACCTTCTTCCAAAATGAAGCTGGCTTGTCCAAATGTGCTTTTGCATACCTCAGGCGACTCTGTTTGTGGCGTGCTTTCAGAAACGGCTTCTTTCGCATCACTCTCCCATACAGCTTCTCCTTGTGCAAAGTGTGCTGTATTGTTGACCGATGCACAGTGACACCATCTGCAGCAAGATGATGCTGCAGCTCTTTGGAGGTGGTGTGTGGATTGTCCTTGACTGTTCTCACCATTCTTCTTCTCTGCCTTTCTGATATTTTTCTTGGCCTGCCACTTCTGGGCTTAACAAGAACTGTCCCTGTGGTCTTCCATTTCCTTACTATGTTCCTCACAGTGGAAACTGACAGGATAAATCTCTGAGACAACTTTTTGTATCCTTCCCCTGAACAACTATGTTGAACAATCTTTGTTTTCAGATCATTTGAGAGTTGTTTTGAGGAGCCCATGATGCCACTCTTCAGAGGAGATTCAAATAGGAGAACAACTTGCAATTGGCCACCTTAAATACCTTTTCTCATGATTGGATACACCTGGCTATGAAGTTCAAAGCTCAGTGAGGTTACAAAACCAATTTTGTGCTTCAGTAAGTCAGTAAAAAGTAGTTAAGAGTATTCAAATCAATAAAATGATAAGGGTACCCAAATTTTTGCAGCGGTCAAATTTTGGTTTAATGCATATTGCACATTTTCTGTTAGTACAATAAACCTCATTTCAATCCTGAAATATGACTGTGTCCATCAGTTATTAGATATATCAAATTGAAATGGCTGTTGCAAACACCCAAATATTTAGAACTAAAAATGATTAAGATTAATAGGGGTGCCCAAACTTTTTCATATGACTGTATATCACACCCAATATATTCATATCCCTTAATGGTCCCAAAGGAGGAGCCCAATTCTAACAGTATTATTATAATGTGATCTTCATAGCCACAATGACCACATGCATTGATATACCAATTACACTCATTAATTCTCAGGACATAAATGGCTATTTTGGTGATAACAAGGATGTAGGATTAATAATTGACACTACTATTATGGATCAAGTTCTCGGAGCAAAGCTTATAGAATGCATCCTCCTAAGAAAGAGTTAAAACTAAAGTGCAGTATGTAGTGAGGCATAAAGATACAATAACATTGCCCTAGAATTGGAGCAGTTTGTTAACCATAATGAAAACCAATGGAAGGGGAAAACAGGAAACTGGAGGCGGCTGTGCACACTTGTTATGTAATTATCAGATATCTCGTAAGCCCTCAGGGTGTAATAAGATGTAGATACAAAGCTGACCTGACCCTCAGTAAACAGGACTCTTATGAGGAAGATATTGTGCTTTTACGAGTCAGATTAAATTGTCTCCTTAATTAAAGCAGCACTCCAAGAATACACGGCCTATTTTTATCACACAATTCAGGTTTCAGCAACACAGTGAGGTAGAAACCAAATGAAATGTACGGCGTCAATTGCTTCTGCCAGTGTTTAGCATGGAATCCCTATTTACTAGGCCCCTGTCTCTTGTGAATTCAATACTTATCACCAATGGTTCTAATGTAAAATTTCTGCAAGGTTCTGTAATCTTAACAGTTCCCAAATTTGACATTTAGGGGTTTTCTGCTTTGGACAATCCCTTTTCCATTTTTATCAATGAAAACCTCATTACAAAATGTCCTTCTACTGGGAGTGACGTGAACAGCTCTGCCTAATGCATAGACATGTTGGGTCTCTCTGCTGCTTTTGGCTATGACGAATAGATAAGTGTCCCGAATAAGGGTGCTGAATAGCAGACTACCCTCCTTTACAAGTGATGGTAATAATAACCCTTAAAATTCCTGCTGTTTCAACTGTTGTTTAAAGTTGCTTAAATCATAGTAGGTCAATTATACCTACGAAAACTCTGCAGACTTTCTGTGAAAAACTCTGCGAAAAAAACCCCAATGCATTTCTGCTGTGGTCTTTTCCGCTGCATTTTTGGCTGCGGCTTGCTACATGGGGTCTTAGCCTTATGTAGTTTTGTACACACAGAATTGATGCAATGATGCCAACAAGTACACTACAGCGTCTTTGAGCCCTCTATTGAATACAGACTTCAGTGCCTCTATTATTCAGAGTATTTGACTTCTATATCCCTCTTGTAAGGGACAGATTCTCTAGCCCTAATTTTTATATCAGGTAGTCCAAATTTAACATAGCAGCTCATGTTGTGTGACTGCTTTAGCACATCTTATGTTTAACTTTATACCATATATTCATTGACTCACTTTGTGTGAAAATGTTGTTGAATTTTAAGCTATGCCCTTTCCCGATAGGCAATGTTCCCTTCTCAAAAAGTGTCTAAAAGACATAGTAAATGTGCAAGGCATGTAAGCCAGCTTTTGAGCAATGGTTCAGGGGCATTTACTATAGCTTAGCAAAGCTTTTTGAGGAAATCTTTGTGAACTTTACACACTTTGCACACCTATTTTGCAGCCTAGGGGTTTACACATTGAGGCTAAGACCCCACATAGCGAAGCGCAGCAAAAAACACTGAGGAAAAAAATGTGGTGGAAACGCATCACATTTTTTTCCGCAGCATTTTTCATTGTGTTTTCGCCAAGTTTTCCTCTGCCCTTATTATACTGCTACTTACTTTCTGCCATTATTATACCTATATGGAAAACACCAGTGTTTCCACAGGTATAATTGACATGCTGCAATTTTCAAAAACGGGCGTTTTTAAAAATGTAGCTTTTATGCTGCGGATTTTTTTCTGCAATGTCTGGATGGGATTATCCAGAATCTGATTCACTTTTCAGGTACTGTAAAATGCAGCTTTTTTGCCGCGGCGTTTCTGCAGCGGCAAAACATTGTGTTTTCCCAATGTGGGGCTTCAGCCTTACATTTTGCAGGTGACAACAGCATAGCACCATGGAAGTTATATTTTAGCCTTGCCATGAATAAAGCTTTTGAACCTACAGAGGATACATAGATCATATTAATTCATTAGAAGTCACCCAGAACTTTTTGTTGTCATATGCTAGTACTGCGGCCAAGAGACTATGATAAATGACTTCACTCACTAGTGGATGTAGATCTTTGTTACAAATGCTGGCCCTGTACACTGTTCGGCATTCATCCATTACAAAGGCCAGTTTAATTAATACTAACCATGTAGAATGCACATTTCATATCTTATTAAAATAACATTTGTCACACTGAATTGTACATTAAACTAGCTTTGAAGATGAAAGTTGAGCTATTTTCTTTCAAGTACTATAACAACTTGTTTGAAACTGTAGATTGGTGTAATAGTTTTAATTTTTGCAACAGTTTTATAACTTGATGATGATGAAGAAGATTGCACTGTTTAGATCAAAAACGGTAGCATCTAAAGTCATACAATAGTAATGGCCATAGGAATTCATTAAATAGGATCTTTTAATGCAATTTCTGCCAGTTTTCTGGCATCATTGGATTGACGGCTATTAGCTTAAACTCCATCAAAGGGTGGACTGTCTGCAGCAATGTTTAAAGTATGTAGAAAGCAAGTAACATCCTCATATATGCCAGCAGGGGAGTGCCCAGAGTAGCACGCTGCCTTTGCTAGCTTTTCTTCTTCCAATAGTGCATCTTGGCAGCAGCTCTTCCCCAGGTACAGGATGCGCATTCACAAGGTGGCCAATTTGCACACCAACTTTCTAACATATAAAGCATGATTGTACCCTCACAAAGTAAACATTACACTGTGCAACAATGATTTTGCTACTGAGAGAAAAACATGTGATTTATACTAAAATGAGCGCGCTGATTCCAAATATGAACTCGGAATTTGCCTGAAATGTCTAGATTTTAAGTTATACATTCAGTTATAATATTAATGCATTATATATTGGAAATATTCTAATGGACACGCCCAGACCTATCCGGACGCACTCAGGCTGATGTCAGCAGTAAGTATATAAGGCAAACTGGACAGATTTCGATAAAGGGATCTGTTATAGTGCTATCAGTTTTTAAACTTAAGATAGATAAATGCAAATTTGTTAACGAACCAGACAAAAACTATGCTGAAGACAATATGCTTACAGCATATGAAAAACTTGGCTGCTGTCATTGAAAATGCATTTCTTACATTCCCATCTTGACTTTTTCCCATCCAATTTGGGACACATAAGTGACAAACAGGGAAAGCGGTTTCATAAAGATATTTCTGCAATGGAGAACAGATATCAAGGTCGCTGGAATCCCAACATGATGGGGGACTACTGGTTTTTGTAACGGGAAAATATGACCATTCACAAACGCAAAAGCAGATGCCTGAAGCACTTTTTACAGTACTGGGCCTTGCTCAAGGAAGACTTTTAAACTGAAAAATTAGACTTTTTGAAATTTTGTTATTCCGTTACATTTTCATACACTGTTTACTATGAAAACTTTGACGAAGATCAGGTAATTGTTGGAGTAAAACTTGTTCTGTTCAAAATTATTCAATGCTTTCCAAGTGCTTAATTCATTTAGGCATACTTATGCATAGCAAAATTTCCTGACGTGTTACAACAATTCTGACTTTGGATTTGGAATCCGCACACTGGATTTAGTATAGGACAAATGGTTTTTGCACATTAGCAGACGAAAAGTTTTTTTTTTTTTTTGTGTGTGGTGTTATTTGTGCCAGAAATCTGGTGCAAACATTAGCTGAAATCTATGCCAGCCTGTAGCTGGGGTAGATATAAATATCACCTATGATGAGCAAAAATTATTAATAGGCTTCTCACTCCATCATGGCCATTCAATAAGACTGGATTACTTCATGCCAATCTTAAAAATTAACACCCTGGTTGCCCACACTATGTAAAAGGAAATGTGATTTATCAGAGCAAACCACTTTCTTCCATTGATCCTGGGTCCAGTTCTGACAGGTACATGGCCATTGTAAGTGCTGTAGACTGTGCAGGAGCCAGCATGAACATTCAGACTAGTAAGCTGTGATGCACTGTGTGTTTGCATTCACTCCCCACATACATTAGTAAACCTTGGGCGCCTATGACACTGGTTCACCAGTCATCCTACTTTAAACCACATTTAATACGTACTAACCACTCCATACTAGGAACCTGTTGTTTTGGTCATACTTTGACCCAGTTGGCTACTCACTGCAGTTTGACGCTTGTCAAACATACATTTACATTTGCCCATTGTTTTTGCTTCCAGCACATCAATAACAGTGTATACAGTCATGGTCATAAGTGTTGGCACCCTGAATTTTTTCAGAAAATGAAGTATGTCTCCCAGAAAATTATTGCAATTACACATTTTATTTATTGAAACAACATAAAAAAAAAAAACTGAAAAAAAGCCAAAAATTATATAATTTCACGGACAAAATTAGTGGTACCCTCAACTTAATATTTGGTTGCACACCTTTTCGAAAAAATAACTTAAATGAATCACTTCCTATAACCTTCAACAAACTTCTTACACCTCTCTGAGATTTTGGACCACTCTTCTTTTTTAAACTGCTCCAGGTCTCTCATATTTGAAGGCTACCTTTTCCCAACAGCAATTTTAAGATCTCTCCACAGGTGGTCAATGGCATTTAGATCCGGACTCATTGCTGGCCATTTCAGAACTCTCCAGTAGTTTGTTTCCATCCATTTCTGGATGCTTTTTGAAGCATGTTTGGGGTCATATCTTTCTGACACTGGGCCCTATATTGCAACCCAAAATACTTTGGTAATCTTCAAATTTCATGATGCCTTGCACTCAGTCAAGGCACCCAGTGCCAGAGGCGGAAAAAGAACCCCAAAACATCTTTGAACCTCCACCATATTTGACTGTTGGTACTGTGTTCTTTTCTTTGTAGGCCTCATTCCATTTTCGATAAACAGTAGAATGATGTGCTTTACCAAAAAGCTCTATCTTGGTCTCATCTGTACACAATACATTTTCCCAGAAGGATTTTGGCTTACTCATGTACATTTTGTCAAACCGCACTCTAGCTTTTTTATGTCACCAGTGGAGTCCCCTGGGTTTCCTGTCATAGCATTTCATTTAATTCAATTGTCGACGTATAGTTCGTGCTGACATTGATACACCCTGAGCCTGCAGGAAACCTTAAATTTCTTTGAAACTTGAATTAAGCTGCTTATTCACCAGACGGACTATCCTGCGTTGTAACCTTTCATCAATTTTTCTCTTCCGTCCATGTGCAGGGAGATTAGCTACAGTGCCATGGGTTGTAAATTTCTTGATTATGTTGCGCACCATGGACAAAGTAACATCAAGATCTCTGGAGATGGACTTGTAACCTTGAGATTGTTGATATTTTTGCAAAATTTTGGATCTCAAGTCCTCAAACAGTTCTCTTTTCCTCTTTCTGTTTTCTATGCTTAGTGCTTAGCACACACAGACACACAATGCAAAGATTGAGTCAACTACTCTCTTTTTTATCTGGTTTCAGGTGTAATTTTTATATTAGCCACACCTGTTACTTGCCACAGATGAGTTTGAATGAGCATCCCATGCTTGAAGTTATTTACCCACAATTTTGAAAAGGTGCCAACAATTTTTTCTTCCCCAGTTTTGTAGTTTTGTGAAATTTTATTTAATTTGCCTTTTTACTCCATTTTTTTTTGTGTTGTTCCAATACACACAAAGGAAATAAACATGTCTATAACAAAACATGTGCAACTGCAATAATTTTCTGGTCAAAATACTTAATTTTCTGGAAAAATTTCAGGGGTGCCAACACTTACGGCCATGCCTGTACATTTAATATGTATGAGAGAATGAAAGCTCTAAAGATTTCCCACCTATGAAGGGATGATCATTACATTGATATTTGGCAGAAATAATGGCAGTCACTCTATATTCCCTGCTATGGATTTGTGTTAACAGCATTATGCGTACAGTACATTGCTCCTTTTCCTTTGTAATTCTTGACCCCTTTCCATTTATGTAGCATGTAGACCTGGAGCTGTATGCTCAGTAAGTTGTTCAATACTTTTTGTTAGACAAGCTCTTAAGAGTTATTGCATGCTTTCTTTTTAGGTCAAACAATAAAACTCAGAAAGACTGTCCTTAAAATGCATCGCCTAGCCACACAAGGAAAACATTTTGTTTAAGCGAACACTTGTTACTGTCCCACACTAAAATGTTTTCTTCTCCGGGCTATCTTTTTCTTTTTATAGAGAATAAGCAATCTTAATCTCTAGTACAAGTTATCCACATAGCTCTTTCCACTTCTTTATAAAACCATCATTTTCTTTGAAGCAACTTAAAGCTATGACTAAATATATAAAACACTAGCAGAAAGACCCAGCTTCTCACGGGTATATTTCATTTTTTGTTTGTGTAGTGGCCCCATAAGAGTTGGCACTGGTCTATTTTGTATGTCGTTTGTGTCTAGTTTAAATACATTTCAATTTATAAGAATGCTGACATACAGTATGGCAGTCCAGTATAGGTACAGTCTACTTATGGCTGTGTTGTTATGGAAACCTGGTAAATTAAATGTGACGTTATATTGGCTGATACATGTCATACGACTGAATATTTAAGGACCTTCGAACTGCTATTGACTAATACAGGTCATAAATAGCTTGGTTGCTATGGAAACCTTGTGTAAAGCTGTGTGTATGTCAAGACTGAAGAACCTGCAAGTTTCCATTGGTCCATAAGCGTATCTCAGTTTGGATATCAGTGAAAAATCTGTGATTGGTTGTTATGGAAACCTTGAGTAAAGCTGTGTGTATGTGACCTTGTGTAACAGTGTCATCCACAGTGCCCTGATCCCTTTAAAGCTGACCTACAGCAGTGAAGACAAATGGCTGGGTTGTTATGCAAACCTGGAGTAAAGCTGTGTGCATGTGGAGACTAAGCACCTGTGAGCCTCTATTGGATGATAAGGGAAATGTGACCGTGTGTATGGCAGTTGGAATATGAGTGAAAGACTTGCAGGCTTCTATTGGCTAATGCAGGTCATTTTTTGGGAATACTGTATCTCAGGAACGGAACGTTGTAGAAAACTGAGACCCAGTCTAAAAACTTCCCGGACACATGATGTACCTGTGTACCAAATTTGGTGAAGATCGGTCCAGTCGTTTGGTCGTGCATAAAGAACAGACAGACAGAAACTCATTTTTTTTATATATATATATAAGAGATATATTGATTACATGGCCTCTCTTCTCAAAAGCCCCAAATTTGTGACATCAAAGCCACCATATTCCTGAGCCTGACATTGTGGCACTCATAGGAATGGATGGACAAACAGGTTTCCTATCCACACAGAAGTTGTGTCAGTTGGAGAGTCTTGCTGCTGGTCACATGATACAGCTGGAGACCAGAAACGAGTGGCTAACTCACAAATACACCAACTGGGAAAAAGATTACTTTCATTACAATTTACACAATGAGCTTTACTAACGGGCCAGAGAATAAAAATTTTTGTGGGAATTCTACTTTAATATTGCAAATGTAGATGACACATTCCCTTTAACTAATTAAAGGCACTGGCACACTTAAAAATTATGTCAAGGGGTGAATTATCAGCCATTCTCCGATATATTTCAATGACCTGAATCACTTCTATTAAAATCAATGTTATCGCAATAGAGCAGTGATTTGGTCAACAGTTTGTGGTCTGTCAGTAAAAGGATTTCTGCAATGTGATAAGATGGCTTTATTCATTCTTTATTCTACAGCTGCTATGAACAGTGACTATATTCTGCTGATGATACCTGAAGTTTGTTTCCTATACCATGTGTTATTAAATGACTACTATTATTAAAGTGGATTCAATCAGTCACATCATGGTTTTTAGTTCTAACTTGCACAAGTTACATGGCACGTAACTGGTTTCTATTGGGCAGACTGTTATACTGCCATTGCCTTCAGAGTTATGATTTAACCTGCTTATCACATATTGGTGAGCGGGAATCTTATTGGAATGGTGCAGACTTAGGGTTTGTGTGTGCATGTGTTTAGAATTTTGCTCCATTTCCCCTCCAGTCTTCTTCACCCCACAGTAGCAAGGTTTGCATTATTTACTTTGACAGTCTGCTGGCTGCAGCACCCAAGGCTGTCGCTCTATGCACCACAAATCATCTCTCACCCTGTCACTGCCGAGATGGCAATTTTACAGCTGGCAGCTTTAATCATGTTAAATGTGCAGTGGAACGCTGTGTTTTGTGCATGAAATTTCAGGAAGAAAGTGCAACACCAAGCACCAAATGTCATAGTCTTAAGTTCACCTGACATGAGAGGCAGCAATAATTCAGAATTCTTATATAATTGTATTATGCTGCCAGATGAAAAGGAAGTAAGCTTTTTAGGAAAATGGCAGAAATAAAGTAATTCAGTTATTTGCTAATAAAATATGGTATGACTTCTAATATAGAAGCAGACTATCCACCTTGTGTAAAACTAAACGTTAAGCAAGGGCATTGATATTGCCAGGTTTCATTAAATGTAAATGCAGTGAATTTAAGACCATTTCAAATTTTAGGAAAAGGAAATGCTATGATTCAAGTACTGGACAGCTTTTTAATAAGTTTCATAGAAACTCCAGCCCATTTAACAGCTGCTAACACCCTAGAAATAAAAGTCTATATGACCCTGTATACTAAATACAAAATACGGAAGTACAGTATGGATCCATAGACTTCTTATATAGGGCTAAGTGGTGACGTCTACTACTGCAACCCCAATATGATTGGTTCTGCAGACTGAACATAAAATGTGGGAAGCTGGACCCTTAGGAGTGTAACCTATGGGATTACTGTTATCCCATGGTCATCTTCCTGAGGTAATTCCTGTCTGCTGGTAGCTGGGAAAATTTTGTTTGTCTAGTCATGACTTGTGATTAGCCAAATGTTAGGATAAATGTCATGCTTTCTTATGGGCTTTGTTTTTTCGGTCTTCAATATGCAGTCAAAATGACATGTTATCTGTATTCTGGAGGTCATTACCATTACAGCCATATCAAATTTATATAGATTTACTTTAAATAAAAATCCAAAGCTTTTGAAAAAAAAAAATTCTTGGAGTATGCCACAATTTTGTATACGGGACTGCATAACATGTTTTTTTGTGAGACCAGATGCTTTTTTTATTTATACAATTTTAGGGAATGTCTGATGCTTTGATCTCTTTTTATTAAATTTTTTATGGATGGTGAAAAACATGAGTTCGACTCTTGATTTTTCCAGCTACAACATTCTACCATATGGGGAAAATATTTTTGAGTTTTGTTGGGCAGCATGGTGGCTCAGTGGTTAGCACTGCAGCCTTGTATCGCTGGAGTCCTGGGATCGAATCCTGCCAAGGACAACATCTGCAAGGAGTTTTTATGTTCTCCCCATGTTTGCATGGGTTTTCTCTGGGTACTCCGGTTTCCTCCCACACTTCAAAGACATACTGATAGGGAATGTAGATTGTGAGCCCTATATGGAACAGTGACTGTCAATGTCTGTAAAGCGCTGCGGAATATGATGGCGCTATATAAGTAAATGAATAAATAGTTCAGGTATATTTGGACATATGTGTTTCACTTTATTTATTGTGCAAGGATAAACTAGGATTAAAAAAAAAAACCCTGGCACACAAACCCCATCAGCCCACATACACCATATACATGTACCTAAAACAAATCACTTATTACCCCACAGCAGCATCAGTGCAGCTCAAAATAACTCCCCAGAAGCATCAAACAAATATCACATTGCTACACAAAATATCTCCCCAAAGGAGCTAAGTAGCTCTAAACAAATACTATAATGTACCCCAATGGCAGCAGCATTATCCCCCTGCCAATCTCTCTCCCACTGTCCACAGCATTGTACCTTTTCTTACCCCTCTCCTACTGGAATCAGCATTGACCTCCTTCCTACTCCTCTTCTATTGGCAGCAGTATCAAACCCCTCCCACCTCTCCCTCCACTTGCAGCAGCATTGAGCTTATCTCTTCCCTCCGCCACTGGCTGCCCTGGATAAACTTTATCGGTGAAGTTTCTCTTTTTCAGGGCAGGTGGTCTGCTGATAACCAGTTCACCTGAATGTATGCAGATTAAAAAGTATACATACTTATGCACCTCTTGTGATGCTTGTGTTTAGGCACAGTTGTATTTCAGCTTTGTACACCTACTGAGTTGTATGGTGCTATAAAATGGTGACTATGAAAGTATAGCAGACCTTAGTGTGCCTCCATATGCCTCAGATTTAATAGAGAAACGTACAGAAAAAGAATGTGCCATGCTCCATTGGGTGCTGCATATACCATAGGGAAGTATTCGCCATAAGTTTTGTTCCATAAGCTGTGTGTATGATAATAATAAATAATAATACATTTTATTTATATAGCGCCAACACATTCTGCAGCACTGTACAATTTGTAGGGTTCAAGTACAGACAAAAAAGGTACATTACAAAGAAATAGTGAATTCACACAATGGGACTGTGGGCCCTGCTCGCAAGAGCTTACAGTCTATGAGGTAGAGGGGGTGACACAAGAGTTAGCAGGGGCAGCATCAGAGGTAGCATTGCTTATACAATGGTCAGACAATTTTGTAATAGAGGTTACTGTCATTACATATATATACAGTGCTGGCCAAAAGTATTGGCACCCCTGCAATTCTGTCAGATAATATTCAATTTCTTCCAGAAAATGATTGCAATCACAAATGCTTTGGTAATAATATCTTCATTTAATTTGTCTTCAATGGAAAACCACAAAAAGAATTGTCAAAAAGCCAAATTGGATATAATTCCACACCAAACATAAAAAAGGGGGTGGACAAAAGTATTGGCACCCTTTGAAAAATCAGGTGATGCTTCTCTAATTTGTGTAATTAACAGCACCTGTTACTTACCTGTGGCACATAACAGGTGGTGGCCAATAACTAAATCACACTTGCAGCCAGTTGAAATGGATTAAAGTTGACTCAACCTCTGTCCTGTGTCTTTGTGTGTACCACATTGAGCATGGAGAAAAGAAAGAAGACCAAAGAACTGTCTGAGGACTTGAGAAGCAAAATTGTGAGGAAGCATGAGCAATCTCAAGGCTACAAGTCCATCTCCAAAGACCTGAATGTTCCTGTGTCTACTGTGCGCAGTGTCATCAAGAAGTTTAAAGTCCATGGCACTGTGGCTAACCTCCCTAGATGTGGACGGAAAAGAAAAATTGACGAGAGATTTCAACGAAAGATTGTGCGGATGGTGGCTAAAGAACCTCGACTAACATCCAAACAAGTTCTAGCTGCCCTGCAGTCCGAGGGTACAACAGTGTCAACCCGTACTATCCGTCGGCGTCTGAATGAAAAGGGACTCTATGGTAGGATACCCAGGAAGACCCCACTTCTGACCCAGAGACATAAAAAAGCCAGGCTGGAGTTTGCCAAAACTTACCTGAGAAAGCCAAAAACTTTTTGGAAGAATGTTCTCTGGTCAGATGAGACAAAAGTAGAGCTTTTTGGGAAAAGGCATCAACATAGAGTTTACAGGAAAAAAAAGAGGCCTTCAAAGAAAAGAACACGGCCCCTACAGTCAAACATGGCGGAGGTTGCCTGATGTTTTGGGGTTGCTTTGCTGCCTCTGGCACTGGACTGCTTGACTGTGTGCATGGCATTATGAAGTCTGAAGACTACCAACAAATTTTGCAGCATAATGTAGGGCCCAGTGTGAGAAAGCTGGGTCTCCCTCAGAGGTCATGGGTCTTCCAGCAGGACAATGACCCAAAACACACTTCAAAAAGCACTAGAAAATGGTTTGAGAGAAAGCACTGGAGACTTCTAAAGTGGCCAGCAATGAGTCCAGACCTGAATCCCATAGAACACCTGTGGAGAGATCTCAAAATGTCAGTTTGGAGAAGGCACCCTTCAAATCTCAGGGACCTGGAGAAATTTGCCAAAGAAGAATGGTCTAAAATTCCAGCAGAGCATTGTAAGAAACTCATTGATGGTTGCCGGAAGCGGTTGTTCGCAGTTATTTCGTCTAAAGGTTGTGCTACCAAGTATTAGGCTGAGGGTGCCAATACTTTTGTCCGGCCCATTTTTGGAGTTTTGTGTAAAATGATCAATGATTTGACTTTTTTTTTCATTCTCTTTTGTGTTTTTTCATTGCAAGCAAAATAAATGAATATATTATTACCAAAGCATTTGTGATTGCAATCATTTTCTGGAAGAAATTGAGTATTATCTGACAGAATTGCAGGGGTGCTAATACTTTTGGCCAGCACTGTAAAGCTGTATGAGCCGTCATCAGTCGTGTCCATTAATGTGCAAACGGTGCCTGGACATATAAAGTAAGTCCCGTACTGACCGCTGCATTCAGAATAGATTGTAGAGGGGAGAATTTAGTAAGGAGAAGACCGATTAGTAAGGAGTTACAGTAGTCAAGGCGAGAGTGAATCAGGGCAACAATAAGTGTCTTTAGTGTATCTCTGGTAAGGAAAGGGCGTATTCTGGAGATGTTTTTGAGGTGGAGATGACATGAGCGTGCGAGTGATTGGATATAGGAGGTGAAGGAAAGGTCTCAGTCAAACATAACCCCGAGGCAGCGGGCATACTGCCTAGGATGATCCCTATAAAACCTGGGAACCTGTAATGCTAAACTCACTATTTCTTTTTGTCACTATGCATCAAAATTGCTGTCTGTGTCAGATATCATAGAATACACTGGTCTTTAATATTTTGTGGTCAGCAGCCCTTGATTCGTTTGTTGCTGGAATGTTATATTTTCACTTATCATGACGCTCTATATCTTGGCAACTATAACTTATATAGGAATATTGATCTCTGCCAGGATGCAATAGTTGGCTGAGCTGCTGATGACTTATGCATAGCTGTTTTCTAAGCCTTAGAGGATTCAATAAACCCTCCAGTGGACGTTATATGATATTTGATTTACTGCCAGTCAGAAAATACCAGAAAGTATCCACAAAATATAATGTTTATCTCACAATACCCCTAATCTATATTAATAAAATTTCAACTGGAAGTATATTAATAAATTTAGAAAAATCTCTCATAACTTAAATATATCTGCAGACCATTTTACTTTTCTCTCCCTGGCAGTCTGCCCCACTCCCCTAACAGTTCTGAACACTTCGGCATATAGTCTTGGTAAAGCACAAATTGTGTCTTATCGGGAACAGTAACAGTTAAAGTCCCAAATGAATAATGAAGTGCTTAAGTGGATTACTGCAAGGAGGGGGAAGTATACATAAACAAAAAAAAAAAACCCTTTGTAAGATAGTTAACCAAGAAAAGCCCTCTTTGGGTATATCCTACAAGTGGCACAATCCATGTGCCACTAGTTCTCTACAAAGAGAACTATGTCCTTACTGAAAAGAGTTCACAGCTCGGATGCAATAAATGTCAGCAAGGTGCCCAGAACATGAAATCAGGTACACCATACAAATGTACCAGCTGTGAGACTGGAGTATAAATGCTAAGAAAAAGTGACCTTCTGGGTATATAAGACAGCCCTACGGGATCCTCTAATGTAGACATTGACTGACCCATGCATGTATAATCACTCTGATGGGGTGATTATCTGGGTATATAAGACAACTGTACTGGATCCTCCTATATAGACACTGACTAACCCAGATAAGTAAGCAGGTGCGCCCGCCCACAGTCAACCTCAATGGTGATGCTTATGGGCCCCCTAAGGCTCTTGGGCCTGAATGCGATTGTACCCTCTGCATCAGCCTTGGCTGAATGCAGAGGGTATAACCCATTAGCTGAAATGCAAACTGCATGGAGGGTGAGCAACTGCTACTGCTATTGTTCTTTCCACATACAGTTCTGTTATTTTAGCAGCACATCTTCCCATGACTAGCAGGCATTTTTATGTCTGAATAACCAGTCCAAGTGTTTGCCCATTCATCATTTACACAAGGCAATGATCAGGAATGAGCTCTGGCTGGTGTAAGAGAGCATTAAGAAAGCTGGGTTGAAACCACTGTAAGATGTTAAGAAATGGAGAAATAGAATTTTGAACTACTTGACAACTGAGACATGTGTAGGACTTCTGTTTTTTTATTTTATGGGAAATACTCTGTCAATCTTATCTTTCAGATTTTAAGATTAAGATCAGCAAAGTGAAGATTGAGGTCAGTGTTCTTTTTCTTAATGTAGCATTAATCTAAGTTTTACAACATATTTTTATAGGAGACGCAGGTGTTTGAGCTCACGGCAGTAAGGCAGACATTACAAGCTGATCTGGAAACATCAATTCGACGTATTGCTGACTTACAGGCTGCACTAGAGGAAGTTGAATCCAGTGATGACAGTGATACTGAAAGGTATTGTTTCATCTTTGTTGTGTCTTATGTATTACAGGGCCTTTATGAGGCTATGTAAAAATGTTCTGCTATTTACCAGAAAATATGCCTTCTCGGTTCATGGTTTGGTTTTGCAGCACTATCGTATGCTGTAAGTTTGAACAAGGTTCAACTGCAATACCAAACCCAGTATACAGATAAGAATGGGGCTACTTCAATAACAAAAAAAGAAATTTAGTCTTATAAAACCTCTTTAAAATAAATACAGTACAGTGGTCACTCAAGTTACAAGGTCCTCAGGATGAGGACAATGAGACAGATTTATTGTGGAGTCTACGCCAGATTTCTGGCATAAAAAAGGTTGCAACGTTTTAAATGCTAGTTGCGACAATAATTGTCATAGCTGTCATTTTGATTTTTTATTCTTATGCAAATGAGCTAAGAGTGCATGGGGGGGGTGTTCTGGTGCAGCTGAGCATTACAGAAAAATCGATACTCCTCCTCCCTTTAAGACACTTCTATTTATGTGACAGCATAATATATTTTTTACAGTTGGTTCAAGATGGAAATTTACTATAATCCTCATGGTGCAAGCACGCGCCGCGGCCAAGCTGCGGTTTACCGCTAATTGCTGTGCTGTTCCCGTACTTGCAGGTTGAAGGTACAGAGTGACGATTAGTGGTAATCTGCGGTTACCACAGCTTGGTCACAATGTCTATGGGCAACTTCAGTTTCTACAAGGTGATGGTTTTCTCATAAATTATCAACTGAATTCTAACATGACTCTATGACTATTATTTAAGTATAATCACAAAGTAAGGATGCTTAAATTGTAAGTTACCTGCTTTCATTATATACTGCATGCAAGCATGAACCAGTTCACGTGCCCACAGTTAGTGTGACATGTGGTATAATATATCGAATATGTTCCATTTATGTGCAGAAACTTGACTTCACCTGATTTTAGTACTGGAACATCTGTGCATTGGTCAGGGAGTGAGTCTCATGCAGAGATTCAGCTACACAGATCAAAGAATCCTGGATAGTAAGGAGATGTGCAGTTAATCACTGAGGAGAAGGAGAAGGCGATTATATGCTCCTATAAAATGCATGTATATGATTATTTCAACAGAAAAAATGGGTTAAGATGCAATACAGACTTAACCTTTTACTACAAGGATTTGCATAAAGCACACATGCAAAGCTGAAGTTATCAATACAGTCTCTGAGGTATTTCTTGTATGGACAATAGTTACTTGGTGTCCTCAATTTCCGACATAATAAATAGACAAAAACTGTAAGTACTTTAGGTAGGCTGCCATTTATATGGATATATCTAACATGTAGTGTAATTATTCTGGAAACACAAAGGACGATCAAACCAACTTGACACATTACAGCATTATTTTAAAAACTATCAAAAATATAGTGAAACGTCTCCAGAGGATCACCTCTTTGAAAAGTCTTCTTCCTTATCCACGCCAGATATCTCATGATACATTTTCATTTATTGGGTGGTTGTCTCAAAAAAGTCTTAGGTAAAATTAACTTACTATTTGCATCATCTTAAAGCCAGTCCACTGACTAACCAACCACCAGCAATCAGCTATTATTGCAGACAGAAGCTGTGAGCACAAGATCCATCTTGATGTCTCGACATGACATATGAATAAATGTATCCAAAAATTTAATAGTTTATGTACTGTACTTTTCTGACTATAAGACTTTTTTACCAAGGAAAAAAAAAAATGCTAAAAAGTGCCTGTGTTATAGTGTGAACTCAGGAAGGACCACTTCCATGATGATGGGTAGCAGTGCTGATAAAACACATTTCCTGATCACTGAGAGAGCTTCACACTTCTCTCTGTCTCTTGCTCTCTTTCTCTCTCTCTCTCTCTGACTGTCTCTCACTGTCTGACACTGATCTATGTGATCACTTCAGGAGAGGAAGCATGTATACATCATATTCATCTTTCTGTCTTGAGGGTGACCGTTCCATGTTGCAGGACACAAGAGACAGCCTGTGAAGTACCTTTTGTGATGTCATGAGCTTGTGAACAGTCGCATACTGAAAGAGGGCCTATCACCATGTGCCAACTCCAAAACAACAAAATATTGGCTTGCAGAGTTATTTGAGCTTGCAAGACCATTGCTTAGTTGGTGTGCTAGGAGGGGAAACAATTAGGTACATTTCCTTCTATGTCACAGTCACTCAAACACTCATGAGTATGATTTGAGAGTAGCAACTTAGAGAAATGGCAAAGAGCACATAGAATCTAAAGGTAACCAGCCAAAAGAATGTAACTCTTATCATGGCAGGTAATGAATTATAGTATTACTTTTAGCCATCTGCAGCTTCTCAGACAACTATTTTTTAGAGGTATATGTGTATTAATGTGGGTTCAATGTCATCATAATACTTTAATATCCTCAAGTGGAGGGGTTCAGCATATAGTAGAGAACAAATCGCTTCAAGTCATGTGCAAATCTTAAAGAGGACCTGTTGCCTCTTTTGACGTGTCTGTTTAATAAATTTCCCATGAAATAATGATTCTAGAACATATAGAGTTGTGACATTCCTCTGTAATTCATACTAGAAATGTATGAAAATTTACAACTGGGTGTGTGCATCCACTGCATTTTCAGCTCTGATTGGACAGTATCAAACTGGTAACACCCAGTTGTCAATGTATGTGTCAATTTCTAGCAGGCAAAACAGAGGTACATTAAAAAGACTTCTAAGAAAAAATAACCCTAGATTGTTCTATTATGGAGAATGTGCGTGTTTACTAAAACAGACATGTCATGAAGACAGGTCCTCTTTTAATGAAGCATCCTAATGAGATTAGTTCATACAATACTTTGAGAGCTTTTTTTTAAATTTATGCCCTAAAGCATTTTCTGTGTATGAAGCTAATACCAATGGTGTCTGAAAGAGTGAAATAAACTGCTTGTGCCTTACCTTAGCCTCAGCTTTATGCAGTCAGATTACTGTTGGAAATGAAAAGCCCTAGAAATGGGCTGATGTGGAGAAAAACACCTCCAATATGTTTGTAGATTAAAGTAATTCATTCATGTTTTTTTCTGAGCACAATGGCCTCAAGGAGATGGATTAAAGATTTTCAATAAATTGCTCAGTGGTTCAATGAAAGTCTTGTGTTTGCATGTCAAATTTCATTTATTGCACAATCTGCTTTGAGTTCTAGTTACTGTGAGCAATTTCAGGCAGTGGTTGGACTGCAGAACTTTATCAATACTTCATACTGTTTAAACTCCTTTCCCATTTACTCTCCTGTCTAGATTTTCTTTAAGGTAGAAGAAAAATGTGCTACAAAAAAAATAACGTTGACACATTATTGCATCAACAGTTCAAGCACTGAAACACTCACATTGTAGCATAGCATCCCAGATGTGGTTCAATGGAAGTGAATAAGAAAATAATGGCACTACTTTGACCCTCATTTTACTTCTACTACTACCACTAATAATAATTTTGCCTGTGTTTTTGAGGTGTGAGAAGATCATTTAAGATTATCTTTAAAACTAAATGTCATTAGAAAGCAATGGTGCTTGTAGAGGATTTCTACCTAAAATATAAATCCAGATATATAGTATTTTGCTAAACCAAAAATTGGAGCAATAGCCTACATTTACTAATAATTGTTTTTTAAGAAAGTGTGATGATACACACGGTAGGCTGTCACCGTATAAGGTAGACTCTCACCTTTGAATCAGAAACTGTTTTTTTGCTGTAATTTTTTTCAGTATGTCCAATCAGCAAAGTGATAATTTACTAAAAAGAAAAATAGAAGAATGTTAATGTTATCTTTGTAAGTAAATAGAACAATTATGCTACATTCACATTTCCGCTTTTTTTTTTCTTTCCTCTGGGTTGGAGGACATAAACAGATCAGTGATAAGATGGACATGAAGGGAGCCCGAGGGAACCCATTGACTATAATGGGGTCTGTCAGATGTCTGTCAAATGGCCATTTATTTAACTGAAATTGTCAGAAAATAAAATTGGGCTTGCAGCACTTTTTTGTCCAGTAATTTCTGAAGAATCTGTACTGGTGCAAATGTGAACGTAGCCTTGCCAAACTTTGGCTTTCTCTGTAACCTCTGATGCAGCTTTAGCATCTTTTACTCTTGTGAGAAGGTTTCCACAAGATTTTGGATTGTGTCTGTAGAAATGTGTGCCCATTCACCCAAATGAACGTTTTTTGGTCATCAAGTGATGTTAGGGTAAGTTCACACATAGGAATTTAACATGGATTTTACTGCAGATTTAGACGCATCCACCAAATTCACTTCATCCATTACACTTCCATATGGTGATCTTAAGCTTGTATATAGCTGTTTGACCTTAGAAACTCCCGATACACGATTGTGCTGATGTTACTTCTTGAGACTATTTGGAACACTGTAGTAAGGGATGCAACAGAGGAAAGCGATTTATACATGGTCCCACCGTGTTAGTTTACATGGCTTACCACGTCATTGCAGAGTGTTGTTACTCCAAGTCACTTCTACGATTCAACATGGCTGGTCAAATAGTTATTTAATCAAAACAAAACAGGACAATACACTTGGACATAGTAGCCAGCGACTAGCTGAATTTGACTGATTACACCATACACGTAGCTTTAGTTAAACTGGTGCACATCACATTCTTGGAGAGAGAGAGAGGCGTACATCCTCAAAGCTCTCTCAGTGATCAGGAAACACATCTTATGAGCACTTTCACCCATCAATATGGAAGGGGTCCTATAAGGGTTTCTTATAGTCAGAAAAGTACAGTACATAAACTATTACATTTTTGGATACATTTATTTATATGGCATGTCATGACATCAAGATGGGTCTTCTGCTCACAGCTTCCGTCTGCAATAATAGCTGATTGCTGGTGGTTGGTTAGTCAGTGGACTGGCTTTAAGATGATGCAAATAGTAGGTTAATTTTACCTAAGCCTTTTTTGAGACAACCACCCAATAAATGAAAATGTATCATGAAATATCTGGCATTGATAAGGAAGAAGACTTTTCAAAGAGGTGACTCTTTGGAGACGTTTCACTATATTTTTAATAGTTTTTAAAATAATGCTATAATGTGTCAAGTTGGTTTGATCGTCCTTTGTGTTTCCATAATAATTACTCTATATGTTAGATATATCCATATAAATGTCAGCCTGCCTAAAGTACTTACAGTTTTTGTCTATTTATTATGGCAGAAATTGAGGACACCAATTAACTATTGTCCATACAGGAAATACATCAGGGACTGTACTGATAAATTCAGCTTTGCATGTGTACTTATGCAAGTCCTTGTTGTACAGCTCAAGTTATTCTGTGTTTCAATATCTTGTCTTCACAGAGATAATCAGTCAACCATAGGTTCAGTAATGAGTTTGGGGAAAACAGAGAGTGTGCGATCCTGGGTTGGCTCATCAGCCAGCTGGGCATCACCCACAGGAGGCAGTGTTTGTGGGCGCCAGTCAAGGCAATCAACATCTGATACGCTTAGTATTCACAGTTTACGGTAAGGAATTTTTGTCACATTGTGTTTTGTATATATTTGTGTTTCATACCGTTGTGTCATCCAAGTTTTAATATTTTCTCTTTTATTTTTTCCACTTCAATTTTTTTAGGGGAGAATTCACTGTAGAACTCTGGAATTTAATTATTTATATGCGATCATTGATATTCTCATTTTACAGTTTTTTTTTCTCTTCAACTTTTTGTTGTGCTTTATTGTATGGTGCCAAAAAACAAAATGTGAACTTGTCTTTAAAAGGACTGCCTCACAAAAAAATAATATCACCTATCTACAGGATGTACATATGGTAGGTGAAGATCAAATCAATAGGACCCTCAAAAATAGGGATCTTCCCATTTAAATGAAGCAGTGGTCATGCATACACAGTGCTGTTCCATACAGTCACTATGGAACTGACACAATAGCTGGTCCCCATTAGTCATTTATTGTAGCTTTTACTTGTATGCTATTTTATTCCTACCACAATGAACAAATCAGTACTAGAATCAAAATGTTATATACTGCTATAGAGGAAGGTTATTCAAATGTAGATGAAAATGGTAAGTGGTGAGCATTTTGTGGGACACACAGATGATCATTTCTACTGTCAGATTGGATTTGTGCTATGGAATCACCTCCAGAAAAGGAAAGCTTCTACAGACAGACCGGGTACCCTTCTCATGCCATCCCAAAAATAATCAAGGGCTTCCATGCTCTATAGTTAACATTGTAATGATCAAACTCAATAATTGCAGTCCTAACAATTCTTTATGGTGGGCGATAAACTGTTTTCATACTTACTTGAATTCTAAATTTTCCATCTGAAGCAGTTCTTGTGAAGCGTGAATGCATGCCAAGACTCTGCTGCACTGTAAATGACTCTGTATGTGAAGATCAGTGAAAGGTGAACAGTGTTGGATGTATTCATGGAGGCCTTACACTTTTATAGCTAAGGAATCATCATAAATATCCATCCTCTGTGAAGAAATCAAGAGAAGCCATGTGCACGCTCAGAGTTATTTCTCAGGGAAAATGATTTGCGAGGCTTGAAATGCAATTTTCCTGTTTAGACTTTAAGACTTTGTTGACAAATGCCTAATGATGCCATGAACAGAAAAGTATCTAAGCTGAAACTTTACAAGTTATTTCTCCTTTGCTATCAGTCAGAACCTGCATGACAAATGCAGCTTTATGTATTTCCCTAAAAAGGAGTTAACCCCACATAGGAGATATATAGGAAAACATTAGAAGTGTGAAGAATAGTGAAACTAACATAACACTAAAATGTATTGTTTCTTTTCAAAAATACCTCTATTTTAAGAAAAATGCATAAAAAGAACAAACTAAGCCTACACTGCAGCCTATATATACTGTCTAACAAGATTAGTTTAGTATTACGGCCAGAATCTTTCACTACCTATAAACTAGATAGGTAATAAATACTAGATTGGTGGGATATGACTACTGGGACTCTCATCAATAGCCACAATGGCACTTGGCTGTTTACTTCAGTGTCATAGACTTGTGGCTGTGGGGGAATAATCTGTGAGAGTACTACCAGTCGGACACCTTGATCTAGCATGAAACACCAATCATGTGGATAAGTGATAAATCCTTCTGGCCAGAATATCCTTTAATTGTACTCTCTTCTAGCATCCTTAGTATAGTTTGACAACCTTTTCAGACTCAGGGCACCCATGGACAAAAAGAAAATCTCCTTGGGCGTCCATACAAATTTTTTTTTTTTTACCAACAGACAAAATCTGCAGTTTTGATGAGGTTTTTAACTCAGTTTTTTTTTAATTTACAACTGTAACATGTTAAATACATTGCTTTTTAGATTATAAAACCTCAACAAAAGCTGCATCAAAACTACATGCATTTTTCTGATTTAACTGTACCACAAGTGCAGTGTGTGAATGCACGCTTCAAGATATACTGTTCCATGCTTCCCACCCAATCACCCCTATCCATCACATATAAAAATGAATATTTTAACATCAGACCCCCAGACAAGAAATAATTCTCCTCAGTGGCTCCCAGGCAAGTAATAAGGCTCCCAAATGGCCCCCAGACAACTAATAATGCTCCCCAGTGGCCCCAAACAAAAATGAATGCTGCCCAGTGGCCACCAGGCAAGTAATAATGCTCCCCAATGGCTCCCAGACAAAAAAAAAAATTAATGTTCCATAGCGGCCAGTTGTGCCATATAAATAAGAAACAGTAACACGTACCCATGCTTGTTCCCCTGCAGCTTCCTCCTGCTGTCTTCCTTTGGTCTCTGACTTGATGCAGCAGGTGTGCACTGAGCCACAGAAACGGAACTTTGGTAGGGAATGTCTGGTCTATGGGCTGAGGTACTTCAGGTTGCTTCTCAACCTTCCTGAGTGACCATTTAAAATGCAGTACATTAAAGGGATTCTGGCATTGGGAAAGGCATTTTTCAATAACACCACATTGTAATAGCGTTTAGAAAGGCTATTCTTCTCCTACCTTTATTTTGCTGATCCGCCCCGCCATTTATGAGAATTTTCTTTTTTCTTCTTTATGCAAATGAGTCTTCTGAAAGCACAGGAGGCGTCCCCTGTGCTCAAAGAAGATGCTTTTCCGAAGCTCCAGCGCCACCTCTCTCTTTTCTGTTCGCGTTGGACAGAGCCGACCGCGCATGTCCAGTCGGCCATTTTCATGTGGCCTCTTACATGAGGCCACATGAAAATGGCCGACTGGCGCGGGATTTGAATCCCGAACACGGGCTCCGGCAGGTGCTGATGTTGCAGAGAGGTGTCACCATAAGAAGAGAGAGGCAGCACTGGATCTTCGGAAGAGTGTCTTCTTTGAGAACAGGGGATGCCCCCTGTGCTTTGAGGAGGCTCATTTGCATAAAGAAGAAAAAAGGAAATTCTCAGAAATGGCGGCAAGGATCAGAAAAAATAAAGGTAGGAGAGGAATAGCCTTTCTAAAGGCTATTACGACGTGGTGTTAGTGAAAAATGGGTTTCCCAATGATAGAATCCCTTTAAGTTACACAAACCTGTCACACAAACTTCCAGCTTTAACACTCTTCATGCTTAGATTGAAGCTAGATGTCGATTACGGCCAAAGAGCTCTGTGTAAGCCTGTGACATCATAAGTAAAGTAGGTGAATGGGGTTGCATTGCAACACCTAAGGTGGCTGTGACACTCACTATCAAAGAAATTGAGCAATGTGACCCTTGTAGTATTGCAGGGTGATGAATATTGTGGCCAAAATCAAGGTGTAGACCCAGCCTGCTATAAATTGGCTTGTTTTCCACTCAAGCAACAGAAAGTTTAAAAAAGATGCAAAACAAGACAAAAGGGACAAAAGATTATTTGTTATGACTTGGACTCAGAGTTGGTTGCCGGGGGGACAGTGTGTGTAGCAAACAGAGAAAAGGTTAACTCAACTGTGGAGGCTAACTTTTATTTTTGAAGAAAACCTGAAAAATTCTGACTTCCTGAGAAACCACTCACCTCTGTTAAACCCCTGTTAAAGTGACAGCTTTTGTTGCTGTTTTCCAGGGAATCAACAATGAAATTCTAAGTAATCCAATAAATGGGAAAAGCTGCTCTATAGTTTTAGTCATTTGTTAAAGATAACTGTTAATAAGGGTCTTTAATTGAGTAACATTGATGGCCTGCTCTAAGGATAGGACATCAATATAAGATTGACAAAGGATTGGGCAGATGAACCTCCACAAAACAACAGCGTAAAAGGTAACCAAGTCCTTTTAAAAGGTACTGGATACAGTACCCTCCTTTACAGTTGTTTTTCCAATTATCTGTGATACATCTAATTTATGTAAACTACCTAAAGTACATTAATCAGCCACTGTACCCAGATTTTATGACCAAATCTGAACAGGGCTATTGCTTGGTATTTCACAGAGATTATGTCAAGAATGATCATATTTAGAAAACCACAATCCTCATCCATAAGACTTCTCTCTTCAACTATTATAACAATTAGCTTATATTGACAATGTGAACAGAGAGAAGCCATCGACAAGAAACTATCATTTTCACACAGCCAAATAAATATGTTATTTTTGCACATGGTGAAGGTAAACCAGATTACACTTAGCTTCCTTGAAAATCCAACTGGAAGCGAACATGTTCTTTATGTTCCTTGATCAGCTTATGTTGTATCTCTCTATTCTACTGAAAATCCAGCTGGAGAATTTGTTTTCTTTCTCATGAAAATGTGTGCATTTGGGTTCTAGCGTGCCATTCTTGGCTGATTTTCATAAACCTACTTCATTCCACTTGCAGATTGTAACTCTTTTTCATTTCATATTCAGCCCTAAAAGAAAATAGTTAGAAATAAATTATGATAAACACTTCTTACAATCTTTTTCACAGCATTTTTGTAAGGTTTAAAAAAATACATCAAAGAACATTAGAAACTCAATCCATCTAGCTAATAATTTTAACCGGCAGTGACAATATAAAAATCAAATCTAAAAATAGCCCATACACTTTTGATTTATGAGGTCGAACCTACCGATTGTGAATTTGCCATCTGATGTGTGTAGGGGTGCCCTGACTTTCCCTTGACAGATGATTTCTTGGGTAAGAAGGGTTGGGCATGTTGAATTTTACATGGGCAATCCTTTTGTTTTCAGGGAAGCTAGGTTACTGGCCGCATATTACTCCCCTCTACCCATTCAAAACATTCAGAAGACTGTTTAGATTTATGTTAAACTGAGCAATAGGATGCCGAAAGTACAATATTATGACTTGCATGTACTACATGCCCATGAGTTATTGTCTGGATGAGAAACACAGACTCAATGTGTATGTTCATTTAAAAAGAAATATCACTGCACTGTGTTCTTGAGCTGTGTGGACATTATAGGTCTTGACTTAAAGCCACGAACCTATAATAATCCTCCCTGTAGAGTCTTCCCAGATATCACAGAATCACCAGGGCACTGATAATTAATGGTAATGGTGTGATAAAATAGTAGATCTAATATAATAATACCTGAATAGCTGGTGATATTATATTCTCATTACATATAATGACGCATGCTAGAGTCCACTGCAGTCTTAAAGCAAGGTAATTCATTTTAATACCAGGCTATTAAAGCTAGTCACTTCCCTTAAGATTATCTAAACCACATCCAATATGGCTGCAAACAGGATGTAATAAAATGTTTCAAAATGTAATAGTAATATATTTGCTTGAAATAGATCTTGTAAATAAAGGTGATAATGTGCTATGTAAAACTTAGAATAGATGTTAGGTCCTAGAAGTTTCTAATAATTGCATTCACAATATTATACACATTAGGGCATATATTGGTCATATGGTGCCATCATGTTTAATAGTTATCTTATGACTCTTATGACTGTGTGGATGTCTTATATAATTAGAATTGTTCTAACAGTAAAGATCTGATAATCCAGGAAAAGAAGTTTCAGTTGCTGCCATGCAAATAAGCAATATTGATAGGGTTATTATACAACTACATAAAGTTCTTACATAAAGAAAAAGAGGGTTGACTAAGTTTCAAAGCTTTCTTTCTAGAAAGACAGATATTTTAAGCCACCTAGTCAATGTTAATATACAAGTTAACTGTCAGTAAACTGAAGACACATTACTAAATAAGGACTGCAGACCCATATTAGTATAAGAAAACATGTCTCTACAACCTTGTATACTGTCCATTTTGGGGAGTTTTGTGTCCAAGAGTAAAGCAGGTTTTAGGGTTTCTAATACTAGGATACCCCCTGTAATCATGCAAGGGATGGTGATGGGAACATTCATATAAACAATAATCAGTTGTGTATAATAGCAGTGCCCACTGACTTATTGCCATATGTTTAACAAAAGTAAGCTTTTTATGTTTTTGTTTCAGGCAAAAGGATATTAAGGATCAGGATGAAAGTCGACCAAGTTCTTCCTTAAGTTCGGGGTCAAAAACTTATGGAAAAAATGTTTTATTCTCAGAAAAGGAGAACACAAGTCCAGTGCCTAACACTGGAAATATAACTCCAACGCTTGGTAGAAGGCGAGCCTCACCAGTTGAAGAAAAGCTTTCACGTTCCTCATCTGCTCTCTCTGAGTTTTTAGATGAAGTAAGAAAGAAAAGGGCCTCTGAGAAAGATCAGTCATCCCTAGTAATTGAGGACACATCTTCACTGCCTATTTACCGGACAACTGGGGCTTCTTCTCTCAGAAGATGTACACGGCTTAATGATGATGAGGAAGATTTTTCGGTCGCTCTGAGCAAGCTTTCAGATGAAAAACCAGGTCAAGGATTAACACGTTCGTCCAGCCTTCGTTGCTTGCCATCTGAGAAAACAGATCCAACATTGTCACCTGCTGTTAAACGTATGACGAGGTTTGGTTCTTGTGAATCTCTTAACAATCCAGCACATAATGTAGGTTATAGGCAGGCATCATCAGAATTAGGAGCAGATGGTTCTACTTCTTCTTTAAGACTAAGGCCATGGAGACAGTGCCTTGAAACACCACTAGAGGAAGCTGGTGAAAACGATTTTGGGAAGCAGCCGCTTGTTTTCCAAAACAGAAGTTTTTCAAATTTATCTGATATTGGAAATGCGGAAAGCTTATCAAACTGGAAAGTGCCTAGTCTCAGTTTTGAAAGGAAAACAAAGGATGATTCTGATGACATCCTTCCTGCTCTGAGAAGGTCAGAATCAACTCAAAGTTTGTCCAAAACATCCAGAAGAGATGGTCAACGGCCACTTAGTGTTCACTTTGGTGATCTCCCATCACATGAACCAAGTCTTTCCACAGGGGGATTAAAAAGTGTTTTAAAGAAAAGTTCCAGTATTGGAGAAGATTTGGGAAACCTGTCTGATTCCTCATCATCTTCTGGTTCTGTTATATCCTGCAAAAGTGCAGATAGTATTAAAAATAGGCCCCGTGTACAACGAGTTGAAGGAGAAGGTTACTCAGGGAAGCCAGTCACATCAGAAGTCTCACAAGAAAATAAAAGACCTGAAGCAGAAGGCAAAGAAGATGATGTAAATAGCATAATGAGGAAATATTTACGTAAAATTGATGAAGAACAAGGTAAATCTACATTCAAAAATAAAAACTAAATAACACGTAGAATGTATTATCTCTCCCCACTTCTGACATGCTTGTTTAGTGAATAATTGCATTTCTCACTAAATCATAATTGTGGAGCAGCTTTTCCCATACACAGCTCTACATTGTGCAGTTACTCTGTGATTTTATAAATAAGTTGACAACTGGATGGTAATATTCTCCTTGTCAAAGGGGTGTGTCTCTATATAGCTGCGGAATATGTTGGTGCTATATAAATAAAGTTTTTATTATTATTATTTAGTCAGGCACTGTCAGCATTGATTGGATAGTGTATAACTTGGTAGTGTCGCATCCCCACCTGGTAACATCCAGTTGTCTATTTACGTTTTTCTACATGCAGCACATCTTTAGAGAAGCATAACCTATGTAAACACACTATTGCCACCTATTGGATGTAGCAATACATATAAAGGAATGTATAGATTTTCCTTGTCCAAGAACTTTACATGCAGATAGACATTGGGGAGCTTAATCCCATTCATTTGAATAGGACTGAGCTGTAGCATGGCCATTTCACCAACTGACATGATATTACTTCCTGAGAAGAGGAAGTGGAGCTCTTTGTGAAAGTGGCCATGTTTTCTAATCTTACATGATCTTAGGGAATCTTAAAGGATAACACCTTTAATGGATTTTTCCACTATTAGAAAAACATGACTGCTTTCTTCCAGAAAGAGTTCTAAACCTGACCACAGGTTGTATCCAATATGCAATTCAGCTCCATTAAAGTGAATAAGGCTGAGCTGCAATGCCACACATAAATTGTGGGCTCTTTATGCAACAAAGCATCCATGTTTTTGTAATATTGGAGAATCCCTTACTTACAGTACTTACAATAGACAATTGCAATCCATTCAGCTGGTGTCATGGCTCTTGAGTATGTCCTATTAAATAAACTTAATTTACTATACGCTCTTGTATATAGAAGAGATACATGTTTGCTCATATTCTATTTTCATGATTATCAAACATACACTATGATTATCTTCATGATACTGTTCTAGCTACATAGAAAAGATTATGGAGAGCATATCAGATTCTCAATAGAGAGGTTTAAGCAAATCACATACAGAAAAAACTTCTGACGCGTTTTAAATTGCTCAGAATCCTAATGCTATGGATAAGAGCTATGAAAAGCTCAAAAAGAATCAGTAGTTTTTTCTGTATTTGATTTTAATTCAAGTTTCAATGAAATCCTGTTTAACGGATGGGCATAGCGCTGGAATCTCTCTATTGTGGATTTGTATCTTCCATGGTACATGCTTCATTCCAATAAATCTGAGTAATGCTATAAGCCTGTTGCCTATTAAGACCCTTTGCTACACATTCATATCATACTCTGGATCATATTCCTTTTGCTTCCCTGAATAGGTTGAATTGCTTGGTCACAGGTATTTTTGTAACCAATAGAGGACCACGTATATTTAAAGAGAACTTATCACCACTGCTTTCTGTTTTTGTATATAATTTTATTCCCTGTGATATAACACTGAATCATCTTTTCTTAGAAATATGTTTCTGTTATTTCTCCCAGAAATAAATTGATAACTGAGTGTTACCAGTTGGGTGGGTCTCCCAGCACACTACAACATGACCCAATCAATGCTGACAGTATCAGACTGTATAGGGACACACCCCTTTGACAATAAAAATGGTAATACCCCGTTGTCCATTTATCCATCCATTTTCAGGAGGAATGTTGAAACACTTCATAATTGTGATTTCAGCGGAGATACACAAATTTACTAAAATAGACATACCAGGAGAGGTGACAGATCCTCTGCATTGTGAGCAGTAGAAAAAGATAGAAAATAGTTGAGATAAAATAAGGGGAGATATGCAATGTTTTCATATAAGCTAATGGAGATTTACAGTTTACAGTTATTGCTATCAAAGTTTATGTCGCGGGGTTGTTTATGCTGCATGGATATACTGGGGCAGATTTATCATGTCTTGTATGCCAGTTCTCGCATTTTTTTTTAACAAGTCAGTGTATTGTTCAAAAACTTCAACTTTTTACTATTTTGCACAGACCCTGCCACTTTCCTAACAAATGGTGTGGTCAGGGGTGTAATTTACCACCATTTATGCCTGATCAACTCCAACTATGAATTGGCATAGATTTCAGTACAGGCACACTTCCCTGCTAGAAGATGCCAATCATTTATTAGTACCAGTGATATGTGACTGTCATTCAATATGCCAGTCTTCATAAATGTGAAGGGAAACAAATGCTAACAGAAGGGACCTTCCATCTTTTTTAACATTGCAATTAATATAGACAGCTACAAAAAGCAAGTGGGAGATTTAATTATTTATATACATCATTTACTAAAAAAAAAAAAAAGTCTCAGACCTCTGGTTTGAGGCTTTTTAATGCCACTTCCAACAAAAATTTTGACAAGTAGAATTTTTACACTGCCTTTGCCAGTCTCTGAAAAGGCAGTAAGTGCATGCTGTGTGGCCACCAGATGCATCATCATTTCTGCCAGTTTTCTGATATCTGAAGTCTATGTAAGCTAAAAACTACATTTCAGCGTAGGCGTGCAGGTCCTAAATCAGCCAAATCCTCTGCTGGTGCAGGAATTATCAAGACCAGTATACAATACATTGGTCTTGATAAATCCCTCCCATTGTATTCATATAGTATCTGTCCATCTAGCAAAATTATATGTCTATTTTTCTGATCGTTTGACAGATCAGAAATAACACACTGACAAAGTAGTATGACGCTACCCTAAGCTGCTTTTATTGTTGCAGATTGTTTTTGTAGTATTTTTGAGCCAAAGTCAAGAGTGGCTTCAACAGGAATGGGAAATATATAGTAAGCATTTATAATTCTCCCTTCTGCTAAATTCATTCCTGGCTTTGGCTCAAAAATACACAGCAAAATCTGCAACAGAAAACCCCCAAGCTTTTCCTCAACATGAGGGTGGGGCCAGGGGCGTAAATACCGGGGTAGCAGCGGTAGCATCTGCCACAGGGCCTGGAATTTATTTTTTTTAATAGGCTGTTGGAGTAACACCAGCAGGTAAAGGGCCCTATTTACTTACCGATCCCCGCTCCTGCTCATGGCCGCCTGCGCTTCCCATTCTGCGGAAGCACAGGTGGCTGTGAGCAGGAGCGGGGGTCAGTAAGTAAGGTCATGGGCCGCGAACCCCACAAACGCTGCTATCATTATACCCAGGAGTATAATGATCGGAGGCCCAGGGGAGGTAAGGGAATATAAAAATCACTGTTACTTACCTCTCCTGTGCTCTGGCAGGCTTAGGGCCTGTTTGGTGACATCCCAGACATCAGCTGACGTCGTTATACGTCACGATGCCGGCTTGGCTCACGCAACATCTGGTCGAACATTGAAGAAGGCCAAAGTAGCGGGGAGTGCACCGGAGCCAGGTAGAGGTAAATAACATTGTTTTTATGTTTGTATCCTCCCCTGGGTCTCCGATCATTATAATAATTGTTCATGGGTGGTCCACAATGGGGCATAATACTGTGTACAGGGGCCACTATGGCACATAATAGTGTGCGCAGGAATGAGGTTTATGCGGGGGGGGGGGGGGATTGAAGGGGCAGTCCAGGGGGTGGGGGGGCACCATGTCAAATGTTCGCCTTGGAGCCCAGCCATTCCTAGTTTCGCCACTGGGTGGGGCCTTAGCCTCAGGAGGTAATTTACTTCACTGCCATCACACTATAATTCCAATGTATTAGGACCTACCATGAATAAGAACTGTTTTAGGATTTATACTGCAGTAACTCAAGATTTTGTAATCTAGCTAACCACATATATTACATTTTAGCTAGATATCTTGGGGGTCAGGAAATGTCAATTTAGACCTATTTCTTAAGTTGTCAAGCAATGAAAGCCAACATATTGAAAACAAATATATTGAGAACCAAGTGCCATCAGCTTTTGGTTTTGAAGAAATATTTGTTTCTGTTAGAAAGTGATTTTGTGTCTCACCTGACTGATATTTTCCATTTCTTGTCCATCTCATTAAATCTGTTCATTATCTGCAGCAGGCTGACAAAAGCCATCCTGCATGCCTCATTAGCCAACATTGAGTTCACTTACTTGGCACAGACTCTACAGGACTTGCATACACCCAAATACTGAATGAGCAATAAAATGTATCCGATGTATATTATATTGACAGGGTTCTGGAACAATGTCACACTCATCTCTGTGAAGCTACAGTAGAAAATAAATAGTTGGGGTCCATTGCTTGCCACCATATTTTCAACTTTTTCCATTTAACTCTATGTGGCGTTTCTTATATGGTAAAAATAAATAGCAATCTGTGATTTAAAAACCTATTTATCGCCTTTCGGTCTACATAGTTTGAAAGCATCTTTAGTTCTATAGCTCCTGGGGATCTGCAGTATGTAGGTTGGTTATCCATATACAGTAAGCAATTTAAACAGGTTTCATTTACCCGTTCCATGATGTACAGCTACTTCCCTCTCCACATTCATTTACTGTCCTTTGTTATTTACATGAATGGCAAGTTGAACTGACATTTGAAGCATGCAGCATGCATTCTATCTGTACCCTACTATATATTCCTCTTTATTCTAGTTTTTCATTTTTTTCCTTCATTAGCTTCTATTCTGTAGTTTCCATTACATTAAAAGTAAAGTTCTTGTCCTATTCAGTTACATTAGTTTTAGTTTTATTGTATGTTATTTTGCCCTGGTTGCTTACTTTTGCTTACTTAGATTGTAAAATTACCATGTTAGGATTGCAAGGCATTGATAACTTTGTAGGTTCTAATGTAGGTTAAATGATTTTAATAAATAACAAAGAAACCTTCCAATACACAAAACTGATGTATACTTTCATTCGCTTCTGAAGTTCTGGCAGTATAGCTTGGAATGCCCCCTATACAAGTAGTTTGTGTAGTCTGGACCACCCCCATAACCACAGTCAGATTTTTTGGAATGGACCAATTATAACAGTAGTCTAGCTGTTTAGTCTAGATCTTCTCCCATAACAAAAGAGTAGCTAGGTAGTCTTTAACAACAGTCTCTTTATGTAATGTGGACTACCCCTATGAAAGCTTGATATAGCTGTAAACAATGGATGCAAGCAGTGTGTATGTGGAATCTGGACTGAAGCCCATAACAGCAGTCGGACTGCATTGAATGGATCATCTCAGATAGCAGCAATATAGCTGTTTAGTCTGGATCTGCTCAAATGGTAGCAGTCTAACTATTTAGTCTATACTAGCAGTCTATCTAAATTCTGCTGATTGCCCCCTATATAAAATGTATGGCTTTGTAACACAAACTAGCCTAAGCCTAATAAGAGCAGTCTGACTGTTTAGTCTGGACTCAACCCTTTAGCAGCAGTCTGGCTGTGTATTGTATAAAATCATTCTGTTTGTCTAGTGTGGCCCAACTGGTGAAACAATAGTCTTGCTTTATAGTCTGGACTGTTTCCAATAATATCAGCCTGTATCATGTGTAGTTTAGACCTCCCATTATAACACTACTATGATTTTGTAGCTTATACTAACAGCTAAAAGTTGTGGTCTGTGCAACTTCTTGCCTGCTCTCTATTACAGCTAGTGGCATTATAGCATACAGTGTAATTATGAAATTGCAATATGTTGTGACATAATGGATACGCTACATTATGTGATACTACTATATAAGGACAATATGCTATATGTGTGGACTATGGTTTTTGTGAAGTTGTATGTTAGATACAGTATGTGGTGACTAGCATGTGAATTTTCTGTTTCTTGTGACATACATATTAAATATTAAAGAAGATCTCTGAAGGAGGTTGAGGACAGGAATTTGCCAACAATCATCAGCTAATATTGGTCATGGCAAAGAATTACACTGATTCTTCTAGTTGCTCATATAGATAAAACCGTAGTCTGAAACCTCTCCACTAGCCTCTGTTGTGGCCTTTTACTAGATGTCTCTAGTTAATAAAGGAAGTTACTTACATGAGTCTGCCTATCTGGCGCATTATACTCTCAGAAGCAGGGCAACAACCAACCAATGGGTTACTGCTTATAGTACTGTCATCACAATTTTGTCAATTTGTTCTATGAAATGTAGAATAAAGTCTCCAGCGCCTAGATCCACTTTAAAGGGAAGCTTAGTTTTAGACAATTTAAACATATCAAAGCTAAATATCTTTAAATAGTACTACGGCTTCAAAGTGCATTCCTAGTTATATAAGAAAACCGCTTTTTATGATAGTATATTTTTATGAAATACTATACTGCGCTTCTGATTTACATGTAGTTGTGCACATTTTCCTAAATACTACATGAAAGGGTTAAGAAAATGATAAAATGTATAAGATCCTTAAATTACATGAAGAATAAACAGACTTTCATCTAAATTTGCTGTGACTAAATTACAGTAGTAATTAAAGCCACACCAGGTCTTATCTTCATCCTGCAGCAAAATTCAGGAAACAGCCATTACAATTGCAAGTTTCTAAGATTAGCTTTGCTCTATGAGTTGTGTGACTTGAAATTCTGGAAACACATACGCATCCCATCAGTGAAAATAATGGACCCACAAGATACAAAGGGCCACAGTGCATTGATGCAGTGTTACTGCTTACCTTTAATCCAAGTAAAACAATGTGGGATTAGATGATGTTTTAAAATTACTATCATATTATTATAAATATTAAAAATATAATCCTGTCCAGTGAGCCTATTAATCTATTCCTGAATAATAAATTACACATAATAAGAGATATGCGGCAACCCGTAGGAGGGAACATGGTGGATCTGAATAGTAGTAGTTGAAGAATCACTTGTAACGGTGGCTAGTAAACTCAAGCAACTCCTCCAGCTCACCTCCTGGGCTGAGGCAGAGCTGAGGAGGTCTTTTCATGAAAATCAGGATTTTATTCTTATGCTGAAAAGGGCTTCAGGGGCATTTCTTCTCCTACTGGGGCTTCATTCTCTGTTCCAGATAACCACCCCTAAAGTCCTTTTCCACTAATCTGCATAAGAAGAAAAAATGATTTTCATGAAACTGGAGCTGCAATGCAGAATAAGAAAGGCATCTTTGGAAAGTGTAGAAACTGCCCTACAAGGTACTTTCATAAGTTTGATGCCAATTTTCCTGCTGACAGACTCCCTTTAACAGCTTTCCTGAGCCAGATGGGATTTTGAAGGGCCCTTGATGGCATTTGCAGGTAAGGAGACGGGAGACACAGGGTTGCAAGTGAAACAGTTCTCAACTTTACTGGGAAATGATACAAATGGCAATTAACAGCATCCATACAGAATGAAGGTACAGGTTTTATTTAGTAGTTCACTGTGGACTTGGGGAAGCCTGGTGATGGATTATGTTATTCTACATGCCAGTCTTTCCTCCCTCTCTCTGGACCAAACCATTGACTCTTAACTCCCTCATTCTGCATGGAACAGCCCATCAAAGGAGAATATATCAGTTACACATATAAAATTATATACAAGATACAGATTCAGTAAGGTTATGTTAACGCAGTGGAATTTGGCACTGATTTTGAGGCAGATAAAAAACAATGGGAGGCAGACAGGAAAAAGCCCGCCATGGGAGGTCGGAGGGGCAGAAATAGAAGAGAGGCGGTAATAGTCATTAGGAAAAGATAAAGTTCTCTATACATACTGGAAATAAATAAAAATGTACAAAATTTATTTCAAAATTATATGGCAAGTAAGGTTATAATGTTTCATAGTAGTTAAGTCACATTTTCAAGTACTGATCCTTATTTTATGTTTTCCTTTAAGACTCTACAAATTGAGGAAACTTCAGGCTTGAGTAGAACGCACCATGACTGCTTGGATTCTTTTGCCTGAGATGCACATTATATGTTTTCAGGAGATTGTAAAGATGGATTTATGGCTATAAAATAAAAATGTTGTTCAGTAATTTGTTTGCTTTTTGAAAATAAAGCAATATGTTTCTCACCTTTATGCTGTCTTTATTAAAAAATATATTAATACAGTCTTATTGGGAATAGTTGTGACATTCTCCTCTGAACTTTTGTTTGTTATTTATGGGAGAGGAGGATGTTTTGCTGCATTCGGCTACCTTAGTTTTACTGTATCTCAGATCTGAGATTATACCCAGTCGGTACCAAACAACAAAAGTAATCTTGTTGTGGGAGTCAGAGACATAACAGGGATTTGCTGCATTGGAAATACCAATTCATGGTGTTAAAAACAAGAACAAGTCTTGTGGATTTAATTAGCTTCTTGAGAAGGAAAGCCAAGACGCTGAGTAACAGTTGCATCTCTTGTATGCGTACAAACATTTAGGCAGAACTTCATGGTGCCTGGTCTGAACCTGAAATCTATTCAGTAAGCCTCACAAGTGCAATGATTTCCTGAGAACAACACTTACTGAGCAATTTATGACAAGCCAAATGCCAACTCTGCAGAATACAAAGCTTGTGGTGTTATGATTTGTCAAAGCTTGCAGGTATAAACTGTAAATATGGGTAGGTCGCAAGAGATGGGCTATCAGCTATATGATATATATGTAACAGGCTTAGCTCAAACTAGCACAATATGTCACTGAATTCTAGCCCCCTGGGGAAACTCTATGTCAGTACTAGGTAAGTTTGACCTAGAACCATACTTCATAAAAGAAGTGCCAAAATAATAATCTGCTGATCTATTGTGTTCTTAAGCAAAATGAAATTGAAAAGAATTTCAAACATAAGATGATAGATTATATACACAACATAGGGGACTTTAAAGTAGGAAGGTATATATATATATATATATATATATATATACACACACACACGTGGACAAAAATATTGGTACCCCTCGTTTAATGAAAGAAAAACCCACAATGGTCACAGAAATAACTTGAATCTGACAAAAGTGATAATATATAAAAATTCTATGAAAATGAACAAATGAAAGTCAGACATTGCTTTTCAACCATGCTTCAACAGGATTTTTTTTTAAAAAGAAAACTCATGAAACAGGCATGGACAGAAATGATGGTATCCTTAAATTAATATTTTGTTGCACAACCTTTTGAGGCAATCACTGCAATCAAACAATTCCTTTAACTTCAATGAGACTTCTGCACTTCTCAACGGGTATTTTGGCCCACTCCTCATGAGCAAACTGCTCCAGTTGTCTCGGGTTTGAAGGGTGCCTTTTCCAGACAGCATGTTTCAGCTCCTTCCAAAGATGCTCAATAGGATTTAGGTCAGGGCTCATAGAAGGCCACTTCAGAGTAGTCCAATGTTTTCCTCTTAGCCATTCTTGGGTGTTTTTAGCTGTGTGTTTTGGGTCATCATCCTGTTGCAAGACCCATGACCTGCGACTGAGACCAAGCTTTCTGACACTGGGCAGCACATTTCTCTCTAGAATCCCTTGATAGTCTTGAGATTTCATTGTACCCTGCACAGATTCAAGACACCCTGTGCCAGATGCAGCAAAGCAGCCCCAGAACATAACAGAACCTCCTCCATTTTTCACAGTAGGGACAGTGTTCTTTTCAAGATATGCTTCATTTTTCCATCTGTGAACATAGAGCTGATGTGTCTTGCCAAAAATTTCGATTTTTGTCTTATCTGTCCATAGGACATTCTCCCAGAAGCTTTGTGGCTTGTCAACATGTAGTTTGGCAAATTATTTTTGTCAGATTCAAGTTATTTCTGTGACCATTGTCGGTTTTTCTTTCATTAAACGAGGGGCACCAACAATTTTGTCCACGTGTATATACAGTTGAAACCAGAAGTTTACATACACTATATAAAAAGACACATATGCATGTTTTTCTCACTATCTGACATAAAATTAGAATAAACCTTTCCCGTTTTAGGTCAATTAGGATTACCAAAATTATTTATATTTGCCAAATGCCAGAATAATATGAGAGAGAGAATTTTTTAAGGTATTTTTATTACTTTCTGCAAAGTCAAAAGTATACATACACTAAGATTACTCTGCCTTTAAATAATTTGGGACAGCCCATATGATGATTTCATGTCTTTGGAAGCTTCTGATTGGTTTATTGGCAACATCTGAGTTAATTAGAGACACACCTGTGGATGTATTTTAAGGCACACCTGAAACACACTGCTTCTATGTGTAACATCATGGGAAAGTCTAAAGAAATCAACCAATATATCAGAAAGAGAATTGTGGACTTGAACAAGTTTGGTTCATCCTTGGGTGCAATTTCCAGATACCTGAAGATGCCTCGTTCATCTGTACAAACAATTATACGCAAGTACATATAAGAGGGGAATGTCCAGCCATCACACCGCTCAGGAAGGAGATGGGTTCTGTGTCCCAGAGATGAACTTGCTTTGGTACGAAATGTATATATCAACCCAAGAACAAAAGCAAAAGACCTTGTGAAGATGCTGGCTGAAGCTGGTAGGAGTGTGTCATTATCCACAGTGAAACGAGTACTGTATCGACATGGGCTGAAAGGCCACTCTGCCAGGAAGAAGCCAATACTCGAAAAGAAACATAAAAAATCCAGATTAATGTTTGCAAATGAACATGGGAACAAAGACTTCATTTTTGGAAACATGTCCTGTGGTCTGACGAAACTAAAATTGAATTGTTTGGCCATAATGACCATCGTTACATTTGGAGGAAAAAGGGAGAAGCTTGCAAGCCTAAGAACACAATCCCAGCTGTGAAACACGGGGGTGGCAGCATCATGTTGTGGGGTTGTTTTGCTGCAGGAGGGCCTGGTGCACTTCACAAAATAGATGGCATCATGAGGAAAGAACATTATGTGGCAATACTGAAGCAACATCTCCAGACAACAGCCAGAAAGTTAAAGCTTTGGGTCTTCCAAATGGACAATGACCCGAAGCATACTTCCTAAGTGGTTACAAAGTGGCTTAAGGATAACAAAGTCAATGTTTTGGAGTTTCCATCACAAAGCCCTGATCTCAACTCTATTGAAAATTTATGGACAAAGCTGAAAAGACAGGTGCAAGCAAGGCAACCACAAACATGGCTCAGTTATACCAGTTCTGTCAGGAGGAATGGGCACAAATTCCTACCAATTATTTTGGGAAGCTTGTGGAAGGATATCCAAAACGTTTGTCATACAGTTTAAGGGCAATGGTACCAAATACTAATGAAATGTATGTAAACATTTGACTTTGAATTTTGAAAAAATTCTCTCTCTCTCATTATTCTGGCATTTGGCAAATATAAATAATTTTGGTAATCCTAACTGACCTAAAACGGGAAAGGTTTATTCTGATTTCATGTCAGTGAGAAAAACATGCTTGTGTGTCTTTTTATATAGTGTATGTAAACTTCTGGTTTCAACTGTATATACATATAAACATATGTGTACTGAAATACATATCTGATTAGTAGTAATAAAAGCGTATGTCTATTTTTGCAACCTTTTTTTAAAATTATGCTTATGCATCTAAAAATAAAATCTTTTAAAATAATCTTGATCAAAAATACCCTACGTTCTGTGTCCCGAGTGTTTCCATGGTTACAGACTTCAAACGAGCCTTATGTAGTCTGAATTTGCAGGCATACTCTCTTTAAGCCTTTTCCTACTTTTTACTAATGTACAGATTGTATGCTGCTGAGAAACAGGGGACAGATACAATGATATATATATATATATATATATATATATATATATATATATATATATATATAATCTAATGGATGACTGCAGAATATGACTACCCAAGGTTCATTTGTTGTCTGTAACTATGGGAACACACATGTTTGCAAAGGTGGAATATCCTCAAAGATGTACATGATCATATAATGTACATCCTTTCAGTTGGTCAAGAAAAGTGAAGTATGATATGGCAGCTTAGCATGCTAAAGTAGGCGTTTGTTCATTTCAACAAGGCTTGACTGATTTGTATGGACTTAGAGATAAAAAGGGCTATGTGAGGGACATCCTCTGTCTCCTCATAGGTGGTTTATTGCAGATCACTCTTACTGTTCAGCCAAAAGTCCTATCCATCGGAGAAGAATCATCTTTGCACAATAAAGTAAGAATCACATTGAAATGGAAGTTTAGTCAACCAGTTAATTGGTTACTGTTATGGTGTGTGTTATGGTTAACTTTCATATAGGGGTCAACATCATTACAATTATTGACACACTGACTACTTCATCAATTCAAAAAAGGTTGCTGACCACTGCTTTAGAGATTATAGATGTAAACACAGCTATGCTACGAGGTTGTTACATACAGTTCTAGCAATCATAACTTTACAGCATTCTAATACAATTACTATTATAATGGTGCCTTTGTTAGTAGTGTAGCACGCAAGCAATTGCTACATCTGTACATGGCAAATAATATCTATTTATTATGCTTACTTATATGATGCCATCATATTCCGCAGCGCTTTACAGACATTGACAGTCACTGTCCCATATACTGTAGGGCTCACAATCTACATTCCTTATCAGTATGTCTTTGGAGTGTGGGAGGAAACCCACACAAACACAGGGAGAACATACAAACTCCTTGCAGATGTTGTCCTTGGCAGGATTCGAACCCAGGACGCCAGCGCTGCAAGGCTGCAGTGCTAACCACTGAGCCACCGTGCTGCTATTTAGAATGAATGTCATCAGCAGTTGGTTTGCTATACAGTCATGTATTCTTTACATATTCCAATATTAGCCCTCTTAACCTTAAATTAAAGGATGGTCTTGCAATATGTCTTTAAGAAACATGAATACAAGAAGATATATTTTTGAACACATTGAGGAACAGTCTAAAATAAAAACTGTCTGTTGTCTCTAGCAACCAAATACAGTCCAGCTTTCAATAATTAAGAGCAAAATATCGTTGCTATGGAAAATAAAAATAATTTTCCTTTTAGACAGTTTAATAAATGTTATTGTTCAACAATAATAGGGCCAAATAAATACATCTGTCTGAACCACTTTAACGTTGTATACAAGATAGTGAAAATCAATACAATTATCTTGGTTGAGCGAGCATAGATAAACTGAATGTCCACTTTAGTAGAGTCAATTGGGGCTTCCATTTATAGAAATTAGTCAATGACCCCTGAGTGAGGCATAAAATCAAGTGAGCAAGTTTTTGGTGGATCAGTTTCAATGTGAATCTACATTAGAATGGGAAAATGGAGTGATCTGTATGACTTCAAATGAGGCATGTACATTGGTGCCAGACTAGCTGGGGTTACCATTTCAAAAACTGACAGCCTTGTGGGGTTTTCTCAAGCAATGGTGTTAAGAATATACTGAGAGAGTAGTATACTCAAGCAAAATCGCTGAGCGAAAGATGATTTTCCCACACTCCAAAAACATACTGATAGGGAATGTAGATTGTGAGCCCTATATGGGACAGTGAGTGTCAATGTCTGTAAAGCGCTGCGGAATATGATGGTGCTATATAAGTAAGCATAATAAATAAATAATAAATAATTTGGACTTGAACAATTCATTGATGAAAAGAGTGAGGAAGGATGTCAAGAATGATTCTGATTAGAGATGAGCGAATTTCTCAAAAGTTCGATTCGAAGTTCCAAAAAAATTTGCTTCAATCCGAATTACTTCGTGGCAAATACTGTATCGCTAAAAAACACCTATTTCCTAGCTTCAGAGAGACAGTATAGTGGTGTAGAACACTGTGCCTTGCAGTAACACGCATAGGGAGCCTACTGTGGTAATCAAACAATACTGTGAGTCCGAATGACACGTACATGACAGGCGTCACTCTTAGAATCGATGCACACTTCACTTATTTGGACAGTTATGGGGCCAAAACTGACCATCTAACTTAAGTGTGAATCCAGCCTTACAGGTCCATGTTAGTGCCAGGTAGAAAGAACCGTGCAGAGACCCAACATCCTACTGTAGAGTGAAAGAGCGCACTCCTTTTACACCGTCGTCTGTCAATTCCACATATATGTCTACAGAGTGGCAAGGCGACATAATGTGGAGTTGGCAGCAGCATGAGGAGGCCATATAGTGACCCAGTAGCAGCGGCATGAGGAGGGCATACAGTGACGCAGTGGCTACAGCATGAGGAGTACACAGAGTGACCCAGTGGCTGTGGCATGTGGAGGCCATACAGTGACCCAATGGAAAAGGCATGAGGAGGGCATACAGTGACCAAGTGGCTGCAGCATGAGGAGGCCATACAGTGACCCAATGGCTGCAGCATGAGGAGGCCATACAGTGACCCAGTGGCAGCAGCATGAAGAGTACACAGAGTGACCCAGTGGCTGTGGCATGTGGAGGCCATACAGTGACCCAATGGAAAAGGCATGAGGAGGGCATACAGTGACCCAATGGCTGCAGCATGAGAAGGCCATACAGTGACCCAGTGGCAGCAGCATGAGGAGGATGCAGAGTGACCCAGTGGAAATGGCATGAGGAGGCCATACATTGACCCAGTGGCAGCGACATGAGGAGGCCATACAGTGACCAAGTGGCAGCAACATGAGGAGGCCATACCGTGACCAAGTGGCAGCAACATGAGGAGGCCATACAGTGATCCAGTGGCTGCGGCACTAGGAGGAAATACAGTGACCCAGTTCCTCCCCTGTGTGACTTTGTTCGTCCAGGCAAACGAGGTGTAGAACAGTGTGACATCGCTGTGCCCTACACATGTGGTATGCTTGAGGAGCACTGTGAATTTTCCCTGCAGTGGAGGCTGAGGAAACAGTGGAGGATGAGGTGGACATCGTTGCAGGACCAATGGTGTAAGAACGTGGAGGCGGAAGCGGCGCCACCTGGCCAAGTTGCTGGTGACAAGGTGACAATGTGAAGTTGGCAGCAGCATGAGGAGGGCATACAGTGACCCAGTGGCAACTGTATGAGGAGGCCATACAGTGTCCAAGTGGCAGCAACATGAGGAGGCCATACAGTGACCCAGTGGCAGCGGTATGAGGAGGCCATACAGTGACCCAGTGGCAGCAACATGAGGAGGCTTGCATCCATCTCCACTGCATACAGCCATGGTGTGTCTGTGTCACCTGCCTCATCCTCCTCATCTCCCTCTGGCTGTTCTGGTTGCTCGTGCTCCTCCTCTCCACTCATTTGGCTACACATTGTTTGCGCTCCAATGTCCTCCTCATCTTCCTCCTCCTCCAGTTCAGCCCCTACAGGGCTAATGTGGCCTTGAGATGTAGACGCTACATCTCCAGTGCCCTGAGCAGCCAGATTGATAATCATCTTTTTCAGGATGTGAATCAGTGGAATGACGTTGTTCATCCTGTAGTCCTGGCAACTGACTAACAAAGTGGCCTCCTCAAAGGGAATTAACAAACGGCAGGTGTCACGCATGAGCTGCCACTGGCTAACGTTAAAGTTACTCTGGGGAGTACCTCTGTCCGCTTGGATCATCAAGAAATCGTTTCTGGTTTTTCTCTGTTCATATAGTCGATCCAACATATGGAGGGTTGAATTCCAACGGGTGGAAACATCGCATAACAGCCTATGTTGTGGGAGGCCGTTCTGCCGCTGCAGCTCAAGGAGGGTGTGCTTGGCGGTGTACGAGTGGCTGAAGTGCATGCAAAGTTTCCTTGACATTTTTAGGATGTCTTGCAGATGGGTGGGACACTTAAGGAAACGCTTGACAACCAGACTGAACACATGCGCCATGCAGGGCGCATGGCTCAGCCCTCCTTGATGCAGCGCCAACACCATGTTCTTCCCGTTGTCGGTCACCATTGTTCCAATTTTAAGATCTCTTGGAGAAAGCCAGGATTCAATTTCTTGATTGAGGACACAGAGCAGTTCCTCACCTGTGTGACTTCGTTCGCCCAGGCACACGAGGTGTAGAACAGCATTACACCACTGCGCACTGCACATGTGGTATGCTGGAGGAGCACTGGGTATTGTTCCTGAAAGGGAGGCTGAGGAGACAGTGGAGGATGAGGCGGACATTGTTGCAGGACCAACGGCGTGAGAACGTGGAGGCAGAAGCTGCGTCGCCTGTCCAAGTTGCTGGTGTGTCTGGGCAGGCACCACATTAATCCAGTGGGCTGTAAATGACATATATTATCCTTGACCGTAGTTACAGCTCCACATGTCGGCGCTGCCGTGCACTTTGGCAGAAACCGACAGGCTCAAGGACTGGCCCACTTTCTCTTCTACATATTTGTGCAGGGCTGGTACTGCCTTCTTGGCAAAGAAATGATGGCTTGGGACTCTCCACCTCAGCTCGGCGCAAACCATCAGTTCTCTGAAAAGTGCAGAGTCCACCAAGTGGAAAGGGAGTGACTGCAGCACCAGCAACTTGGACAGGAGCACGTTCAGCTTCTCCACTGTTGGATGATTGCACGCATACTGTTGTCTCTTAAATATAGATTCTGTAATCGATTGCTGAAGCAATAACTGACTAGGAGGGGGAGGAGTAGGTGCATCATGACCAGCAGATGATGGGAAGGACACACAGCTTCCTTCAGCTGAGGTGGTGGAGCCTTGACTGCCTGAAATGGGGTGCATGCCACTGGGTGCTGCGGCAGTTTCTGCGGCAGGCTGGACCACCACATTGGAGCCACGGCTCTCCCAGGCCACTTTACAGTGACGCTGTATATGTTGGCGCAGGGCTGTGGTGCCAACATTGGCACCCTGGCCACACTTCACCTTCTGCCCACAGATTGAACATATAGTCATGTTCACCTCCCCCGGCGGCTTTACAAAAAACTGCCACACCGCTGAGTAGGTGATTTTACCCCAAACACTCCGCAATAACTGACTGTTACCGCCACTGCCTCTGTGAACCCCTGCACCACTGCTTTCCGGGCAGGTAGGCTGCTGCGTAGCGGGTGGTCTACCCCGGGCACGTTTGGTTCCCCGTCCTCACACTGCTGCCACCCTGCTGACTCCCCCACTGCCTCATGCGCACGCTGCAACCCTCTTCTCCTGATGACGATGAGGTCCCTTCGTCACCCTGCTCCCAATTACGATCGGCTACATCGTCATCCACTACTGTCTGCAGGTCAGTGATGTCCTCCTCAACACCAGCTCCCACACCACTCTCCTTATCACTACTTGCCCGCCTACCGCAGGAAGCGGCGGCTATCTCCTCCACATCTTGGCTGAGCAGTTGCTGCTGACTGTCTTCTAGTACCTCCTCCTCACTGTACAGTGGATCTGAGCCCACAGCATAGAGTAGTTCTCTAGCTGAGGGAACAGAAAAGGACAGAGGTAAGTGGAGGACAGGTGAGGGCACAGGGCCTGCTGCCGGGCCATGCCAACTAAGGGTTGTGTCTAACGAACCCACCGACTCTTGGCTGGGGGTGTCTGATGTGACTTGGGATGAATTGGATGACCGAGTCAACCAGTCTACAACCGTTGGGTTGCTGGTCAAGACATGACCGCTACTTGACACTGGGAATTCAGGCCTCTGTAACTAACCCCTGCTGCCACGCCCCCTTACTCTGCTGTGACCTGTGCTTCTGCCAGAAACATTTAGGCCTGCAGCCATCCCCTGTGCATGGCCTCTCGCTTCTCTGTCTGACATACTGTTCGATGAAAAAACTTAATTGTAAAGCGAAAAAAGGCCTGTTATTTTCTACTCTGAAGAGAACGGCAAATATGCCCCTTATTTCTTCACCCACTAATGAACACCAATAAAAAAGCGTGATAAAGACAGATTTGTGGCTCAGAATTGTTTAATTATTAACAATACTATTTATAAATGGCCAGCAACTTTATACGGGTAACAAATTGCTGAATATGATCCTTTTTACTGTATGTGTTTTGACACAAATAAACAACTTTAAATAAGTGATAACCACTAAGAATTATTGAATTATTGAATTAATATTGACAATACTATATTGAAAAATGGCCTACAACTTTATACTGGTAACAAAATGGTGAATATGGTTCTTTTTATGTGTTTTGACACTAATAAACACCTTTAAATAAGTGATAACCGCTAAGAATTATTGAATTTTTATTGACAATATGGTTTTTAAATATTGCCTGCAACTTTATACTGGTAACAAAATGGCCAATATGGTCCTTTTTATGTGTTTTGACACTAATAAACACGTTTAAATAAGTGATAACCGCTAAGAATTATTGAATTATTGAATTAATATTGACAATACTGTATTGAAAAATGGCCTGCAACTTTATACTGATAACAAAATGGCAAATACGGTCCTTTTTATGTGTTTTGACACTAATAAACACCTTTAAATAAGTGATAACCACTAAGAATTATTGAATTATTGAATTATTATTGACAATACTGTATTGAAAAATGGCCTGCAACTTTATACTGGTAACAAAATGGCGAATATGGTCGTTATGTCTTTCCCCACATTAAAGGCCATTATTACAGATAAGTGCAAATATTATTGGATGATAATTCAGTTTTCTTTGGCACAATAGTACTGAATAATGTTATGCCTTGTAAGAACAGTGAATAAGCCCCTTATAATAAAAGCCTTTAAAAAGGCTTTTTTTACAGATACAGTACGTGCAGATAGGAGATATTAGTGTATGATATTTCACTTTTTTTTGCTGTACTGCACTGCAAAAGGCTTGTTGTGTTCCACCTTGACGACACATATAAGTAATGAGCAGGAGTATAATGGCAATGTGAATTATGCTGCAAATTCTTGCTGTATATGACCCTGCAACCACCCCAAATTCTTCTTTCAATTCCTCCCTATGCTTTTCCTACAGTTTTAAGGCTCAGCCTCTTTCCCTGAACTTCTATATGTTTTCTAAGTCTTTCCCTAGCTCCTGCCAACGTCTGTCCCTACAGTAAGAGCGATGTGGAATGACTGTGACATCACAGGTCTTGCTGGCTGCTGATTAGCTGCATGCTTGGCATTGTGGGTGATCCCGCGCTCCCAGAGTCCCTTCCCCCTTCTCCTAACATGTGCGGCGGCCATTTTATAAAAAAATGCGATTTGATGCATCGAAGCGTGAGGAAATCTGGAATCGTGGCAAATCGAAGATTTCCTGAAATTCGGATCAAATTCCACTTCTGCAGAATCGATTTGCTTATCTCTAATTATGATGAACAGGCAGTGCTGGTGCTGCAGCTTATGTGTCCAAATGCTATAAGAGTAAACTACTATTATCAGTGCCATTGCTGACTAATGGAAACAGAAAATTAAGACTCCAGTATTGGATCACTGATCATTAAATATATATTAGATGGTCAGATTTCGGTTGCACCATGCTGATGGGAGGGTCATATTTGGCAAAAGCAGCATTAATTGATGGACCCTATCTGTCAGGTGTCAAAAGTTCATTCTGGTGTAGGTGGAGTAATGACGTTTGTTGGGGTGTTTCTTGGTAGACCCTGGGTCCTCTGATACTTGTGTATATTGCAATGAATTGCTGATGTTCTGAAAACCAGAAGAAGGACCTTTGCGCAAACAGATGGGTGTCTCTAAAAAGTAGCATTTCAGTGTTTCTAGCTATTTACCTACAAAAATAAGAATTCTGCTTCACAATAAGCCTACCAACTGCATGTGAATATTGCCACACTGTGCATACAATGGAGAAATATCCCTATATGCCGATCTCCTGTAACTTTCATTGCTACGGGTTCTGTTTTATATCACTGATGCCCGTAACCTACTGTAAACATTTATTACATGTACTGTGGCACTGATCACTTCTATTCCAGCCAAGTAGTGACTGGGCAAGTGAAATCAGCTGTGACATCACTTTTGTAACTGCAGAGACTAATATACAAATTGGTTCAAGCCATATGCCATGACCAAGCATGCTGCCTGCAAGCAAGCCACTTGTACTACAGTATACCTTTCATCACCATCGAAATTTAAGGATCACATGTTGACTTTTTCCATAAGCAGCTCCACTTTGTTAAGGTCCATTATTCCAGAAATTCTATTTGGGTATGTAACCATTATTCACCAATGACCTGAAACATAACTGAAGTTACATCATAGAATCTACAATAATAATTTTATAATAGATATTTATCATATTAGCTTAGTTCCTTTTAATAATAAGATCATTGGAATATCGACTTCTAATAGATATAAAGACTTTACTGTGCAGTGGCCATTGACTATTACCTTACTGCTACAACTAAAAGATCAGATAGGATATATAGTGAAGTGACTCTAAGGAAATACTGTAATAGCAACATTATTACCAAGTAAGCTGAATTTCTACCACGTGCCAAACAGCAGCTCAGCTGATAATAGTTATGATGACCCTGACTGAAGGCTAAGCTGCTGGCAGAGAATGGATGACTAAAAAGCAGAGTATTTTCTAAAGATAACTTTGTGACTGCATTGTCACCTATTACCTGCTGTTTATATACTGCATTGACTCATATCAGCACAACTTTTGTTTCCTTTTTACTCCATTGCAGCATTTCAGAAGGGTGAAACATGCTCTCAAAATGTACAAAGATAAGAGGACTGATAAATAGAGAAATTTGACTATACTACTTAAATCTTGTCAAGGACAGTAGCCATACACTACAGCATATAATGTTTGCAAGTTTTGTTGTAAAAGCAATCTAACCCTAAACTAAATAAAATTGGTAACAATATTCTAAGTACTTCTAAGTAACATTGTAAATGTCCATATTCTATAACAAATGTCTATCATTTCATGACAGTGGTTGCCATCTACCCTTAAGATTAAGGCCCCACGTTGTAGAAACGTTTTTGGCTTCTGCTGCAAAAAAGTTGTGTTTTTGAAAAACGCAGCATGTCAATTTTAGCTATGGAAACAAGCGCGTTTTGCCTACAGATTTATTAAGGGAAGAAAAAACGCAAAGAAAACTGCAACAAAAAGGCAATGCAAAATGCTGCGGAAAAAGCACAATCTGTTTTTTAGCTGTGTTCCGGAAAGGTGGGACCTTAGCCTAAGAGAGAGTTGCTATGAGAGTTTTCTGCAATATTACTTTAACTCATTAAGACAAGAGCTAATATTATCTATTCATATGGTGATGAAGTGTCTTCAATTAGATTACTGCCAGTAAGTATAGAAATACCATATACTTGATCACCATTTCATGTATCTCCAGTTCAGGGGCGTAACTACCGGGGTAGCAGTGGTAGCGACTGCCACAGGGCCCGGAACATTACGGGGCCCGGAGCCCTGTGGCAGTCGCTACCGCGAACCCCACGAACACTGCTATCTTTATACTCCGGGGTCTTCTGAGACCCTGGAGTATAACGATCAGGGGCCCAGGGGAGGTGAGCGAACATAAAAAACACTGTAACTCGCCGCTCCGCAGGCCTCGGGCCTGTTTGGTGACGTCCCAGACGTCAGCTGACGTCATTATGCGTCGCGACGCCGGCCTGGATCGCGCGAGATCCGGTCCGACATTGAAGATGGCCGAAGTAGCGCTCGGGAGTGCACCGGAGCGAGGAAGAGGTAAGTTGCAGTGTTTTCTATGTTTCTATCCTCCCCTGGGTCTCCGATCATTATACTCTGGGGTCTGAAAAGACCCCAGAGTATAATAATCGTTCATGGGTGGTCCACTATGGGGCATAATACTGTGTGCAGGGGCCATTATGGGGCAAACTACTGTGTGCAGGGGCCACTATGGGGCAAACTACTGTGTGCAGGGGCCACTATGGGGCAAACTACTGTGTGCAGGGGCCACTATGGGGCAAACTACTGTGTGCAGGGGCTACTATGGGGCAAACTACTGTGTGCAGGGGCTACTATGGGGCAAACTACTGTGTGCTGGGGCCACTATGGGGCATAATATTGTGTGCAGGGGCCACTATGCTGCATAATACCGTGTCCAGGGGCCACTATGGGGCATAATACCGTGTGCAGGGGCCACTATGGGGCATAATACCGTGTGCAGGGGCCACTATGGGGCATAATAGTGTGCTCAGGAATGCGGTTTGTGTGTGGGGGGGGTTGGGGGCGGCGGCTTGAGGGGGGGCCCCATGTCAAATGTTCGCCTTGGGGCCCAGCCATTCCTAGTTACGCCACTGCTCCAGTTCTCAAATTCCCCAGAGGCATTAACTTACATTGATTGTTACTATAGCTAGACCACTACAAACCTTCTGAATAAGCATGAACTCTGGAGCCCCGTGTAAATCACTGGTTCCTCTTCTTTATTTCACTGGTTAAATATAGTTGGTGATACTATAAGGGTGAAGGAGCTCACTGCCTCCCTATAGAAATGATACAAATCTCTGAAATATAAAGGCAGAGGTCTATGAGGGTGTGATCACTACTTACAGTCATGGCAAAACAAAGTGGTGTAGTGACTGCGCATGTAGAGTATTTGGTGGGGTTGTTTACTACTTCCCTTATACCTATTTGCAAGTCACATAACATATTGCCTAAAAGTGTTATTCGAGACAACCAAATTGATAAGATAGGCCATCAGTATTAGATTTATGGGGTTCAGCACAACTGTCAATGAGTTGTTTCAAGGGGCCTTTTATTGTTTACCAGGCAAAGCTCTGTACATTCAGTAGTGGCTGATATTACAACTTAAAGTTGTATTAAGTTGTAAAACTAGACACAGCCACTACTAAAAGTATGGAGCTGTGCCTGTCTGGTAAGCAATGAAAGGCCTCATCATACAGCTAATTGGTGGGAGTCAGGGGTGTAGCATTAGGGTGTGCATTTGCAACTAAGCCCTGGCGCCTAAGGAGGCATAAAGGCCTCTCAACCATATAAACAAGTATTATAGATAACACATGGGGGCCTCATTACAGATTTTGCATTGGGTTCCAGGAGCTTCAAGTTACACCTCTGCTCCAATTGATGGCCTATCCTAAGGACAGGTCATCAATTGATAAAGCCCAGAAAACCTCCTTGAGGCCGGTCCCCAAGTTGCGAAAAGATAATTAAAAATTCTAAGACTTTTTATTTATATAGTATCAACATATTCCAAAGGACTTACACAAAATCAGACATTACAAAGTAAGAAACTAATGAACAATTCAATCAATAAGTTTGCAGTCTGTGGAAAAATGCGTTTGACACAGGAGGTAAAAGTGCATTTCTTGGACCATGGTCAAGCCATCTATTATTAAATAAATAGGGTATTACACATAAAGCTTCATGTGCTGGCATCACTATAGGTGGCTGCAGCTGTGACTGGGCTCAGGGACCCACAGACTCATTACACTAGTACAGATTAAACTTCTTTGATCTACTTTCTTATTTCCTTTCAATTCTGAAAGTCTGTGTATCATCTGTATATTACCCCTGCCCTCTGGTGCAAAGGATTGAGACAGGCAAAAAATATTTATGAGACACAGACTTTCACTGTCAGAAAGGAGAAAATTAACTTTTTAATGCCAAAAAAGTATCAGTTTGTGGGCATATAGTCAAAGAGGAATTTTGTAGGGGGTAGCTGTGGCATAAAATGTATTTATTTATTACTTATTTATATAACTTGTATACTTCAACATATTCTGCAGTGTGTTACAAATATCATCAGTCACTGTCCCATATAGGGCTCACAATTTAAATTCCCTATCAGTATGTCTTTAGCGTGTGGGAGGAAACTGGATCAAATCCACGCAAACATGGGGAGAACATATAAACTCCATGCAGATGTTGTCCTTGGTTGAATTTGAACCTAGAAATACAGCTCTGCAAGGCAACAGTGCTAACCACTTAGCAACCATGCTGCCTAAAAGGCGCACAATTACTGTGTGGGGTACACTGACAGGGGGTAAAAATGATGGGAAGCTGGTGTGAACAAATGGTATGAATACGTTTTCATGGTGGTCTGGGCCCAGAAAGAGAAGAAAACGGAAATGTAAATTCTGCTAAAATGTATAGATTTGAGGTGGCTGACAGTTGTGAGAATAAAGTGTGCAGGGGCATCCAAGCCTTACTTTAGCACTAGGGCCTGTAAGCTTTTAGTTATGAATAATGAGAGATGGATGCCAATCAAATATTGAGTTTGAGTTTGAGTTGGAGTTGGAAGGGACCTCAAGGGCCATCGAGTCCAACCCCCTGCAAAAGCAGGAATTCCTAAAACATCCCAGCTATATACCTATCCAGTTTCCGCTTGAAGATTCCAATTGATGAAGAACTCACCACCTCCCGTGGGAGCCTATTCCACTCTCTCACTACCCTTACTGTTAGAACGTTTTTCCTAATGTCTAATCTGAATCTCCTTCCCCTTAGTTTCATCCCATTACTTCTCGTGCTTCCTTCTGCTATTGATGATTAGTTTTTTCCAATGACTACCCTAAGTAACACAACACCCATTAATAGTGTTTTATCAGTCTTTAGAGGCAGTGGTTATATTTGTATATATTATAAACCTCAAACGGGACAAAAGTTAAAAAATTTCCAACTGAGTGTCCTTATCCATGAATGATATTAAATCTGCACATATAATATATGCTTAACTAGCAACATATTAAGAATCTCTCAGTAATAGTTAGGTAGAGCCCCAAGTCAACAAGTCAAGACATATATTTGATGTGATTTGTGTTATAATATAAAACATTGCTTGTTGAACTTGTCAGAGCTATCATTTCACACAACTGTTCTTGGTACATTCCATTACAAAGTAGTTTGACCTCCTCGAAACAGTGGAGATAGCTGTTTAATGTGTCCTGTAGTCTTTCATTGTGGCAGTTCTCCAATCTGTAGACCTGATAGGGAATTGTACAGTCAGGACTGATGATGCTTTCTAAGTCCTATTTGCTTTCTCATCAGTTGCACATGAAACACCCCAGGCTAGGATTCTAAAATAAAAAACCCATTGGTTTCTATGTCCAAAGAAATAGCCTGGCAGACATTTCATTCACTGGGAAACCACAGGATCTCAGTTTGATGTGTGACATTAATGACCCTGGGTAGTGAAAGATGTATCTGCAGCCGGAATGTCGCCTTGGAGGCTGGCTGAAAAATGCAACATTTAATCAATGTTCCATTGCAGGTTTCCTGGTGAGAATTGACAGATAGCAAGGAAATATTGTATGTGCTCTATAATGCACACAATGAACATTTATGTTTTATACATTAGCCAAAGCAAGGTAAGCCCAATGAATGGAGATTATCAATGTCATACATTTACAGTTCATTTTAGTTAACCAAGAGAACTGTAAATAGGATGTGTAAAAACAGGGCCATGTGGTATGGTACGATTATTATGGAGGCTCTGCTTAGATTGTGGCAATATATAATTGTACATTACTTGCAGATGGCGGTAAGTGTCGCTATTGTTGTTGTATTGATTATAAAGAACAGAAACCATTTTGTTAACTGCATGCAATGCGTCTGCCTTCAACTAATTTATGTCATAATGACCAACCTGAAAATGTGCCATAATGGAGGTGCATTCATTCAATTGGAAGTGCTGACTAATACCAGGGGGAGGTAGAGCAACCATTTCTAGGCTGCTTTATATTGTTATGCTGCTTTTTGTATGAAGACAAAAGTTTAGCTTGTACTGAATCATTGAAAATATTTTGAAATACTAGATCAATAGTATTATAATACTGCATAGCACTATCTTTTTGTCCTAAACCCTTCTCAGATACAAAGGCATATAGTACAACATGTGCAGAGACAGAAGGAGATTTTGCTTCAATGATAGGGATAGAGCAATGAGCTGCATTTTATTAGAGCTCCTGCAGACACTGAAAATTAGAATGAAGCCGCAAATATACAAATCTTTTCATGGAAACAGAGGCTACCTTCAGCCAAAAGAAAAGGAGAAGATCATGGGCAATGTCAACAATAAAAAATACAAAAATCTCAAACCAGAAGAGCAGACCAAGGCTTATTACGCTGCTCTCTCAGTGTTGTTTTGATACTGCTTAGGGATTCATAAGCTTAGTGTAATACACAAGATAAGTTTTTTTAAATGCTTTATTTCTTTATGATGATGAGGTATTTTCCTATATAAAATATTCAGTAATACATAAAAGATGATACATCTTTCTTCCTTCATGGTAATTTTTTCTCTGTAATTGAAGCCTTTTGTCTATGGTTAGACTGCCATGACAACAGGAAAAGCAGATTTCAACAACATGTAATCCATCTAGTATAAACAATGCCATGTTTCTTATCATCATTACTCACTATGACTAGAGGTGCCTATTATATTACTGTCAAGTCGATCAAAATAGAAAATTTTAACCATAACTAACATTTGTTGGGTAAAATTTAACAATAAATAATCTTGTAGCCAACCAACGACAGACTGTCATCGCCTGGAAAGAAGATGGACACGTTTGAAATTGTTTTGTCCAATAGTCAAACAAAAGATTTTTCTTCCACAAAAATTCTTGCCTTGAATAAAACATCATTAATTTTATCATCTTGTTTCATTCACCATGTACCATGACCATTCTGAATGACTGCAATGGCCAGTGTGAACTGAAATGTGTATAGTTAAGATCATTCACCACATGATGACTTGATCAACCATCAACTTACTTCTATCCAATGCTTATGTCTTAAAATGAATGTGTTGTCATTTAAAAAATATATATATTTATTAAAACCGGATAATAAAATATATCACTTTTTTGTAATCTTTTTATTTTTATTCTATTTTCTGTTCATGATTATGGGGGCCACCATCTTTCCTGAGTACATCCTCTGCTCTGTTAGCAGTATTTAATGATATGCTAGATAGGGAATAACTTGCTGGGAAACCCCATTCGTGAAATGCGATATCAATGATTGTCCTATATCAGTGTTCCATATCACAGCATATACAGTTGTACTAAAAAGTTTACATACCCCGTCAGATTTTTTGTTTTTTTGGCCTTTTTTTCAGAGAATATGAATGATAACACAAAAACTTTTTCTCCACTCATGGTTAGTTGAAGCCATTTATTATCAAACTTCAGTCTTTTCTCTTTTTAAATAATAATGACAACCAAAAACATCAAAATGATCCTGTTCAAAAGTTCACATACCCTGGTGATTTTGGCCTGATAACATGCCCAGAAGTTGACACAAAGAGGTTTGAATGGCTACTAAAGGTAACATCCTCACCTGTGACCTGTTTGCTTGTAAACAGTGTGTGTGCATAAAAGCTGAGTGAGTTTCTGGGATCCAGACAGACTGTTGCATCTTTCCTCCAGGCACTGATGTTTCTGGATTGTGAGTCATGGGGAAAGCAAAAGAATTGTCCACGGATCTACGGGAAAAGGTAGTTGAACTGTATAAAACAGGAAAGGGATACAAAAAGATATCCAAGGAATTGATAATGCCAGTCAGCAGTATTCAAACTGTTATTAACAAATGGAAACTCAGGGGCTCTGTAAAAACCAAACCCAAGCTGCGCATGGGACGTACTTGGACGTTCCAACATCTAACGATCCAAAACACAATGTCAAGTCAACCTGTCATTGGCTACAGCAGAAGAAAATGAAGGTTCTGGAGTGGCCATCTCAGTCTCCTGACCTCAATATCATTGAGCTACTCTGGGGAGATCTCAAGGGTGCAGTACATGCAAGACTGCCCAGGAATTTACAGGAACTGGAGACTTTTTGCCAAGAAGAATGGGCAGTTTTACCATCTGAGAAAATAAAGAGCCTCATCCACAACTACCACAAAAGACTTCAAGCTGTCATTGATGTTAGAGGGGGCAATACACGGTATTAAGAACTGGGGTATGTGAACTTTTGAACAGGGTAATTTTGATGTTTTTGGTTGTCATTATGATTTAAAAAGAGAAAACACAGAAGTTTGACAATAAATGGCTTCAACCAACCACTAACCATGAGTGGAGAAAAAGTTTTTGTGTTATCATTCATGCAGTGGCATGCAAAAGTTTGGACACCCCTGGTCAAAATTGTCTGTTATTGTGAATAGATAAGCAAGTTGAAGATAAAATGATCTTCAAAAGGCACAACATTAAAGATGACCACATTCCCAATGTATTTTTTGGGGAAAAAAAAATATTTTCATATTTTACATTTTCAAAATAACAAAAAATGAAAATGACCCTATGCAAAAGTTTGGGCACCCTGCATGGTTAGTACTTAGTAGCACCCCCTTTGGTAAGCATCACAGCTTGTAAAAGCTTTTTGTAGCCAGCCAAGAGTCTTTCAATTCTTGTTTGAGGGATTTTCATCCATTCTTTCTTGGAAAAGTCTTCCAGTTCAGTGAGATTCCTGGGTCGTCTTGAATGCACTGCTCTTTTGAGGTCTAGCCACAGATTTTCAATGATGTACAGATCAGGGGACTATGAGGTCCATGATAAAACCTTCAGTTTGTGCCTTTTTAGGTAGTCTATGGTGTATTTTGATGTGTGTTTAGGATCATTATCCATTTGTAGAAGCCATCCTCTTTTCAATTTCAGCTTTTTTTTACAGATGGTGTTATGTTTGCTTCAAGAATTTGTTGAAATTTCATTGAATCCATGCTTCCCTCTACCTGTGAAATGTTCCCCATGTCATTGGCTGCAACACAACCCCAATGCATGATTGATCCACCCCCATGCTTAATGGTACCCTTTTTTCTCCAAACATACCTTTGATCATTGTGGCCAAAGAATTCTATTTTAACTTCATTGGTCCACACGACTTGTTTACAAAATGCATCAGGCTTGTTTAGATATTCTTTTGCAAACTTCTGACTGTGATTTTTATGGTGAGGACGCAGGAGAGAGGATTTCTTCTGATGACTTTTCCATGAAGGCTATATTTGTGCAAGTATCACTGAACAGTAGAACAATGTACCACAACTCCAGAGTCTGCTAAATCTTCCTGAAGGTCTTTTGCAATCAAGCAGGGATCTGATTTGCCACTCTGGCAGTCTTACAAGCAGCTGTCTCTGAAATTTTTCTTCATCTTCCAGACATTTTCTTGACCTCCACTGTTCCTGGTAACTGCCATTTCTTAATTATATTTGGAACTGAGGAAAGGACAACTTGAAAACACTTTGCTATCTTCTTATAGCCTTCTCCTGCTTTGTGGGCCTCCACTATTTTCATTTTCAGAGTGCTAGGCAGCTGCTTAGAAGAACCCATGGCTGCTGTTTTTTGGCACAAGGTTAGAGGAGGCTGAGTATTTATAAAGCTGTAAAATTTGCATCCCTTGGCCTTTCCTAACAATGATAGTGAACAAGCCATAACCCTAACTGGTTAATTAAAATCTGAGACCTTGGTCAAGTTATCTGAGCACACAAATCTACAAGGGTTCCCAAACTTTTGCAAGGTACTCCTATCCCTTTTTCACTCTAAAATTGTACTCAAACATAATAATACACTGATGTTGCTTAAAATTATAGAAAAGTGTGTTTAATCTTTAACTTTATGCCTTTTAAAGATCATTTCATCTTCAACTCGCTTAACTGTTCACAATAACAGTCATTTTGACTAGGGGTGTCCAAACTTTTGCATGCCACTGTATTCTCTGAAAAAAGGCCAAAAAACCGAAAAATCTGCCGGGGTATGTAAACTTTTTAGCACAACTGTACTACTCTACCATATACAGAATGCTTATTTTAAAATATAACGTTATGCCTGGCTTCTAGAAATATCTATCAAATCTAGGTTAATTGCGACATTGAATCCATAAAATACACAAAATACACAAAAATCAGTTCTACCCGACACAGATTTAGAATAGGCCTGCACACGATCTGCACACACATGAAATGGATTTCTAAAATATAAGGCTTAGACAAAATCATTATTACATTTTTTTCTTAAGTGCAATCTACATTTTGTCAGAAAGAACATCGATTAATTCATATAACATAGCCCTAATATTTCTAGTCGTGCAAGCTTTTTGTACAGTTATTTTGTGATAAAGCTACAGTATTATTTTTCTATCTATCTGGTGTTTCATTTTAAGTTGTATTAAAGAGATTCCCAGAAGTGAATAAATAGAAGCTGGAACCTCAGTGTTATGGGAGGATAAGCAGAACAGTGAAATGATTCTGATTGATTGGTCCTGCAATGCAGAGATCAAGAAAAACTGCAATAAACAGAACATTTCACAGCATTCATGCTATAAAAAGACAAACGCATACAGAAGATAGGGCAAACAAAGCGCATGCTCTACACTTATCAGTTCACCAACAGAATTAATTGGAAAGTTGTATACATGTATCAACACATTGCATCACTTATATTTTACTAATCTCAGGTTACAGTATAGCTTGTATTACAGCCCAGACCTGCATTCAGCATTCTACAAATCTGCAAAGCAACTAAAAAAACCAAACATGCGTAAGGCTGAGGCCCTTTGTTGCAGAAATGCAGCTGTTTTTGTTGCAGGTTTTGATGCGGTTTTTTGAGCCAAAGCCAGGAGTGGATTTAGTAGAAGGTAGAAGTATAAGAGATTTCTAGATATTTCCAATCCTTTTGTATCCATTCTATCCATTCTTGGCTTAGCTCAAAAAACTGCAGCTAGAAGTTCACAATTTTGTATTGGTTTGAGATTGTAATAAAATTATTCATAAAATTTGAGCAAAGGTATGGTTGGATACATCTGTAATATACAGTGCCTTGCGAAAGTATTCGGCCCCCTTGAACTTTTCAACCTTTTGCCACATTTCAGGCTTCAAACATAAGGATATAAAATTTTAATTTTTTGGTGAAGAATCAACAACAAGTGGGACACAATTGTGAAGTGGAACGAAATTTATTGGTTATTTTAAACTTTTGTAAAAAATAAAAAACTGAAAAGTGGGTGTGCAATATTATTCGGCCCCTTTACTTTCAGTGCAGCAAACTCACTCCAGAAGTTCAGTGAGTATCTCTGAATGATCCAATGTTGTCCTAAATGACTGAAGATGATAAATATAATCCACCTGTGTGTAATCAAGTCTCCGTATAAATGCACCTTCTCTGTGATAGTCTCAGGGTTCTGTTTAAAGCGCAGAGAGCATCATGAAGACCAAGGAACACACCAGGCAGGTCCGTGATACTGTTGTGGAGAAGTTTAAAGCCGGATTTGGATACAAAAAGATTTCCCAAACTTTAAACATCCCAAGGAGCACTGTGCAAACGATCATATTGAAATGGAAGGAGTATCAGACCACTGCAAATCTACCAAGACCCGGCCGTCCCTCTAAACTTTCATCTCAAACAAGTAGAAGACTGATCAGAGATGCAGCCAAGAGGCCCATGATCACTCTGGATGAACTGCAGAGATCTACAGCTGAGGTGGGAGAGTCTGTCCATAGGACAACAATCAGTCATACACTGCACAAATCTGGCCTTTATGGAAGAGTGGCAAGAAAAAAGCCATTTCTCAAAGATATCCATAAAAAGTCTCGTTTAAAGTTTGCCACAAGCCACCTGGGAGACACACCAAACATGTGGAAGAAGGTGCTCTGGTCAGATGAAACCAAAATTGAACTTTTTGGCCACAATGCAAAACGATATGTTTGGCGTAAAAGCAACACAGCTCATCACCCTGAACACACCATCCCCACTGTCAAACATGGTAGTGGCAGCATCATGGTTTGGGCCTGCTTTTCTTCAGCAGGGACAGGGAAGATGGTTAAAATTGAAGGGAAGATGGATGGAGCCAAATACAGGACCATTCTGGAAGAAAACCTGTTGGAGTCTGCAAAAGACCTGAGACTGGGACGGAGATTTATCTTCCAACAAGACAATGATCCCAAACATAAAGCAAAATCTACAATGGAATGGTTCACAAATAAACGTATCCAGGTGTTAGAATGGCCAAGTCAAAGTCCAGACCTGAATCCAATCGAGAATCTGTGGAAAGATCTGAAAACTGCTGTTCACAAACGCTCTCCATCCAACCTCACTGAGCTCGAACTGTTTTCCAAGGAAGAATGGGCAAGAATTTCAGTCTCTATGTGCAAAACTGATAGAGACATACCCCAAGCGACTTACAACTGTAATCGCAGGAAAAGGTGGCACTACAAAGTATTAACTTAAGGGGGCCGAATAATTTGGCACGCCCCACTTTTCAGTTATTTTTTACAAAAGTTTAAAATATCCAATAAATTTCGTTCCACTTCACGATTGTGTCCCACTTGTTGTTGATTCTTCACCAAAAAATTGAAATTTTATATCCTTATGTTTGAAGCCTGAAATGTGGCAAAAGGTTGAAAAGTTCAAGGGGGCCGAATACTTTCGCAAGGCACTGTATATAACATTATATACAGTATGTTTTTATTTATGACCCAACTGGTGAGTTATGATTTACTTATCAGTGTGATCGTGTCTTCAGGGAAGTGCATTATAGCGAATTAGAGAGATACAATCCAGCAAGACAGACATCAAATGTGAGTTTATACCACATGTACAACCAGAAATAAGTTGAAAATAATCAGGTAGCAGGACAAGCGGAAAAGCACACACTAGGCACTAGGGAATAGGCAGTGGAAGATTTTACAAGCAGCGTTTCACAGAATAAGTGGACATTTATTCATGGTACACACTGATTCAACAGCTTTAAATGATTTCTTCACTTTGCTTCTAATCAGGGAATGGTCCAACCACAGTAATTTGCCTGCTTGCCGATAATGAAGAGAACATCTTGAAGCTGAAGAATATACAGATTGTGATAGTATGAGTCATTTGGTCCAGAATTGGATCACAGATATTGGTTGGCACTGTGTTGGAACAGATTTCTAATGTAGTGAAAGACCTGGTGCACAGAACTAGAGTAAAACAGATACAATCAATACAGTAAAATTTCACAACTGAGCATAGATATAACATACATCAAAATTTGAGTACCTTTGTAGATACACTATATTATTAGCCTTGTAATAGTTTAGGCTTCACTATGTGCTATTTATTATATTGGTGTCTCACATGGTAAAGAAGTGTTTGACTCTCCTCAGGGATAAAGACCCAGATGTGATAGCTAACTGTGCTCCACTGTAGTGACCCCAGTGTCTTTTAATGGTTCTGAGACACGTGTTAAGCCTTAGATATTAGTTGTGTCAAAGAATGTCCTAGGCCTTATTCACATGTCAGTGTTTTGGTTAGTATTTTGCATCACTGATTGTGTACATAACTAGTAGTGGATCAAAAGCAAAGAACAGGTTGCAAATCTTTGCATTGTACCTTGCCTCTGGGTAGTCACCACTTGTTGTTTTGGCTCATAATTAGTGATGTAAATCCCTGACCAAAACACTGACTGTGTGAATAAGCCAGTGCAAAGCTGCTTACCATATTCTTAATCTGCAACTTGAAGCAGTTGGTACTGTAACTTGTCATATTTCCTCTTAGATCACAATACTGGTGAGTGCAGATATGGTAGAAAACATCCACCTTCTATTTTGCCTCAAATCCACAACAGATCTGCTGTCTTCAAAAACCGCATTGTTTTACAGTCCTTGCAAATCCCATCCACACATTGCAGAAAAAATATGTGCAGCGGTCACACTGTGATTTCCATCCCATCCATCCACTTTGCACGGACTGTAAAACACAGCGGTTTTTTTTTCCACGTGGGGCCCCCGGCCTAACTGTTGTGGTTTATTAACCACTAAGTCATTCATAAAGACAGATAGACTTAGACTTAGATATAGGGATCATTTTATAGTATTGTAAAACTTCTTCTCAGATTCTTAAATAGACCATTTGGATGGAGCATCTTTACAGGCAGCATCAGATACCCATTTATATAATCATTTGTAACCAGACTGCAATCAACTCAAGTACATTAATTTCTAGTTCAGACTTGATTGACAGATCTTTTACATTCTTTCTTTGGGTTTGATAGGATTCAATTTCATGCTTATTTGGGTAGTGCAAGTCAATGCTAAATTGTCCTACTGCATTAAACTTCTGTGCCAACTAAATACATCCTTTCAAAGGAGATCAACACAATTGAAATAATTTCCACTGCGGGCAGTTCACCAAACTGTGCCTGCTATTGTTTGGATTTTTTATTTTTTTTGCTCTGTTCCATAAACTAATTCTCTGCCATATATGTCACAAATAAATAGATATCTATGACATAAAATTATAGGTGACCTTCAACAGTGGAAATGCATTTCACAAAAATGTCTTAGATTTATTTTGATTTTATACTTTGCTAAAGTTGTCATTTTACAATTTTCATTCTTTAATGAAGCCATGACAGCTAAGACAGATTTGTTTAGATATGGATGCCAATGAATCCTGATGACTTTGACTTAACCCCATAAGGACACAGCCTAAAACCATCTAAGACCGGGGCCCTACATTGCAAGATGCCACTGCAAAAAACGTTGCGTTTTACAGTAAAAAAAAATTCCACAGTGGAAATGCTATGATTTCAAAAACATTCATTTTTGTTTTTAATTATGAAAAATACGAAATTTGGTGAAAATTTTGAAAAAAATGCAATTTTCAAACTGAAATGATTTGATGTTTGCATACTCATACCAACCAAATTACTTCATAAGTATAATTTACCATATCTCAGATTATGTTGGCATCAAACTTTTAACACCCTTCAATTTTTTCAGACATTATATGGCTTACAACTCTACGAGCAATTTTACAAATTTTCAAATATATTTCTAAAACTCTTTTTTTAACCCCTTCCAGACCAGACACATTTTTGGTTTTTTTTTGTATGTACGGTTTTGAGAGCTGTAACATTTTTATCTTATGCGTTATTCAACTAATTTCTACATCTTTTTTCAGTGACATATAGGACTTTTATGTTGTTTTTATTTTTGCATGTGTTTTAATTTTTTTTTATAGCCAGGAAAATCTAAACAAAAGAGGAGGGAAAACTTGTCCGTTTTTCACTTTCTATTATTTTTTTTATTTAATTACACAAAGTGCTACTAAAAAACTTTTTAAAATAGTTTTTACTCTCCATTACGGTAATTTTTATTTTGTATGGTGTTGTCGGGGGTGGGGCTATAACCTTTAATAAGGGCGTGTTATTGGCGTATTATTTTATTTATTTTTTAATTATTTTATTAACTTTTTTTTTTTTTTTCTTTTTTTTTACATTGTGTCCCCATAAGGTCATAATAGACCTATGGGGACATCTGATGACTTTTTTTTTTTTTTTTGGGGGGGAGGCTGATTTCCCCTGTAACTGGGGCTGGTACATTTAGCCCCAGTTGCAGGAGAAATGCAGCCTCCTGCACATTACTAAAGAAGCTTATAGAGCTGATCTGGGTCCTGTAGGACCCAGCAGCTCTAACACACGCTGATCCAGGCGGATCATGTGACTGTCAGGTCAGAGGGCAGCGCTGTATACAGCGCTCATTCAGTGCTGTATACACAGCGATCAGGATGGCAGGGAAGGTAATAAACCTTCCCTGCCTTCTCTCTGGGCTCTCCGGTTGAAGTTACAGCCGACTCCCTGTTTCAGCAGCAGCATGATTTCGTGCAGCTGCTGAAAACTGCTTGGACATATATAGTCTATGGGTGGTACGGAAGAGGTTAAGGTACCAATTTGGTTCTAAAGGGGCTTTGAAAGGCTTCTGTAAAATAAACCACATAATGCTAAGGCCCCACGTTGTGAAACGCAGCAAAAAAATGCTGTGGAAATGCATTGCCTTTTTTTTCCACAGCATTTTTTATTGTGTTTGTGCTGAGTTTTTCTCAGCAGATTTTCCGACCTTATTAAACCTATATGGAAAACGCCATCATTTCTGCAGGTATAAGTTACATGCTACGATTTTCATAAATGCAGGCGTTTTTCAAGACACAGCTTTTATGCAGCGGATTTTTTTCTGCAATGTGTGGATGGGATTAGCCAGAATATCATTTAATTTGCAGGTACTGTAAAACGCAGAATTTTTGTCGAAGCGTTTCCACCATGGAAAAAACACTGCATTTTTGCAACGTGGGGCTTTAGCCTAAATCACCCCATTCTCAAAACTGAAATAATTCAAAATAGCTTTTAGCACTAGAAGTCCCAGAGAGGGGTCATTTAACATTTCTACCTTTGGAACCCAGAGACGGGTCGAATGACCTGAAGGATTTTATCTAACATCCTATAATCACCGTCTTTTGTTCTGTAATTAAGGCCATTACTGTCACACCACAGGAGGTTGTTGTTTTCCATTGAGTTTAGCCATTTAGTGTCTAGTTAGTTCTATTCAGTTTATTGTATTTGATAATATAAAGACTATACATATTGTATTAAGTTTAGTTTTATTTGAGCAAAAAAGCACTGAAACAATTAATCATTTTTTATATATTTTAAATAGAATTAGAAATTTTAGAGCAAGGTACAGCTGTGAGTAATGACCAGAAGCATTTGTCTAAGGCAGGGGTAGGCAACCTTTTTTGTTCGGCGTGCCGATTTTAATAAAAAAATCAAAGATGAGGTACTCGGAGTGCCGGTCAATAATTGTAAGTCTGACGACCCCTAAACTAAAGTCATATACCACAAACCATAACACAGAAGTGCTGCCACCAGATGCTTTAGGACACATGCGTTTACTGCTATTTCCTGGGACACTCCTGTACTTTCTGATTAGAAGCAATGAAAGTCCATGTGCAGCCCCCAATTAGTGGTAAATTTATTGTGTCCAGGAGCCCCGTATGGCGGCATCCTTATGGTGAATACACACTATGTATCTGGATGCAGCTATATTTGGAACTTTTTCATTCAATGTAAAACTGGTGCATTTTTGCACAAAAAAAAAACAAAGCCGGAGTTTTCTGTGCAAAAACACATCCTTAATATAGAAAACACACCGTTATACAGAATAATGTCCCATAGTGGTCCCTGCACACGGTATTATGTCCCATAGCGGCCCCTTCAACATGGTATATGTCCCATAGCTGCCTCTGCACACGGCATTTGTCCCATAGCTGCCTCTGCACACAGTATTTGTCCCATAGCAGTCCCTGCACACAGTATTTGTCCCATAGCGGCCCCTGCACACAGCAATATGTCCCATAACGGCCCCTACACACCGTATATGTCCCATAGCAGACCCTGCACACGGTATATGTCCCATAGCGGCCCCTGCACACGGTATTATGCTCTATAGTGGCCCCTGCACACGGTATTATGTCCCATAGCAGCCTCTGCACACGGTATTTGTCCCATAGCGGCCCCTGCACACGGTATTATGTCCCATAGCGGCCCCTACACACAGTATTTGTCCCATAGCTGCCCCTGCACACAGTATTTGTCCCATAGCGGCCCCTGCACACGGTATTATGCTCCATAGTGGCCCCTGCACACAGTATTATGTCCCATAGCGTCCTCTGCACACGGTATTTGTCCCATAGCGGCCCCTGCACACGGTATTATGTCCCATAGCGGCCCCTACACACGGTATTTGTCCCATAGCTGCCCCTGCACACAGTATTTGTCCCATAGCGGCCCCTGCACACGGTATATGTCCCATAGTGGCCCCTGCACACGGTATTATGCTCCATAGTGGCCCCTGCACACGGTATATGTCCCATAGTGGTCCCTGCACACGGTATTATGCTCTATAGTGGCCCCTGCACACGGTATATGTCCCATAGTGGTCCCTGCACATGGTATTATGCTCTATAGTGGCCCCTGCACACGGTATTATGCTTCATAGTGGCCCCTGCACACGGTATATGTCCCATAGTGGTCCCTGCACACGGTATTATGCTCTATAGTGGCCCCTGCACACGGTATTATGCTCCATAGTGGCCCCTGCACACGGTATATGTCCCATAGTGGCCCCTGCACACGGTATATGTCCCATAGCGGTCCCTGCACACGGTATTATGTCCCATAGTGGCCCCTGCACACGGTATTATGCTCCATAGTGGCCCCTGCACACGGTATATGTTCCATAGTGGTCCCTGCACACGGTATTATGCTCTATAGTGGCCCCTGCACACGGTATATGTCCCATAGTGGCCCCTGCACATGGTATATGTCCCATAGTGGCCCCTGCACACGGTATATGTCCCATAGTGGCCCCTGCACACGGTATATGTCCCATAGTGGCCCCTGCACACGGTATATGTCCCATAGTGGCCCCTGCACACGGTATATGTCCCATAGTGGTCCCTGCACACGGTATTATGCTCTATAGTGGCCCCTGCAGGCAGAAGCGCCCGAAGAGTACAGAGCAGCTGCGGAGCGTGGAATAGTGAGTACATTGTTTTTTATGTTTGATCATCTCCCCGGGGGCTCCGCTTATTATACTCGGGGGTCTGAAGAGATCCCACAGTATAATAATAGCAGTTTCGTTTCGGCCGTGTTTGGTCCGATCGAAACTGCTGGGTGAGGAGTCCGCTGCCGTGCCAGGGGAATAAGCCTCGCGTGCCAAGAGTGGCACGCGTGCCATAGGTTGCCGACCCCTGGTCTAAGGCCTCAAGCACACTAGCGAAAAAAAATTGCGCGAAAATCGCATCGCAATGCGATGCAATTTTTTTCTGCGATTTGCCAATGTATTTCAATGGCACCAAGCACACCTGCGATTTTTTTTCCTGTGATTTTTTTCATAGTTGCGATTTTCCTGCGATTTTTTTTTTTTTGTGCGATTTTTTTCGTGCGAAAAAATCCCAGAGGAGTGATCTATATGACCAATGGGACAGATCACAAAAATATCGCAAGTAGCTGTGATTTTTTTTGCGATTTTTTTTTTTTTTTTTCTGCACCCATTGACTTGAATCTAAATATACAAAAATGTAAATATACAAAAGAACAACTGTTATTTGTTTCTATGCTTTTTATTTTTGTTATGAAAATAATAAAAAAAATACAAGGAATAAAACAATTCCACACATATTTACAATAGGCTGCTGTGGGGGGCTGCGTGTGTGTGTGTGAGTGGCATGTCCTTCTTGTGTGACTAGCATTTCAGCACTCACTCAGCAGTCTGTCTGCACTGTCGGAACATACCTGGCACTGCCTGGGTATGTCCCTGGTACATTTGCCACACGTGTATTTGTAGCAGTAAACACATCTCTCTGTTGCACAATTGTTCGTGCATCGATGGTTGACCTGACACTTCGCCCTTTTGCCAGGGCTGGGTGTGGAAGGTTGTTGCCGAAGGAGTTTCTCCTTGCGTGCCTTCTTTTCAGTCACATGAGAGCCACCTAACTCTTTTGCAAGCTCAACCAGGAAGTCCACCCGTCTCTCCTGCACCCCAGTGCATGCCTGATAAAGAACATGAGCATTCAGTGCTGCCATGTCAATCATGTTGTAGAACACGGCGAATGGCCATCTCCGTGTTCCTGCATGCAGGCTGTACTCCCGCACCATTTGGTCCATTACATCCACACCGCACTTTGTGTGGTTGTATTGTGTGACCGTGTTTGGCTTCCTTTTGTTGGTATCCTTAGTCTCAACCACGCTGTGCATGCTGCTGAGAATGTAGACGGCCTTCTTTCGTTTGGGTGCATACACTGTCAGTGTGGCATCAGTGGTTGAAAACACCTGAGTGGTGAATTCAGTGCGGTCCATCTGTCTAGCGGATTGAGGAATTTCCCGGCGACTCTTGTTGACTGTGCCGAGGATAGTGGTTTTCCGGCTAAGCAGTCATTGTGCAAGTGACAATGATGTAAAGAAATTGTTCGTGGTTACAGTTCTGCCCTTGTCCATGAATGATTCCATCAGCCTCATCACTACAGTTTCGGACAGTCTCTCCCCGCTGGGACGACTGGGGTCCTTGCCAAGATATGGGAGGACATTACAGATGTACTTTGATTTCAAGTCGCAGACTACTTTGAGAAGCAGTCACATCCCCCACAGCACAAAAGGCTGCATGCAAATTTGCTAAGGTGTTAGCAAATATTCCCAGCACAACAATGCAGCTGGGGGGTGGGCAGACACTCAGGAGCAGCTTACATTCTTTTCTTTACACTCTCTTACAAGACCTGAGGTGGATCAACACAATTCCCCCCTGCAGATTCCTCAGACAATGGCCACATTTACAAATTAAAGGAAATGCTAATTGGAGCCATCAGAGTTGTCAGTTTGGACTAAGGGTCATTTGACTCTCTTTCAGGACTTGAAGGGGGAGCTCGAAATTTCTGGGACTTCTAGTGTTAATCCTATCTTCTATATCAGGGGCAGGCAACCTTCGGCACTCCAGCTGTTGTAATACTACAACTCCCAGCATGCATGCCTACCCTGCTGTTCTTGGAACTCCTATGGAAGAGAATGGAGCATGTTGGAAGTTGTAGTTTCACAGCAGCTGGAGTGCCGAAGGTTGCTGACCCCTGTTCTATATCAGACTTCAGACTTCTACTCACCTCTTCATAAAAACAAATCAGGTTAGTCTGACAACTTCTGTCTTTAGTAAAACCATGCTGTCTGTCCCTTATAATATTACGTATAGTGGAAGAGTGAAGAAATCAGGCGATACCTTTTAGAGGCTAACTGAGTATATTTGATAGTAAGTTTTCGAGAGTACTAGCTCTCTTCTTCAGACATGGTATTATACAAGAAACTGAAAATTCACAGACTTTTTATACACAGAAGACATGGACCGTCAAAGGATTTTAGAATCCTTAAAAAAAACAATATGTAATATAAGTAGAGAAGTTATCTACAACAGGTCAAAAAATAAACAATTTGGAAACTTGTGGGGCGTGACGGAGGGATCAGTAATTCTTGGTGTTATCTGTTTGCTATCAGATGGTGATTTGTGACCCTCACAATTCATACATAGTGTGACATGAAACTGGCATGAATATTAAGTCCAAATTGCAGAGTTTGAAATTTTTGCATCTGCGTCTTAAAATACCCCATTAAAACCACAACCCGCAAATCTTCAATAGAGTGGTCTTCTCCAGAGAAATGTGCGGCCACTGGGAGATCTGTTCTGCTGTTATTTATGGTGAACCTGTGTGAGTTCATGCGCTGACTGAGTCTCTGCCCTGTTCCCCACATAGAGTCCTGTGGTGAGACATTGCACACACATTATGAGGTACACCACATTGGAAGACCTGCAGGACAATGTCCCCCTAATTCTGTGCACCTGTTGTGACTGTGGGACAGGTACACTGTCAGCAATGTGGATGTGCCTGCAGGTCTTGCACCTGTTTCTCAGGCAAGGTGAGGTGCCATTTTCAGTTGGGGCCTTCAGGGCACTCCGGACAATAATACGCCGCAGGTTTGGTGGTTGCCAAAAGGAAAGGAGAAGGGGGACTGCAAATATGTCCTTGAGTCTGTTGTCCCTAAGTAGCACAGGTTGGAGCTCCTTGGCAATCCTTCGTAGGATCTCCAACTGTGGGTTGTGACAACTAAGGGCACTCGGGCTTCATTCTGGGTCTCTTTATATGTGAGCAGACTGTTTCTGTTAATGGCTGCCACTTTGTTTAATTGGTTGTTCGTCACTTTTGGTTTGTATCCCAATGGGAGAAATTTTGTCCTCAGATCCAGGAGGTGCTTGTCCAGGTCTGCTTTGTTGGAGCAAATACGATTGTATCGTATAGCTTGGCTGTAAATAATAGATTGTCTTGTGTGCTTATATTGGTATATTGATGTGAGTAGCCAGTGGTCTTTGATGTATATTGTGGTATCCAGAAAGTGGATTTCACTCTCTAAATAACTAAGTTTAAGGTTGATGGTAGGGTATTACGTATAGTCACATACTCCTGTATATAGTCGCCCCTCAGTTTCCTCACATTGGATGTTAAACTCACTGGTGTGTAATTACTTGGGGAAGTCTTAAAGCCCTTAGTGAAAATGGGCACCACATTTGCCTTGCAACAGTCCCTTGGCACTGTGCCAGTCAAAAGAGAATCCCTAAAAATTAAGAATAGGGGTACAGCAATAACAGGACTGAGGTCTTTAAGTACTTGTGGATGTAATTCATTTGTATCCAAGGCCTTGCTCACGTTTAATTTTTTTCTATATTTATCCAGTTTAGTATATTGGTTGATGTATTACCAGCATTGGTGACACCTACATCAACTACTGCCTGTTCTTCTGCATACACAGAGCTAAAGAACCCATTTAGTAGCTCTACTTTTCCATGATCCCCAGTGATCAACTCTCCATTAGCATTATTTACGGCACCTGCTTTCTCTGACCTTGTTGTTTTTGCATTTATATATTTAAAGAATTTTTGTGGGGTTGTTAAGAAATTTCTCCTGACTACATGTCGATGTAAACTGCTGTATGGGCACATGGTAGGACTCAGAAGGGACAAAACAAGGGAAGGGAACAAGGTGAGATTTTGTTGTTTTGGTTACCATGTCACAATTGCTGGCCCCCTGAGGTACCTTAACTGTGAAAACTACCAACGTATAATCCCATTTTGGAAAATAGACTGCTCAATGAATTTATCAAAGAGTATTGTGAGCATTTTGACCCCACAGTTGTTTCAAAGGAAAGGGCTATGAATTTGGAACATTACATTTTTTTCAAATAAAATATTGCCTTAATCCCAAATTTTTCATTTGCTCTCCTTCCTTATCCCCCTTTTGAAACACATTCTGCCCCTTTTTAGGACTTCCCTGTCTTTCCAGTTTGTGGGACTTCTTTTGGAAAGTTTTGTCGTGGTACAATACAGGCACCTTCAATTCCAGTAGTACTGGGGCCCTGCCCTTCCTGGTCTCCAAATATCAGAGTCTTGATAAAACCCTCCTAAAACTAAAGGAATGTTCCTGTTTGGCCTCCACCCCATGATAGCATGTAAGCGTTATACATTGCTACCTGTATGATGTGCATAGCCAGCTTTTTGTACCACACTTTTGTTTTACTCATGGCACCATACAGCTTCAGTATTTGGTCAGATAGATCAAACCCTTCCCATGTACATATTATAGGCCAGGATGCCGTCTGGTTTTAGGGTAGTGGTACTGCTACCCCGTACAGGGACAGGGGTGCTGCTGTTAACGTGAATTGTGGTCAGTACAAGGACATCCCTCTTGTCCATATACTTGCCTATTAACATGTTTTCACTACAGAGTGCCCTGCCCTAGGGTGGCTTCTCTGATTTTTGTGCACTGTCCCACAAGATGCAGTTTCTCTAGAACTGAGGCACCTAAAGAGTGGGATGCTGATGTAGAAGTTATCCAAATAGAGGTGATAGCTCTGGTGCAGCAGTGGGTGCAGCAAATCTCACACTATTTTCCTACTAACTCCTATGATTTTGGGGCATTATGGGGGCTCAATTCTGGTGTCCCTTTCTTCATAAATCCTAAACTTGTGGGTGTACCCTGAGCTATTTTCGCAGATTTTCTACATGTCAATGCCATACCATGCCCTCTTACTGGGCAGGTATTGGCGGAATTTAAACCTCCCTTTGAAACTGATCAGAGACTCATCTATTGAAATGTTCTGCTCTAGGATGTATGACGCAGCAAATTTGGTGCTGAAGTGTTCAATGACTGGCCTGTACAGTGTCCATATTAGGACATCCTCAGATAACAGAGTCAAACATCAGATTAATAGCAGTTTACAACAGTGATACCTGACTTTGATACCTTACTCTGATACCTGACTTTGATACCTGACTTTGATACCTGACTTTGATTCTGACACCTGACTTTGATACCTGACTTTGATTCTGACACCTGACTTTGATACCTGACTTTGACTCTGACACCTGACTTTGATTCTGACACCTGACTTTGATTCCGACACCTGACTTTGATACCGACACCTGACTTTGATTCTGACACCTGACTTTGATACCGACACCTGACTTTGATACCGACACCTGACTTTGATTCTGACACCTGACTCTATGCAGTTTCTGGGCTGGTTGTAAAACTTAGATGACTTCTGACTTTCATATCTGATTGAGTCACAACTCAGCAGTCAGCTATGAAGCACATACAATGTTACACTATGATTGGCCAGGATGACTGACCTCTGAGTGAACTCACTACTCACACTCAGGAGTAGAAGATACTTGTATAAGGCTGCAGGCTGAGAGCTCCATGAGTCTGATAAAAAGTTGTCTGACACAAAGTTGTCTGATACCTGACTCAGTCAGAGATCAGACTCACACATCATCTGAGTTTTTCATATACATACAAGCCAGCCAGCATATACAATGGTGGAGATTTATCAAGTAAAATGCTCCATAATTCTGGTATCATTTTCACCAAATAACCTCTCAAACATGTTGTGTGCCACATTCATCAAGTGTTTTAAATACTTTTATTACTTGTACAAAAAGGGGCGTGGACTCATAGTAAAGGGGCGTGACCTACAACACTGTGCTGCAAAAATACATCCAAATAACCTCTCTAACATTTATCAAGTGTTTTAGGCAGAGGCCCCACGTACCAGGCTGCAGCAAAAAAGCGCTGTGGGAAAAACCTTGGCAGAAATAAATCACAGTTTTTCCCTCAGAGATTTTCGCTGAAAGTCTGGCGAGGTTTCCTCTGCGGACTTTCTGCTTCCATTATACCTATAGTGAAACCGCCAGCATTTCCGTAAATAGAATTGACTTGCTATGATCTCCAAAACCGCAACTGTTTTGGAAATTGCAGCATTTACACTGCGTGTATTTTTCTGCAATGCGTGGATTGTAGGGGTTAAACTGGTACTGTAATTTGAACTGCACACCATGGCTGCAATTGGTTTGTTTTACAACCCCTACAATCCACGCATTGCAGAAAAATACACTCAGTGAAAATGCTGCAATTTCCAAAACCGTTGCGGTTTTGGAGATCATAGCAAGTCAATTCTATTTACGGAAATGCTGGCGGTTTCACTATAGGTATAATGGAAGCAGAAAGTCCGCAGAGGAAACCTCGCCAGACTTTCTGCGACAATCTCTGAAGGAAAAACTGTGATGCATTTCTGCCAAGGTTTTTCCCACAGCGCATTTTTGCTGCAGCCTGCTACGTGGGGCCTCAGCCTAAAACATTTGATAAATGTTAGAGAGGTTATTTGGATGTATTTTTGCAGCACAGTGTTGTAGGTCACGCCCCTTTACTATGAGTCCACGCCCCTTTTTGTACAAGTAATAAAAGTATTTAAAACACTTGATGAATGTGGCACACAACATGTTTGAGAGGTTATTTGGTGAAAATGATACCAGATTTATGGAGCATTTTACTTGATAAATCTCCACCATTGTATGTGCTGGCTGGCTTGTATGTATATGAAAAACTCAGATGATGTGTGAGTCTGATCTCTGACTGAGTCAGGTATCAGACAACTTTGTGTCAGACAACTTTTTATCAGACTCATGGAGCTCTCAGCCTGCAGCCTTATACAAGTATCTTCTACTCCTGAGTGTGAGCAGTGAGTTCACTCAGAGGTCAGTCATCCTGGCCAATCACAGTGTAACATTGTATGTGCTTCATAGCTGACTGCTGAGTTGTGACTCAATCAGATATGAAAGTCAGAAGTCATCTAAGTTTTACAACCAGCCCAGAAACTTCATAGAGTCAGGTGTCAGAATCAAAGTCAGGTGTCGGTATCAAAGTCAGGTGTCGGTATCAAAGTCAGGTGTCAGAATCAAAGTCAGGTGTCAGAATCAAAGTCAGGTGTCGGTATCAAAGTCAGGTGTCAGTATCAAAGTCAGGTGTCAGAATCAAAGTCAGGTATCAAAGTCAGGTGTCAGAATCAAAGTCAGGTATCAAAGTCAGGTGTCAGAGTCAAAGTCAGGTATCAAAGTCAGGTATCACTGTTGTAAACTGCTATTAATCTGATGTTTGATATCTGAGGATGTCCTAATATGGACACTGTAGGCCTGATTTTGAATAGGAAGTCAAAGTTGGAGGCATCTCTGGACGGGCACTGTTTATTATCGTTGTAAAGCAGAAACTTTAGGATCACTTCAAAGTGTGTCCTGGTCATGGCCATTCAAAAGAAATCTGACAGAATCCTATCACAGAAATGCAAGAAAATCTTTTATTGAGGCATTTTGGAAAGGTTTTCTTACTTTCCATGATGGAATCTGATTTCTTATTTTGACAAGTAATATAGAGCTTTCGCACAAGGCATTAGAAGGGTTATTCCACAAAAACATTTATCACCTATCAGCAGGACCCCCATGATTTCTGAAATAAGGGTCTCAAGCCCCTCATTTCTCTTTAATGGACACAATGGGAGGAGTTTGAATGGAATTGTGATTACGCATAAACACTGTTGCTCCATTGAAAGCCTAAGGGGTTGATGAAAAACACTTGTTGGGAATTAGACAGTCTCCAGCCACACAAAATACAGCAGCAGTGGGAATTCATGAACACCACTCCATTCAAACTCCTTATCGTGCAGTAAAGAGGAACAGCTTGCTTGAAACCACTGTAATGGCCATCAGTAGGGGTCCCAGTGGTTGGGTTTCCAGCAATCAGACAATTTAACCCACTAAGCCACCATGTACCTGTTAAATGTGCTGTTAGGCTTCATGCACATGACCGAGTATGCAATCCAAGTGTCTTCCTATGCTCTGTTCCATGCCAATATTATATTGAGCATGAGCTATTCAGATCTATTTTTATTGCAATCAATGTAGACAGAAGACACTTGGATTGCACACTCAGTTGTGTGCATAAAGCCTTACAGTTACTATTGGGCAGATTCAGTAAAATGGTCTAAAAGAACAACTGTCTTATTTGCCCATAGCAACCAATCACAGCACATCTTTCATTTTTTATTCTGCTCTTGAAAAATTAAAGCTGCATTGTGATTGGTTGATATGGGCAACTAAGACAGTTTTGCTTTCAGGTCATTTTCATAAATTTACCCCATTGAATTTCTCTTAGCACTTTGTAATATACTCTAGTCTGATTTGTGGGTAAAATAATAAACCTTCACACTGCTTTGTGAACATTTAATAATAGTGTTAATTACGTTCAGCGGGGTCATTATTTTAGAAGGAGTCCTACTCCAATATGACATACGACATTCTAATTGCCTCTAATTTGTTGCGACTCTCCCTGGGCACTTATGTTCCGATGTATATGCTGATATCGGCGTTTTTGACTAGACTAGGAATACTAACAATACTTAGTGTCATGACTGGAGCTAATAAAGTTACTGACATATAATTAACAATTAACACGGCAAAGGCCTTTGCAGGTCCATTAAATGAAGTTGTTAAGCAACCCTACATATTACATCTACTTCTCAGCAATGTAGAGCCAGCACCTTATTAGACTAGCATTTAATTCACAATCTACTTTATATAATATTTCTATCTTGTCTGTAATGTGTTTTGACTGTTATTCCTTTTCATTGACTTACTATGAAGTAATTACACATTTATCTGCTGAACATCTTGTAGCATACCGCTAGCTTGTTATAACATGGGATTAGTAGTGCATGTTTTTGTGTACTGGTAACACTGTGGCAAGAAGCTACACCATTACTGTATGACAAAAATAATTTCAATTTCAATGTAAATATAAGCCACAACAGTTTGTAGCATTAGTCAGACACATGTTCAGAAGCAATCCAAGTCCAATTTCATCAGTCTTAGTTCAGACCAGACCGTTTGCGGGGGATCATCCCACGGTTCGGTCAAGTGTTTCAAAAGAGGGAAGGGACAGCAGCCGGGAAGGGCATCTGGCCATGGGGCTGATGCTGGTGAAGCTACTTGAGATGGAGCCTTATCTTAATCGGCATCTGGACCATATTGGGGCTCAGTTGTTGCGTGAGGGTTTTGGGCAGGGTTTTCGGATCCCATCTGCGCTCCGGGGGGCCTCCTTGTCCATGAGGAATCTGGTTTCGGCTTACCAGCATCCGAGTGTGGTGATGGAGAAATTGGCCAGGGAGGTTTCCATGGGGCGCATGTCGGGCCCCTTTAGTTCACCGCCGTTTGCAGATATTGTAGTTTCCCATTTAGGTGTAGTGTACAAGAAAGAGCCCAACAATTTTCGGCTCATCCATCATTTGTCGTACCCAAAAGGGGGGTCGGTTAATGATGGTATTGATCCGGAACTGAGTTTCGTCGTGTAGACATCCTTTGACGCAGCCGTTCATTGGGTGCAGAAATATGGGGCAGGGGTGTTGATGGCAAAGACGGACATGGAGTAGGCATTTCGCCTCCTCCTGGTTCACCCGGAGAGCCTGCTGCTCATAGGGTGTTATTGGGATTGGGCGTACTTCATAGATCATTGTCTCCCTATGGGTTGCGCGATATCTTGTGCCTATTTTGAGGCCTTTAGCTCATTCCTGGAGTGGGTGGTGAGGGCCCTGACGGGCGTCGAGTCCATTATCCACTACTTGCCTTTCATTGCTTTGGACTCTTGAGTGGGTGGCAGCGCATTTTGAAGTCCCCCTAGTGCCGGGTAAGTCCGAGAGCCCTTGCACGTGTTTGAGCTTTCTGGGTATCACTATTTATACCGAGCGGATGGAGTGCCGTTTACCAGAGGGCAAGCTGGTTGCGCTGCGGCAGGAAGTAGAGCGGGCTGTGAGATTACATAAGATCACGCTTAGGGACTTGCAGTCGCTATTGGGAAAGCTCAACTTTGCCTGTAGGATCATGCCAATGGGGCGGGTGTTTTGTAGGCGCTTAGCGGGTGCTACGGCTGGGATGTCGTCGCCCAGGCATTTTATACGTCTGACGAGGGATCACAGGGACAACTTAGAGGTATGGGCCAGATTTTTGTTCATGTATAACAGCCGCTCCTTGGTTATGTTGCCCGTGGCTAACGTTTACAATTGGGACTTATACACGGACGCGTCGGGGTCGGTAGGTTTTGGGGCTTTTTGCGGGGGACAATGTTGAGCGGACTGGTGGCCGATTGGGTGGAGCAGGGGTTGGTTCGGAATCTGTGTTTATTGGAATTATTCCCTATTGTGACGGCATTGGAGGTTTGGGGGGATTGTTTCAGAAACAGGAAGGTGCGTTTCCACTGCAACAATCAGTCTGTAGTTGGTGCCATTAATTCGTTGACGGCCTCTTCCCCTCCGGTGGTTTGCCTGTTGCGGCACCTGGTGCTGCTATCAAGGACCTCCCCCTCAAGAAGCATATATATATATATATATATGAGAGAGAGAGAGAGAGAGAGAGAGAGAGAGAGAGAGAGAGAGAGATTTTCTCAGGAAAAGGTGGGGTTAATTGTTAACTAATTTGTTATTTATTTTGTTATTTAAGTTGGTATATAATTTGTTGTTTAATTTATTTGAGGGGTTTATTTTAAGGTTATTTATTTGAGGTTTTGTATAAAATACAGTTTAATATATATTTGTATTGTTGTAATAAAATGGCTGCTGTGGCCAATTAATCCAACCTCACTTGTGTTGTCTTCATTCTTAGGTAGAATATGAATGGGGGAGGGGGGTGGAAAGGAGGTCTCAGCAATGGTAAGTAAGGTTAGGGGTGAGACAACATCCTCAGTGCCAATGTCAAGAATTTTACAAAAAGTTAGAGTTTGAAGTTTTTGCTATACAAAACATAACCTTAGAAAAACTTAAAAAAGGAATAAAGGAAGAGAATTTAGTGTAAATAAACAGAAGAGAAGGCAACAAAATGCTTATTATTGGTGTGAGGTGATGGCAAAGGAGTTCAATAAGGTGCAAGTGGAGTGAAATGTTCCTAAACTGACGGCACTTTTAAAGCGTACCTGTCACTTAATTTTTTTTGTAAATGAATAGTTCATGTGAATGTAAGAAATCTTTTGTATTTTCCATCCCTTTTCAGTAACTCTCCTGCCAGCTAATCTATGCAGTTCACAGATCAGTGCCATTTTCACTGAAGACAGACTACAATTAATCAAATCTATGGAGAGAGGAGAGGAGCGGACATGTGAGTGAAGAGCAACACAGAAACACAGGCACAAACCTCCCCTTCAGTAAGATTTCTATCTCACCAGAGCTTTATTCACATCTACATTGCTCAGTTCAGGATAACCTACTGAAACACTGCTAGAAATCTGCTATGAAAGTGGTAGAAATCTGTTAAACCCTTACCATGCTGTGGCTGTGTTTGTTTCTCCCTCACTTAACTCATAATCCTACTGCCCCTTCCAACTCCATAGACTTCTATGTAATCTAATCTGTCAGTGAGTCTTCAGTTATAGACAAATATGGCAGTGAACTGAACAGGCAGGAGAGGAGCTGATAACAGGAGATTTCCAGAGCACTTTCCTCTGATAAGATGCATTACAAATATTCACTTGAACTATTCATGTACAAGACAAATTGAAACCATAGTAACTCTATGGGCTATGGGACGAGCACAGTCAGGGAGGGCGTTCCTCACAGCCCACCTAGACTGTCAGAAATACCCTTCTCACAGATGGCTGAGATCGGTAATGGCACCGATATCTCCAGCCCCGGGGCACATAACGGGAAAGTCGACAGTGCGCTTTATTCAGCGCACTATCAACTTTCTAGCGGTATATAAAATATATTATGTACACTGGGCATAGGTCACTTTACTTAACAGTTTGTGACTTAACAATGGGCAACCAATTAAGAGTTACATTACTGCCATTATAAAGGGCACATGTATTGGTAGTTGCTCCACTGAGTATGGTCAGCAATTTTAAAATCTCTATTATTAGTGGGCTGCTCAGGAGATAGCATTTTGGGATCCACAGTTGTGAACCAGTTTAGTAAAGTTGCAAACAGGTGACTGAAAAAGTGCAAAATAAAACAAATACAATGAAGCAGAAGGTTTTTGGTGTTAGAGAACACATCTAAAAAAATGTTTAGCACTCTAGATTGCTTCTGAAATATTAAGCCTTTTTATGTTTGAAAGTCTCATTCATTCATCGCTCACATTATGACTTCTTGAATGCCAATGTTTTAAGTTGTCATTGACCCCAGGATCACATTGACAATCGTATTCATTTTATGTTCATGTTCTGCTCTGGCAATCATACATTGTTCTGTTTTCCATGAAGCAGGATAAGCCCTGATACTTATCATGAGCATAACTACAGTACCATGGTAACAGGTATAGTGGATGTTATGGGGCCCAACAAGTAAGGGAGCCCATTTTACATCACCGTACTATTAAGGCGCTGAGCGTTAACTGTATGCTCAGCGCGATGTAATAATATGGCGTGAAGCAGGAAGGGGTTAATAGGAATAGATACATACCTTTGTTACTAAAAACCAATGAAGTAATGCAGCAAACAGGGGCAGGAATACCCCATATTGTGCTGCTGTTAGGACTAAGGGAAAACAGATTAACATCATCATCAACGATTATCTCTGCATTGCTTCATTGATTTGTGGCCACAAAGATAAGTTTCTGCTCCTAATAAAGGCCCCAACATGACACTATTATTAGTTTTGGAGCCACTTGCAACCTGACTGACTCTCTTTAATGTATGTCCCCTTAAGTTTACCCTATGTTTACATTGTCCAAATATTAAATAAGAATATTAAATATGCTTCAGTATGCTTATTGTTTCTGTTCAAAAAATAGTCATTAGCTTTTAAGTTGAGGTTGCCGGAAAAGCTGCTTTTTTGTTGTAGATTTTGCTGCAATTTTTTGAGCCAAAGCCAGGAGTGGATTCAGCAGTAGGGTGACATATAAGAGCTTCCTATATATTTCCCATTACTTCTGTAACCACTCCAGGGTTTGGCTCCAGAAAGCGCAGCAAAATCTGCAACAAAAAAAAAAAAACAAAACAGCTTTCCGCAATGTGAGGCCTCAGCCTTAATGTTTTGAACTTGATGCTGTAGGTAGTTATGGTGGAGTAGGGCACCATTACAAGTTTTGCTATGTGGCCCCATAGTTACTTGTTACACCACTGGTAGTTATATATTGTAGAATGTAAACTTCACAATTAAAAATAGACTATACTGTATATATGCTCTTCTGCAGTACTACACAAACCTGGCCGGGTCCAGGTTTGTGTGGGCCCTTGGATGACAGAGCTTCAGTGGACCCCTTTTGGAGCAACTCATGCGCATTGCAGCAAAAAACCCCCCCCAAAAAAAACGAAATTAGGTGTTTTTTTTTCTGATGTAGACCTACTGGAATGGAACTTGTTCAGACGTTGGAAAGTAAAGAGAAATTTGAGGCAGCCATCTGTCTCAGATTCCTCTTTATGTTTTGCCCCCCTGGCTCATGGGTGTGGATGCAGAGCATCAGTATTCCGTTGCGGCTTTCCACCGTTAATTAGGCCCAAATGAATTAGTCTAATCAGTGGGGAATCTCAAGCCATGGCCTCTGTGGCTGAATCTGCTGTAGAATTCTCAGCAAGGTTGAGCAGGATGCTTATTTTTTCTGGCCTCCTGCTCCAATTGTTTTCAATGAGAGGCAGAATGAGAGAAGTACACAGTATAATGTCCCATAGTGGCCCCCCTACACAGTAAAATGTGCCATAGCAGCCCCTGCACACAGTATAATGTCCCAGTTTTTGCTGCATTTTCCTCTCCATTTTTATTTCCCAGCTTTAATATAGGATGAAAAAATGGAGAGAAAAATGCAGCGAATATGCAATGAAAAATATTACAGAAAAAATACAGATGCATTTTCACTGCGTTTTTTTTTCTGCTGCCTTTTATAGCTGAGTTTCCTTACGATTCCACAGCTAAAATTAACATCCTGCGTTTTTAGCATTTTTAACTCCTTCTCACTCCGAGTCATACTATTATGTTGTGCAGAGCGCATACTAAACACTGTGGCCCGGGACTAGTCGCCGGATGCTGGCTGATTAACCCCTTGGATGCAGTGATCACAGCAAAATCTCCCCCACCACCGCCACCCTTCAGATACAATGAACCCAGGAAAATTGTTCATTTTCAAAAAGTGACATTTTATTTGTAAAAGCAGTAAAACATGATAAAAGCAATATACATATGGTATTGCCTTAATCATAATGACCCACTGGACAAAGTCGCCATGACATTTTTAATGCAGAGTGAACACCATAAAAACAAAATGCAAAAAAATAATGATAGAATTGATAGAATGGTTTTTTTCACACGGACCCTCCAAAAATGGTAATAAAAACTAATCAAAATGAGTTGTACTTTCCTTTTGCACCAAAATGGTGCAAAACGAAAGTACAACTCATCACACAAAGACTAAGCCCTCACATAGCTATGTTGACAGAAAAATAAAAAAAAGTTATGGAATTAATTTTGGAAGACGAGAAAGAAAATTTGATAAAAGTCTCCGAGCATTAACGTACAAACTATCCTGTGTCCTTAATTAAAGGGTTAAAACTGAGCTTTTCCACAGCTTTTTTTTTCTTGCAAAGTGTGGAAGAGATTAACCAAAATCTCATTCACTTCGCTGGTACTGTAAAATGCAACATTTTTTTCCTGCTGCATTTCTGCAACAGCCAAAAATGCTGCATAGCCACAATGTGGGACCTCAGCCTAAGGCTAAGGCCCCACGTGGCATCCCACAGCAAAAAATCGCTGTGTTGGCAATGCATCGTGGTTCTTCCCCGCTGCGCTTTGCAAAGAAAGTTCGCAGAGGTTTCCTCTGTGGACTTTCTGCTTCAATTATATCTATAGGGAAACCGCCGGCATTTCCGTAGATATAATTGATATGGTGCGATATCCAAAATTGGAACGGTTTTGGAAATCGCCGCATGTCCACACCACATATTTTACCGCAAAGTTAGGCCCTGGCCTAACTTTGCCTTTTTCCAATGTTTTCAATGGCTTTTGCTGTTACTTATCACGGTGCAGGGAGTTATCAGATTTAAGTTAAAGATAGCTACTAGAGATGAGCGAACTGACTCATACTGACCCGGGTTCTATCCAAATATTTGGAATTGTAACTTTTTTTTGCAAAACTAAACAAAGGGAGATTTGTATCATGTGAACTAAAATGGCTGTCACATTATACTCTGGACTCTCTTCGGACCCAAAGTATACTAGGTGGAAGCCCATGGGAGTTGAAAAAAATAAAAAACATTCATACTCTCCTTCCCTTACCTCTTTTGGGCCTCCTCATGACATCTGCTACTTTCCTGGTAACGTCTTGAGCCCAGAGTCACTGCTGAAGCCTGTGATTGGGCCACCAGTGGTCACATGGGTACAAAAAGCATCATGTCAAGAGTATAATAATGTCTCTTTCACTTTGACATAACCTCGGCTTTGTTTGTTGAGCTAGAAATTGGATAGATAGGTTCCTAGGAGCCCTGACAGTGTTATATTTAAACCAATTTAAGGTGTGGTTGTTACCAAACCTGTTCGAACCGAAACAAATCTTGCACCCAAGCCCCCCCGAACTCAAAACAAAATGAATCCTCAGAGGTTGGCCCATTTCTCATAGCTGTAGTGTTTTTGTAGAAACCAATTCATGACTGGGCTATTTTTCCTGGTTCATGACTGGATATTTTTTCTCTGTTTTTTTTTTTTCGTACATGCGGTTTTGAGGGCTTTAATTTTTTTATTATTTTTTATTTTTTATTTTTATTCAAATAATTTTTGTGTTTTATTTTTTAGATTGAAAAAAAATATTTTTATAGCACAAAGTGCTGCTAAAATATTTTTTAAAATAGTTTTCTCTCTCTGTTACAGTAATTTTCATGGAGGTGACACATCGTTTTAAGTCACATAGTGGGAGTAGAACCTGTGATGTGGATATGTTAATGACATTCTTTTTTTAATTTTAATTTATTTTTGTATGCTTTTGCCTGAATATTTTTTTATTTATTTACACATTGTGCCCCCCATAAAGTCATAATAGATGTTTGGGAGCATTTTAAAAGCTCCTGCAGTTCTTGGAAGTTGGCGGATCACAGCCAGTTTCCAAAGTCTATACGCAGCTCTCATTGAGCACTATGTATATAGCAATTGGGATGTACAGGGCCATCATTGAAGAGCTAAACAGCTGATGCTCTGGATGTCAACAGGTGGTCGACAAGTGGTTAAACTTCAGTAGTTCTGTATCCTTAGCAATTCAAAGGAAAATACTGAGTGCTCTACCTTATGATCTCATAAACAGTGAGGGTTCCAGTAGACAGATTCCCAACAAACACACTTTTATATTACATTTTAGAGATATACCATCAATGTTTTAATTTAATGAATATGATAGCTTTTTACTTTTTATGTTTTATGGAACATTATATTAAATAATAGGTTTAAAATACATATACATATGGAATAGCCACTACCATTCTGAAGATCTTCACTATGAAAAATTAGAAATTAAAACGATCCTCTTTATTTCCACATGCAATGTTTCGACTTTACGTTTGAGCCTTTCTCAAGTACAGAGCTGAAACATTGCATGTGGGAATAAAGAGGATCATTTCTTTGGAGTGCTGTCTGGATTTCTCACTTTTCATATTTAAGGGCAATTGAATCTTGACCTTTAAGGAGTGCAACCACCATAATACTGTGTGGGGGCCACTGTGAGCATATAATACTGTGTGGGAGCCACTGAGGAGCATATTATGCTGTGTTGGGGCCACTGCGGAGCATATAATGCTGCTTGGGGGCCACTGCGGAGCATATAATGCTGCTTTGGGGCCACTGCGGCGCATATAATGCTGCTTGGGTGCCAGTGTGGAGCATATAATTGCTTTGGGGCCACTGCAGAGCATATAATGCTGCTTTGGGGCCACTGCGGAGCATATAATGCTGCTTTGGGGCCACTGCGGAGCATATAATGCTGCTTTGGGGCCACTGCGGAGCATATAATGCTGCTTTGGGGCCACTGCGGAGCATATAATGCTGTGTTGGGGCCACTGCGGAGCATATAATGCTGTGTTGGGGCCACTGCGGAGCATATAATGCTGCTTTGGGGCCACTGCAGAGCATATAATGCTGTGTTGCGGCCACTGCGGAGCATATAATGCTGTGTGGGGGCCACTGCAGAGCATATAATGCTGTGTTGGGGCCAATGCAGAGCATATAATGTTGTGTGGGGGCCACTGTGGAGCATATTATACTGTCCCAGTATTGTTTACATGACGGGTGCTGCGCTGCTCATTCACCATGTTCTTGATAACTGCGGTTATGGGTACTAAAGCTGTATCTCTTTCAAGTATCTGAGATATCGCTGCAGCACCCGTAACCGCCACTATCAAGAATTCGCTCTAGGGAGGGGGTAGGGGGATCCTGATGGGCAGCCGTTGGAACCAATCCAGTTGCAGTCACTGACGTACTGATGCTGTGCGCAGCGGCAGGTTTCTGCATAGCAGCCCAGGCCAGCAGTGTGAAAGGTAAGTACAACTTAACCACGCAAACAAAAAAAGAACTTTTCCCCCTATTTTGCCCCCAAATCTTTCAACTTCACTGACCACTCTGATAACTACAACCCCTAACAACTCCAGATGCTGTGGGTCTGTTGAGAGTTGTAATTCCCCCCCTTCCACCCCAGCTAATTTCTCACTGTATTGTTATGCTGGTGCCTGCTCTAGGGCTCCAGCATAACAATACCTAAGTCTCAGAAACTCCAATACTGCTATAGGGGAGACCAGTGAAGGGGCCGCTGTATGGGCATACTGGTCCCCTATACTGTATGGGGACCATTGATGGGGTCATGGGGGGTCAGTGATGGAGGCCAATAGCCTGGGGGACATTAAAGGGGTTGTGAAGGATAACATTTTTTTTTTAATTACACTGGGACAGGTAAAAAAAAACAAAAAAAACCCAAACTTTCTCTCCTGTCCCCAGTGTCACCCAGCGCGGTTCGGCCTGCAGCTCTGTTTTCTTCCAGCGCAAGTTCCCCCCTGCACGTGACGTCACATGACCCCTGAAGCCAATCAGTGGCCTAAAGGAAGGGACCTGGGATGTCACAGCCAGTGAGAACTTCCGGCAAAAGAAGACAGCGGAGCTGCAGGACCGGACCGGGCTGGGACCTGCTGACACCGGAGGACCGGGGATAGGTGAGTATGTTTAGTATGTTTTTTTTTTTTTTTTTTTTTTTGGGGGGGGGGGGAGGGGATTAACCTCTCCCGGACTAATTAGAAAAAAGACAAAAATTATACTGGACAACCTCTTTAAAGTGTAGCGCATTAGGGGGTTATATTAAAGGGGTTGTCCAGGCATAATTTGTTATGGTTTATCCTCAAGATAGAGACCGATCAGCTGTATGGAGCCACTTCTGGCGCCCGTCCTGTACACAATACAGGGCCAGAAGCAGAAAGCTCTGTCCACTGTGTATTAGCCGGGCACCTTAACTGCATCTCAGCACTTATTGAAGTCAGTAAGAGCTGAGCTGCAGTGAAGGCGCCGGGCTGCTATACAGCGGATGGATCTTTCTACTTCCAGCCCTGTGTTGTGTACAGAACAGGCGCCGGAAGTGGCTCCGAACAGCTGATAGGGCCGTGTGTCAGCCCTCTACCGATCAGGTATTTATGGCCTATCCTGACCATAGGCCATAAAAAAAGATTAACCCTGGACAACCCCTTTAATATGCCCCACACAGTTTAATGTCCCCCCCCCACAGGATGTTAGCCCCCATCACTGCTCCCACACAATATAATGGCTCCATCACTGTTCCCCATACAGTATGGGGGACCAATGAAGAGGTCACTGTATGGGGGGGACCAGTGAATTGGCCATAAAAAAATTTGGCCCAGACAACCCCTTAAAAGAGGTTGTCCATAAACTAGAGCGACCACTGTGGCGGCTGCCAGGGCAGGTGTAGAAATAAAAAAAAATTTCAAAAAAGCATACTCACCTGTCCCCAGCACCCCGTTGTCCCCTGCCTGTGTCTGTTCGGTCTCATGGCGGCGCCTCATTTCTGGAAATCCTGTACCTAATTGGTCTTAGCGGTCACATGAGGTGCAGGACTCCCAGCAAGGAGTCGCCAGCACAAGACTGAATGGACACTGGCAGCAGACAACGGAGCGCCGGGGACAGGCGAGTATGCTTTTTTATTTATTTATTTTTTATTTTACACCTCCCGCAAGGGACATAGGTTGCGCCAATTCCTGGACAACCTCTTCAAAGGATTTATCCATCTTTCTAATATTGATGGCCTGTCCTTAGGATAGGCCATCAATATTACATTTGTGATGATACAACAGCCAGGACCTCTGCAGATCAGCTTTTCCAGGACAGTGCGGCTACAGGTAACAATTCTAGGAGCCACGCTGTTCACTTGCCATACAGGGTGTAGCAGTGGGCTTAGGAAGTACAGTGGTGCACATGGTATAGTGGGTGAGCAGCATGGCTCCCAACATGTTATTACCTTTAGCCGCCCTGTCTCGGTACCGCTGATCTGCAGGGGTCCTGATGGTGGGCCCCTAGAAGCAATTCCACTGGTGGGCCCTAGACATCCCAGTCCGACACTAAAACTACCTATTCCAGAATAGACAAAAGAACACTATACAAAAACTAGATCAGAATAACAAAATCTGGAAGGAAATGCGCACGGTCGAACAATATATCCAACAACCAGAAGCCTAGATATAAATAAGCTCAGTAACTCCGCCTTAATAAACCAGGCAAGGCTAGGTGATAACTAAATCCGGATCAGAATGCAAGACAGTGGATAGCAACTGCCCAAGCAAGATAATAGCTAAAAACATAAAGCAGCAGAAGGACCTTTGCTGCTCGTAACAAAACCATAAATATTTGAAGTGGGATAATCCCTTGAGTTTATGTGTTTGAATTTTGGTAGGTTACAGCTCTATTGTTTTATCCTGGATAGTTGTTGGGTTGAATTCAGATAGGGACAGTTCAGTATTTCTTTCTGCTCACTAACGCATCTCCCATTCGCTCCATTTCTGAATCATCTCCTCCTTTTTACAACCCTCAGCATTTGGACACTCTCATTCACTGTTGACTTGAAGTACTTTGTTTTCTGCCAGTATTGATATATGCTTCATTTATGTAGTTTTCTTACCATCTGATTGTTGTGCAATTCATCCACACTAGAGATGGATGAACCTCTGAAGATTTGTTTTGGGTTTGGACAGTTTGGCCGAAAGATTAGTTTTGGGCCAAACTTCATGGGATAAAACCATAAGTTAAATTATTATAATCGGGAGTCTCTTCAGACCCCAAAGTATAATAGGTGTAGGCAGAGGCGTAGCTAGCGGGGGGAGCAGAGGGGGGCGCCTGCCCCGGGCCCACTGACATTGTAGGGCCCACCCCGGGGCCGCCATTAATACATCTTTTACTTTTAACTAGATCGGTATCTGCAGACACCGATCTAGTTAAAACGTTTCCTACAACTTGACTGTCTTGTAAGCCGCAAGCCACTTCAGGCCATTAGGGGGCATAATTTATATTAGGAGGCATTATTTACATAAGGGGGTGATCATTGATATAAGGGGTCATTAGAGGTACACTATTTGTGTCAGGGGTAATCAGGGGCATAATATGAGGGGGCAATTAATTTAATTAAGGTGACACTTGGACTTTATTAAGACTAAAGCCCCATGTAGCGGGCCGCAGCAAAAAAGCACTGCAGGAAAAACCACGGCAGTAACGCATTGTGGTTTTTCCCGCAGCGCTTTTACAGAAGGTCCGCAGAGGTTTCTTTTGCGGACTTTTTGCTTCCATTATACCTATAGAGAACCTTCAGTGTTTGCGTAGGTATAATTGACATGCTGCGATTTCCAAAACCGCAACGGTTTTGGAAATAGCAGCGTCTCCGCTGCACACATTTTTCCTCAATGTGTCGATGGGATTTGCTAGAATCCCATCTACTTTGCAGGAACTGTAAAATGGCGCATTTTTTTCCTGTGGGGTTTTTGCCACGTGGGGCCCCTATCCCATCCCCACTTTGCAGTAAAATACGTGCAGCAGACACGCTGCGATTTCCAAAACAGTCGTGGTTTTGGAAATCGCAGCATACCTATGGAAACACTGGCGGGTTCCCTATAGATATAATTGAAGAAAGTCCACAGAGGAAGCCTTTGCGAACTTTCTGTGCAAAGTGCAGCAGGAAGAACAGCGCTTTTTTGCTGCGGGACAACACGTGGGGCCTTAGCCTTAAGGAGTTTTCCAGCTCATTTTTATTGATGATCTATCTTCAGAATAGATCATCAATAAGAGATAAGTGATTCCCACCAGCTGTATGAAGGGGCTATGGCGCCTGTTTATATCACATGCTGTCTGTTTATAGTGACCGTGTGATGTGATTACAGTCTTGTCACATAGATGTGTATATGACGAGGCTGTAGTTACATTACATGGCTGCTTTGAAATGAATGACATAAATGTAAACAGAGAAGGGGTCACGGCGCTTACATAGGTACCACGGTTCATTCAAACCGCTGATCCTGGGGGGCCAGGGTATTGGAACCCCACTATTTTTTTTTCACCTTTTGTTTACCTTTTAGTTAGGAAATGCCTGGAGCATTATTAATAAGGGGCACTATTTAAAGGGGGTGCAGAGGGAAGTTATTAATAAAAATATGCACTTGGGGGTATTCATTATGGGGGTGTTATATTATACATTTCATAATTGGGGTTAAAAACAGCAGGATGGGTGTGCAGGTGAGGACAATGTGGGTTAGGTGCCTGGAAAAGTGAGGAGCCAAAGATGTGGGTGCTGCAAACTTTACAGAGACTGGAAGAAGTGGTCGTGGCGGTCCAGATGCAAGATACGGGGAATATGAATGATTAAGTAGAGACGTCACCAGTAAGTCACTAAATGTTACTGCCCTGTATTCGCCTAAATCGTCTGCAGAGCCCTGTGTAGATCCAATATATACCACTATACGGTCACTGTATAGTGATAATATTGGTATACCTAAATTGGGGGCCCACTTGGACATGTTCGCCCCCCTGTGCTGAACCCCTAGCTACGCCTCTGGGTGTAGGCCAAGGAGAGGTGTGGAAAAATAACAAACAGTTATACTTGTCTTGCCTCACCTCTTCTGGCCCTTCTTGCAGCGTGTGCAGCTCTCTCTGGGTCCACTTCTGGCCTCTTTGGTGACATGGGGGTCACCGCTGAAGGGAGCTCAGAGTTTAATAATTTCACTTCTGATTTGCGGTTCATTCATCTCTAATCCTCAATAATAAGTCCTGATGGTTTCTAAGGACCTTTAGCCACAATTAGCAGTGAACAACACCGCAAAACTGGACTTAGCAGTTGACTTTTCCACTTTTTCATGTAGATCAGTGGTTCTCAACCTTTTCAAGTGAAGTACTCTCTAGTGATAAAACGTCTGAACCGAGTACCTCCAAGTAGCGATCACTTATAAATGCTAATAAAAGCTTTGTGTGAAACCTTCATTGACAATTATGTAATGGCCCCCTCAGTGCCCACACATGTAATATAATGGTCCCCTCAGTGCCCACACATGTAATATAATGGTCCCTTCAGTGCCCTCACACTCAGTAGAATGTCCACATCAGTGTCCTTATACTCAGTATAATGGCCCCGTCAGTGCCCCTACATGTACTATAATGACCCTCACACTTCAGTGCCCCACGTGTAATATAATGATCCCACAGGTAATATAAAGGCCTCCACATGTAAAATAACTCCCACAATGCCCCCCCACATATAATTAAATGGCCCCCACATTGCAACCATATATAATGGTCCCCAAACTCCTCGATGTTTAAGGAGTGATAAGTTGCATTCATTACTTAACTATAGGGTGAATTAAGGGTACCATGGGTCTCAGGCTATTAAGAAACTGTCTCCCCCTCTCATTCATGCCAAAGATCCCTATGATAGTATAATGTCCCATAGTGGCCCCCATACAGTATAATGTCCCTGAGTGGCCCCTACATTAATTAAATTAGAAATTCAACCAACATAGGGATTTTCTAACAATTTCAGGTTTGTCCAAACCCACATTTTCTGGGGTTCTGCTGAATCTGACCCTCGAAGTATAATTAGCGGCCTTCATAGATGACACAGGGACAGCTGAGGCCTGTGTGCCTTTACAGGCTGTCCCTGATGTCATGTATGGAGGCTGTAAGAGCATGGAAAGCTGCTCAGGAGTCCAGGGTAGGTGAGTAACATTGTTTGCTATTTTAATCATCTCCCCTGGGCCCCCGCTAATTATACTCTGAGGGTCAAAAGGGACCCCAGAGTATAATAGTAATTTGTGCGTACCGAACCCCACAAACTACCATTAGGGGTGCAGGGGCTCTTGCTGTGGCACATACCCCTAGGGATAGCTAGACATACCCCAAGGGCTACGTATACCAGGCCTTGAGAACCACTGGTATACAGTCATATGAAAAAGTTTGGGCACCCCTATTAATCTTAATCATTTTTAGTTCTAAATATTTGGGTGTTTGCAACAGCCATTTCAATTTGATATATCTAATAACTGATGGACACAGTAATATTTCAGGATTGAAATGAGGTTTATTGTACTAACAGAAAATGTGCAATATGCATTAAATCAAAATTTGACCGGTGCAAAAGTATGGGCACCTCAACAGAAAAGTGACATTAATATTTAGTAGATCCTCCTTTTGCAAAAATAACAGCCTCTAGTCGCTTCCTGTAGCTTTTAATCAGTTCCTGGATCCTGGATGAAGGTATTTTTGACCATTCCTCTTTACAAAACAATTCCAGTTCAGTTAAGTTTGATGGTCGCCGAGCATGGACAGCCCGCTTCAAATTATCCCACAGATGTTCAATGATATTCAGGTTTGGGGACTGGGATGGCCATTCCAGAACATTGTAATTGTTCCTCTGCATGAATGCCTGAGTAGATTTGGAGCTGTGTTTTGGATCATTGTCTTGCTGAAATATCCATCCCCGGCGTAACTTCAAATTCGTCACTGATTCTTGTACATTATTCTCAAGAATCTGCTGATACTGAGTTGAATCCATGCGACCCTCAACCTTAACAAGATTCCTGGTGCCGGCATTGGCCACACAGCCCCAAAGCATGATGGAACCTCCACCAAATTTTACAGTGGGTAGCAAGTGTTTTTCTTGGAATGCTGTGTTTTTTGGACGCCATGCATAACGCCTTTTTGTATGACCAAACAACTCAATCTTTGTTTCATCAGTCCACAGGACCTTCTTCCAAAATGAAGCTGGCTTGTCCAAATGTGCTTTTGCATACCTCAGGCGACTCTGTTTGTGGCGTGCTTTCAGAAACGGCTTCTTTCGCATCACTCTCCCATACAGCTTCTCCTTGTGCAAAGTGTGCTGTATTGTTGACCGATGCACAGTGACACCATCTGCAGCAAGATGATGCTGCAGCTCTTTGGAGGTGGTCTGTGGATTGTCCTTGACTGTTCTCACCATTCTTCTTCTCTGCCTTTCTGATATTTTTCTTGGCCTGCCACTTCTGGGCTTAACAAGAACTGTCCCTGTGGTCTTCCATTTCCTTACTATGTTCCTCACAGTGGAAACTGACAGGTTAAATCTCTGAGACAACTTTTTGTATCCTTCCCCTGAACAACTATGTTGAACAATCTTTGTTTTCAGATCATTTGAGAGTTGTTTTGAGGAGCCCATGATGCCACTCTTCAGAGGAGATTCAAATAGGAGAACAACTTGCAATTGGCCACCTTAAATACCTTTTTTCATGATTGGATACACCTGGCTATGAAGTTCAAAGCTCAGTGAGGTTACAAAACCAATTTTGTGCTTCAGTAAGTCAGTAAAAAGTAGTTAGGAGTATTCAAATCAATAAAATGATAAGGGTACCCAAATTTTTGCACCAGTCAAATTTTGGTTTAATGCATATTGCACATTTTCTGTTAGTACAATAAACCTCATTTCAATCCTGAAATATTACTGTGTCCATCAGTTATTAGATATATCAAATTGAAATGGCTGTTGCAAACACTCAAATATTTAGAACTAAAAATGATTAAGGTTAATAGGGGTGCCCAAACTTTTTCATATGACTGTAAATGACAGTCCACGCCATGTCACACTTTTCAGATTTTTATTTGGTTAAAACTTTGAAAACCATGTATCATTTTCATTCCACTTCACAATTATGTGCTACTTTGTGTTGGTCTATCACTTAAAATCTCAATAAAATACAGTTAAGTTTGTGGTTGTAAGGTGACAAAATATGAAAAAGTTCAAGGGGTATGAATACTTTTGCAAGCCACTGTATATCTTAGATGGAAAAAAAATTACCATTATGCAGTCACATTTCTAGCAAATAAGATTATAGAAACTAAATCACATATTTGTAATTTAGCCTTCATTGTCTTGCTTAAGGGAAATATGGCCCATTGGTGACATGCTAGCAAAACTGATTTATAGTTTGGCTCATCTTAACATCAAAGTAATCATGCATCACATTTTGAAGAAATATATAGCCAAGGGATTGTGATGGAATAAACTGAGTTCACCTTCTTTGGACTAAAATTTCAATAAAATCAGATTTGAATTAATTGGTTCAATGTGTGTTAACAGTGAGAAAACACACCGAATTCTACTGAAGTTTCACTACTTTCTAAGCAGCTCAATTCAGGACCAAAATATTATCTTGGATTTCAGGTCATTATTTAAATCATCATGTTTCAATCCACTTGCCGGTATATCAGTTTTATTACAATTATATAGAGCATAAACATTTAAAAGTAAAAATGCTAAATTTAATCGGTAAAACTAAGCATTCTGCAATTTTTTCCTGAAATGCCTCTATAAATCAATCACACACTAATTCTGATGCAATCATTCTATATTCTGAAGTATTTTGCTCCAAAGAAAAGTAATAGAAGATGTGTCAAAGTGTATGAAGTTGAGTGTCAGTTATACATCTATCCAAACTACTTTGCACGCTATTGCAGCAGTCAGAGTATAAATGGAGCCCTATTTACATTAGCTTCCTGGCAGTAAATCAGTTATTTTTATTGATGTATTGTTTATAACTGTTTCACTCTGCAATTTACACCCTGCAAACTACAGCTTACGTGTGAATGAAAAAAATGGTTTCCCAGTGTTAGCAATTTCTGTGTGGATTAGTTTATTAAATACAGCTAATGATTTGTAGACAGAAATATAGGGATACCTGACAAGCAGGGATTGATGGCTGCTGTGGATTGATAGCTCACTAGTTAAGCACTGGGCTCCTGGTTCAAATCTCAACATCTGCATAGCGTTTGTATGTTCTCCCTGTGTTTGTGTTTGTTCTCTCCCAATTTCCAAAAATATGTTCATGGGTAAATTGGCTTCCCATAAAAAAATTAACCCTTGTGGGTGTTGGGATGAGCGCCTTTACGGTAGCCACTAACTCCCCTATTCTACAAAACTTCCTGCACTTTGAGCGCCTTGAAAAAAGCGCATTACAAATTCTTCTCGATATTTAGCTGATGGATCCACTTTCACAATGAACTGCTCATTTAGACATAGCCAAAAGAACAGAAATGTGTCACAAAAGTTATTCTGTAAATTATGCTGTTATGTTAAATGACTGCCCATTCAGGGGCTGAGAAATTTCATGTTATATCATTAATTACAGGAGATGTTTAATTGCTATTACCTGCTGCTCAGATCTTGCTGTCTGCCTATTGTGGATATTATTTAGCTACAGTGCCTACAGGATGTCTTATGTAGTCATTGACACAACTCCTGTCTCATTATTGGTTAAGATAGCTACTCTCTCCGACCCCCTGCAGCTCAGCCTCCTTAGATTAGCTCTTGTGTATAAACACAAGTCTATCATGAACTCACCAGGAAGTCTATGCTTAGAGAGTAGATTTCCAGAACATCATGGGCAGATTGCTAAACCACTAGTGGTAAAAAATGTTTGTCAGGTAATTGTCATACATATAATGAGGACAGGACTGGATCAAGGTTTATGGAGGCCCGTTAATTTACATAATCACTATTACATATTCTTTCCATCCTTATACAAGTCTATGATGCTTTGAAATTTGGAGTAGACCTGTAGTTGGGCTGGGAAATATAGTTGTAATATAGATGCTCAAATATGGAGGCAATACACAATGTCAGAGCCATTACAGACCAGTATATTCAGGCTTATGTCATCTTTTTATTTTTGCCACAACCAGTGGTGGGATTCAAATTTTTTAACAAGAGGCTTCATGGTGAAGGGGAGGCAGACCACGTCCTCTTTAACATAAACCACACCCCCTTTTGGATCTTCCCCATGCCCCCTGTCACCAACTGTGTTCACTGTGCCCCTAAAACAAATTATATTCTAATATACTGTATTATACATGGTTTATATTTCAATATATGAAACGGGTTATCCACCTTTCTAATATTATCCAACTTTCAATATTACATCTGACAGACAAGACCCTGCAGATCGGCTTTCCCAGGACAGCGTGGTGACTAGTAATGTTATCATATTGAGAGCCACGCTGCTCCCCTGCCATAGGATGTGCACTGCTGCGGGCCCACTATCTTTGTGGAGCCCACTCCAGAGCCGCCGCAAACAGACACATATTTCATCTGTATCGGCGTCTCCAGGGCACCAAAACAGTTTATATACGTAGTAAAGCTGGAAAAACTGCTTCCTGCTCTACCATTTTGTAACCTGGAGGCCGCAGGCGTGTGGGAACTTGCAACCTCCAGGTGTGATGGCAACCGCTGAACACGTCACCGTCCTGACCCAGGGCGCGATGACGTCACTACATTGCGTCTCCTGACCCGGGACGCTGATGGTGCGTGAAGCGGGTTGTGAAGAAGTGATGGTGGCAAGTCAGGTGCATCAGGGGATTGAAGGCAGGTAAGTATTTTTTATTTATTTTTTGGTTGGGGGGGGGTCATGGGGTTGCTTTAATATTAGGGGGCAATAACGATATAAAGGTGCTCATTGGGGCAAGTGGTGGTATTATAAAGAACTCATTAAGGGGTATTATTAATACAAGAGGGGGTATTGGCAGGCAGCATTGATATAAAGGGGTATTAACTTATGGGGTATTGGACTATATTAATTTACGGTGAGCATTATTGATTTAAAGGGGTTGTCCAGGAATTTCAGAAGTCAGGGTGGAGACAGTGGAACATGAAAAAAAAAAAACATACCTTTCCCCAGTGTCCGCCACCACTGTCCAGTCCAGCACATACCGTGGCTTTGCCGGTGGAAGCCCCTTTGCCACACATGACTGCTGAGGCCAATCAGTGACCACAGGAAAGGAAATGATGATGTCACTTACATATGTCACTGGTTCCTTTCTTGTGGCCGCTGATTGGCCTCAGCAGTCAGGTGCAGCGCAGAACTTCTGCCGGCAAAGGAATAGCACATGCTGGACTGGGCAGTGGCGGCAGACACTGGTCCAGGGGCGTAACTACCGGGGTAGCAGCGGTAGCAGCTGCCACAGAGCCCGGGACTTTATGGGGCCCCGCGGGCCCCCGATGCTTTTTTTTTTTTTTTTTTTTTTTTTAAGGCCGTTACCTGCTGGAGTAAACCCAGCAGGTAACGGGCCCTATATACTTACCGTTCCCTGGGGTCCCGCTCACGGCCGCCTGCGCTTCCGATTCTGCGGGGATCGGTTTGTGAGGTCGCGGCCCGAACCCCACAAACTCTGCTATCATTATACTCCGGGGTCTTTTCATACCCCAGAGTATAATAATCGGAAGCCTAGAGTTGGTGAGGGAACATAAAAAACAATGCACTTACCTCTCCTACGCTTCTCCAGGCTTCGGGCCTGTTTGGTGACGTCCCAGACGTCAGCGGACGTCATTTTGCGTCGCGACGTCGGCACGCATCACGTGACGCCTGCCTGGTCCAACATTGAAGAAAGCCGAAGTAGCAGGGAGTGAACCGGAGCGAGGAACAGGTAAGCAACATTGTTTTTTTATGTTTCTATCCTCCACTGGATCTCCGATCATTATACGCTGGGGTCTGAAAAGACCCCAGAGTATAATAATTGTTCATGGGTGGTCCACGATGGGACATATAATAGTATGTGCAGGGGCCACTATGGGAAAAATACTCAGTGCAGGGGCCACTATGGGGAATAATACTGTGTGCAGGGGCCACTATGGGATATAATACTGTGTGCAGGGGCCACTATGGGGCATAATACTGTGTGCAGGGGCCACTATGGGGAATGATACTGTGTGCAGGGGCCACTATGGGGAATGATACTGTGTGCAGGGGCCACTATGGGGAATGATACTGTGTGCAGAGGCCACTATGGGACATGATACTGTGTGCAGCGGCCACTATGGGACATGATACTGTGTGCAGCGGCCTCTATGGGACATGATACTGTGTGCAGGGGCCACTATGGGACATGATACTGTGTGCAGGGGCCACTATGGGACATGATACTGTGTGCAGGGGCAATTATGGGGCATAATACTGTGTGCAGGGGCCACTATGGGGCATAATACTGTGTGCAGGAGCCACTATGGCACGTAATAGTGTGCGCAGGAATGCGTTTTTGGGGGGGGGGGGGGCATGTCAAATGTTCGCCTTGGGGCCCAGCCATTCCTAGTTACGCCACTGCACTGGTCTAAGGTGAGTATGATTTTTTTTATTTATTACTTATTTATTTTTTATCGGCATCCTCTCTGAAATTCCTGGACAACCCCTTTAAAGAGGTTGTCCAGGCTAAACATAAATTTTTAATTAGGCCAGAGGAGGTGAAAAAAAACCCCCCAAAAAAACATACTCACCTTTCCCCGGTACTCTGGTGTCCTCCCAGCGTGGTCCAGTCCTGCAGCTCAGCTGCTTTCTTGCTGTGGAATTTGTCGCTGGCTGTGACGTTCCCTCAGTGGTCACGTGCAGCGGGTACTTCCGCCGGAAGACAACAACAGAGCAGCAGGACTGGACCGCGCAGGGAGGCAACGGAGCATTGGGGACAAGTGAGTATGTTTTCTTGTTTTGTTTTGTTTTTCTTTCACCACTCCCGGTCGATTTAAAAAATAAGATTTGAGTCCATTTTTGCCTGGACAACCCCTTTAAGGGTATATGCAGAAATATTATTATTATTATTATTTTATTATTATTAGGGTGAACACAAGGGGCATTATTAATTGATGGGTACTCTTAATTTAAAGGTTTAAACTTTTAATGCAGACAGCAGGGGAGGGTTATAATGCATCTTCCCCTCCTTACCGGTGCTGGGTTGGCTGTCACCTTGTATGTATACAGAGCAGCAGCTGCAGCAGTGATGTCAACAAGACCATGGGCAGCCAAATACTGTATACTGCTGTACTGCTGAGCACAGGGATTGGCTGTAGAGGTCCCGTTAACTTGACGTCACTGCTGCAGCCACTCCGTATACAGAGCAGTGAAGGTGACAGGCGGCCCAGCACAGGAACAGAGGGGAGGATGCAGGTAACTGTTAGCGCATTTTTATTTTATAACTCTCCCCTGCTGCATACATTGAAATGTCTGATCCTGGACAACCTCTAAGACATCATACAGGCGGTATTATTAACTGAAGGGGCACACAGCGGCATTCATTTAAAGATACATACAGTGGTATTATTCGTTTATAGGAGATTTTTATATTATATATTTTATAATTGGGGGTAGCAGCAGGATGGAGGCTTTGTGTAGGTGAGGACAATATGGGTCAGGTGCCTGGAAAAGTGAGGAGCCAAAGATGTCTGTGCTGCAGATTTTACAGAGAGAGGTCACAGCTGGAAGAAGTGGTCATAGCGGTCCAGAGGGAAGAGAAGGGAAATGTGAAGGATTAGTTAGAGACATCACCTGTAAGTCACTACATGTAACTGCACTATATTCACCTAAATGGTCTGCAGAGCCCTGTGTAGAGCTGGTATATACTACTACTACTGTTCTATACAGTGGTGAACCTAGCCTCTTTGCTGCCTGAGGCGGACTATAGAATGACGCTCCCCCCCCCAAAAAAAAAAAAAAAAAAAATTGCGTTTCCATGCTACTAGCTTCACACACTGTTATCGTCGCACAACATACACAATATACAAAGTTATGAAACACTTTTTAAGAATTCTTCTTACTGCATTACTTCAGTATCAGATCAACAACACGGCATTAACAATGAAAGTAACTTCACACATCTTCTGCTTGGTGGATGGACGAGCCCACGCGGCCCCCATTCTCTATAATAGGAGCGCCGCAGATATCTGAGTACTGGACTTTGGGTATCTTCGGCGCTCCCATTGAAGTGAATGAGAGCCACATGGGTTCGTCCATCCAGCAAGCGACACACCTATATATATGGCTGCAGTCAGTCTGAATTCCTACCCAGTGGGGGGAAAAAACCCAATTCTCAGGCTCAGTGGGGGTCTCAGCAGACAGACTCCCCTCACTCAGGTATTTATCCTCTATCATTTAGGTGAATACAGGGCAGTAACATTTTGTGACTTACAGGTGACGTCTCTGACTAATCCTTCACATTTCCCTTCTCTTCCCTTTGGACCGCCATGACCACTTCTTCCAGCTGTGACTTGTCTCTGTAAAGTTTGCAGCACAGACATCTTTGGCTCCTCTCTTTTCCAGGCACCTGACCCACATTGTCCTCTCCTGCACAAAGCCCCCATTCTGCTGCTACCCCCAATTATAAAATATATGATATAACCCCCCATAATGAATAATACCCCCAAGTGCATCTTTATATTAATAATGTCCGTGTGTACCCTGTATAAATAGTGCCCCTTAGGTGTTAACTAATTAAAAGGTTTTCCAGGTTATTAATAAACTAATCAGTGGGGCTCAAAAACCCAGAACCCACACTGATCATCTGTTTGAATGAACTATGGTACCTGTGTAAGCGCCGTGACCGCTTCTCTGTTTACATAGTGTCATTCATCTCATAATAGCCATATAATGTAACTACAGCCTCGTCCTATACACGTCACTATAAACAGACAGCATGTGATATAAACAGGCGCCATAACCCCTGTTTATAGTGCCCCATTTACACACCCTATAATGTTCCACAGCAGCCCCTGCACACAGTATTACAGCCTGCAGCGGCCCCTGCACACAGTATTATGCCCCGCAGCGGCCCCTGCACACAGTATTATGCTCCATAGTGGCCCCTGCGCACTGTATTATGCCTCGCAGTGGCCCCTGCACATGGTATTATGCTCCATAGTAGCCCCTGCACACGGTATTATGCTCCATCGTGGCCCCTGCAAATGGCATTATGCCCCGCAGTGGCCACTGCACATGGTATTATGTTCCACAGCAACCCCTGCACACGGTATTATGCTCCATAGTGGCCCCTGCACACGGTATTATGCTCCATAGTGGCCCCTGCACTGGTATTATGCTCCACAGTGGCCCCTGCACAGGGTATCATGCTCCACCGTGGCCCCTGCACAGGGTATTATGCCCCATAGTGTCCCCAGCACACGGTATTATGCTCCATAGCGGCCCCAGCACACGATATTATGCTCCATAGCGCCCCCAGCACACGGTATTATGCTCTATAGTGACCCCTGCACTCGGTATTATGCTCCACAGTGACCCCTGCACACGGTATTATGCCCAATAGTTGCCCACCCATGAACTATTATTATACTCTGGGGTCTTTTCAGACCCCAGAGTATAATGATCGGAGACCCAGGGGAGGTGACAAACATAAAAACTAGTGTTACTTACCTATCCTGGACACCGGTGCACTCCTGCAGCCTTTGGCCCTGTTTAATTGCGCACACACGTCACGTGATCAGGCCGGCGACGCGACCTGATGACGTCACCAAAGGCCCAAGCCTGCTCGGAGTAACATCGGATCGCCGGAGGTGAGTAACAATGGTTTTTATGTTCCCTCACCTCCCCTTGGTCTCCGATTATTATACTCTGGGGTCTTAAAAGAATAGTAAAAATGCCGCCCCCCAGACAGTGATGGACAGTGTTGCCTGAGGCGGCCGCCTCACTTCGCCTTATTAGCGGTGCGCCCCTGGTTCTATACTACTACTGTATAGTGATAATATTGGTATAACTTGGGTTGGGAACCCACTTGGACATGTTTGCCCCACCCGTGCCAAACCCCTAGCTACGCCTCTGATCTGCCCCTTTTTCTTTCATGTGCCCCTCCAACATATACATACACATATATAAATATATTTATACTTATATATCAAACATATATACATATACATATTACACACAGAAATACATATTATGCACAAATATACACATTAGGTTCTGTTAGGAGTCTTTTAGGCTCTACAGCTTCTATCATACAGTAAATGTTGAAAAAATAAGTACACCATGCTACACCATTTTTTCTGCTAAAATCCTGGACACTATGACTAAACCTCAACAGACCTCAAAAGTCGGGACACTGTAGAAAAGGTAAAGAAAACAACAGTACAATAATTTGGAAATCTCATCTAGCCATAGTTTATTTACAATAGAACATTAAATACATATCATAAGCTGAAAAAATTAGCTCATTTAAAAAAATTGAAGGCAGCAACAGATCTCAAAAAGGACAGGCCATGCCTACCACTGTGTAGCATCCCCTCTTCTTTTTTCCTTTTACAACAGTCTGTAAACATTCAGGAAGTGAAGAAGTGAATTGCTAAGGTTTTGGATGAGGGATGTTGACCCATTCTTATCTGGGTTCTAGCTGCCCAACAGTCCTGGGTCTTATTTGACAGATTTTCTTATTATAATGAGCCAAATGTTTTCCATTGATGAAGGGTCTGAACTGCAGGAAGGCCTGTTCAGCACTTGGACTCTTCTTCTGCAAAGTCATAGTGTTGTGATGGATGCAGTATTTGGTTTAGCATTCTCCTGCTGAAAAATGGAAAGAGACATTATCGAGATGGGAACATTTGTTGTTCTAAATCCTTTATATACTGCTTAGCATTGATAGTGCCTTTAAATATGTGTATGTTCAGCATGCAACCCACCATCAGAGATGCAGGCTTCTTCTGCTCTTGAGTCCTCAACACATGGTGTCCATGGTTTCCATAAAGAATTTCAGATTTTGATTCATCCGACCATAGAACAGTTCTCCATTTTGCCTGAAACTTTAACTTGGGTTTGTGAATTGCATGGCGGACTGTTTTAACATGCAATGATTTCTGGAAGTTTTCCTGATCCCAAGCAATGATTTGCATCATCAATTCAGGCCTCTTTTTAATCACTTCAGTACTGGGCCAATTTCTGGTTCAGGACCAGACACATTTTTGGGTTTTTTGTATGTGCAGTTTTAAGCACTGTAACATTTTTATCATTTGCATTATTCAACTAAATTCTGCGTCTTTTTTCGGTGACACATAGGGCTTTATTTTTATGTTGTTTTTATTTTTGCATGTTTTTTAATTTTTTTTATATCAGGGAAAATATAAACAAAAGAGGAGGGAAAAACGTCTGTTTTTTACTTTAAATTTTTTTTTTATTTAATAGCAGAAAGTGCTACTAAAAAACCTTATAAAATAGTTTTTCCTCTCCGTTTCAGTCATTTTTATTTTGTATTGTGTCTTTGGGGGTGGGGCTAGAACCTGTGATAAGGGCGTGTTATTGGCTTATTATTTTATTTACTGTGAGAAGGTGACAGGTAAAGTTCTGGATGGTCGCTATATCTCCCCTAGATTACTCACTTATGTGTGGTAAGTGAGGTTACAACACTGATGTCTGTAGCAAAACCTCAGCTGTGAGAAGGCCTTTCTGTTAACCGTTTCCTGTCCTACAGCAGGAAGGAGCCTTCAAGCACAGGTGGGAGCTGGGCCTCATTAAAAGGCCCATAAAAGGTTGTCAAGACCTCAGTCCTGGGAAGTTCCTGGAGAGAGGAGGTTCTGTCCTAAGATTCTGATATCTGGTGAGAGAACAGTGTGAACTGTTGCCTTTATTTTTGCCCTGTGTATTAACTGTGTGGCTGAAGCAAGCCACACATATAGTGAGGGCCTCTTTGTTTAGTTAGTTGCTCAGACAAGCAGGATTTCTGTTATCGTTTTGCCTGAAGTTAAGGCTTATTTTGTTTTGCTGTTTTGGAAAAATAAATGCACAGGGTAAAACCTGTTTGTACCTGAATTTTTTTGTGTCTGTCTCTGACTGTCTGGGTCCGCTGCTGCTACCACTGAGCCTATCCTCCCACATTACTTTTTAAATTATTTTACTTTTCTACTTCTTTAATTACATTGTGTCCCCATAGGTCATAATAGAGGACATCTGATCACTTAATTTTTTTTTGTTTTTTAGTGGAGGAGGCTGATTTCCATTGTAACTGGGGCTGATGCATATAGCCCCAGTTGCAGGAGATATACAGCCTCATGCCCATAACTACAGAGCTGATATGGGTCCTGTAAGACCCAGCAGCTCTAATAGACTCTGATCCCGGCGGATCACGTGACTGCGGTTCAGAGGGGAGCCGCATCATGGCGGCTCCCATAGCTGTGTATACTGCGCTCATTGAGCCCTGTGTACACAGCGATCGGAAGGCAGGGACAGTAATAAACCTTCCCGGCCTTCTCTAGGGGAGCTCTGGTTGTAGTTACAAGAACATATCGGTATGTACTTGCAGAACAAGAGAGCCACTTCCGGACGTAAATACTCTATGGGCGGTCTGGAAGTGGTTTATGCAGTGCTAAAATGACGGCCTGTAGATCATGAGCATCCAATATTGACCATCATTCTTGTCTCTTGTGCAAATAGATTTCTCCAAATTCTCTACATCTTTTGATGATATTATGTACTGTAGATGGTGGGATTTTCAAAGTCTTTGCAATTTTAAATTAAGGAACATTTTCCCTGAAATTGTTCCACAATTTTTATATGCAGTTTTTCACAAATTGGTGAACCTCTGACCATCTTTGCTTCTGAGGAACTCTGCCTCACCAACTTGCTCTTTTTATAAATAGTCATGTGACTTAGTTGAAATTGACCCTCCAGCTGATTTTCATTAGTACCACTTACTTTTCAGCCTTTTGTTAACCCTGCCCCATCTTTTTTTGGGATGGGTTGCTGCTATCAATTCCTAAATGAGTTATTTTTTTGCAATGCAACACAAAAATGTATAACTTTCAACTTTTGATATATGTTTTTGTTTTCTATTGTGAATAAAATATAGATATGAGATTTCCAAATTTCACTTACATTTTACACAGCATCCCAACTTTTCTGGAACTGTGGTTGCAGTTAGTACATACAATAGAGATGAGCGAATCAATTCTGCAGAAGTGGAATTCGATCTGAATTTCAGGAAATCTTCAATTCACCACGATTCCGGATTTCCTCACGCTTCGATGCATTGAATCGCATCTTTTTATAAAATGGCCGCCGCACATGTTAGGACAAGGAGGAAGGGACTCTGGGAACGCGGGATCACCCACAATGCCAAGCGAGCAGCTAATCAGCAGCCAGCAGAACCCGTGATGTCACAGCCCTATAAAAACCCTTGGCCTTTTTAGGTACAGTCATTTCACAGCGCTCTTACTGTAGGGACAGACGTCGGCAGGAGCTAGGAAAAGACTTAGAAAACATATAGAAGTTCAGGGAAAGAGGCTGAGCCTTAGAACTGTAGGGAAAGCATAGGGAGGAATTGAGAGAAGAATTTGGGGTGGTTGCAGGCTCATTTACAGCAAGAATTTGCAGCATAATTCACATTGCAGCACTCACTGCCGTTATACTGCTGCTCATTACTCATATCTGTGTCTTCAAGGTGGAACACAACAAGCCTTTTGCAGTGCAGTACAGCAAAAAAAGTGAAATATCATACACTAATATCTGCACGTATCTGTAAAAAAAGCCTTTTTAAAGGCGTTTATTATAAAGGGCTTATTCACTGTTCTTCCAAGGCATAACATTATTGTTATGCACTATTGTGCCAAAGAAAACTGAATTATCATCCAATAATATCTGCACTTATCTGTAATAAACGCCTTTAATGTGGGGAGAGACATAACGGCCATATTTGCCAATTTGTTACCAGTATAAAATTGCAGGCCATTTTTCAATACAGTATTGTCAATAATAATTCTTAGCAATTATCACTTATTTAAAGGTGTTTATTAGTGTCTAAACCCATAAGGAGGACCATATTTGCCATTTTGTTCCCATTGTGCTGATGGAGCTGATACTGCTCCTGCCACCTCCACCCCCCTCCCACAGCTGCCATGCCAGTGCAAGTTGAGCTCTCAGGGTTCAGACATGCAAGAGGATGGACGATGGCGCAGATAGGCAGCAGCCAACTTACTACATAGGATATCTCTATAGTAGTTCAGTTTGTCCTCCCTCTCAGCCGGTGTAAAAAAGGCCCCCATTTTTCCCCGGTAGTGAGGGTCTAACATGGTGGAGAGCCAGTAATCATCCCTCTGCCAAATGGTGACAATTTGGCTGTCACTGCGCAAGGAAGTCAGCATGCTTAGGGCCATTTGCGCAAGTGACTCCATGGGACTCCCTGCATCCATCTCCACTGCATACTGCCACAGTGTGTCTGGGTCATCTGCCTCATCCTCCTCATCTCCCTCTGTCTGTTCTTGTTGATCCTGCTCCTCCTCTTCACCAATTTGGCTACACATTGTTTGTGCTCCAATGTCCTCCTCATCCTCCTCCTCCAGTTCAGCCCCCACAGGGCTCATGTGGCCTTGAGATGTAGATGCCACATCTCCAGTCCCCTGACCAGGCAGATTGAAAAGCATCTTTTCCAGGATGTGAATCAGTGGAATGATGTTGTTCATCCTGTAGTCCTGGCAACTGACTAACAAAGTGGCCTCCTCAAAGGGAACAAGCAAACGGCAGGTGTCGCGCATGAGCTGCCACTGGCTAACGTTAAAGTTACAGTTGTGCTAAAGGCACAGGAAACTTGGTCAAAGTTAAAGGAAAGATGAATGCAGCACGTTATCAGCAAATACTGGAGGCAAATTTGCACTCATCAGCCAGGAAGCTGCACATGGGACGTACTTGAACGTTCCAACATGACAACGATCCAAAACACAAGGTCAAGTCGACCTGTCATTAGCTACAGCAGAAGAAAGTGAAGGTTCTGGAGTGGCCATCTCAGTCTCCTGACCTCAATATCATTGAGCCACTCTGGGGAGATCTCAAGTGCTCAGTACATGCAAGACAGCCCAGGAATTTACAGGAACTGGAGACTTTTGCCAAGAAGAATGGATAGTTTTACCATATGAGAAAAGAGCCTCATCCACAACTACCACAAAAGACTTCAAGCTGTCATTGATGTTAGAGGGGGCAATACACGGTATCAAGAACTGGGGTATGTGAACTTTTGAACAGGGTCATTTTGATGTTTTTGGTTGTCATTATGATTTATAAAGACAAAACACAGAAGTTTGACAATAAATGGCTTCAACCACCCACTAACCATGAGTGGAGAAAAAGTTTTTGTGTTATCTTTCATATTCTCTGAAAAAAAACAAAAAATCTGCTGGGGTATGTAAACGTTTTAGCACAACTGTACACAGGGGAGTACCTCTGTCCTCTTGGATCATAAAGAAATCGTTTATGACTTTTCTCTGTTCATATAGTTGATTCAACAAATGGAGGGTGGAATTCCAACGGGTGGAAACATCGCATATCAGCCTATGTTGTGGGAGGCTGTTCTGCCGCTGCAGCTCAAGGAGGGCGTGCTTGGCGGTGTACGAGTGGCTGAAGTGCATGCAAAGTTTCCTTGACGTTTTTAGGATGGCTTGCAGATGGGTGGAACACTTAAGGAAACGCTTGACAACCAGATTGAACACGTGCACCATGCAGAGCGCATGGCTTAGCCCTCCTTGACGAAGCATTGACACGATGTTCTTCCCATTGTCGGTCACCATGGTTTCGATTTTGAGGTGTCGTGGAGAAAGCCAGGATTCGATTTCTTGAGGAAGGACACAGAGCAGTTCCTCCCCTGTGTGACTCCGTTCACCCAGGCAAACGAGGTGTAGAACAGCGTGACACCGCTGTGCCCTGCACATGTGGTATGCTGGAGGAGCACTGTGAATTGTCCCTGGAGTGGAGGCTGAGGAAACAGTGGAGGATGAGGCTGACATTGTTGCAGGACCAACAGCGTGAGAACATGGAGGCTGAAGCTGCGTCACCTGTCCAAGTTGCTGGTGTGTCTGGGCAGGCACCACATTAACCCAGTCGGCCGTAAATGACACTACTTGCCTGACCTATCCTTCAAGCTGCACAACCAAACCCTCAAAACTCCTACCACTTCCAACTGAAGAACATCCATCGAATCTGCTCCTTCCCCACCCCAGAAACTACAAAGATGCTAGTCCATACCCTCATAATCTCCCGCTTACACTACTGTAACACCCTTCTCCATGGCCTCTCAGCAAATTCTCTCGCCCCTCTCCAGTCCACCTTAAATTGCATCGATTGCTTAATACACCTCTCCCCCCATTCTTCATCGGCTGCTCCCCTCTGCCAATTACTAACGGTGACATACAAAGCCATCCACAACCTGTCCCCTCCATATATCTCCGACCTAATCTCCCGCTACCACGTAACCTCCGATCCTCCAAAGGCCTCCTACTCCGCTCTGCTCTTATTTGTGAAAGATGGGGAAACAGCCCTCATGTTGTGAATATACCTGTTTCTGTAAATAAGTTTATTTTTTTTTATAAACTGACATTTTGTTGTTTGACCATAAAAGGCCACAGTTACCTCAGAAATGGGAAGGACTGTAATTCCCTGGAGTAGTGACGTGGAGACCCTGTTCTGCAGAGGTGGAACTAGAAGGAGGAGCAGAGTGTGTGTGGCGGCCATCTTAGGAGTGTGCTTCGAGCTTTTAGAAGAAGAAGGACTAAAGTGAGAGAAGGAGGATTGCTAGGTGATCAGAAATATAGCAAGGTGGAGCTGAAGCAAAGACTGTTCCAGGGTTTGTTCAGACAGCATCCTAAGTTGAAGATTGCTATCAAGGACCCGGCTGAGAAGTGGCCCTGTCAGTGAGACCGCATGTTTTCTGGATGAGCCCTGCTTCCAGCTGTTTCAGACAAAGGCTAAAGGTACCCAACGGACCCGGGTCAGTAAGAGACGTAATCGTGCACACACCGCATTACATTGTTTTGCTTGGGACTGAGTAAGGGCCTGTAGTTAGAATAGTTAGGCATACTCATCTTCACAGGCCACACTACTGGTGAATTAGCTACCTATTCGGTAGTAAGAACTCAGAGAATTCTATTGAGTTGTAACTCTCAGAGAGGAGCTTCTAAGGAAATCTGGGAGTGACATTTTATACATTGTCACATTTCTTTGGCTTGAAAGCTGACCTAATATTATATTTACTTGGTTGTACTTTGGTTGGGGGGAATAGGGATATTTTGATAAGTTTGTAAGCTCTTGTGTTATACTGCCGGTGCCCCTATCACACTCACTAAATTGTTCCTGTGACTAGGGTGATAAAAAGGTAACAAGCGGCTGGTTAGTTGCAGTCTGCAGATAGGTAAAAGCTTGGAGTGTATTGGAGGCACACATTGGAGGGCACCACACTGTACAACACCAAGGCCTCAGCTTACTGGCTGAGTGTATGCAAATAGTTGGGAGTTTTTTTGGTAAAGGGGTGTTACTACACTAATTAAAATCTTGTTTTTACTAAATTGAGTTGGAGTCGCTTCCTTTGTTCTTGACTCGCTGTATCCTGGGGAGCCAACCCCGGTACACGTCTTACATTTACTCTTCACACAACCATCTCTAAGACTTCTCCCGTGCATCCCCCATACTCTGGAACTCATTACCAAGACACATATTATTGAATTACTGACAATACTGTATTGATAAATGGTTTATAATGGGAACAAAATGGCCTCCTTATGGGTTTCCACACTAATAAACGCCTAGAAATAAGGTGTATGCTCCTCCAGCATACCACATGTGCATGGCACAGCGGTGTCACGCTGTTCTACACCTCATTTGCCTGGGCAAATAAAGTCACACAGGGGAGGAACTGGGTCACTGTATGTCCTCCTCAGGCTGTTTCCCACTGAGTCACTCTGTACTCCTCATGCTACTGCCAGTGGGTCACTGTATGCCCTCCTCATGCCGCTGCCACTGCTGGGTCACTGTATGTCCTCCTAATGCCGCTGCCACTGGGTCACTGTATGGCATCCTCATGCTGCTGCCAACTCCACATTATGTCGCCTTGCCACTCTGTAGACATCTATGTGGAATCTGCAAACGAGTGTGTAAAAGGAGTGCGCTCTTTCACTCTACAGCAGGATGTTGGACCTCTGCACGGTTCTTTCTACCTCGTACTAACATGGACCTGTAAGGCTGGGTTCACACTTGAGTTAGTTGGACAGTTTTGGCCCCATAACTGTCCAAATAAGTGAAATGTGCATCTAAGAGCGACGCTTGTCATGTGCGTGTCATTTGGACTCACAGTATTGTTTGGCTACCACAGTAGGCTCCCTATGCGTATTACTGCATGGCACAGTGTTCTACACCACTATGCAGACTCTCTGAAGCTAGGAAATAGGTGTTTTTTAGCGATATTCGCCGCAAAGTAATTCGGATTGAAGCAAATTTTTTTGGAACTTCGAATCGAATTTTTGAGATATTCACTCATCTCTAATATACAACCCTTCTGTGTGCCAGAGGTACAAGAAAACCACACTGGGAGTTTTAGGCTTGTTGCCATGCCAAGATGGCTGTGAGCTTGTGTAGTAATTGGCATCTCTGAGGAGAATATGGCCATATTGACTCCCCAGTAGTAGTCAATGGAACCTGAAAACATAAGCATTCAATATTTTGTAGGTTCCTTGCCCTAACATCAGGCATTGTAGATAGTGCCTCCATTTGGAATTCTCTAATTATAAATGTAGCTTATCTGTATATAATATACTTTAGCTCTTCATATCTACTTTCTTTGGCTTTTTTTTAAACTGTAATTTTTATTAAATTATTTAACAGAGTAAACAACATTGGAAATAAAAATTAGAAACAATAACAAATGAATACCATATAGACAAAATCAAAAGAAAATACTGTACATATAAGAAAATATCAATCAACATTCTGAAAGAGTAAAAGGGGGGAGAAGACTAAGGAGAAGTGGAGAGAGGGGGAGTAGAGGGGTAGGGGGGGGAGAGTCAAAGACCTTATAGAATACAATACGCATCCCAGAATGACCACACAGCATTGAAGGCCTCCACTGTATGATTAAGGGAAGCAGTCAGAAACTCCATGCTACGAATGTCTTTCATACGAGTGATAAGCTCAGGACCAGTAGGAGGGGAGGATTTCCTCCAATGAAGAGCAATTAACGTTTTAGCAGAAGTACAGACGAACAGGGACAATTTGGAGGTCATTTTACCGAAATGTTTGGGAGGGAGGTTAAGCAAATAGACGAGGGGGATCTAAGGGCACACCTTGTACAAAAAGGGCATCAGTAAGGTGTTTGACCTCCACATATCTACTTTCTATTCAGAATTTCTAACTTTTATTTGAGGGAATGCTGCATGACACCAGAATTCAAAGGCCTTAGACAGTAAGCCCAACCAATGGAATAGGGAAAAGTTTTATTTTTCATTAAGACTTCCACAATCACAGTACACTTTGGTTTCAAGCATTTTTACCCTGTTTGAATATATGTTCATTGAAATACAGCACAATACATATAGTTAGGTATACACCTATTAAATACAGACAATGTAAATGCTGAATAAAAAGTTAATGAAGCATTGGCTCTGAATTCATGGCTTGTACATACAGTAATAAAAGGCTTAACTTCCCAACCTGACTACTTTATTTTATAGAGATGTATAAAGACTTATCCTAGATTAGGGGGGGAGTAAATCTGCATTGAAGCACAGTTATTATATTAAATGTAAAAATAGTGATTTTATTCTATTTATGTAGATTTTATTTATACATATTGAGAATTACTAAATAAATGTCTATATAAATACCAATAAATAATAAATAAAATATTACTTTGCTGTCCATGTATGAAATGTTGTGGATTGTATATGTAAATATGTATTTTTTCATTGTCACAGTGGCGGAATATTCTATTTCCGGGCGCATTCAAGTGGGACATTTTTTATCCAGGGGCAAAATGTGGGGCATATCTTTATTCAAGGGCATAGAATAGCACATTGTTTGTTGAGGGACACAGCATGGGATGTTTTGTTATCCAGAGGCATAGCATGGAACTGTAAGGGAATTGCCAGTTGAGCAATTCCCCAGTGCTGCTGCAGAACCCTGAGGGAGGGGCACGACAAGACAGAGCCCTAAATGCTGGCTCAGCATAGATAGACCCCAGGGACAAAAAAAATTTTCAAAGTCAGACCACTCCTCAGCCCCAGGAGGGAGTTTAACCCCTTAAGGACACAGCCCAAAAGTGCGTTAAGGACCAGGCCTTGGTTTTCAAAACTGACATGTGTCACTTTATATGGCAAGAACTTTAAGACGCTTTAACTTACACAAGTGATTTTGAGATTGTTTTCTCGTGACACATTGTACTTCATGTTAGTGGTAAACACTAATCAATATTTTTGTATTTATTTATAAAAAAAAATAGGATATTTGATGGAAATTTGGGAAAAAATCGCAATTTTCAAAATTCGAAATGCTCTGCTTTTCAGACAGATAGTCAAACCACCGAAATACATTAATAAATATTATCTACCATATCTCTGCTTTATATTGGCATAATCTTTTAATCGTCCTTTAATTTATTTTGGATGTTAGACGGCTTACAAGTGTAACAGCGATTTTCCAGATTTACAAGAAAATTTCCCAAACTAATTTTTTAGGGACCACTTCAGTTCTGAAGGGGATTATAAAGGCCTATATATTAGAAACCCCCCATAAATCACCCCATTTTCAAAACTGCACCCCTGAAATAATTCAAAACAGCATTTGGGATTTTTGTTAACCCTTTAAGCATTTCACAAGAATTAAAACGATATCGAGGTGAAATTTAGACATTTCATTTTTTTCCACTAATCCCTTCATTTAGCCTTAAAATTAACACATTCACAAATGATTAAAGGAGAAAATACATCTCACAGTTTGTTATGAAATTTCTCCAGAGCACAGCAATACCCCACAAGTGGATGTAAACTGATGTTTGGGCAAACGACAGCGCACGGAAGGGAAATAGCGACACTGGACATTTGAAAAGCAGATCTTGCTGGAATAGTTTTTGGGTGCCATGTTTCATTTGCAAAGCCCCTATAGTACCAATACAATGGAAACCCCCTAAAAGTGATCCCATTTTGGAAACTACACCCCTCAAGGAATTTCTCAAGGGGTATAGTGAGTATTTTGACCCCACAGCCGTTTCACAGATTTTAATAACATTGGGATGTATAAATGAAAAATTACTAAAATGTCACTTTAGCCCCAAAGTTTTCATTTTCACAAGGGGTTAAGGAGAAAAAGGACCCCACAGTTTGTTAAACAATTTCTCCTGAACACAGCAATACCCCATATGTGGTCGCAAACTGCTGTATGGGTACATGGCAGGGCTCGGAATGGAAAGAGCGCTACTTTGCTTTTATAGGGCAGATTTTGCTGGAATAGTTTTCAGGTGCCATGTTGCATTTGCAGAGCCCCCAAAGTACCAATACAGTGGAAACCCCCTTAAAGTGACCCCATTTTGGAAAATACACCCCTCACAGAACATGTCAAGGGGTATAGTGAGCATTTTGACACTACAGCTGTTTCACAGATTTTATTAACATTGGGATATGAAAATGAAAAATTACTTTTTTTCCAATAAAATATCAATTTCACCCCAAATTTTTCATTTTCACAAGAGGACAAAGGAGAAAAAGTTGCCCAAAGTTCGTTACACAATTTCTCCTGAACACAGAAATGCCCCATATGTGATTGTAATCTGCTGTTTGGGTACATGGTGGAGCTCAGAATGGAAAGAGCGCTATTTATCTTTTGGAGGGAAGATTTTGCTGGAATTGTTTTCGGGTGCCATGTCGCATTTGCAGAGCCCCTAAAATACCAATACAATGGAAACCCCCAAAAGTGACCCCATTTTAGAAACTACACCCCTCAAGGAATGTATCAAGGGGCATTATCATTTTGAGCCTAAAAATTCTTCCCAAAAATTAATGTACAAAGTGAAATTTGAAGTTTTTGAAGAAATATCCAATTTCAGTGCCTAATACATTGTGGCCACTTTGTGGCATCAGAGACATACACTCCTAAAACTATTAAGTGGGCTATCCCAGGGGAAGAAAAATATATATGTGGGTGTAAACTGCTGCTTGGGCACACAGCAGGTCTCAGAAGGGAAGGAGCACTGTGTTTTTTTAGCTTTTGGAGTATAGATTTAGAGGGATTTTCTGGACGCCATGTTGTTTTTGCAGAGCCCTGGAGGTGCCAGTAAACTGGAATTCACCAAGAAGTGACCCCATTTTGTAGGGGCAATTTTAGGGTCTCTGCAAATGTGACATGGCGTCCAAAAACCAACAATCTAAATCTGCGCTCCAAAAGTACATAGCGCTCCTTCACATCTGTACCCTGCTGTGTTCCCAAATGGCAGTTTATGCCCACATGTATGACACTGGTGTACCCTGGATAACATACTTAACAATGCCATATGTGGGTATAAACTGATGTTTGGGAACAGCCGGGCACAGAAGTGAAGGAGCGCTATTTTGGTTTTTGGAGCACAGTTTGGCTTTTGGACACCATGCCACTTTTGCAGAGCCCATGAATTGCCAGTAAAGTGGAATCTGCAGACATTTCACCCAATTTTGGAAACTACACCCTTCAAGGGATTTATCAAGTGGTGTAGCAAGCATTATTAACCCTTAAGTGTTGCATTCTTTTAATTTCCAGAAATGAATGCACATCTGATAATGAAAAGTTAAAAATAAAATTTTTCCAGAGATTTGCCATTTCAGTGCCCAATATGTTGTGCCCAGTTTATGTCTGCAGACACACACTCCAAAAACTGTTAAGCAGCTATACCGGGCACAACAGCTTTTGGAGAGTTTGCCTCTGATACAAGCCGGGCACAACATATTATGCACTGAAATGATATATTCCTGGATTGAAAATTGTCATTTTCACCTTTCACCATACGCTGCATATTCATTTATGGATAATAAATTATAGCAACACTTGGGGGTTAAAAATGCTCACTGTACCCCTGAATAAATTCCTTCAGGGGTGTTGTTTCCAAAATGGGGTCACATGTCAGGGGATTCCACTTTACTGGCATTTCAGCTCAGCAAAAGTGCAATGGTGTCCAAAAACCAAACCGTCCAAGTCTGCACTCCAAAAACCAAATAGCACTCCTTCCCTTCTGTGCCTGGCTGTGCCCAAACAGCAGCTTATACCCACATATGACATTAAGTACGTTATCCTGGGTACACCAGTGTCATACATGTGGGCATAAACTGCAGTTTGGGCACACAGCAGGGCGCAGAAGGGAAGGAGCGCTATGTGGCTTTTGGAGCGCAGATTCAGATGTTTGGGATCTGGGTGCCATGTCATGTTTGCAGAGCCTGTAAGGTACCATAAAAGTGGATTCCCCAAAGGAGTGACCCCATTTTGAAAAGTGCACCCCTCAAAGAATTTATCAAGGGGTGTAGTGATCATTAGTATCCCAGGTGTGAATACACAGCGGATGGGGAAAAGTGAATAGGTAAGTTGTGTGGAGTGCATTGGGAACACCAAATTCTTTATTTCCCCAGTAGTTTCTATTATTAGGGGGGTCACTCTGGGGGTCACTTCTGGTTTATTTTCCCTCGTAAGCTCTAAATTTGGGGTGTACCCTAATATACGCTCGCACACCTTATACATTCCCTTCCTGCCGCAGCCAGTTTTGTTCTAATGATTTGGCTATTTTTGGGGTTTTAGTCTTCATATTGTATAAGCTATATTTTCTTTATTTCTTTGGTGATGTACTCATATGAGGGCTTGTTGTTTGCGGTATGAGATATATTTTGTAATGACATCATCTTTGGGCGCCTATAACTTATTGAATAAACTTTATTAACTCTTTCTTGGTGGATTAAAAAAAAACAAAAAAAACCCATCAATTCTGGTATTGCGTTTTACCTTTTAAATATTTTACCATGCAGCATAAAGCATAAGTAACATGTTACCTTTATTCTACGGGTTGGTACAATTACGGCAATATTTCATTTATGTTTTTTTTTATGTGATACTAATTTTGCAGAACAAAAACTCATTTGGGGACATAAATTAATTGTTTTTGCATCGCCATCTTCTGAGATGCGTAACATTTTTATTTTGTGGTTTACAGAGTTAGTTGAGGGCTTATTTTTAGCAGGATCTAAAAAAACCTGTGCTTTTTATTTGTACTGTTTTGGGGTACATATGACTTTTTCATCACTTTTTATGGCATATTTTGTAAGGTGAGATGGTGAAAAATCATTACTTCCGGCGGGTTTTTTCCGTTTTTTTCTTCCAGACGTTCACCGTGTATGTTAAATATTATTTCAGTTTTATTGTACAAGTTGTTACGGACGCGGCAATATCAAATATGCATTGTTTTTATTAATATTTAGTTGTTTTTTTTTATATATATATATATAATTAATTTTATATAGTAAAAGGGAATTTTTGGGGCTTTATTCTTTTATTAATTTTTTTCACACACTTTTTTTATTTTTTCATGTGTCCCATTAGGACACCTGAGCCAGCGATGCTGTCAGTTACAGCTGTCAGTTACAGCTAACATCCGGTTCCGATGCCGCTCGCTCAGATAATGATGGGCAATCTGATTTGTTCCAAGATGGGTTTGACCCAAATATTCCAAATTGCTTCATTTTTAACAATGCTGAATAAATGTTGATTCACCGCGCAGTGGAAATACAGAAGACACACATCTGTGAGTTACTGTAATGTTCTGGTGTCAGATGACATCACCAGGCAGCCTCTCAGCCAACAGTCAGTGGTAGGTAGACACTTTACAGTGCTGATTTCATTTACAGTATGTAAGATGCTCACCCAATAAAAAGTCTCACAGCCTGCGCTAATCAGAAAAATCTGTTTCTTAAAAGGGTTTTCAGGGAAAAAAATTAATTTTCAAAAAAGTCTGTTAGTGCTATTAATAAGTTAAAAGTGCTCCCAAATACCTTTAGCAGTGTGTTGAGGGATTTCTGGGTTCTCTGGAAATTCCTGGCATCCTCATTTGTTTACATCTGCATCTTCCTGTTCTGTGCCTTTCCTACAACTCCCATGATTCCTTGGGCTGCACTCAAAGCTGACTCATTCTCCCTCCCTTTCTCACTCACTTCCCCTCCCTGTTTCCCTAGCTAACCCGCCAACTACACCCTCAGCAGCCATCTTTAGACTTCTAGTTCTAACTCACTCAATAACCTTCTCCTTTGGCTGTAATATTGTAATCACTTCTGTATATTATCATTGCAGGGCTGCCAGCAGTAATTTTGAGCCCCCCCTACAATATATTGCTCCACATGGTATGGTGACAATTTGGGGGGATTAGTCTCAATGGCGGCAGACTCCTGGTCCCGACAGCAGTGGTTGTGGTACTGGACGCCGGAGAGACAGCGTTCAGACGGTTCCAATTCAAAACAAAATGGCTTTTATTCAGCTTAGGAAACATACACAAAACAACAAATGACCTAGGCCACGCATAGTGAAGGGTGGTAAAATGCTTTTTTTTTCTGGGCTGCGTGTTTAGGCTGTGTTCACGTGGTGTGTTCTGCAACAAAAAAAAGTATGTGTTTTCATATAAAAACCACCATGTGTTTTTTTTTAAACGTATACATAGAGTGGGGGAAAAAGTATTTAGTCAGCCACCAATTGTGCAAGTTCTCCCACTTAAAAAATTGAGAGAGGCCTGTAATTGATATCATAGGTAGACCTCAACTATGAGAGACAAAATGAGAAAACAAATCCAGAAAATCACAGTCTGATTTTTTAAGAATTTATTTGCAAATTATGGTGGAAAATAAGTATTTGGCCAATAACAAAAGTTCATCTCAATACTTTGTTATATATCCTTTGTTGGCAATGACAGAGGTCAAACGTTTTCTGTAAGTCTTCACAAGGTTGGCACACACTGTTGCTGGTATGTTGGCCCATTCCTCCATGCAGATCTCCTCTAGAGCAGTGATGTTTTGGGGCTGTCGCTGGGCAACACGGACTTTCAACTCCCTCCAAAGGTTTTCTATGGGGTTGAGATCTGGAGACTGGCTAGGCCACTCCAGGACCTTGAAATGCTTCTTATGAAGCCACTCCTTCGTTGCCCTGGCGGTGTGCTTAGGATCATTGTCATGCTGAAAGACCCAGCCATGTTTCATCTTCAATGCCCTTGCTGATGGAAGGAGGATTGCATTCAAAATCTCACAATACATGGCCCCATTCATTCTTTCATGTACACAAATCAGTTGTCCTAGTCCCTTTGCAGAGAAACAGCCTCAAAGCATGATGTTGCCACCCCCATGCTTCACAGTAGTTATGGTGTTCTTTGGATGCAACTCAGCATTCACTCTCCTCCAAACACGATGAGTTGTGTTTCTACCAAACAGTTCTACTTTGGTTTCATCTGACCATATGACATTCTCCCAATACTCTTCTGGAACATCCAAATGCTCTCTAGCAAACTTCAGACGGGCCCGAATATGTACTGGCTTAAGCAGGGGGACACGTCTGGCACTGCAGGATCTGAGTCCCTGGAGGCTTAGTGTGTTACTGACAGTAGCCTTTGTTACGTTAGTCCCAACTTTCTACAGGTCATTCACTAGGTCCCCCTGTGTGGTTCTGGGATTTTTGCTCACAGTTCTTGTCATCATTTTGACCCCATGGGATGAGATCTTGCGTGGAGCCCCTGATCGAAGGAGATTATCAGTGGTCTTGTATGTCTTCCATTTTCTGATTATTGCTCCCACAGTTGATTTCTTCACACCAAGCTGCTTGCCTATTGCATATTCAGACTTACCAGCCTGGTGCAGGTCTACAATTTTGTTTCTGGTGTCCTTCCACAGCTCTTTGGTCTTCACCATAGTGGAGTTTGGAGTTTGACTGTTTGAGGTTGTGGACAGGTGTATTTTATACTGATAACAATGTCAAATAGGTGCCATTACTACAGGTAATGAGTGGAGAACAGAGGAGCCTCTTAAAGACGAAGTTACAGGTCTGTGAGAGCCAGAAATCTTGCTTGTTTGTAGGTGACCAAATACTTATTTTCCACCATAATTTGCAAATAAATTCTTAAAAAAATGAGACAATGTGATTTTCTAGATATGTTTTGTCATTTTGTCTCTCATAGTTGAGGTCTACCTATGATGTCAATTACAGGCCTCTCTCATCTTTTTAAGTGGGAGAACTTGCACAATTGGTGGCTGACTAAATACTTTTTTTCCCCATATATCTTTTTTTTCCCCATATATATACAGTACAGACCAAAAGTTTGGACACACCTTCTCATTCCAAGAGTTTTCTGTATTTTCATGACTATAAAAATTGTAGATTCACACTGAAGGCATCAAAACTATGAACTGACACATGTGGAATTATATACTTAACAAAAAAGTGTGAAACAACTGAAAATATGTCTTATATTCTAGGTTCTTCAAAGTAGCCACCTTTTGCTTTGATTACTGCTTTGCACACTCTTGGCATTCTCTTGATGAGCTTCAAGAGGTAGTCACCTGAAATGGTCTTCCAACAGTCTTGAAGGAGTTCCCAGAGATGCTTAGCACTTGTTGGCCCTTTTGCCTTCACCCTGCGGTCCAGCTCACCCCAAACCATCTCATTTGGGTTCAGGTCTGGTGACTGTGGAGGCCAGGTCATCTGGCGTAGCACCCCATCACTCTCCTTCTTCGTCAAATAGCCCTTACACAGTCTGGAGGTGTGTTTGGGGTCATTGTCCTGTTGAAAAATAAATGATAGTCCAACTAAACGCAAACTGGATGGAATAGCATGCTGCTGCAAGATGCTGTGGTAACCATGCTGGTTCAGTATTCCTTCAATTTTGAATAAATCCCCAACAGTGTCACCAGCAAAGCACCCCCACACCATCACACCTCCTCCTCCATGCTTCACGGTGGGAACCAAGCATGTAGAGTCCATTCGTTCACCTTTTCTGCATCGCACAAAGACACGGTGGTTGGAACCAAAGATCTCAAATTTGGACTCATCAGACCAAAGCACAGATTTCCACAGGTCTAATGTCCATTCCTTGTGTTCTTTAGCCCAAACAAGTCTCTTCTGCGTGTTGCCTGTCTTTAGCAGTGGTTTCCTAGCAGCTATTTTACCATGAAGGCCTGCTGCACACAGTCTCCTCTTAACAGTTGTTGAGATGTGTCTGCTGCTAGAACTCTGTGTGACATTGACCTGGTCTCTAATCTGAGCTGCTGTTAACCTGCGATTTCTGAGGCTGGTGACTCGTATGAACTTATCCTCCGCAGCAGAGGTGACTCTTGGTCTTCCTTTCCTGGGGCGGTCCTCATGTGAGCCAGTTTCTTTGTAGCGCTTGATGGTTTTGGCCACTGCACTTGGGGACACTTTCAAAGTTTTCCCAATTTTTCGGACTGACTGACCTTCATTTCTTAAAATAATGATGGCCACTCGTTTTTCTTTACTTAGCTGCTTTTTTCTTGCCATAATACAAATTCTAACACTCCATTCAGTAGGACTATCAGCTGTGTATCCACCTGATTTCTGAACAACACAACTGATGGTCCCAACCCCATTTATAAGGCAAGAAATCCCACTTTTTAAGCCTGACAGGGCACACCTGTGAAGTGAAAACCATTTCAGGTGACTACCTCTTGAAGCTCATCAAGAGAATGCCAAGAGTGTGCAAAGCAGTAATCAAAGCAAAAGGTGGCTACTTTGAAGAACCTAGAATATAAGACATATTTTCAGTTGTTTCACACTTTTTTGTTAAGTATATAATTCCACATGTGTTAATTCATAGTTTTGATGCCTTAAGTGTGAATCTACAATTTTTATAGTCATGAAAATACAGAAAACTCTTGGAATGAGAAGGTGTGTCCAAACTTTTGGTCTGTACTGTATATATATATATATATATATATATATATATATATATACTGTATATCTTTGTTTGGCAAAAACTCACCATGTGAACCCAGTCTTAAGCAAGTGATGTCATTTGGCTTAATTGACTGAGTCTGTATGCTGCAGATAAAAATAGCTGACGAATAAACTCTCTTGTCTCAATAGGCTACATTAAATGACCTGTCTACTGATAGATACCATTTAGGGCAAGTAAAATATTTTTTTTGTATTTAGTGTATGAATAGTTTACAAGCAATAAATATTTTTTACTCAATTTGTTTCTTATACTGATTTTCTGCTATGTCTGCTATGAAGGCATGACAAATGGCATATCATTAATGTAAAGGTTTAGAAAACTCGAAACAGGTATTGCTTTTTGCTTTGTGACATGTGTTCTATGGGATGGAACAGGAATAAAGAGTGTTATGGAGCACTTAGGATATTCATCAAACAACACAGAACAGTGAACTCAGCAGAGCAGCGCAGACATGAATTCATCACAATGTACAGTATTATTGGCTGATCTTCTTCAAATAGTCAACGTAAAAACCACAAACGCTACCATTTTTCTCTTGTCTCTGGCAATCTTGTATTTCATTTTAGATCCACTGAGAATAGACAAAAAATGAAATGTATTTCTGAAATATGTTTCTGTGTGTGTTATATTAGAAAGGGCTTCTAAATATCTACTTTTTAATGAAGCAGTGGCCAAAAAGCTCAGTTTTTATAACGTGGGGCCCTGGCCTTAAAAGCTTATCAGAACATCATACGTAATGCCATTAAAAATACAATCAATCTCATAAAAAAACACTTACATGGTCATGCCAATGGAAAAATAGGATTTGCTACTGTTTTACTTCTTATACATACCTCCTGTTTGAATCTCTATGGCAACAGACGACAAACTCATACAGTCTGATTCTGCTCTTCTATCTGTTCTTCATTTTTAACAAATATAAGTTAGAATAGAGTGGACAAATGGATTGTAGGCGCGTGAGTGGTTGCTTTATCAGCAAATCTGAGGCTTCTAAAAAGTGGGTGCTGCCATGTTCACGTGGATTGTTGTCTCCCGGAGAGAGATCTGTGGGGTGGCGATCTTTTATGACAGCCCTGAGCCTATTGAAGATTTCCAGGCCTGTCATTACTATAGCTCTATTAAAGGCTGCTTATTAGCATTGAATTGACCTAAGAAAAGTCAAACCTCCATTTCAACCCATCTTGTAGATCTTTGTGTCTTATTTCTCAAGATTGTTTTTCAATTCTTTTTAGTAAGGATTGGCAATGATTTTACCACAGTAGTAGCAATGAGCTCAATTTATCACAGTGGCTTATATTATATGAAATATTTCAACATCTTGCTAGTAACTATATCCCTCCACTTTATACTCATTGTTTAGAACAAAATACTGCTGCAGTTTATCACCTTTAGACTGGATCTCTTTTAGCTAACCTACTGTACACTCTTATCGATACACTGCAGAAAAAAAATTAAGCATATAATGTCTTGTATTGTGGGTTTTTAGCACGCAGGGCGTCAATTGTTGCTGCAATGCAAAGGTTGAAAGTTGGGGCTAGCTTCACGGAAAGTACGGTGAAAACCAGATGCTTTATGCTAAAACCCCACATTGCGGAAATGCAGCATATCACAAGGGTCCAGCATATGTCAGAATGTTATCAGGAACTGGCATAGAATTCCTATATAACTCACACCAGAAAACTGGCATGAGTTATACTAAATATGTCGGGCCAAGGCGTTCATGACCATCCCACTTTCTACCCTGCCCTGTCCACATTTGCAGAAAAAGGTAAGTGAGGAGCACAACTTCGACGCAAAAGAGGGCCTTGTGCCAAACATGCGCCACATTATCACACATCTATGCCAGAAAACTGGCATAGGTGCATTAATAAATTCCCACCAATATATGTCATTGTATGTTCTACGAAGTTGAATGATAATTGTAGACCAATTCACAGTGTGATTTTCTAGATTTTTATGTTTTTTTTTTTTTTTAAACAGTATGGCTGCTTTTTGTAGGTGTTGCGCTCCTGTCTGGCTCTCTTAGAATTCACCATTTCATACGGTAGTTTCCTGTACATACTGACAGCTAAGTAGTCTCTAAGTATCCATTTTGAGGGATAGAAAAAAAATGACATTGCATATCATAGTGTATTTGATCTGTGTCCAATCCATGTCTCATCCTTTTTTTTTTGTGTTTGCCTAACAATGAATCCATGAATTATGGATGAAACACGTCCAGCACATGAATGACATTAATGTGCAGTCCACTTTTTTTTCAAGACCCCATAGACTTACAGTGCCTTGCAAAAGTATTCATACCCCTTGAACTTTTTCACATTTTGTCACCTTACAACCACAAACTTAAATGTATTTTCTTGAGATTTTAAGTGGTAGACCAACACAAAGTAGCAGATAATTGTGAAGTGGAAGGAAAATGATACATGGTTTTCAAAATTTTAATCAAATAAAAACCTGAAAAGTGTAACATGCAAAAGTATTCAGCCCCCCTTTATCAATACTTTGTACAGCCACCTTTTGCTGCAATTACAGCTGCAAGTCTTTTGAGGTATGTCTGTACCAGATTTGCACATCTAGAGACTGAGATTTTTGCCCATTCTTCATTGCAAAATAGCTCAAGCTCAGCCAGATTGGATGGAGAGCGTCTGTGAACAGCAATTTTCATGTCTTGCCACAGATGCACAATGGGATTTAGGCCTGGACTTTGACTGGGCCATTCTAACACATGAATATTCTTTGATCTAAACCATTCCACTGTAGCTCTGGCTGTATAGCTCTGGCTGTATGTTTAGGGTCATTGTCTTGCTGGAAGGTGAATCTCCTTCCCAGTCTCAATTCTTTTGCAGCCTCCAACAGGTTTTCTTCCAGGATTGCCCTGTATTTAGCTCCATCCATCTTCCCATCAACTCTGACCAGCTTCCCTGTCCCTACTGAAGAAAAGCCTCCCCACAGCATGATGCTGCCACCACCATGTTTCACAGTGGGGATGGTGTGTTCAGGGTGATGAGCAGTGTTACTTTTCTGCCACACATAGCCCTTTGCATTTAAGCCAAAAAGTTCAACTTTGGACTCATCTGACCAGAGCACCTTCTTCCACATGTTTGCTGTGTCCCCTATATGGCTTGTGGCAAACTGCAAATGGCACTTCTTATGTCTTTCTTTCAACAATGGTTTTCTTCTTGCCACTCTTCCATAAAGGCCAGATTTGTAGAGTGCACGACTTATAGTTGTCCTGCGGACAGATTCTCCCACCTGAGCTGTATATTTCTGCAGCTCCTCCAGAGTGCCCATGGGTCTCTTGGCTGCTTTTCTGACCAGTGTTCTCCTTGCTTGATCTGTCAGTTTAGATGGACGGTCATGTCTTGGTAGGTTTGCAGTTGTATAATACTTTTTCCATTTTTGGCTGATGGATTGAACAGTACTTCTTGGGATGCTCAAAGCTTGGGATATGTTTTTATAATCTAACCCTGCTTTAAACTTCTCCACAAGTTTATCTCTGACCTTTCTGGTGGGTTCCTTGGTCTTCATGATGCTGTTTGTTCACTAGTGTTCTCTAACAAACCACTCAGGCCTTCACAGAACAGGTATATTTATACTGGGACTAAATTACACACAGCTGGACTCCGTTGATTAATTAAGTGACTTCTGAAGGCAATTGATTGTGCTAGATTTTATTTAGGGGTATCAGAGTACAGGGGGCTGAATACTTTTGCACGTGACACTTTTCAGATTTTGGTTTGATTAAAATTTTGAAAATCATGTATCATTTTTGTTCCACTTCACAATTATCTGCTACTTTGTGTTGGTCTATCACTTAAAATTTCAACAAAATACATTTAAGTTTGTGGTTGTAAGGTGACAAAATGTGAAAAACTTCAAGGGGTATGAATACTTTTGCAAGGCACTGTAAATGGCTGGACCAGTAAAGAAAAGAGAAAAAAAATAGTGCATGAAACATTTTTTTTCTCACTGACCCTCGGTCCGTAAAACAAAATGGATGTGTGAATGGTTCCATTTACGATAATGGATCAGTTTTCTGTTTGTGTCTTCTTTTTCATGTTCATTGAAAGAGTTCTCATTAAGAGTAACACAGAATATTATTGGTTAAATCTTTTCTAAACAAGGGAATTTCTGTACCAATTTATGCAATGGGATTTTCTAGGCAGAAGGTGGATATAATTTGTTTACATCTCATTTACTTTGCTGCTACTATACAACACATATGCATAGCACAATATCTGCTGCATGTATACCCTATGTGGACATACCGCACCCTAAAGGAGTTGTATAAGATTAGAAGTGTTTTTTTTGTCCAGAAGCAGTCTCACAGAGACTAATCTACAATCTTTGGTCTTTGAGGTTAAAGTGATCGGGTGGTTGGTTAATATTTTACTTCCTGCCTATTGTAGAATTATTTTGTTGCACTGGGAATTAGTAGTCATGTTCTTATGAGAAGGTTTTGTGTATGATCCATTGGCTCCATTGTGTTTTATTTAGAACATGCAGTAACACACAGATGTCTGTTGCAGATGGTGTTATAAGCCCCACACTGTCAGTTAAAATAACTTTTCAGCATGCTGCTAGGATAAGTTTCGTAGATCTATTAAATCCCAATTAGTCATGCCTTCCAATTATTAGAAAATAATTAAAAAGTGGAACACGAAAATTAAAAAGTCAATCAAAATCTGCTATTTCTGGGGGTTTCAGGGAAGGTTGCATCTTATTATGTGCCAGATGGACCAGAAAACATAGCACAATTACATAACAGAATCCTTCTGTGCTTTTCTATGCAGACTATACCTGCTTTGGGCAAGTGATATGTTGTGGATTGCATGCTAATTTCACAAGATACCTTGGTGGTTAATGCATGAGATCTTATCTTGTGATTCTGTAATCATCCTACAGGATTAATCAATGTTAATATTATTCAGTCAGTACCAAGTGTATAATAGCATTTGATTTGTGAAAGGAAATAGACCAAACCATCAGCTTCTATAGATACACAGTATAATTAGAATGATAATGCTCCCCCTCATCTTGAGGTTTAGGGATTGGCAGTTTATATACTGATGTAGGAAATGTTAACATTTAATACACAAAATATCAGCATTTGTTTCATCATGGTATGTAATGTATTAAATGTCAAATCATTCTGAAGTCCGCTACATCAGTAAATACGGAAATCATTGGCATTGCCAAAATCATTAAATATGTTATAATTATTATCTAAATGTGTTGCTTATTTTATGTGATGGAAAGCGTACATTGCAATGCAATTTCCGGCCACAAATGGTTTGGTCACCAGTATGAAAGGTCCACTTGGGGTTGGAAAATCCCTTCCTGCTATTATTTTTTTTTTTTTTCCCCACCATCCAGAAGCCAGAACTGTTATATTTTTTTGTTTACATAACCTGATGAGGACTTCTTTTTTGTAAGACTAACTGTACTTGCTAATGGCACCATTTAATATTCCATACAATGTATTAAAATTATTTATGGGGTCTGAAAAAACGCAGTTGTACCATATTCTTTCAGGTTTTGTTTTTACAGTATTCAGTGTGCTGTAAAAATGACACACTGCCTTTATTCTGTGGGTCAGTGCAATCACTGCAATATCAACTTTATATAGTTTTTATGTTTTAATACCATATGTTTTAATATCTTTAATAAATCTAAAACTTTCAAAACAACATTTTCTTTGCATTGCCGTATTCTGACATTCATAACTTTGTTAAATTTTCATCTGCAAATCTATATAAAGGCTTATTTTTTTGCACAGCAAGCTATTGTTTTTATTTGTACCAATATAGGGTACATACAGATTTTTAAATCACTTTTTGTTCAATTTTTCTTTGGTAGTGACCAAATTATCAATAAATTGAGCATTTTGGGATAACTACACAGAAATTTCTCAGTTATATTCAGTTGAGTCGTTCTTGGGCTATGATGGTTGATAATCTTAAAGCCAAACGTCACTATTCTGTCCTCCTCCTCCTCGACTTCTCCTCTGCCTTTGACACAGTCGACCACTCCCTCCTGATAGAAACTCTCTCATCCCTTGGCATCTCTGACCTGGCCCTTTCCTGGATCTCCTCATACCTCACCAACGGTACATTCAGTGTCTCCCACTTGCACACCACCTCCCAGCCATGCCATCTTTCTGTAGGTGTCCACCAAGGCTCCGTCATAGGACCCCTCCTGTTCTCCATCTACACCCTAGGCCTTGGCCAACTCATAGAATCCCATGGCTTCCATTACCATTGCTATGCTGACGACACCCAAATATATCTCTCTGGACCAGACATTACCTCCCTGTTGTCCAGAGTCCCAGCATGTCTAGCAGCCTCCTCCCGCTTTCTCAAACTCAACATGGAGAAAACGGAGTTCATAATCTTCACCCCTCCACGCATGACCCCCTTACCTGACCCATCTATCAAAATTAATGGAACCACTCTCACCCCTGTCCCACAGGCCCGCTGCCTTGGGATAACCCTAGACTCTGACCTATCCTTCAAGCCTCATATTCAAACCCTCAACACCTCCTGCCGCCTCCAACTCAAGAACATCCACCGAATCCGCTCCTTCCTCACCCCTGAAACTACAAAGATGCTAGTCCACGCCCTCATAATCTCCCGCTTAGACTACTGTAACACCCTTCTCCATGGCCTCCCAGCTAACACTCTCGCCCCCTCCAGTTCACCTTAAACTGTGCTTCTCGCTTAATACACCTCTCCCCCCGTTCTTCATCGGCCATCCCCCTCTGCCAATCCCTCCACTGGCTACCCATCGCCCAGCGAATAGAGTTCAAACTACTAACGGTGACATACAAAGCCATCCACAATATGTCCCCTTCATATATCTCCGACCTTATCTCTCTCTACCTGCCCGGACGTAACCTCCGATCCTCCAAAGACCTCCTACTCCGCTCTGCTCTCATCCGCTCCTCACACAATCGTCTCCAAGACTTCTCCCGTGCATCCCCCATACTCTGGAACTCACTACCAAGACACATAAGACTGACCCCCACAATCACGAGCTTCAAGAAGGCCCTGAAGACTCACCTATTCAGGAAGGCCTACAACCCCCAATAACACTACTGCCACCACACCACCATCTGTACAGCCTCTACCCCCACCTTCTGTCTCTATCCCTCTTCCCTCACAAATTGTAAGGCCTTGCGGGCAGGGCCCTCTATCCCACTGTGCCATTTTGTCACTGTTTGTATTATCTGTTTTGTATATCTTGTGTACTGTATGTAAATCCTCAAATGTAAAGCACCATGGAATTAATGATGCTATATAAATAAACAATAATAATCTTAAAGGTCAATTTGGGACGCTAAACCATCCACAGGTCGTTATAGTCCTGGGGTTTAGTGTCCCAAATCAGTCTTTTATAAGGATGTCCATGTCCGCAATTAAAAAAATAAACCTTTATACTTACCTAGAGAAGAGTCCGATGAGTCCCATCACACTCATCACTGATGCTCCCATAACTTGCACAGTTCTTCATTGAATCCGAGTATGTACACCCCAGCTTCACTGCACAAGGTACAGGATATGCGCACTGAAGCCGAGGTGTACTCTGCTGGCTTCAGTGAAGAGCTGTGCCGGCACAGGGAGTACAGCAGCAGGGTAAGTATAAACCTTTTTTTTTATTTTTGTTGCGGCATGGATGGCTTTGTAAAAGGGCGATTTGGGACACTAAACCCCCAGTCCATAAGGATCTGTGGGTGTTTTAGTGTCCCAAATCACCCTTACAGTTTCTCTTTAAATTTATCAAAATAAGTATACTTGATGTGTTATATAAAATGGAAAAATGCAAAAATAAAATGGGAGAGAGATTTAGTGGGGGATTTGGGGATCTCTTGGTCACTAATATATAAAAGGATTACCACTGTCTCATTAAACTATTCACATTGTTTTTCACAATTTATGATAATTCATTGCTTATATTATGCTCCAAAACTACTATATTTTATGGGAAAAAAGAGAAAACTCCCAATGACCCAAGTGCTGTATGACTAAAGCAGACATCATACACTTGATTTGGTGATGCCCCAAGCTGCATCAAGACTGCATATAGTCTTTGCCTATAAAGTTCTTTAAATAATCTATTCAACATTAATTTATGGAATTTCCCTAAAGTAATATTGTTGGGTGATCATTCAGATGCTTTGGATCTGAGCCATAAAGGGTATTGAGATCTACTCTTACCCAAGTGTTATTTCAAGCCAGGCTCCAGGTTCTGAAGAAGTGATTTGCTGAAGATCCACCCTTTTTTTGAAAAAAACTGGGATAAACGTTGAGCACTGCTCATTGGAGTAATGACAATATAGTCCAATTGGAACCAATAAATTTCTTCTATACATCATAAGTACCAACAGTTTTTCTGTCATTACTCCATTGAGCAGCATTCAACGTTTATCACATTTTTTTTTTTCAAAAATCCTCAGTCTACAAAAACAATTTTGATCATTTTTCTCGTGAAGACAATGACTCAAGCTTTTTAACAGCACAAGGGAGCCTACACTATATTAGATATGTGGTTTTAAATTTATAGCTGATTGGTGTACATATTCCTATTCTGGCAACATGAGCTATTCTTCTATATTAAAATTGTTTCTTCCTATTGGTATTAACAGGCAACTGAGATTTTGACACATACAAGTGCATCTCAATAAATTAGAATATCATCAAAACGTTATTATTTTTTAGTAATTCAATTGAAAAAGTGAAACACATATATTATATTGAGTCATTACAAACAGAGTGAACTTTTTCAAGTGTTTATTTATGTTAATTTTGATCATTATGGCTTACAGCTGAGGAAAACCCAAAAGTCATTATCTCAGAAAATTAGAATAATTAACCCAAAACAGCTGCAAAAGCTTCCTAAGCATTTAAAAAGGTCCCTTAGTCTGGTTCAGTAGGCGACACAATCATGGGGAAGACTGCTGACTTGACAGATGTCCAGAAAGCAGTCATTGACACACTCCACAAGGAGGGTAAGCCACAAAAGGTCATTGCTAAAGAAGCTGGCTGTTCACAGAGTGCTGTATCAAAGCATATTAATGGAACGTTGAGTGGAAGGAAAAAGTGTGGTAGAAAAGGCCATTCAAAAATTTGGGGGAGATTCACAAGGAGTGGACTGCTGCTGGAGTCTGTGCATCAAGAGCCACCGCACACAGATGTATCCAGGACATGGGCTACAAGTGTTGCATTCCATGTGTCAAGCCACTCATGACCAATAGACAACACCAGAAGCGTCTTACCTGGGCCAAGGAGAGAAAGAACTGGACTGTTGCTTAGTGGTCAAAGGTGTTGTTTTCAGATGAAAGTAAATTTTGCATTTCATTTGGAAATCAAGGTCCCAGAGTCTGGAGGAAGAGTGGAGAGGCACACAATCCAAGCTGCTTGAGGTCTAGTGTGAAGTTTCCACAATCAGTGATTGTTTGGGGAGCTATGTCATCTGCTGGTGTAGGTCCACTGTGTTTTAACAAGACCAAACTCTACACAGCCATCCACCAGGAAATTCTAGAGCACTTCATGCTTCCCTCTGTCGACAAGCTTTTTGGAGATGGAACTTTCATTTTCCAACAGGACTTGGCACCTGTCCACACTGCCAAAAGTACCAATACCTGGTTTAATAACCACAGTATCACTGTGCTTGATTGACCATCAAACTCGCCTGACTTTAACCCCATAGATTATATTGGGTATTGTCAAGAGGAAGATGAGAGACACCAGACCCAACAATGCAGACGAGCTGCAGGCTGCTATGAAAACAACCTGGGCTTCCATAACACCTCTGCAGTGCTACAAACTGATCGCCTCCATGCCACGCCGCATTGATGCAGTCATTCATGCAAAAGGACCCCTGACCAAGTATTGAGTGTATTTACTGTACATTCATTTGGTCATCATTTCTGTGTTAAATAATTTTTTTACAGTTGGGGTCTTATATAATATTTAGATTTTCTCAGATAATGACTTTTGGGTTTTCCTTGGCTGTAAGCCATAATCATCAACATTAACATAAATAAACACTTGAAAAAGTTCACTCTGTAAGGACTCAATATAATATATGTGTTTCACTTTTTCAATTGAATTACTAAAAAAATCTAACTTTTTGATGATATTCTAATTTATTGAGATGCACTTGTATATCCATAGTGGAACATGATAAAAATAATGTGTACTAATGAAACTGAACACTGTAGCATGTGCTTTGTAGCATCAGGATACTATCTACTGTTTTTAATGGAATTGTAAAAATGTACATTTTCATTTTTTTTTTTTAAATTAAAGTTTTATCACTTGATTGAGAGCTAAAAAATGGTTTAATGGTTTAAAAGGTGAATATATGTACTGTAATCTTATGAGCTTTACTCTGTATCAGAAAATATCAGTATCCTGCAGTAATACTGGAGAGACAGCTGGTCATTGTCAACATATAATTAATATACAGTATCTGCATACCTGGTTTAAAGGCTTATTCCCCATCAATGTGCCCTGATGCATTGGCTGTGCGATTTAGAATCAGTAATGCTACTGAGTATTCAATGGCTTGACCCCCTCACTAAAAAATAGCCATGCTGGGTTTACATTCTCATAATTGAAAGTAATGGGACATGATTTAAATTTTTAGGGGGGAATTTATTGAAGTGCTTACACCAGAAAGAGGTATTAGAAAGTTGTAATTCTTGGTGTATGGCACCAAAAATTGGGACTTTTTGCTGATTTGTGTCTGTACTTCACTGTCTTGAAAAGTGGGTGTGTTATGGATATGGCTTAAGGGGGGGTAAACTTCTCCACAAGTTTATCTCTGACCTTTCTGGTGGGTTCCTTGGTCTTCATGATGCTGTTTGTTCACTAGTGTTCTCTAACAAACCACTCAGGCCTTCACAGAACAGGTGTATTTATACTGGGACTAAATTACACACAGCTGGACTCCGTTGATTAATTGACTTCTGAAGGCAATTGATTGCGCTAGATTTTATTTAGGAGTATCAGAGTACAGGGGGCTGAATACTTTTGCACGTGACACTTTTCAGATTTTGGTTTGATTAACATTTTGAAAATCATGTATCATTTTTGTTCCACTTCACGATTATCTGCTACTTTGTGTTGGTCTATCACTTAAAATTTCAACAAAATACATTTAAGTTTGTGGTTGTAAGGTGACAAAATGTGAGAAACTTCAAGGGGTATGAATACTTTTGCAAGGCACTGTAAATGGCTGGACCAGTAAAGAAAAGAGAAAAAAATAGTTCATGGAACATTTTTTTTTCTCACTGACCCTCGGTCCGTAAAGCAAAATGGAAGTGTGAATGGTTCCATTTACTATAATGGATCAGTTTTCTGTTTGTGTCTTCTTTTTCATGTTCATTGAAAGAGTTCTCATTAGTTCTCATTATGGGCCTCATGCAGTCCAACAAATGTAATATAGTTTAGTTTCTGGCATGGTCTGTCGTTCTGGATCAAGACTGGCATGGGAGCAGAATTCAATCTTCATGTATATCTAAATAATCCCTATAATAAAGTAGATGATACAATGTGCTGCATAACTTATTCCTATAGTGTAAATAGGAGAGCCTGATTTACAAAAATAAATGGATAGTGGATGATGTTCTTGTGATTGGTACCAGCTGAACAATACCACTAAAATTAAGGGTAAGCATGTCCTAAAGCCTGAGCAATGGAGAAATGTCTATAGTATTAGTTTTCATAATAGCATGTATGACAGGGAACATAAAACCCGAATCATATTTTCCAAGTTTATCTTTTTGGCAGATTTTGCTGGTGATTAGATAGTTGTCAGTGACACAGAATACATTTTGAAAAAGCCTAGATATGTGAAAAAGAAATATCTTCACTTTGCAAAAGACATCTAAGGGTTTGCATGACTGGTGACTCATTTCTAGTAAGATGGTCCATTGAGTTCTGTTTTTGCTTAGGCACAACCACTGTCACCCATGTAGAACAACATGACACATAATTGAACAATAGAAGGGTTTCTGTCAACTGTCTGTCAAAATAACAGAAGAAGGAATTGAGTTTATTTCAATTATGTTATGGAGATAAGAAATAGCAACCTGGAAAACTACAACCATGTGCTGCAGAGGTAAAATGAGTCACACTAGGCAGACTTGCTTTGAGATCATAAATTCCCTGTAAATTAATACATGGCCTCTAATCTCAATCTCCTTGTTTCTGCTTCCATAAATATCTTTGCAATTACTGGAACTAATGCTGAAAATCTTCTTCAAGGAAAATAATTTACAATTAAAAGAATTTATAAGTGTTTCTCATTGTGCAAAAACTTTTTAATTGTATCATATTTATCTTTGCTTTTTTTTTCCTGTTAAGCCATATAAATATTCATGAAGTACTGGGCTTTTTGCAAAGTTCAATGTACTGACAGTCTACAAGGTTGTTCTTGGTTATAGTAAAACATCATTAACTGAAAATGTCAACAGAAGAAAGAATACTTATAATTTACAATATAATGAGGCATGAAGCACGCGGTTATTGGTAAAATGACATGTTTATACAGCATTTATGCTGGGTTCTGTTGAAGCTCTGGTCATATTCAGCTGTATTTACAGTATCAAATACAATTTTTCTTTTGTTTTTTGTCAACAGTGCTAATACAGTCTAATTCTGCAATCATTTTAACTGTATAAAGCAATAAAAAAATTGGTTATGATGGCGGACTTTAGGGGATCTACCTCTCTGTTACTCATGCTTCCTTGCATAATTCAAAAGAGTTTATATAGACACTCTGTTCAGGTTTTGAGGGTGTCAGGTTGTAAAGGAAGCAGTGCCTTATAACTTCCTCAACTATTCTTGCACCTTCTATGCCTGATGTTGAAACTTAGTTAGGAAGGGATAGTAGTGGGCGGGCTAGCTAGGGAAACAGGAATGGAGTATGAGGGAGGGAGAAAGGGAGGGAGTGAGAGGGGGAGGTAGTGTGAGTCAGCTCTGAGTGAAGAGCAATGAATCCTGGTAGTTGTAGGCTAAAAGAACAGGAAGCTACCAATGTAATCAAATACAGAGGGTGCCAGGGGCTCCCAGAGAAACCCAGAAATCACTCAAAACACTGCTAAAGGTATTTGGGTGCATTTTTAAATCCATTAATAGCACAAACAGACCTTTTTTAAAAAAAAAAGATTTTTTTTGCCTGGAAAACCCCTTTAAAGACTATGGACTTTGATATGCACTAAATTAAAAAAATTTACTTTGACTTGTGTGATATCTTAACATCAAAAGCCACTGAAAAGTAATTGAAAGACTCGAGATAACATTCTGTGCCACAGTGTTGTCACGTGTTAAATGTCAATGTAAAGCTGCAACATTTGTATATAAACACATTTTTTGGGACAACTTCACATTACATAGAATAATGTAATTTCCTGATATGTACTTTACAACCAGCTCCTAATTTTAGAATTTCCTTATGTGTACATTTCCCAACCAGTAAAATATGCTGGATCTAAGGTCAGTGTTATCCTTTGATTTACCATATATAAACTCCTCCGTCTCCTTGCTGCTTTCTCTAACACTGAGAGAAGGGAGGGGAGACTGAGAGAATTGACATAGCTAGGAGCAATATGCTGTCCATATCCATGTCAAGGAGTAGGACAACCAGCTACAGGTGCATCTCAATAAATTAGAAACATTTCTTTCAGTAATTAAATTAAAAAAGTGACCTCCTATATTTTCTAGATTCTTTACACACAGAGTGTTCTATTTCAAGTGTTTTATTTCTGTAAATGTTGATTATGGATTACAGCTAATGAAAACCAAAATCTAAGAAAATTAGATTATTGTAAAAAAGTTCAGTATTGTAAATTCAGTGTGTCACCTGCCAAGGTTTCCTAAGCCTTTAAATGGTCCCTCAGTCTGGTTCACAGTCATGGAAGACGCTGATTATGAATTATATTACTGAAATGACCGAACGTTTCAAAAATATTCTAATTTATTGAGATGCACCTGTATGTATTTGAATTACAGTACCATATGGATAGGACATTTTTAAGACTTTTTAGAAAGTTGCCTAATTTTGCATTTAGGAAGCAAATGAACAATGAAAATATCTCAGAACAAGGGTATACATAGGAATTAAAATGTCATTGGAAATAATGCAACATACTATGGCAACATACTCATGGCTAACAAATTGAATTTACATCTATCTATCTATCTATCTATATTGGGGTTTGATAGACACAACTTATTTTATGTTTAATTAGCTTTTATTGAGGTTTTTGTAAATAAGAACAAAAGAAAGCAAGGCCAAAACAAAGGCATCAAATAAGGTAGTAGAAGGCACGCAGGCCATTCAATCGTGGAGAAGTCACTGAGGAACGGTTAGGGTATAGGGCTGTCGACGCCTACAACAGAGAAACCAGTAACAGGTGGCACAATAACAACATGGGGAAATGCATCATTGGGGGGTGATGGCAGTGAAAGCTATAGGACAGAAGGAAAAGTCCAGCTGTGGAGGGCCACCACAATGCCACGCGCGTACCAGAAGAAAAATACAAATGCTGGAGGGAAAAGGGAACATGGGGAAAACACGGCTGTATAGAAACACACAAGATCACATACAAGACCGGGATGGGGAAGGGCACACTGAGGAGAAAAGGAAAGGGAAGGGGGAGAGAGGGATTGTACAGAAGGGAACAGCCAGACTCCTTACAGAAAAGGGAGCAAGGCGCCCCCAGTTTAGGCAAAGAAAGGAGAGAACTCCAAAGTCTCCTGGAACATCACCCATGGCCTCCAGAGGGACTCAAATTTAGAAGGGTCAGGCGAGTCCTCAGCCACCAGGGCCTCCATTCTCCTAATAAGGAGAAACTCCTGTAGGAACTGAACCAGGGTTGGCACAGCAGTACTGCGCCAATGCCTGGGAATGACTGTTCTGGCGACACAACTTATTTTAAGAAAAATGTCCAAAAGAGGGCATATAAAGATGGTAGAAAATTTAATAATATGATGAATTTTCTATTGTGGAAACTTATTATCCTCATAAAAGACAATGCAGTCTAAAATATGAATCCCAGTTTGTTATTATACGAGAAAGATACAGGTCTGTAATAAGATGTCTAGCAGCATGTAGCAGGAAATGCTTTCTTAATACTGCAGGAGTATAGCTATAAGAGGTACTGAGGTAGCAGTAAGACCTAGGAGTTTAATGAAGCCCAAGGCCACTCAGGAAGACACCAATATTATATACATTGTACATGAGCTACAGGTTATGTCTTTGCTTGCATCTAGCACTTATCACAGCTCTGAGAATATTTTAGGTCCATGAATTATCTTTCAGTTTCTACTTCCCTTCAAACCTAGTATTTTCATGGTTAGATCACTGAAATTAGAACAATGGGTTATTAAATGCACAATTATTGGAAAATGTATACTCAAACAGGAATTCTAAGTTTGCAGATGGCATTTCCTAGCAGTGTCGGACTGGGGTACTTAGGGCCACCAACAAAATTCATTCTGGGGATGCACTATACAGTGGAATGCAAATATTACCTGATTCCCATACACAAAATCATAAAACTGCACCTACAAACATTTTTTTTTTTCAGTATTAGTCTGCTACTTAGGCCTTACCTTCTGTCTTGTGGGCCTCTGAAGCTCATTGACTCACTGTTACCCTAGACTAGTGCCCTCTTAGCTACTGTGTGTGAGCAAAATGATGGTTGGTGATGGACAGTGACAATAAGGACATTGGGCCCAGAAGGGAGGATAGTGGTCAACCTGCCTTTGTGCCTAGATGTCATCTTAGGCACCCAATACATTTATATTAGAGATGAGTGAACTGACTTTGACCCAACTATTTCAAATTGTTTGCTTTTTTACAAAACCAAAAAAACGGAAATTCGTCTTGGGCAAGCTAAAATGGCTGCATCATTATACTCTGAGGTCTCTTCAGACTCCAGAGTATAATATTTGGAGGCCTAAGGGAGATATAAAACATAAAAAAATTCATACCCACCTGCCGTTACCTCTTTTGGACCTTGTGGCATCATGCACCTGGGGTCACCGCTAAGGTCTGTGATTGGGCCTCCAGCAGTCACATAGGCATCATGACGCTTAGTGTACCCATGTCACCACTGAGGTCCAATCACAGGCTGCAGCAGTGACCCCCGGGTGCATGACGTCACCAAGGAGGCTGAGAGAGAGCGCTAGACACTGCTAGGAGTCCCAAAAGAGGTAATGGAAGGTGATTATGAGTGTTTTCTTTTTACTATTTTTTTACACCTCCCCTGGGCTTCAACCTATTATACTATGGGGTCTGAAGAGTATAATAATTACACTTTCATTTTGACAATACTTCGGCTGTGTTTGCCTTAGAGAGCTAGAAATTGGATAGATAGGTTCCTATGAGCCCTGAGAGTGTTCTACACTATGTTTAAGCCATTTTAAGGTGTGGTTCATACCAAACTTTTTGACCTAAAATGAATCTTGGAACCAACCAACTTGAAACTAAACTCTTGCAGGGGTTGGGGGTCTAGTACCCCATTAACCTTCCTAGGTCAAGGATCCACTGGGGGGATTCACTCACTCCCTTGTTGGCCAGTCTGAGCCTGTTTCCTATTCAAGTCTTACTCTATTGATCTCAGCGTGTCAGTATATCTCAAGGGTGGCCTTTTTATTCCAATGGATGCCATCCAATGCTTCAGTTTTCCAGTGGGACTACTGGAAGGGAATAAAGAAATTATAAGAATTCTTTAAGAGAGAGATAATAGATTTGAATGTCTTTGTATTTATAACTCTTAAAATGGAAAATAAAGCAGTATATCACTAGTAGCGATGTTTATATAATCCTATTACATTATGAATTATGTTTTCAATATTCCTACAGAAATATGATGGGGATTCATATATTACACCATAAAATTGCTTATATTCAACAGACTGAATATAAATTGCAGTCTGGTTTACAGATAACTCAAAATAATCATTAAATGAATGATTCCACTATAAGAAAGTATGTTCCCTTCCACTGACCATAAAATGTAAGCAACAAATCTAGAGTGACATGAAATCAGGAGTAGCACTGGTATTGTATGCATTTAAATGTCCATTAAGATGTCTTCATCAGAGTACAAGGACGATGGCTGATAATGACTAGTGAATGAAAATAACAGGTTGCGTACAGTGAATAGCACACTTTGGAGTCAAGTGCAGCAATTCCTTCCAGATGTGCGGAACACTACATGATTATACAGTCTCCAATCTGAGCTATCCTTATAAAACACTGGTGGTAACACATTGATTATACTCTATGCTGATGGAACAATGAATGTAGAGTACTGTCACTGACCAAATGCAGATCAAAAGTCACTGAAAATTGTATTCAGAAAATAAGTGATATGAATGTTTCATGAAATACATACAGTATAAGGATTTGTCAGATGCTTGTTCTGAAAGCTAATTTTTTTTATTTTTCTTTATTTTATTTCAATGTTGCTTAGTGTTTTATATTAATGCTAATTTGAATGGGTACATACCAAGGTTATATACAGTGGGTACAAAGAGTATTCAGACCCCTTTAAATTTTTCACTCTTTGTTTAATTGCAGCCATTTGCTAAAAGCAAAAAAGTTCATTTTATTTCTCATTAATGTACACTCAGCACCCCATCTTGACAGAAAAAAACAGAAATGTAGATATTTTTGCAAATTTATTAAAGAAGAAAAACTGAAATATCACATGGTGATAAGTATTCAGACCCTTTGCTCGGTATTGAGTAGAAGCACCCTTTTGAGTTAGTACAGCCATGAGTCTTCTTGGGAATGATGTAACAAGTTTTTCACATCTGGATTTGGGGATCCTCTGCCATTCTTCCTTGCAGATCCTCTCCAGTTCCGTCAGGTTGGATGGTGAACGTTGGTGGACAGCCATTTTCAGGTCTCTCCAGAGATGCTCAATTGGGTTGAGGTCAGGGCTCTGGCTGGGCTAGTCAAGAATGGTCACAGAGTTGTTCCGAAGCCACTCCTTTGTTATTTTAGCTGTGTGCTTAGGGTCATTGTTTTGTTGGAAGGTGAACCTTTGACCCAGTCTGAGGTCCAGAGCACTCTGGAAGAGGTTTTCTTCCAGGATGTCTCTGTACTTGGCCGCATTCAACTTTCCTTCAATTGCAACCAGTCGTCCTGTCCCTGCAACTGAAAAACACCCCCATAGCATGATGCTACCACCACCATGTTTCACTGTTGGGATTGTATTGGGCAGGTGATGAGCAGTGCCTGGTTTTCTCCACACATACTGCTTAGAATTAACGCCAAAAAGTTCAATCTTCGTCTCATCAGACCAGAGAATCATATTTCTCGTAGTCTGGGAGTCCTTCATGTGTTTTTTGGCAAACACTGTGCGGGCTTTCATATGTCTTGCACTGAGGAGAGGCTTCCTTATGGCCACTCTGCCATAAAGCCCCGACTGGTGGAGGGCTACAGTGATAGTTGACTTTGTGGAACTGTCTCCCATCTCCCTACTGCATCTCTGGAGCTCAGTCACAGTGATCTTTGGGTTCTTCTTTACCTCTCTCACCAAGGCTCTTCTCCCATGATTGCTCAGTTTGGCTGGACGGCCAGGTCTAGGAAGAGTTCTGGTTGTCCCAAACTTCTTCCATTTAAGGATTATGGAGGCCACTGTGCTCTTAGGAACCTTGAGTGCTACAGAAATTCTTTTGTAACCTTGGCCAGATCTTTGCCTTGCCACAATTCTGTCTCTGAGCTCCTTGGGCAGTTCCTTTGACCTCATGATTCTCATTTGCTCTGACATGCACTGTGAGCTGTGAGGTCTTATTTAGACAGGTGTGTGCCTTTCCTAATCAAGTCCAATCAGTTTAATTAAACACAGCTGGACTCCAAAGAAGGAGTAAAACCATCTCAAGGAGGATCAGAAGAAAATGCACAGCATGTGAGTTAAATATGAGTGTCACAGCAAAGGGTCTGAATACTTATGACCATGTGATATTTCAGTTTTTGTTTTTTAATAAATTTGCAAAAATATCTACATTTCTGTTTTTTTTTCTGTCAAGATGGGGTGCTGAGTGTACATTAATGTGAAATAAAATGAACTTTTTTACTTTTAGCAAATGGCTGCAATTAAACAAAGAGTGAAAAATTTAAAGGGGTCTGAATACTTTCCGTACCCACTGAAGTTAGTAAGACTAATAAAGACATCAGCCTTAGCTTAAAAGGGTTGTCCAGTTCTTTTTTATTAATGACCTATCATCAGATAGATCATCAATAAAATATCAGCCGTGGTCTGATACCTGGGACCCCCACTGATCAGCTGTTTGAAAGGGTTGTGGTACTCTGGTGAGTGCCGTATCCCGTTCACTGTTTACTGTTTGTTTCATAGTGGTTGTGAAGAATATCGCCTTGCCAAGCTGCTTGGTACACCTGTGAACACCCTTCTTAACCTTCCACTCATGCCCCTGAGTGGACATGGTTCATAGGATAATATGAAACAAGCTTTATAAATTTTATATATTTATTAACCCGAGTGGGTCGGTACTAGCCACTAACATATACAGAAATATACATCAATGGATGGTCAAGCAAATACAGGTAAAATCACAATACAGTACAGAAAATAAAATGGGAATAAAAGATAGGAAAATACCGGAACAAGTTTGTAGTTGGTTCACTAGGCCTCAGCAGTTAGGCCTAGGGCGCATCCTTAAGTCACTCATAGAGTATGTGTCCCTTATATGCTGTCCAGAAACAAAGAGATCTACAAGGCCTCACTGCTAGGCCTCAGGGCACACGCTTAAGTCCACAGCACAACATGCCCTCACATCTTTCCCAGGATAACAACTTCCCTTGTTCCCCCGGTGAGACCATATAACTATCCCCAGTCTCCTCCCTGAGTGATGTCACTAGGAGGAGGAGTCCCGCCCTTCCTGAAATCCCAATAATTATGATTTGTCATATCTCCTTGCCTGATGACCGCAGTGTCAGGCAAGGGGTGTGATGGGGTTCGTGGCGAGATCCCCATCGTGTAAACACCAAGAATGGCACCCCAATCCCCTTTGGGTAATGAGTTCAGTGTCTGGACCTTTTCCCAGCTTCCAGCAGTACCTTGTGGCTTGAAATGTGCGCCTTGGCCTGGTGTACATGAGGAATTTATCAGGGTGATGATAGGAGGTTCTCCTGGGGCAATATTTTTATAAAACCATATTTCCTTTGTACTGTGGCTGGCTCAAACTTGTCTGGGGATTATTTGTCCAGGGCCCTCCCAACCACATCTCTGCAGGAAACCCCTGCGGAGATAATGAGTGTAACAAGGGTATGCTAATTGAGCCAGGGACAGAACAACAAAGGGTCTTGGCACAAAGCAGACAGACCACATTCCTGGAGCCAAAATGGTTAATATGACCAAGTGATAATACATCAAAGAACAATACCTGACTGGAAATTCATAACTGGAGCTCTCATCATCACAGTGGTCATGTAACAGAATTACAGCCTCATTCCATTCACTTCAAATGAGATTGTAATTACATAACATAGCTGATATGAAACTAATGGAGTGCAATGTAAACGGTAAAAGAGTTGTGGCACTCACAGTCTCTTCAAACAGCTGATCAGTGGGGGTCCCTGGTGTCCACTAATCGTTTATAGATGACCTATCCTGAGGATAAAGAACTAGACATCTCCTTTAAGCTTAGTTCAACCTATTCCAAAGACAAAATCTTCAAGGAGTTTGTATGTTCTCCCTGTGTTTGAGTGGGTTTCCTCCAGGTACTCCAGTTTCCTCCTACTCTCCAAAGACATATTGACAGGAAATGTAGATTGTGAGACCTATATGGGTCAGTGATTAACAACGTCTGTAAAGTGCTACGGAATATGATGGTGCTCTACAAGTAAGCAAAATAAATAAATAAATCATTTTCTTAAAGTACTGATTTATAACAGGGAGAAAAAACTACAAGGCAGGTTCTAGTTGCATTTTGCTGAGTGAAAAAAACCTTAGCAACTTCACCCACCTACAAGAGTACATATGAAAAAGTCATTTCATTTATGTATTGGTCTTACATATACATGTACATGGCCGCTAAATCAGCCCTATGCTATATTTTTCCCCTACTAAATAAACAAAGTGCCTAATCGTTGAAATCATGTTTTAAGTTTAATATATAGTTTAATATATTATCTTAAAAAATTCTGTTGACTTTTTGTTTCTTTTTTTTTTAAATTTTCCATGTCACTATATACAGTATGATGAGTAAAAATAATCATGAAATCTTGCAATTTTCACATTGGCCAATGAGGTACACAATAAAATGAGATTTTTTTTTTTATAGCGGCCTTTTCTCAGCATCATTTTAATAATATCACAACCAGCATTACATGATGATGGCTGGAGGCAGATAACACCAATAATCCACCACTGTTAATACATGACAGAAACATATATAAAATCCAAAATAAATAAAATTAACCAACAAAAAGAATATATTGTAAGAAAAAAATATATGTCAGTATCTGGTTTTAATTAGAACAGAAAATACATTCCATTAGGACAACCTTCTTCCATATGCTCTGTTACAGAATCTCTACATCATAAATAGGAGTTTTCCATTTTAAGCCCTACCTTTATGAGCCAGAGCAGAGAGCCACTAACAAGCAGAAGCTCATACTTTGGCATCTTTTCCTCCTAACACATTTACTCCTATACTGTATACATATTTCTGTTTTCTGTGCTATTTCTCCCAGCAGACACGGCCAGAAGCTTACCTCTGTTTCACACTGTGTGGTTCTTGCTTTTCCATACTTCTGTGTACTTCCTTCTGCTGCTGCACCTGGTCCTGCCCATATGGCGGCGTACCCTTCCTCTATGCAACTTGAATGCCGAACGTGCACACTCGTAAGTCTTCCAGCGAATTCAAGACAGTCCCCGTCTATTTATGAGTGGTCTGCCCTCAGCATGGCATCCAAGCAATTCTAAGTACATAGCATTGCCAGTTCTTACTTCCTCTCTTTTTTAACTGATCTTTTTTGAACATACTGTATCCCTAAATATTAACAGCCCATTCATATCTAGCATCCAGCAATGTCTTGGTTATCCCCACTATGTCGTATTACTCTTCCAACATGCAACTTTGAATTCTTCAATCTTGTTGTTGAGGCATCTGGCATAGTGTGTTCAGGTGTTTTTCCTTATCCCTAATCCGTAGTTTCCAAAGAACTGTTCTAAACCTTCTGCTCCACCTTCAGCTTTCTTCCTTAACCCCCTGTCAGTATCTTCACTATGCTTCCCTTCTATACCATTTATTTATTAAAAACTCCATTAACCTCCTAGCCATCTTCTTTCCAACACACTTGCATCCTCCTCATTGAGGTGTAGTCCATCCCTACTGAAGAGCCTGTAGCCAACACAGAAGTCAACCCAGTTTGCCAAAAACCCAAACCCCTGATTAAATCAATTCCTGAGATACTTGTTTACCTCCCTAATCCCTTCTCCCTCTCTGGTGTGGCTTGTGGTAGAATTTTAGAAAATATGCCAATGTGCACCATGAATGCTGGGCCTTCACCAGCCCATCCTAGTAATCCATCAGCCCGTGATATGCTGAGCCTGAGCACCCAGAAGACAACAATTTTAGATCTGAGTTTCTGGATGAGCAATTCTCATGCACCTGTACCCAGTATAGCTGTTCCAGGAAAGCATGCATTGCACAAAGTTGTGTATTCAGTGGCATTGACACCAATGGAGTTTATTACACCAAAACAATGTCAGTGAGGAAAATACATACAGTTACCTTGTGAAATCCCTTAATCTAGAGTTAAAGAATCAAAGGTCACACTGAAGATCCTGCACACTGTAGACAATTAACACTTCAACACACACTTAGTTGCTATATATATATATATCACATATATAGGTTTGTTGCCAAATAGACTACTTTTACAATGGCACGTTTGTGCTCTGGTGACCCATGACACCCATGCAGTGAGATAGCCTCTATCATTGTGTTATTATTTTTGAGTATTTGCATTTGATCTATTAATCCATTTGGTAGTCTTCATTTGACTCTCCGCATATACAGTACTCATAACTATCCAAAGTATAGTATTCCATGTGGGGGTCTGATGCTATATGAATCTATATATAGGTATATAAACCTTATATATATAGTTATATACAGTTATATTGTAATATAATTATGCTGATACTGATCTATATTCTTACAGTGTTTACTTCAGGGCCTTCTTCAGATGACTTTATCCTCATAATTATACTCTGCGAGTCAGTAAAGTATACAAAAGATTGCAGCATTTTACGGCTTGGAGCAGCCTATCTCTTATGCAACTCTTCCTTATCAGCCTTGCTGACTAGGTAATACACTAGCGTCCCACCAATTAAATCAATAATTATTCACTCCAAAAACTCTTTTTCCAGCTCAAAGGAGCAAAGCCGAACACAGTGCTGTCGAGAGATTTTGACAATACAGCAGAGGAAATTTCCCGGGAGACATAGCAACGCTGGAGTGACTTTGGTTCCTCTGCTATAGAGAAAAGAACTTCTAATTAGAGCTGTCAAAAAGTTTCAAGGAGCCAACAGAAGAAGAGAAGATTGAAATAGTTTATTGTTCCTTTTGCTGACACGGTAGTATACATTTACTATCTTGATTTTTATAAGCATTGTATAATTTTGGATGCAGTAGGTCAAAGACATTTACTCACTATCAGTGTTCAATGATTCAGCAATAGTTGTAATAAAAATAATAATAGCGTTCTGATGACAGTAATAATGCTCATTATACTGAACATAATATAAGAGTGGCATACAATTGCAAAGTACCCTATGGAACAGTCTCTATTTGTGCATTAATAATAAAATGTAGTGTTCTTGTTGTCTAAGTAAAGTACAATTGTAAGCAACACAATCTAATGCCACTAATATCACACAAAAAGTTGTACTATTCACTTCTTTTACTGAGCACACTGAACAAATATTCTCAGGGAAGGGAGAAAAAGTACCTGAACCTGAGGCGTAGCTAGGGGTTCAGCACGGGGGGGGGGGGGGGGGAATGGGGGAACATGTCCAAGTGGGCCCCCAACTTAGGTATACCGATATTATCACTATACGGTGACCGTATAGTGGTATATAGTGGCTCTACACAGGGCTCTGCAGACAATTTAGCCGAATACAGAGCAGTAACATTTAGTGACTTACCGGTGACGTCTCTGCCTAATTGTTCATATTCCCTGTATCTTTCATCTAGAATGCCATGATCATTTCTTCCAGTCTCTGTAAAGTTTGCAGCACAGATCTTTGGCTCCTCACTTTTCCAGGCACCTGACCCACATTGTCCTCATCTGAACACCCATCCTGCTGCTACCCCAATTATAAAATATATAATATAACCCCCATAATGAATAATACCCACAAGTGCAACTTTAAATTAATAACTTCCCTCTGCACCCCCTGTAAATAGTGCCCCTTATTAATAATGCCCCAGGCATTTCCTAATTAAAAGGTAAATAAAAGGTAAAAAAAAATAAATAGTGGGGCTCCAATAACCTGGACCCCCAGAATCAGCTGTTTGAATGAACCTTGGTACCTGTGTAAGTGCTGTGACCCCTTCTCTGTTTACATAGGGTCATTCATTTCATAGCGGCCATGTAATGTAACTACAACCTCGTCCTATACACGTCTATGTGACAAGGCTGGAATTACATAACACGGTCACTATAAACAGACAGCATGTGATATAAACAGGCGCCATGGCCCCTCCATACAGCTGGTCAGTGGGTATCACTTATCTCTTATTCATGATCTATTCTGAGGATAGATCATCAATTAAAAATGAGCTGGAAAACACCTTAAGGCTAAGGCTCCACGTGTTGTCCTGCAGCAAAAAAGCACTGTTCTTCGTGCTGTGCTTTGCACAGAAAGTTCGCAGAAGCTTCCTCTGTGGACTTTCTGCTTCAATTATATCTATAGGGAAACCTCCAGCGTTTCCATAGGTATGCTGCGATTTCCAAAACCACGACTGTTTTGGAAATCGCAGCGTGTCCGCTGCACGTATTTTACTGCAAAGTGGGGATAAGATAGGGGCCCCACGTGGCAAAAACGCCATGGGAAAAAAATGCGGCATTATACAGTTCTTGCAAAGTGGATGGGATTCTAGCAAATCCCATCCACACATTGCGGAAAAATGTGTGCAGTGGACACGCTGCTATCTCCAAAACCGTTGCGGTTTTGGAAATCACAGCATGTCAATTTTACCTACAGAAACACTGGCGGTTTCCCTATAGGTATAATGGAAGCAGAAAGTCCGCAGAAGAAACCTCTGCGGACCTTCTGTGAAAAGCGCTGCGGGAAAAACCACAAAGCGTTACTGCCGTGGTTTTTCCTGCAGTGCTTTTTTGCTGCGGCCCACTACGTGGGGCTTTAGTCTTAATAAAGTCCAAGTGCCACCTTAATTAAATTAATTGCCCCCTCATATTATGCCCCTGATTCCCCCTGACATAAATAGTGCACCACCCCCTTATGTTCATAATGCCTCCTAATATAAATTATGCCCCCTAATGGCCCCTTATATAAATAACCTCCCCCTTGTATTCATAATACCCCATAATAACCCTTTTATAAATGACCCCCCTTATGTTCATAATGCCCCCTACCTTATAGTTATAATTCCCCCTCCTAACAACCCCTTATACTATTAAAATACCCACAACTACAAGCCATCCTTCCAAGTACCTACCAGTTAAACAAGTCAAAACACTTTTGCCCAAATTCCTATCACCTGCTTAACTGGACACTATCTACAGTGATAACTGTATTTTATGTGGAGAGTTTTTTCATCCTCTGTACATTTGTATTACCTCGTCCTGCTAGTAAAAGAGCAACGACTATCTTCGAGACCTGTTTGTCTGTCGCCATTGTCAGGTACCACGTGGGGGCGGGTAGTCGAGGACATCAAGGCTTTTGCTCACATTCGGGATCAAGGGTCATTCTACCAGTCAGCCACATCTTATATTCTACCCGTAACATCATTCCTGGCCCTCCTGAGTGTTGCACACGCACAGGATGTCTGCGTCTCAGCGCAGGAGGCGCGATGTTGTAACATCATCTTGCCGCCTGTGCCGAGAACCAGACGTCTGACTGTGTTCTCTTTGTCATGTAAACCGCAGGCCTGAAGTGGCTTGCGGTTTACAAGACAGTCAAGTTGTAGGAAGTGTTTTAACTAGATCGGTGTCTTCAGATCCCCCCCCCCCCCGCTAGCCACGCCTCTGACCTGCACCCTTGAATTTAATATCCTACAATAGCTCCCTCTTAGAAGCAATCATCTCTATCTAATGTTTCCTTTAGCTGCAAAATTTTGAGGAGGAATTTTGGACTAATTCTTCCTGCAAATGCATTTAAATTCATCAATATTTCTTGGATGCCCTGCATGCACAGCCCTCTTCAGGTCATGTTAGAGCATAACAATAGGTATAGAGGCAGGACTTGGTAATTCAAAAGCAAATATTTTTGGATGATTTAATTTTGTTCTTTTGGTCACCATCTTGTTGCATCATCCAGTTTCTCTTCAGTTTGAGATCATGGTCTGCTGCACTTACATTCACCTGTAAAATGCTTTAGAATTCATTGTTCCCTTAATGATCACAAGGCGCTGATGCCACGAGGCAGGCAGAAGCCTCAAATCATGTCCTCATTACCATGTTCCACACTTGGATTTTGCTGTTGGAATGAATGTATTGATCTTTTTCCTTCCATCCATAGTGTTGTACATTAGCTACTTTTGTCTCATTTATCTATAAACCATTTTTGAGTGGCATTTTGTAATTTACAAGAGGTCCTGGGCAAACATTTTGCAGACAATGTTTTTTTACAGTTTTTTTTTTTTTTGGTCACCAGTAGAGATGAGCAAATTCATTTGGATCGAACTGGATTCAACCCAAATTTTCCAAATGTTTCAGGCTTTACCTGAATCTGAAACCTTTGAGGTTTCTCACCTACAAATCACTATTATACTCTAGGGTCTCTTCGGATAATAAACCATTATACTCACCTTGCTTTATCTCTCTTGGGCATCCTTGTGGTGTCCGGTGATCCCTTGGCTTCTTCTTCTAGTCTCTTCTAGCCTCCTGGATGATGTAACGGGGCATGTGGGGCACGTCAATATCATGCACTTAGACAGCAGCATCATAATGTTGGCGTGCCCCACGGGACTACTGAGGCCCAAGCACAGGCCCAGTCTTTTTCTCCCTGTTCTGTGGATGCTTATTCAATGTGCTTAATTAAAGACACGTACAGTATAACTATTTGTGTGATATTAGTTTAGTTAGATTATGTTTGTCCATAATTGTGACTTAAACCCTATTTTACTAATATTCATTGCATGAATCCAGATAATTCCAACATGTTTACTTATATCTTCTTGCAACTGTATGTCTAAGAGGTAATCTTTGTAAGAGTAGGATGTCAGCAGATATTAAAAATGCAAATAAGGATTACTGTACTAGTATATAAGTCAATCTTAAAAATTAAAAGTTCTCCCCCAAAGAGAAAGCTTCACATTTAATAGCTCATTGCTATCACTTAGGACAATTCCAAAGCAAACTATGCAATTCATTACTAATGGATATCAGGTGAATACACTGAAAGATATTCTCTCTCTCATCTTGGCCAGCAGACAGCACATTGCATTTGCAGACAACAGTTGGTAGGTTAGCATCTGTTATATCACTAGGGGGCAATGTCTTGGTTCAATATGGCTTATTAAGAGTGACTGTAGAACTGTGTAGTTACTTGTGCAAACTCTGCAGTCATCTTTTTTCAAATGACGTTGGAAGAAAATACTGCAGTAACCAGTAGAGACAATGGCCTAAAGAAGCCATTTTAGGACATCTATTGTAATACCACTAGTAATTCTTCATATTTTAACAGTTAAGTAAAAGTCTGTTTTCTTTGCGCTCTGTCTTAACCATCTAGACTTCTAATACTCGTGCATATCATCTAGTCAAATGTAAAATGATAGACTTGCCAAATAATTTGAAAAAACAAGAAGAAAGTTTCCCATTCCTTTTGTAACCACTCTTGACTTTGGCTCAAAAAACGCAGCAAAATCTGCAACAAAAAAAGCTGCATTTCCACAACGTGGGGCCTCAGCCTTAAGGTTTGACTGGTGATTTAGTGAAAATTCTAGTTTTTTCTTAGATAACAACATTTCAAATATAGTGCCACAGGAGGTACATGCATGCAGCTGATCATGGCAGACATGTGACTGCCTATCTCTACTCCTCTCTGGGGCTTGGAAGGTATTACCTCCAGCGAACAGAGTTTCAACCCCAAACTGCTCTCACCTATAACCTGAACATTTGGTCCGTTACCTGATGACAATCTTAAAAAGGGAACATAGGCTCTGACGCAGTGCTTCATAGCCAACATGCTGGTCTTGGTTCAAACAGAGGAGTGGCATTGCTGCCAGGTCCTCCGAACACAAAGTTTTAATTCTTGTCAACTGGTGTCACAAGATCTACCGACTTACCATCTGATAAGCCACAGACTCCCCACCACCAGAGGTCAAATCCCTTTCCTTACCAGTATGTAGTCAGGAACAGACTCTGCTACCTCCACTGACTAGAGCCAAATAGACAAACAAAATAGATGCAAATAAGAATACTTATATATATATATATATATATATATATATATATACCGGTATATATACCAACCCAAAATATTCAATAGAAAAAATTATTGTATTTCCTTTCCAGCTGCTTTTCAGTAATCGCCAGCAAGGATTTGTCACAATCCAAGGAGAAGAACTACTATCAAAACTGAATCTATTCCGTACATGGGGATCCTCCATACCACCTTAAATGAGAAAACAAATCCAGAAAATCACATTATCTGATTTTTAAAGAATTTATTTGCAAATTATGTTGGAAAATAAGTATTTGGTCACCTACAAACAAGCAAGATTTCTGGCTCTCACAGACCTGTAACTTCTTCTTTAAGAGGCTCTGTCCTCCACTCATTACCTGTAGTAATGGCACCTGTGATTTTCTAGATATGTTTTCTCATTTTATCTTTCATAGTTAAGGTCTACCTATGATGTCAATTACAGGCCTCTCTCATCTTTTTAAGTGGGAGAACTTGCACAATCGGTGGCTGACTAAATACTTTTTTTCCCCACTGTACTGGTAGGGCAATGTAGATTGTGAGCCCTATATGGGACAATGTCTGTAAAAGCACTGTGAAATATGTTGGCACAAGTAAGCTAAATAAATAATAGTGTTCGTCCATATTAACCAAGATGCATAGTCCATTCTGTATTTTCTTTTTCAATATATCTAATATTTACATTGTTGTGCATTGTCAAAATCAATTGAAAATGGAATTACAACATTTTAACATTACAGCAGTACAAAATAACAAAATGTTATTAACAGTTGAGAGTAATAAAAAGTGGGAAGGGTAGTGGGGTACATCAGATTGGAGTCATATATAGATGTTCATATATGTGGTTATCATAAAAGCAGTATTAGAATGAGAGAGCAGAAGCATATCTGGAATTTTTCAAGCAATCTTAGTCCTTCTAAGAATTTTCTATGTCTGTTTTGGTTACATGCTAGTATACATTCATAATGGAAGTTCTTGTTGATTCTCTCTATGATAGATGAGAGTGTGGGAACTAGGGTTAATTTCGAAGCACATGTAAGGGCTGAGATGGTTAATAGTGAAATATGACAAAGTATGATTTTATAAGATGGAGGAATTTCATCTATCGATTTCCATAGATTATATTAGTGGGCAATCCCAGAAGATATGAAGTATGGTGCCAACATGACCGCAGTTTCTCCAGCAATATAGTGACGAGGTGGGATATATTTTTGACAAGATATAGGGGGTAAAGTACCATCTGAACATGATCTTGTAGTATAGCTCATGGTAGTTCACGCAGGAGGTTACTTTTAATATAATTTTTAAAGATTTTAGCCATGTTTCATTTTCAAAACTCTTGTTGAAATCAAGATGCCATTTCATGATATGTGATTGGGACTTTTGAGGTAAGTGGGGTGTAAGTGCCGAGTAGAAGGTGCTGATGCTTTTTAAAGACTTCAGTTGGTCACTTAAATATAGAGAAATATTTAGCGGCAGGTTCAGTAATGGATTTAAGAATTTCCTAAGGGCACTTTGAACTTGTGTGTGTAAAATAAATTTTTCCCAATTATATTTACTTCACAAGGTCTGAAAAGCAACAAAGAGTCATTGGTATATAAATCAATAAATTCTGACGCTACCAGGAGAATTATTGACCTAATGGATTGGGTGGACCATATGGGAACACCTTGTTTACTCCTCTCTCTAGACGCAGAGAAAGCGTTTGATAGAGTGAATTGGTTGTATGCATTTCAAGTCTTGGGGAAGTTTGGTTTCACAGGCCCCATGCTGGAGGCAATTAAAGTCCTATACTCTAACCCCACAGCCAATGTTTTAACAAATGACCTGTTGTCCAAACCTTTCAGAATAACCAATGGAATGCGGCAGGGGTGTCCCCTATCTCCACTAATCTTTGTGTTAATATTAGAACCATTAGCCCAGCTCATAAGATCTAACCCTGTTATTCAGGGTATAAATGTCGGTAACTCAACGTATAAAATTGGACTATTTGCGGATGATATCATTATCGCATTTCAAAACCCTATTATCTCTCTTAATGAAACACAAGACATTATAAAGAAGTGCAGCACAATCTCATACTATAAAATTAGTGTAAACAAATCTCTACTATTGGGTATTATATACCGCCAGATATGAAAGAGGACATCACCAAAAACTTCCCTTACAAATGGCAAGACCAATCCATACCATACTTAGATATCATTTTGACCTTTTCAACCAACAAATTAATTAACTTAAATTGGAAACCTCTTCTGTGCCAGACTCAGAAAAACATAGACTCATTGAGTAAATATGAAATGTATTGGTGTGGCAGAATAAGCATTTCCCTTACGTCCCACAGCAGCACAATATGGGGTATTTCTGCCCCGTGTGCTGGTAGGACAGGCGGAACTTTAAATTAACATAAATTATGCATGGCTATGGTACCCTATAAAAGGGCAAAAGAGACCTCCCCCACTATGTTTTTTTTCTGTCCTGTGTGGTGGAACAGGTGGAGGGAGGTCTTTTTGTCCTCCCATATTTTGCTCTTAAAGTTTGTTACTTATCTTTTCTTTTTCTCTTCCTCTCCTTGACGTTCCTATGGAGGACAGAGAGCTTTATTATGGGCTGGTTCCCTACTGACTTAATCAGTATGAGGTTGTTTTACCTATTTACCTAAGTGTACAGCAGTCGCTGTACGTCCTTTTTCTTCTCCGGTTCTCGGACGACTCTGTGGACCTCAGCGGTAAGCTCCGCCGTGACCGAAAGTGACATTGGTCACTTTCGCTCCAGATCCTTTTCTTTGCGTTCCAGTTTCCCGGGGACTATGTTCCGGCCGTACCTTTTGTGGCCTACTTCCAGTTGCCGGAATTTCGCTATTAAGGTGTTTTTTCACCTTTTTTTTGCTAGAATTCTCTAAGCTAAGCTCAGTGCTTCGGCTTCCGGCCTGTTTCCTGTGATCTCTGTGTTCTGTGTGTTCACAGCAGGGTTTGGGGAAGGGGAAGTTTCTTGTGGTGCACACTTGTTGGGACTAAGGGAAAACAGATTAACGTCATAATCAATGAATACAAAATGATCATTCTGCTGAAGATTCTATACAAATTCAGGATAACCCCAATTCTCCTTCCACTACAAATAAATAAACTACAAACTAAACTCTCCTCATACATATGGCAAGGGAAAAGAATTAGAATTGCTCTTAAACACATGACCCAACCCAAAACAAGGGAAGTTTCATAGTACCAAATATCAAACAATACCACTTAGCCAATGTTTTAAATCAAATAAAATCATGGTGGCAAACTCCAAACACCTACCTACCAGACTGGAAAAAATTCCAATAGATATACTCAAAGAAATTACACTGATACCTCCTATACCGAGGGGGGGAAGAGCTTTTTATTGGTAATCACGGAGAAGCAGGCCAAGGATAAAGAGCACCGAACAGTTGGGTAGAGTGGTTGTGGGGGGGGGGGTGTAGGTTGAGGTTCTCTTTGATTGTGTCAATTTTGTTTTGAGGCAAAAAGAGGCAAAGTCTTCGGCTGAGATAAGTGATGTCAGGGAAGGGGCACTGGAGGACGGAGAAGGGAGTTGAAGGTATTAAATAACTGTTTGGGGTTGTAGGATAGAGAAGATATGAGTGTGATGATCCTTGTTGTGGGGTACTCTAACTTCCACCATTTCTATGTATGTACCACTGTTGGGGATAAATAATACCTTATTGGTTTAGTGTACCAATGGGCTCATGCCTCCAATTCTACATTATCACTTCAGTCCTTAGGGTCAGTAGAGCCAGTGGTTGCTACTCATTGATCTCTATCCCAGACTAGCTATTGGATTGGCACATAAATAATACAAGTGGTTCTATACAGTGTTTGTCTCTCTTCAGTCTGTAACATATACTATTTTAATGTCCCCAAAATAGTCCTCATGCATATTCCCGTACATAACCCCATTGATATCACCTTTTATATTACTTGCTTCACTGTTGACAAGCTATTCTTAAACTATGGAGGTGACAGATATATAACATTATTTTATATGTCATCAGGCCATCTGACCCAGTTTATGGGTTTAATTCTTTGCTCTGTTTACTTACTCAGGGCTTTTACCGAGAGAAGGTCTGCACCCCACATTTAATCTTATGAGACTGAACTGTCTCTGTGTACTCTACTTTTTATATTCTAGTTTATGTGTTTTTCAAGTCCCCGCCCTTTTCTTCTTTACTTCTCCCTTCTCTCCCTTTTCTCTTTACCTGGGTAACCCACGCCACTAAAATATTACTGCAGAAAAATCTAACCCATTTTTTATTCTCACTCACAATGCACAGGGCCTAAATTCACCCATTTCATTGAGCTAAGCGTTCTGATTTTAGAAGCCTATCCAGACCGCTATACTTTTTCTGCAAGAAAGCCACTTAGAGTGGGCTGGGCCTGATTTATCCAATAAGGCACCTATGAACAAGATGGAGTCTCCTAACATTTTGACCAGTCCTTCTAGCAGTGGATAAAGTTTCTTCAAAATTTTTTGGAATAATGAAAAGTGTTTAGCAGAAGCACCAGCCAGGTAAAATTGAATAAAGGTTTTGTGATCGAAAGCATGGTAGAAAGTCATTGAAAAGTTGATATCCCTGTCTGTGTACAGCCTCACAATGGCTTTCCTAATTCTACAGTCATGGCCAAAAGTTTTGAGAATGATACAAATATTAATTTTTACAAAGTCTACTGCTTCAGTTTTTCTAATGGCAATTTGCATATACTCCAGAATGTTATAAAGAGTGATCAGCTTAACAGCAATTACTTGCAAAGTCAATATTTGCCTAGAAAATGAACTTTATCCCCCAAAACACATTTCAACATCATTGCAGCCCTGCCTTAAAAGGACCACCTAACATCGTTTCAGTGATTTCTCCATTAACACAGGTGTGGGTGTTGATGAGGTCAGGGCTGGAGATCAATCTGTCATGATTAAGTAAGAATGACACCACTGGACACTTTAAAAGGAGGCTGGTGCTTGCCATCATTGTTTCTCTTCTGTTAACCATGGTTATCTCTAAAGAAACACGTGCAGTCATCATTGCACTGCACAAAAATGGCCTAACTGGGAAGAGTATTGCAGCTAGAAAGATTGCACCTCAGTCAACAATCTATCGCATCATCAAGAACTTCAAGGAGAGAGGTTCCATTGGTGCCAAAAAGGCTCCAGGGCGCCCAAGAAAGACCAGCAAGCGGCAGGACCGTCTCTTAAAAGTGTTTCAGCTGCGGGATCGAGCTACCAGCAGTGCAGAGCTTGCTGAGGAATGGCAGCAGGCAGGTGTGAGTGCATCTGCACGCACTGTGAGGCGGAGACTCTTGGAGCAAGGCCTGGTCTCAAGGAGGGCAGCAAAGAAGCCACTTCTCTCCAGAAAAAACATCAGAGACAGACTGATATTCTGCAAAAGGTACAGGGAGTGGACTGCTGAGGACTGGGGTAAAGTCATTTTCTCTGATGAATCCCCTTTTCGATTGTTTGGAACATCTGGAAAACAGCTTATTCGGAGAAGAAGAGGTGAGCGTTACCACCAGTCTTGTCTCATGCCAACTGTAAAGCATCCTGAAACCATTCATGTGTGGGGTTGCTTCTCAGCCAAGGGAATCGACTCTCTCACAGTCTTGCCTAAAAACACAGCCATGAATAAAGAATGGTACCAGAATGTCCTCCAAGAGCAACTTCTCCCAACCGTCCAAGAGCAGTTTGGCGCTCAACAATGCCTTTTCCAGCATGATGGAGCACCTTGCCATAAAGCAAAGGTGATAACTAAATGGCTCAGGGAACAAAACATAGAGATTTTGGGTCCATGGCCTGGAAACTCCCCAGATCTTAATCCCATTGAGAACTTGTGGTCAATCATCAAGAGACGGGTGGACAAACAAAAACCAACAAATTCAGACAAAATTAAAGCATTGATTCTGCAAGAATGGACTGCTATCAGTCAGGATTTGGTCCAGAAGTTGATTGAGAGCATGCCAGGGAGAATTGCAGAGGTCCTGAAGAAGAAGGGTCAACACTGCAAATATTGACTTGCTGCATTAACTCATTCTAACTGTCAATATAAGCTTCTGTTACTCATAATATGAATGCAATTATATTTCTGTATGTGATAAAACATCTGACAAACACACATAAAAACCAGAGGGCAGCAGATCATGTGAAAATATAATATTTGTGTCATTCTCAAAACATTTGGCCATGACTGTATAGACATGATGGATACCTACACATTTTACTCCTCATCATAATAGGTACACAAATGATTTGGTGACAGCCAGAAAGGAGCTTAATTTATGCTTGACTTATTGGACATAAAAAAGTCTCTGATGGTCCCTGTGTGGCATCCCAGAGCTGGCTATGGCTGGGCTGAGGGTGATCTCTGTGCATTGTATTATTTCCTGTTGCTTCATAGCCTGTGTGACATAGCAGGGGGTCCTGAGTCTCACACAACACAGCGCCACCTAGTGAGCCTCACACATGCATTACACCTCCCATAGGATTGAATAGTAACCAAATGTCCAATGGGAGGACATTGCCTGGGAAAAGGGGAGGAGTCAGCTGATCACTGGGTCCCCATGGTAACACCCCTGCAGGAAGGTCCTGCGTGTGAGGAGTTAGAAGTGTGGAGTGTTAGGAGGAGGAGGTGAGGAGATAAGTGTGATGTCCTGTGAAGAAAGCAGTGAGTTTAGTGCAGGAATCTCAAGTCCTAGACAGGCCCAGGAAGGTTGGAGAGCTGACATACTCCAGCTATTCAGAAGATCCTGTCCCCTGTCTGCCTAGCCATCGCCCTGAAGGAAGTCAAGCATCATTATCTTGTCAGCATGAGACTGTGGAGAGAACATTCTGGAACACGTGCTCCATAGCAAGTATCACAGGATCCAGGGGCCAAGGCCAGACCTGTGGAATATCCTGCCACCCTGACTATTGTACCGCGAAACTCTGAGCTATCAGGACCACATAACGTGAGTGGGGAATATTATGTACTAGTATCATGGTGGGCATCCTCCTATGAGCCAAATAGGAGCCCAGACGCACCTTAGGGCTGTAACACTGAAGTATAAGGGGCTAGGAACACCTTTCATCAAGTCTACCCTGCACCCCAGGACTTTGCTGTGTCACCAGGCGTACCCCGTTGTTTTGTATTGAAGAAACTGTTTAAGCATTTGTGCCTCCACACCCATGGAAGTAAAAGTTCAACTTTACAACCGTTTCTGTGTCTGACTCTGTACCGACAACATCAGGGCGCCCCAAACACCACCAGTAGGCACAGTATAGGGGAAGCGCCTCGGGGGAACAATCACCACCAACATTTGTGCAGCCCCCTCATCACCGGTACCAGTGGTGGTAACGTGGGACAGCACCAGCGCTGCGCCCTCGTGCCCAGAGACCGTGACAAGTCTGCGCTGTTTGCACCCCCGCAATCCCAACTGCAGCGTTACCTTCCATCTGGTCACCGCAAGAAAAACTGGCGTCACGAACAGGATACGGGTGTGTGCCATTTTGAGAAAGTCGCCACGAAAAGTGCGCCAAATTGTCTCCAGAGCATCGGTCTTTATTGTGGACTTTGCTAAGATCAAGTTTATTCCCTGAGAGTGCTTGCCACAAAGAGGGGTGCCCTAAACCCCTGAAGTAAGCCCTAAAGACTGTCCTCTCAGTGTGTTACAGCCCTGGAAGAGTTAAAACGCCCAGGACTTGTTTGCTGCGCCACATCGCTGTGTAAGAACGCCCACAAAGGGTTAACTGTACCTTGCAAAAGTGCGGGAGATTTTTGGCACTGCCCATGAGGCCAGGAGACCCATCTGCCACCATCTTAGGAGAGCCCAGAATGCTGAGCGCAATGCTCCAGCGCACCCATACAAGAAAGTGAAAGGCGAACATGCCGGCGCCATTTCTGACTCTCTGATGCCGCATCACTGTCCCTGCTGTGCACCGCTGATCTCTGCTCCACGCTGCAGTTGCTGTCAGTGAGTACTGTGCCTCCCTGTCCTTGTCTTCAGTCCTCCCACGGCCCCAGCGAGTGTTTTCCGTGTCCGTGGGGAGTGCCACCATTAAAGAGGGGGAGCACACCGTCAGCCTGCATCACAGTGACTCTGTTAATAGCTACAGCATTCTTAAAGGGACAGCATTCCAAGTTGTAGTCTCCATTCCCTGCCAGCAAGCAGTTGAGTTTCTTAAAGAGACGGCGACCTAATTCCAGTCATACCTGCAAACAACATGACTGAGCAAAGTGACATTGTGCCATCTGTTTCTAGTGATCCAGCAGTGCCCATGGCGAGCAGCCTACCATTCTCCATGCCATTTTACCCTGGCGCACCATGGCTGCCGTGCTACAAAGGGGAGGCGCATACCCTCAGGGACTTTCGTGAGAAGATGCTGTCTCTCTTCCAGTTCTATCCTCTGAATACAGAACAGCAGATACAGATCCTGCTGGGCCAGCTTGAGGGTGCTGCAGCTAGGGAGGTCAAATCCTGGCCTGCCTCTGACAAAAGAACCCCTGGGCAAATTCTGGACAAACTCCATGTGAACTTTGACGTGCGATCTGTCTCCGAGGTAAAGATGCGCTTCTTTTCCAGACGACAACTACCTGGTGAGACCCTGCGGGACTATGCTTTATCCCTCCAAGAGGCGTTCAGAGCTGTGGTGCAAGTGGATCCACGTGAAAATGTGGACTCTGATAAAATCTTGCTTGACCGCTTCATAGAAGGGGCGGGTACCACATTGCTCCAGAGTCAGTTGCGAATGCTTGCTGCACAACATCCCAGCATCACATTTGCTGACTTCAAGGCCCTTGCCATCCAGGTCTTGGGACAGGAGCAGCCCCAGCCGAGCCCAGTCATCTGTGCTCCCTCACCTGGACCCTCAACAAGCATTGCTCCAGTTGTCCTGCCACTACCTCTGGGTACCTCACCTGCTGCCCAAACTGCGCAGACTACACCAGCAGACTCCAGAGATGACCTTCTGGCCCGAGTGGATCATCTGACCCGTGCCATGGAACAGATCACCGTCCGTCTAGATCGTCTGACCCAGCCGTCTTCATCGTCCAGTGATCCTTTGCGAAGTCTCAACATCTCACCTGAGTCGCCACCCAGACGTCCGTCTTCAGTGAAACCTCCGCAGAGTGAGAGGCCATACTGTACCTATTGCAATAGATATGGACACACCAGGCCTCAGTGTTTTCAGTTAAACGGGCCACCCCCGAGGCAGCGGGCCGCCCCTCGGGAGGAAAGAAGAAGGGCCCAGGTGAATCTTCAGTGCCATTGTCACGCTTCGTCTCAGCCTGCCCACACATCACAATCCGGGTGAACGGCGTCCCTCTGACAGCGTTGGTGGACACTGGATCTCAGGTAACAACCCTGCGCAAGCAGGTGTTCCTTGAACATTGGGACTTAGGTGTGTTGAATAGAACACCTGACACATGGATAAATCTGTGTGCCAGCAATGGACAGCCCATACCACAGCAGGGTTATTGGGAACCCACTATCCAGATTGGGGACTTGAAACTGCCTAGACAGGGTGTAATTGTCACTGATGTAGAGGATGATAGGTTTGCAGTTGTAATATTAGGCATGAATGTTTTACGCCATTGCTTTGCAGAAGTGTTGGATGCCTTGCATGCCTCTCTCCTTACAGCTTCTCCCAGTGACCAGCAGACCATTCAGCGGGCCATTCGTGTACTCAATGCCCAGCACAAGTTCGCCAACAAACAAGGTGAAATTGGTCGAGTCCGGATCCAAGATACCCGTCCAGTAACCCTACAGCCTGGAACAGAAACTATGGTGTGGTGCCGTGCCCGTCCGGGCATAGAAAATCAGGACTACGAGGCCTTGCTACAACCCATACAGGTAGATGGCCAACCACTTGTCATGGCTGCCCGCAGCCTTGTTACAGTTTCCAATGGACGTGTTCCTGTCCGCTTAGTCAACTTGGGCGATGCTCCCGTGAACCTCCACAAGTTCCACTCTGTGGCCCTGCTACACCGGTTAGCACCAGAAGACATTCTCTCTGGTGATTCTACCGCCACACAGCGTTCCACCCAAGCTGCTGAGAACATTCAGAATGGAGCCACGAAGTCCTGGTGGGATGAATTGAACGTGGGAGACGCCAATACCCCTATAGAGCATATCAATGGGGTTCGCAATGTGGCCAAGCGTTACCAACAGGCATTCAGCAAACACCCATTGGACTTTGGTAAGACCACGACCATACAACATCGCATTCTGACTGGCGACCACCATCCAATCAAGGAGCGTCACCGTCCAATACCACCAGCGATGTACCAACCGGTGAAAAAGATGATCCAAGAGATGCGAGATGCTGATGTCATCCGGGAGAGTAACAGCCCCTGGGCAGCCCCGCTAGTCCTTGTCAAGAAGAAAGATGGAACCCTACGATTTTGTGTGGACTATCGTAAACTCAACAACGTCACGCACAAAGACGCATACCCATTGCCGCGGATTGAGGAATCTCTAACGGCTTTGGGATCAGCTACCTGTTTCTCGACCCTGGACTTAACCAGTGGATACTGGCAAGTCCCTATGGCGCCTGAAGATCGTGAAAAGACTGCGTTTACGACCCCGATGGGACTCTTTGAATTCAATAGTATGCCATTTGGGCTATGTAATGCCCCAGCCACATTCCAAAGGCTTATGGAGAGGTGCCTCGGCCATGAGAATTTCCAGAGTGTGCTACTGTACCTGGACGATGTTATTGTATTCTCCCGGACATACCAAGAACACCTTCGTCACCTGTCCGAGGTATTCAAGGTACTTATACAGCACGGCCTAAAGTTGAAGCCCTCCAAGTGCTACCTGTTGAAACCCCAAGTTCACTACCTTGGGCATGTCGTGAGCGCACAAGGCGTCCAACCTGATCCTGAAAAGATCACTGCAGTCCAGAACTGGCGAAGACCAACTACCGTCAAAGAAGTCCGAAGCTTCCTTGGATTCGCAGGTTACTACCGGCGTTTCATACCACACTTCGCCCAAGTAGCCGAGCCTCTGAACGAGTTGTTGCGCGGTTGTCCCAGAGAAAACTACAACCGAAAGCTTCCGGTAGACTGGACAGCGCGTCAAGAGGAAGCCTTTCAAGCGCTTAAAGCACTTCTGACGCAACCACCAATTCTAGCCTATCCCGACTACAGTCAGCCATTCCGCTTGTACACAGATGCAAGTCACCAAGGTTTGGGTGCAGTGTTGTCCCAGGTTCAGGACAACAAAGAGCGAGTCATCGCCTACGCCAGCAGGAGTCTGAGAGGCGCGGAGAAGAACGACCAGAACTATAGTTCTTTTAAACTCGAACTTCTGGCGCTTGTCTGGGCCGTGACAGAGAAGTTTAAAGACTACCTGGCTGCCACACCCTTTATCGTGTACACAGATAACAATCCGTTGGCGCATCTGGACACTGCTCGACTGGGAGCCCTTGAACAACGGTGGGCCTCAAGACTCGCGAATTACAAGTTCTCTGTCAAGTATCGCAGTGGCAAGTCCAACGGTAACGCTGATGCACTCTCAAGGTTGCCTGTGGGAGAAGAACCACCCCGAGAAGACATCTGGGAAGAGGTGGAGATGCCACCATTCTACAACAAGTTTGCCCAACAGGTTGCTATTGGTGTCCCTGTAGAAGGAGAACCTCTGGCGAAAACAGCTGCCGAATCCCTCCAGGAGCCATCTCTGTGGAAAACGTTCCAAGAAGAGAGCAGAGTTTTAGGAGAATTGTCAGATTTCCTGCTTGCAGGAAGAATACCAACCCGTGTAAAGAGAGGTCTTCATGACGTGGAATTAAAACGCCTTTGGCGACAGAGGAAGCGCCTGTTTGTCCAACGAGGCCTTCTACATAGAAACACTCTTGATCCTGTCACAGGTGAAAGGCTTCATCAGATCCTCGTACCAAGAAGAGACGCACAGATGATACTTGAGGCGTATCATGACAGATCCGGTCACTTCGGGGTACAAAAGACCGAAGCTACCATCCGTCGTCGCTTCTATTGGGTTGGGATGAGGAGTGACATTGAGAGTTGGTGCCGAGAGTGTCCCGCCTGTAGTATCACCAAGGAAGGTCGAAGAGATCAGAAGGCCCCACTACATCCAATTAAGACTCAAAAGCCGTGTGAAATTGTTGCTCTGGACCATGTGAAGTTGGGTCCCACACGTTCCGGCTACAGCTACGCTCTGACAATGGTGGATCATTACTCCAAGTTCCTTGTCATCGTGCCTGTCAGAGATCTTACAGCAAGAACTACGGCTGAGACCTTCTACGCAGAGTTTGTCCGCCATTACGGTTGTCCTGAGCATATCCTCACCGACCGTGGATCGGCGTTTGAATCCCAATTGTTCCGTGAGCTGTGTCAGTTCCAAGACTGCAAGAAGTTGCGAACCACAGCGTATCACCCTCAAGGGAATGGTATGTGCGAGAAGGCAAATCAAGTGATCATCGGCATGCTAAGAACAGCCGCAGTTACACCTGGTGTTGAGTGGCCTGAGCGTATCAAGGACTTGGCCTATATTTACAACAACACACCCCAAACATCTACGGGATATGCACCATTTTATCTAATGTTTGGAAGACAAGGTCAACTTCCTTCAGACTTAACCCTTGGTGTGAAGGTCCCTGACACCATCAATCCACTACCCATAACAGACTGGGTTGTTGAACACCTCCGACGTATGGAGGAAGCTAAAGAGATAGTTGAAACGCGCATGGATGAGGTTCGTAGGAGACAACAGGAGGATTACAACCATCGCGCCCATGCAGCGCCCCTGAAAGTTGGCGACCGTGTATGGTTAAGGAATAACCATCGAAATGGGAAATTGGATCCATTCTGGGAGAAAGAACCATACAGTGTCATCTCCATACCATATCCTGAATCCGACGTGTATGAGATCTCTAAACCTGGGAGACAGCCCCAAGTAGTACACCGAAACCGTCTGAAGCTCTGCCTTAAAGAAGGACTACCCACAGAGGTGCCCCCAGCTGAGACAACGAGTACAGAGATCTTGTCACCTTCTGAAGCGAAAGAGAGACCCCCAACGTTAACTGAGCTTATGTGGGCGCCTAAACTACTACTATTTAGCTGTTATCCACCAATTGCTCTAGTGCAAGAGAACCCTTCGACAGATGATTTAATTGATTTCAGTGACTCTGTTCCTGATTCAAATCTTGTTCCACTTAGGCGTTCTGAGCGTACCACAAAAGGCATACCTCCAACACGCTATAGTGATGCCATGGCTGTCCTCGGGTAAAAGAGGTTAACTGTCTCTGCTTCTGTATATATGTTATTCCTGCTCTGATTACATTAATGTTTTTCCTGTGTGTATATACAGTATATATATAATATCTTGCCATGTAATATAGTATTTACATTTATATGCAACAATCCAAGCCATAGTGCCTGGCTCACCGAGCCAAGGAAGTTCTGTTACCCCATTGCGGTATGGACATTGGTGCTAGAGTGCCTACTCTTCCTTACAGAAAGGACTGTTTATTGTTTCTCAGAGAGACTCTCATGATAATGGACACTCACAAAATTTGTGCCAGAGAGCCTCTGGACCCATTTGCACTACTGTTGTTTCTATATGGACTGTCTGATGGTACCGCCAAAAGGTTCCATAAGTCTGAGTTTAATTATCTCTCCGTTACCCTTCAGACTTCTCATGGACATTCCAGGACTATGCCGGGAGGTCTTACCTCAAGTTTCTAGGTATTATATTTTTCTAAACTGTTAGTGACATTTGCACTTTATTTGTATTTATTAACGTTATGTTACATTTCTCACCTTCACCCCAGCCCGTCGCCGAGGTCGGCTCAGTGAAAGAGGGGGAGTATGTGGCATCCCAGAGCTGGCTATGGCTGGGCTGAGGGTGATCTCTGTGCATTGTATTATTTCCTGTTGCTTCATAGCCTGTGTGACATAGCAGGGGGTCCTGAGTCTCACACAACACAGCGCCACCTAGTGAGCCTCACACATGCATTACACCTCCCATAGGATTGAATAGTAACCAAATGTCCAATGGGAGGACATTGCCTGGGAAAAGGGGAGGAGTCAGCTGATCACTGGGTCCCCATGGTAACACCCCTGCAGGAAGGTCCTGCGTGTGAGGAGTTAGAAGTGTGGAGTGTTAGGAGGAGGAGGTGAGGAGATAAGTGTGATGTCCTGTGAAGAAAGCAGTGAGTTTAGTGCAGGAATCTCAAGTCCTAGACAGGCCCAGGAAGGTTGGAGAGCTGACATACTCCAGCTATTCAGAAGATCCTGTCCCCTGTCTGCCTAGCCATCGCCCTGAAGGAAGTCAAGCATCATTATCTTGTCAGCATGAGACTGTGGAGAGAACATTCTGGAACACGTGCTCCATAGCAAGTATCACAGGATCCAGGGGCCAAGGCCAGACCTGTGGAATATCCTGCCACCCTGACTATTGTACCCCGAAACTCTGAGCTATCAGGACCACATAACGTGAGTGGGGAATATTATGTACTAGTATCATGGTGGGCATCCTCCTATGAGCCAAATAGGAGCCCAGACGCACCTTAGGGCTGTAACACTGAAGTATAAGGGGCTAGGAACACCTTTCATCAAGTCTACCCTGCACCCCAGGACTTTGCTGTGTCACCAGGCGTACCCCGTTGTTTTGTATTGAAGAAACTGTTTAAGCATTTGTGCCTCCACACCCATGGAAGTAAAAGTTCAACTTTACAACCGTTTCTGTGTCTGACTCTGCACCGACAACATCAGGGCGCCCCAAACACCACCAGTCGGCACAGTATAGGGGAAGCGCCCCGGGGGAACAATCACCACCAACATTTGTGCAGCCCCCTCATCACCGGTACCAGTGGTGGTAACGTGGGACAGCACCAGCGCTGCGCCCTCGTGCCCAGAGACCGTGACAAGTCTGCGCTGTTTGCACCCCGCAATCCCAACTGCAGCGTTACCTTCCATCTGGTCACCGCACCTGCACCACTATTTTACACACGGGGACAAACCTGGTACCCTCTTGACACATTATCTGTTTCCCCGACTGGTCAATTATGCCACCTATAATGTAATATTCAATGGTACTCTATCCCAAATCACAGCAAACTCCTTAAAGGATTTCATAGCTTTTATCAAACCTTCCTGTAGTGTGATCCCTACATTCTCAACAATGATAAACTAGATTCAAAGTGGCATAGGTCTTGGAGGTGATTAAAACTTTTCAATCCAGTAAAGCACCATGTCCAGGTGGGTTACCTTGATCTTATTACCAAAAAACACAATGATTTATTGGAACCCCATCTGACTCTGACATATAATGCTTGTAAATGTAGTTGGCCCGTGTTCTCTCATTCTAATAAAGATTGAATACATCTAAAACCACAAATGGCTGTGCTATGAGAAAATGACTGCTGCCAAGTGTTTGACCAGGAAATACAGAGAATACACTCACTTTCTGTGAGTCACTGGGACATTGTAGCAACATCTGACAGCCTCTCAGCCATTACAAAGTGGTAAGTGGACCTTACAGTGCTGATGTCATTTGTAGTATAAAAAGCTTGTGCATTTATTGTCAGCCTTTAGTTGCTGTAAATGGTAGACATACAAATAGATCTTTGATCCATCTCACTGCATCATAGGCTATAGCACAGTTCAGAAAAAGCAAGAGGTAGAGAAATAAGACACCTCTGAGAATCAAGCACTTACAAAGGCAGATTAACAGAAGGCAGAATTCAATAGAGCTTGGATATGTTCATAGACAGTGACTGGGTGAATTCTGTGCTTCTTCTTCTACTGCTGCTTACACAGAGTCAAACAGTTAACCCTTTCATTGCCAATAATCTAATTTTGTTTGACTTAATAGAGCAGTTTCAATTCTCTATACACAGTCTTTAAACTTAGTTTTTTACTGACAAGAAAATCCTGTTAGTGAAAAATGCTTTGTTAAGGACTTATTTGGGAAAGAATCTACACTAATTAAATACATATGCTGTATTAACAACATGGGTCTCAGAATTACATTATTACATTACATACATTATTTCCTGCACAGAGAATCCGTTCTATGGAACTGGTTCTTAAGTGGGAACAAGAATTGTTTAAATCTTCCTTACAACTCATGAACATCTTACTAGAGGGGGAAAAAAATTGCCATGCAGGATAGTACACGTGCAGTAAAAAAGGCGATTAAGTCGGCCAGGAAATTTGTATCTAATCCTGACTATGAGAGAAAACAGATATTTTAGAACAAACAATAGAAAAAAATATTTTTCAGATTTAAGAATGTAAACATCACTAATTAATTAGGGATACCCAGGATTTCAGGGAGGGAAGAATTTTTGACCTTGGCCAAAAAAACCCAAAGGGTTTTGTATCTGAAGATGAGGCACCCTCACCTGAACCTGATTTATCAGACACAGAACACCCTCGGCCACAAAACAAAAACACGTACAGACAATATAACACCAGAAATACCGCCCACATCAACCACGCCAAGGAACAGGGGCCAAAATAGGGTGGCCCCCTCCAACAAGGGGGTTATCAAAGGGGATTTCCATCTCCGTGGACCTCCTATGAAAGAGGAAGGAAACTTAGGGAATCATAATATACTTCAAATTGTTAACTTATCTCAACGAGAACTATCAGAGAGGTATCAATATAAAAAAGAGCTTGTCATTTGTTTTTCCGACAACCCGGTTTGATCTGTTTACCGAGGTAAAGGATTTACATATCTTTATCCATAAATTCAAGTGGAGAAAATTCTTTAAAATGCGAGATTACAGAACAGGAATAGATTTAGGATTGGCAGATGACTATATGACAGATTTCCATAACTTCTAAACTTCTACTCTCTTTTGGAGGATGAACAGAGAACACCAGGGCAGGGTCCCTTCTCTATACTCAGACTCCCCTCTTCTAAAATGCCCCCACATTGATGATAATACGCCTCTTGATGTTTTCCTACAAATAGTGGTTGACCAACTTAGATGAGACCTGCAACTATTAATAATTTATCTGAAGATGAAGCGTTAGGGTTACGGTCCTTAGAGACCAATGATGACATCATTATCAAACCCTCTGATAAGGAGGGAAATGTCATCATTCTGGATAGAGATCATTACTTCCAAATGTGCAAACAAATTTTGGATGATAACACTTGCTATCAGAAGTTATCCCATAACCCCTCTGAAATTTTTGGTCAATCACTTGGCCCCTTGCAGACGATCGTCTACTGGCCGCTGGCCACGATTAAATGGCACAGCCGTTACACGAGCGGCACACGAATGCCATCAGTATGCCGCCTGTGCATTGGCTGTGCTTCCGCGACCCCATTCATTCAATGAATAGGAGCCGGGGAAGGACGGCCACAAAACCAGACAGGAATAGGACTTTCCGGATTTTTGCGGCCCGGACTGTCGGCCTACACACAGGACCGTGTAATTTGCAGTCATGTTCGTGGGGCGACAGAAATTAATGGGTCAGTTTTTCCTGGATAGCACACTGAACTATGCCACGGTCATCTGCAAGGGGCCTTAGACAGATCCTGTTTGAAGCCAAACAGTACAAGATACAGTACAGACCAAAAGTTTGGACACACCTTCTCATTCCAAGAGTTTTCTGTATTTTCATGACTATAAAAATTGTAGATTCACACTGAAGGCATCAAAACTAAGAATGTACAAATGTGGAATTATATACTTAACAAAAAAGTGTGAAACAACTGAAAATATGTCTTATATTCTAGGTTCTTCAAAGTAGCCACCTTTTGCTTTGATTTACTGCTTTGCACACTCTTGGTATTCTCTTGATGAGCTTCAAGAGGTAGTCACCTGAAATGGTCTTCCAACAGTCTTGAAGGAGTTCCCAGAGATGCTTAGCACTTGTTGGCCCTTTTGCCTTCACTCTGCGGTACAGCTCACCCCAAACCATCTGGATTGGGTTCAGGTCTGGTGACTGTGGAGGCCAGGTCATCTGGCGTAGCACCCCATCACTCTCCTTCTTGGTCAAATAGCCCATACACAGTCTGGAAGTGTGTTTGGGGTCACTGTCCTGTTGAAAAATAAATGATGGTCCAACTAAAAGCAAACCGGATGGAATAGCATGCCGCTGCAAGATGCTGTGGTAACCATGCCGGTTCAGTATTCCTTCAATTTTGAATGAATCCCCAACAGTGTCACCTGCAAAGCACCCCCACACCATCACACCTCCTCCTCCATGCTTCACGGTGGGAACCAGGCATGTAGAGTCCATTCGTTCACCTTTTCTGCATAGCACAATGACACGGTGGTTGGAACCAAAGATCTCAAATTTGGACTCATCTGACCAAAGCACAGATTTCCACAGGTCTAATGTCCATTCCTTGTGTTCTTTAGCCCAAACAAGTCTCTTCTGCTTGTTGCCTGTCCTTAGCAGTGGTTTCCTAGCAGCTATTTTACCATGAAGGCCTGCTGCACACAGTCTCCTCTTAACAGTTGTTGTAGAGATGTGTCTGTTGCTAGAACTCTGTGTGGCATTGACCTGGTCTCTAATCTGAGCTGCTGCTAACCTGCAATTTCTGAGGCTGGTGACTCGAATGAACTTATCCTCCGCAGCAGAGGTGACTCTTAGTCTTCCTTTCCTGGGGCGGTCCTCATGTGAGCCAGTTTCTTTGTAGCGCTTGATGGTTTTGGCCACTGCACTTGGGGACACTTTCAAAGTTTTCCCAATTTTTCGGACTGACTGACCTTCATTTCTTAAAATAATGATGGCCACTCGTTTTTCTTTACTTAGCTGCTTTTTTCTTGCCATAATACAAATTCTAACACTCCATTCAGTAGGACTATCAGCTGTGTATCCACCTGACTTCTGAACAACACAACTGATGGTCCCAACCCCATTTATAAGGCAAGAAATCCCACTTATTAAACCTGACAGGGCACACCTGTGAAGTGAAAACCATTTCAGGTGACTACCTCTTGAAACTCATCAAGAGAATGCCAAGAGTGTGCAAAGCAGTAATCAAAGCAAAAGGTGGCTACTTTGAAGAACCTAGAATATAAGATATATTTTCAGTTGTTTCACACTTTTTTGTTAAGTATATAATTCCACATGTGTACATTCATAGTTTTGATGTCTTCAGTGTGAATCAGCAATTTTTATAGTCATGAAAATACAGAAAACTCTTGGAATGAGGTGTGTCCAAACTTTTGGTCTGTACTGTAGATGAGGATGAATTTAACTTCTTGTACCCTTCGAATAATCAAGTGGCCAAAGACACTCGGCCTTTGAAAGGATGTCCGATATTTTCGGGGATAAACATTCTCACACAAAACATTAGTCTTTATGACGATCAGCTGTTACGCCTTTTTGCCAAGGAATTGCCTTCCTATATTAGAGATACCATGGACGTCCTATTTAAACTTGATGGTGTGGTATGTGAATTGGATACATTCCTGAAAAGCCTCAATGTAGAGGCACTCTACAGCTCCATTCCCCAGAACAGGGGGTGTGGAACTGTGGAGACCTTTCAGAGAGCACGAGGCACACAATATGCTGGGTATAATGCTATTTTTCTCACCTTGCTCAGATTTGAACTACAGCATAATTTTTTTTTCTCTTTAATCTTTAACAGTTCTTCCACCAGCTCAGGGGAGTGAGCTCAGGGAAGTGTCGATGGACAGCTCTTGTGCTCCCATGTATGGTAATCTCTACCTGGACTGGTGGGAGAAATATATTGTCTTTTCTGAAGTACCTGATTCACGCCTTGCGACTGCAATGATGTGGCTAAGAACAGTGGTGAACCTAGCCTCTTTGCTGCCTTAGGCAGACTATAGAAAGGCGCTCCCCCCCAAAAAAAAAAAAAAAAAAATTAGTTTACATGCTACTAGCTTCACACACTGCTATTGTCGCACAATAAACATATACAATAAACAAAGTTATAAAACAGTTTTTAAGAATTCTTCTTACTGTATTACTTCAGTATCAGAGATCAATAACACAGTATTAACAATGAATATAACTTAACGCTTCTTCTGCTTGGTGGATAGACGAACCCACGTGGCCCCCATTCTCTTTAAAAGGAGCGCCGCAGAAAACTGAGTACTGTTCTTCAGCTATCTTTGGCATTCCCATCAAAGTGAATGAGAGCGTGGGTTTATCCATCCACCAAGCAACACGCCTATATTCAGTGGGGGGGAAAAAACAATTTTCAGACCTAGTGGGGGTCTCAGCAAACAGACAATCAGGTATTTATCCTCTATCATTTAGGTGAATACAGTGCAGTAACATTTTGTGACTTACAGGTGACCTCTCTGACTAATCGTTCACAGTTCTTTTCTCTTCCCTTTGGACTGCCATGACCACTTCTTCCAGCTGTGACTTATCTCTGTAAAGTTTGCAGCATAGACAACTTTGGCTCCTCACATTTCCAGGCATCTGACCCACATTGTCTTCAACTACACAAAGCCCCCATCCTGCTGCTGCCCCAATTATAAAATATATGATATAACCCCCATAATGAATAATACTCCCAAGTGCATCTTTAAATTTGCAATGTCCGTGTCTACCCCCTTAAATAGTGCCCCGTATTAATATTGCCCCATGTGTTTCCTAATTTAAAGGTTTTCCAGGTCATTAATAAAAAGATCAGTGGGGCTAAAAAACCCCAGACCTCCACTCATCAGCTGTTTGAATGGTACCTGTGTAAGCGCCGTGACCGCTTCTCTGTTTACATAGTAGTATAATGTTGTACCGTGTTAGCCATTGAAAGTAGTGGAAGAGTGAAGAAATCAGGCGATACCTTTTAGAGGCTAACTGAGTATATTTGATAAGTAAGCTTTCAAGAGTACTAGCTCTCTTCTTCAGACATGGTGTTATACAGGAACTGAAAATTCACAGATTATTTATACTCTATACACATGATCTTCAAAGGATTTTAGAGCCCTTAAAAAACAAAAAAACAAAATGCAATCTAAGTAGAGAAGTTATTTACAACTGGTCAAAAAAACAATCTAGAAAGTTGTGGTGCGTGACAGAGGGATCTGTTATCTGTTTGCTATCAAGAGGTGATTTGTGACCCTCACAGTTCATACATAGTGTGACATGAAGCTGGTATGAATATTAAGTCCAAATTGCAGTTTTAAATTTTTGCATAAACTTGTACTCCCATTCTTTCCTTTCCTCCTGCGTCTTAAAATGTCCCATTAAAACCACAACCCGCAAATCTTCAATAGAGTGGTTTTCTCCGGAGAAATGTGCGGCCACTGGGAGATCTGTTCTGCTGTTATTAATATTGGATCTATGTGAGTTCATTCGCTGACTAAGTCTCTGCCCTGTTTCCCCCACATAGAGGCCTGTGGTGGGACATTGCACACACATTATGAGGTACACCACATTGGAAGACCTGCAGGAAAATGTCCCCCTAATTCTGTGCACCTGTTGTGACTGTAGGACAGGTACACTGTCAGCGGTGCGGTGTGGATGTGCTTGCAGGTCATGCACCTTTTTTGTAGGCAAGGTGAGGTGCCATTTTCAGTTGTGGCCTTCAGGGCACTCCGGACAATAATACGTCTCAGGTTTGGTGGTTGTCGAAAGGAAAGGAGAGAGGGGGACTGGAAATATGTCCTTGAGTCTGTTGTCCCTATGTAGCACCGGTTGGAGCTCCTTGGCAATCCTTCGTATTATTTCCAGCTGTGGGTTGTAGATGACAACTAGGGGCACTCGGACATCTTTCTGGGTCTCTCTATATGTGAGCAGACTGTCTCTGTTAATGGCTGCCGCTTTGTTTAATTGGTTGTCTGTCACTTTTGGTTTGTATCCCAATCGGAGAAATTTCATCCTCAGATCCAGGAGGTGCTTGTCCAGGTCTGCTTTGTCGGAGCAAATTCGATTGTATCGTATAGCCTGGCTGTAGATAATAGATTGTCTTGTATGCTTGGGGTGGAAGCTGTCGTTTCTCAGGTAGGCCGTTCTGTCTGTGGGTTTGTGGTATATCGATGTGAGTAGCCGGTGGTCTTTGATGTATATTGTGGTATCCAGAAAGTGAATTTCACTCCCTGAATAGCTAAGTTTAAGGTTGATGGTCGGGTGAAAGTCATTGAAGTCATTATGGAATTGAAGTAGGGCCTCCTCACCTGCAGTCCAGATGACAAGGATATCATCGATATAACTAAGGTAAATCATAGGTTTGGTGGCGCATGTTGATAAATATGTTCCTTCCAGTTCTGCCATAAAGAGATTTGCATACTGGGGTGCACATCTGGTCCCCATTGAAGTTCCCATTCGCTGTAGATATAGATCCTCTCCAAAGTTAAAATAGTTGTGGCTAAAGATGAATTGTATGAGCTGCATTACTGGTTCTTTTGGGAGGTTTTGTTTTGCCAGGTGTGTCTGACATGCTGCAACTCCATCCTTGTGGGGAATGTTGGTATACGGGGATTCCACATCCATGGTGGCCAAAATGGTACCCACAGGTAGTGGACCCAGGGCATTCAGTTTGTTAAGAAGGTCAGTGGTGTCCTGGATGTAGCTTGGAGTATCCCTGACAAGGGGTTTTAGGAGATTTTCCACCCAACCTGAGATGTTTTCTGTCAGTGTCCCAATGCCAGAAATGATAGGCCTCCCAGGTTTGCCCTCTTTGTGTATCTTTGGGAGTATATAGAAGCAGCCAGGCCTGGGATCTTGTGGGATAAGTCCTTTTACCTGATTCTGGATCTGGATTGGAAACTTCTTGATCATACTCTTTAGTTCTTTCATATAGGCCTTTGTGGGATCACTTCCAAGTTTGGAGTAATGGATGGGATTTGACAGTTACCTGTTTGCTTCCTAGATATAGTCTGAGGTGTTCATTATGACTATTGTGCCCCCTTTGTCAGCTGGTTTTATTATTATATCCTGATTTTCTTTCAGTAAAGTAATAGCCTTCTGTTCCTGCAGGGTTAGGTTATGCACCTGTTTCTTTTGTTTCTCCAGGATTTCTGATTTTACTTTGCTTCTGAAACAGTCAATGTATTTATCCAGTGCTGTGTTAGTTCCAGGGTGTGGGGTCCAGGTAGATTTTTTGGTAGGATTCCTTATGGGCTGTTCCAACTCAGAGTCGCTGCTGTATGGAAGGTCTTTGTCATAAAAATATTCCCTCAATCTCATTTTTCTGAAAAACTCCTCCATATCATTGCAGAGTTTGATATGGTCAGTGTGTGCTGAGGGGCAGAAGGAGAGACCTTTGGAGAGAACTGACATTTTGTGTTTGTTTGGCTCATAGGAGGAAAGATTCACAACACAGCTTTGCTGAGCTGGGATGGTAGTTGTGGTTGTAGTAATGAGGCCTTTTTGTCTCAGTCTGTGGAGCTTTTTCTTTTTGTTGTTAATAAGCATGTCCTGAAGTTTCCAGTAGTATATGTGGAGTTTGGCCTTCATTTCCTCTGTGTCATTATCCAATGATGATTTTAGGGCCTGTATCTCCTCCTGTGTTCTTCTTTTGTTGTTATAGGAAATTTTTATCATATTGTTCCGCAGCCTTTCAGATGTCCGAATACATAGTTGTTCTGCATATCTGCTGTTGTAGGTGTGCCGGGTTGGGTTACGTAAATTGAAGCCTTTTGGGATGAGTCTATCCTTTTTGCATTTTGTTAAGAAGAAGATGTCGCTGTTGAGTTGTGCAAGTTTCTTAAGCCGGTTTTTCAGTTCCATTCTTTTGCGGTACAAGTTGATAGTAGTATAATGTTGTACCGTGTTAGCCATGGAAAGTAGTGGAAGAGTGAAGAAATCAGGCGATACCTTTTAGAGGCTAACTGAGTATATTTGATAAGTAAGCCTTCAAGAGTACTAGCTCTCTTCTTCAGACATGGTGTTATACAGGAATTGAAAATTCACAGATTATTTATACTCTATACACATGATCTTCAAAGGATTTTAGAGTCCTTCGTTTACCTTCATTATATCGATGATATCCTTGTCATCTGGACTGCAGGTGAGGAGGCCCTACTTCAATTCCATAATGACTTCAATGACTTTCACCCGACCATCAACCTTAAACTTAGCTATTCAGGGAGTGAAATTCACTTTCTGGATACCACAATATACATCAAAGACCACCGGCTACTCACATCGATATACCACAAACCCACAGACAGAACGGCCTACCTGAGAAACGACAGCTTCCACCCCAAGCATACAAGACAATCTATTATCTACAGCCAGGCTATACGATACAATCGAATTTGCTCCGACAAAGCAGACCTGGACAAGCACCTCCTGGATCTGAGGATGAAATTTCTCCGATTGGGATACAAACCAAAAGTGACAGACAACCAATTAAACAAAGTGGCAGCCAATAACAGAGACAGTCTGCTCACATATAGAGAGACCCAGAAAGATGCCCGAGTGCCCCTAGTTGTCATCTACAACCCACAGCTGGAAATAATACGAAGGATTGCCAAGGAGCTCCAACCGGTGCTACATAGGGACAACAGACTCAAGGACATATTTCCAGTCCCCCCTCTCCTTTCCTTTCAACAACCACCAAACCTGAGATGTATTATTGTCCGGAGTGCCCTGAAGGCCCCAACTGAAAATGGCACCTCACCTTGCCTACAAAAAAGGTGCATGACCTGCAAGCACATCCACACCGTTGACAGTGTACCTGTCCCACAGTCACAACAGGTGCACAGAATTAGGGGGACATTTTCCTGCAGGTCTTCCAATGTGGTGTACCTCATAATGTGTGTGCAGTCCCACCACAGGCCTCTATGTGGGGGAAACAGGGCAGAGACTTAGTCAGCGAATGAACTCACATAGATCCAATATTAATAACAGCAGAACAGATCTACCAGTGGCCGCACATTTCTCCGGAGAAAACCACTCTATTGAAGATTTGCGGGTTGTGGTTTTAATGGGACATTTTAAGACGCAGGAGGAAAGGAAAGAATGGGAGTACAAGTTTATGCAAAAATTTAAAACTCTACAATTTGGACTTAATATTCATGCCAGCTTCATGTCACACTATGTATGAACTGTGAGGGTCACAAATCACCTCTTGATAGCAAACAGATAACAGATCCCTCTGTCACGCACCACAACGTTCCAGATTGTTTTTTGACCTGTTGTAAATAACTTCTCTACTTAGATTGCATTTTGTTTTGGTTTTTTTTAAGGACTCTAAAACCTTTGAAGATCATGTGTATAGAGTACAAATAATCTGTGAATTTTCAGTTCCTGTATAACACCATGTCTGAAGAAGAGAGCTAGTACTCTTGAAAGCTTACTTATCAAATATACTCAGTTAGCCTCTAAAAGGTATCTCCTGATTTCTTCACTCTTCCACTGTTTACATAGTGATGCAAAGAAAGAATATGGGGGTGGCACCGAGCTGCCCACACTGAGGTATAGTCCAATAAAGTCCAGAGGTATATAGATGGAATCCTCCTCACTTTCTTAGGCTGTGCAATGGTTGGCAACAGCCTCTATCCGTACAGTACCTTCTCAACCAAGTCAGAGAGGGTAGAAGCAACTAGAGTCACAACCGCACGTCACCTAGGCGACATCCGAGATGAGATAGAGGGATACCAGTAGCGGACCTGTATCTGAACCCACACCAAGGGACAAGGAACAGGAAGGCTTGTAGAAAGACACAGCGCTTCACCATAGATGGTACGTCAAAATCACTCTTTAATCCAGACACGAATAAAAAACACACGACGCTGGGATTGGCGTTTCAGGGCAATACCCCTTTTTCAAGTGTATAACTAATAAAACAGAAAATACAAACACCACAAATCTCATTTAGGGAAATACACATTTAAAAATTATATACATAATATCCACATAAAAAATGTACACATGATGCCATTGTATGTATATAAGCTCATCCCAGTGTCACAAAGAATGTAGTTAGACACACACAACAACAACAAAAAAAAAAAAAATACAAACGAATATATATTATTACTGAAAGGAAAGGAGGGGAGAATAGCATCTCAAAAAATGTCTCACAGATTCTCCAAAGTGCAAGAATCAATAGAGATCATCTAATAGCAACAGTAAGAGGACATAGATACATGAGAACGCTTATTAACTTCTAGAGAATGCTAGCACAATATCGGTGTGATTTCTAGAGAACATTAGCACAGTATTGATACGACATAGGGTAAAAACATAGAATAGGGATTGCAAGAAAAGAACATAGGACTTACCAGTGTCAGTAGACAGAGAGACATGTGGTTGGGTCTAATTTGCTGGGTAATAAACCCTCTGAGTAGCGTCTAAAAATCTGCACTGCACATGTGCAAAAAAAAAACAAAAAAAAAAACTTTATTTGGGAATTCTGGAATCCCAAGATTAAAGTTAAAAGAGGTTAAAAAAGGGCACCTAAAAAAAAAACAAAAAAACAAAACATACAAAGCTGCCCGTGGGGTTCAGGATGCGCGTCTAGCACGAAGGCGAAAATGAAACTGCGCACAGGGGCACTAAAGTCAACACCAAACACGGTGGAGCTCGGCTGTCTCCGGATAACTTCGTTGGACATGCGCAGTAAGTAGCGCACTAGAATGTACGTTATACTCAATGGAACTCAGTTATTTTTGGGTTATTTCTTTGAGTGTGCGCAGTAGGAGTTAATTGTATTAAAGGGATACTGTGGGACAACTAAAGATAATTAAAAGAAATCTGGAAGCTTTGATGCTGTGAATAGATAATGTGGAGTTTTTAAGTACTGAAAACTGGGATATTTCTAAGTGTAAAGAGAGGACACATATATTCATACCTTATCCAATTACACTGTAATTATTATACAATGATAGTAGGAAGTAAACATATATATTAAAAAAAAAAATAATAATATACATCAATAAAATTGTCCAATAAAATAAAACATATTGATAGACCGTAATTAGAATATCTAGGTAAGACAAGACATGACATATGACAATATGTAGATATAGGAACATATAAATGTAAATTGGACATAAAAGAAGACTGGTATACATATGCCAAATACTCAAAATATAAAAAACGTCAAGATAGATCAAAGGTGAAAAAGGTGAAACTTTTCATTTGTAGAGTGACTTATTATTTCAGTCTTTCTGTGGGAGATGTTATCACAACACTTACATTTGTTGTGTCCACACCTAAAACTGCCTGGGGTTGAACAAACTTGTTTAATTTTCTTAGTGACAGTTTTAAGTCGACTTGGGGCAATCAGATTCTTTAGAGATCTAGCCCTCCTTAAAGTTTTTTTTTTTTTTTTTCTCAAAATACTGTAATCTGTACCAATTTGTGTTTATTTTTGTCCTCCTAATTATAATGGATTTTATTAGGAATAGATCCTGGGAAAGGGAGGATCTGTTTGATTATTATACTAGACCCCCTCCTTTTACCCAGGAGGAAACTATTACACCTAATGTTAACATTTCACCATTGGCTGTACCCTTAATTAGTCGCAAACAATTGAGTACCCTGTTTTGGGACCTTGAAAGACTACTATGTGATGAAACTAGACATAGTCTAGACCACAAATTTTTGTTAATATATTTGAAAGAAAATATTACTCCAAGAGGGTTGAGAATTAGAATTTCATCACCCTTCCCCAATGATGTAACCTTTTCTAATGAATGGGATGAATTTTTACACCAGTGCACAATTGGTCTCGTTGACTGTTTATCTCATAAAAGGCTAACCCTAGCTAAAGATCTAGAAAATAAAATCTTGTATCTAACCAAAAAAATCGAGGATAATAGTAAGCATCCTGACTTTACTAGAAAGAGTAATGTACTCCGTATACGACTCAGGGAAATAGTGAGAAATATGCTCGAAACTAAAAGTAACAAACTTAACAGAGACAGACACGACTTTCAAAATAATAATATCCAGTTCTGGACCACTTCCAGTAAAACGTTCGAACAGGTCCCTTTGAGATCATATACTGATCCAAAGCAAAAAAGGCTACCAACAATTCTGGATCCCTTAGGAAAAAAGCCATACAACAATATAGTGTTATGAGGGAACCAGGCCAATCTTCTAGAGCTATCCCCCAAACACCCTTAATTCCTAAAACTAAGACCCAGAACAAACCTAAGGTTACCACTTTTAGCGAAGATTTTAACGTAGCCCGATCATCTGGATCCGGGCAAAACTTAACACAAACTACAGTCAAGACACCATTCAATAGTCTTCACATAGAATCTCAAATAAAGGATCCCCTTTTAAATAACAAACAAACACATGGATCCTTTTCTAATTCATCTACAATTCCTTTAGTTGAAACAACACAAACTCTATGCTTACCAGCAACCACATTTGGGGATACCCTAGAAAGCTCCAAGATTAACACAACTGTATCTCTATTAACACCTAACTCTCTCTCCATGGTTACTTCCAATACCAGTCCAGTTGCTAATATTTCACTTGAATCCATTTTAGATGATTCCCTTTACAATACCCCGCTCTCCCTCACACAAATAAAACAGGCCCTAAATTTATCCAACACTCAAAAGAAAGAGTCTTTTTTAGGCCTTCCTCCTATATTGACTCCAACTATTATATACCACACCAAAGAAACTCCATTACAGACTCGGATATCCAAAATATCCGATTATTACAGTCCCCTGAGCCTAAAACGAAAGGAAATACATGACCAGTCACAAACTTTACCTACCCAAGAAAGAGACGCAGAGGCTGCAGGGGAGCGAGGAAACACAGGAAGGACCCTGGACCCCCTGAGCCCCAGCCCCAAGAGAAACAAAACTTAACAACCTGTATTTTTAATCTATCTGACCACCAACTAACTCCAGCAGAGGAAAGTCTCCTGTCTAAGGGACTGTCCTTCTGCCCCTCTCAAAAGATCGATGAGTTACAATTATTTGTGGATCTAAATAGATTTGTGAGGAAGCTCACTTTAACAAGGCATTTTGCCATAACTAATAAAACTAGATCTGAGACTGCTGTCACTATGGATTCACAGTCAGATGCCCAAATGTCCACCCTCCAAAACAAACCCATTAATACAAATCTTAAACCTAAATCTACTTTCAATCCAACTTACCACAAAGGTCACCACATAGAAACCTTCTATGCCCTTGTTAGTTAAGATTTTAGGAAAATATTGCAACATACATAGGGTTCACATAATCTCACGCTACATGAAAGAAGAGCCCTCCTTGCCCTAAAGGGTAATAATGAGATAGTAATCAAAAACGCGGACAAGGGAGGAGGGATTGTGTTTATGAATAAAACAGCATATGTCACGGAGGCTCTCAACATACTCTCGGATGACAATTACTACATTCCCCTTTATAAAGACCCCACAACCGAACATCTTCAGGAATTCACCACTTTAATTTTGGATGCCCATCGACAGGGAATCCTTACTACTGAAGAAAAAGATTATTTATTAGTGAAGAACCGCAGTCTGGCCCTCTTCTACCACTTACCAAAAATACACAAGGACCCCTTTAACCCTCCAGGAAGGCCCATTATATCGGGTCTGAACTCAATTAGTCGGAATTTATCACATTATGTTGATATTCATTTGCAAAAATATGTGGTCACCTTACCCTCTTATCTTAAGGATTCACCTAGCTTAATTGAAATATTACTGAAATTAGAATGGCAACCAAACTATCAATGGGCCACCTTAGATGTTAAAGCTTTATATAGCAACATACAACATGATCTGGGTATAGAGGCTATATCCTCTTATCTAACTGAAGATCCCCAAATGCCCACCAATCAGAAGATTTTTATTCTGAAAAGCATACGTTATATTCTGACTCATAATTCATTTGAATTTCAAAATCAGATTTATCTGCAGACCAAGGGAACCGCAATGGGGACTAGATTTGCCCCTAGTTTCGCGAATTTATTTATGGGGGTTTTTGAAAAATCATTTATAGTTGGTCCCCACCAATGGACAAAATCAATAGTTCTATATAAAAGATATATTGATGACCTCCTTTTCATTTGGGATGGCACATCTGATTCGTTTTCCAACTTTACACAGTACCTTAATTCAAATACTTGGGGCCTTGATTTTACAGGCAAAATTAATCCCTCTGAACTTGAATATCTGGATCTCTTATTGATGAACATTGATAATACCATACAAATGAAAACATTTTTCAAGAAAGTTGACTGTAATAGTCTCCTGGATTTTAATAGCTTACATCACCGCAAATGGAAGGAAAATATCCCTTTCAGTCAATTTAAGGGTACGCAGGAACTGTACAAGAGATGAAGATTTTCTTCATCAAAGTAAAATCATATCAAAGAGATTTAATGAGAGAAATGAGTCACGAGATTGGAGAGTGAGTCACGTGAGCGGGAGGAGTCAGCTGTGAGCTGTGAGCGGTGCTTGACTGTAATAGTCTCCTGGATTTTAATAGCTTACATCACCGCAAATGGAAGGAAAATATCCCTTTCAGTCAATTTAAGGGTACGCAGGAACTGTATAAGAGATGAAGATTTTCTTCATCAAAGTAAAATCATATCAAAGAGATTTAATGAGAGAAGTGAGTCACGAGATTGGAGAGTGAGTCACATGAGCGGGAGGAGTCAGCTGTGAGCTGTGAGCGGTGCTTTGCACAGCGGTGAGCAGAGGCCCAGCAGCGGCCCAGTGCGGCCAGGAGAGAGCTGCCGGCCTACTGCCGGGCGGCAGCAGCAGCAAGAGGAAGAACGGAGACGCCATACAAGGGAAGGAGGGACGTACACCCAGACCGCCACCCGGGGAGCAGCCCGCCGTGCCCGCTGGTCAGCTGTGAGCGTGAGTCAGCTGTGAGCAGGAGTCAGCGTTGCAGCGTGCGGAGGGTAGACCGCTGTGTCCCGGGGGGCTTTTCATAGCGGCGAGCAGCAGCCCAGTGGGGCCAGGAGTGAGCTTCACGGCGGTGAGTAGCGGCCCAGCACGGCCAGAAGAGAGGAATATGGAAGAGGAGAAAACTCACATGGTAAGCTGCAGCATATGCTATATGTTTACAGATTTGCCTGACCATAAAGCCAACTTCACCTGTATGAAATGCAAACTAGTGGCCCTTTTAGAAGATAAAGTGCAGAGGTTGGAAGAAAGAATAGAGACGTTGAGAGGCATCAAAGAAAGTGAGGTTTTTATTGATGAAGCAGAAGCAAGCCTCTTGAATATAGTAAGGGAAGAAAGTATGAGAGAGCCTACAGTGGTGGAGGCTGAAGCAAACCTCCTAAATATAGTAAGGGAAGAATACTTGAGTGAACTTACAGAGGCAGATAAATGGATACAGGTGACCAAGAGATGCAAAAGGATCACAAGGCCATCACCACTTACACAGCTAGGTAACCGATATGAAACTCTTATGCAGACTGATGAAAATGATAAGAATAATCTATCAGCAAAAGAAGAAACAAAAGTCACCCAGAGACAAGAGGGAGCAACAAGAAATAGCGTAGCGAGGAAAAAAAGAAGAGTAGTGGTTATGGGCGACTCACTGCTAAGGGGCACAGAGGCAGCTGTCTGCAGGCCAGATATAACTGCACGAGAAGTATGCTGCCTCCCAGGAGCAAAAGTTAGGGATGTGGCCGATAGGATTCCATGCCTCTTCAGCTCTAAGGATAACTACCCATTTTTGCTGTTACATGTGGGTACAAACGACACGGCTAAAAATGATTTACCAACTATTCGTAAAGACTTTGAAAATCTAGGAAAGAAAGTGAAGGAATTGGATGCGCAGGTAGTATTTTCATCAATTCTCCAAGTTGATGGTTATGGTATCAGGAGATGGAATAAAATACTAGAGGTAAACAAGTGGCTTCGGCAGTGGTGTAGAGAGCAAGGATTTGGATTTCTGGACCATGGAGTGAATTACCTCTATGATGGACTCCTTGCTAGAGATGGGATACATCTCACAAAGCCTGGGAAACACATATTTGCCAGAAGACTTGCCACACTTATCAGGAGGGCTTTAAACTAGAAGAGGAGGGGATGGGAAGTAAAAAGGAAGACAAGAACATGCAGCTAAAGGATATACTAAACAAGGTTACTAGATGTGGTAATGAGGACCCAAGACAGGATACTCAGAATTAAATTAAGAAAAAGGAAGTATCAGAGTGCAATCTGAAATGTTTTTACACAAACGCGCAAAGCTTGGGAAATAAACAGGGAGAATTAGAGCTGATAATACAGAAGGAAAAATATGATGTCATTGGTATTACAGAAACTTGGTGGAACGATAAGCATGATTGGAATATACAGATGGAAGGATACAACTTATTCAAAAAAAATAGAACTAATAAAAGAGGGGGAGGAGTTGCATTGTATGTTAAAAAAGATCACATTTCCACGGAAATCACAGTTTTACAAAATGATAACTTATTGGAAAATATTTGGGTAACAATTCAGCGGAAAAACAATGATAAGGACATCATAATAGGTATTTATTATAGACCACCAGGACAGACAGAAGACATGGATGAGATTTTTTCACAGCAAATGACCACGCTTTCGAAGAAATTTGAAATTGTTTTCATGGGAGACTTTAATTACCCAGATATTCATTGGGAAACTCACACAGCTACGAGTAAAAGCTCTATCAAATTTTTATCCTCTCTAGCAGACAACTTCATTGCCCAGTTAGTAGAAAAAAACACGAGAGGAACATCCATTCTGGACCTAGTTTTAACTAACAAGGAGGACATGGTTAAGGAATTAAGGATAGCAGGGACATTGGGATTCACCGACCATGCTATACTCGATTTTGGGGTTGTAAGAAGAAGACCTGAGAAGACAAAGACTAGAAGGCTCAATTTTAGTAGGGCAGATTTTAGGGGCCTAAAGGTAAGGGTTAGTAGAATTCCATGGCGAAAAATACTTAAGCACAAAAATGCACATGAGGGGTGTGAAATTTTCCGTAGGGAAATCATTAATGCACAGGAACTAACAATACCTAGAAGCAAGAAAAATGGGAATCACCTAAAAACTCCAGGATGGATGACCAAAAAATTACATAACCTACTAAAAAAGAAAAAGGAAACATACAACAAGTGGAAGATGGGAGCTATATCTAAGGGAGAGTATACAGCAGTTTGCAGACTCTGCAAGATAAGCATTAAAAAAGCTAAGGCTGAATACGAATTGAAGCTTGCAAAAGAAGTTAAGAGTAAGGTAAAAGGTTTTTGGGGATATGTTAAGAGCAAAAGAAAAGTGAAGGAAACCATTGGAGTCCTGAAGAACGAAAAGGGTGAAAAAGTTAACATGGTGGATCAGCAGGTGGAGTTACTAAATTCATATTTTGTATCCGTCTTCTCCCAAGAAATGGATGGAAATATCAACATTAATGGTGATAGTGATGAGGGGAATGAGGACTCCAAGCTGATTATAAGTGAAGGTTTGGTAAGAGAACATTTAGCTAAGGTAAGGAAACCAAGTCCCCAGGACCGGATGATTTACACCCTAGAGTTTTAAAAGAATTAGCAGAGGAAATAACAGAACCCCTTGCAATAATCTTTAATAAGTCATGGGAAACAGGAGTGGTCCCTCTAGATTGGAAAAGGGCAAATGTGGTCCCCATCTACAAAAAGGGGAATAGGGACGACCCAGGAAATTATAGGCCGGTAAGTCTGACCTCGATAGTAGGAAAAATCTTTGAACAAATCGTTAAAGAACATTTAATTAGGTACCTGGATGGGAAGGCTTTAATTAATCAGAGCCAGCACGGCTTTATGCCTAATAAATCTTGTCAGACTAATCTTATTTCCTTCTATAATAAAGTCACTGAATGGTTGGACCAGGGGAATGCAGTGGACATAGTATATCTTGACTTTAGTAAGGCCTTTGATAAAGTATCACATAACATTCTTATTGAAAAAATGATCAAGTATGGCTTTGATAAAATATCAGTAAGGTGGGTTCACAATTGGCTAAATGATCGGGCACAACGAGTAATTCTAAATGGCTATACATCAAACTGGAAGAAAGTAAAAAGCGGGGTGCCGCAGGGCTCTGTCCTGGGCCCAGTACTTTTTAATATTTTTATAAATGATCTGGATGATGGGATTAATGGGGAACTAATAAAATTTGCAGATGATACAAAGATAGGAGGAATGGCCAACACTAGAGAGGAGAGAGAGTGCATCCAAAAGGACTTGGACACACTGGAACAATGGGCTGAGGTGAACAAAATGGTATTCAACAGGGACAAATGCAAAGTTCTACATCTGTGTAGCAGAAATGCAAGAAGCATATATAGTATGGGAGGAATAGTACTAAGTGAGAGTACAGGGGAAAAGGATCTGGGCATAATAATAGATCACAAATTCAACATGAGTCAACAGTGCGGTGCGGTGGCTAAAAAGGCTAACCAAATTCTAGGATGTATCAAGACGAGCATTGAAGCTAGATCAAGAGAGGTAATTATTCCGCTGTACTCTGCCCTGGTCAGACCCCACCTGGAATACTGTGTACAGTTCTGGGCTCCCCAGTTTAAGAAAGACATCGATTTATTGGAGCAGGTCCAGAGAAGAGCAACCAAAATGGTGGAAGGCCTACAAACCATGTCCTACGAAGAAAGGCTAAAAGAATTGGGACTGCTTAGTTTGCAGAAGAGAAGGCTAAGGGGAGACTTAATAGCGGTATTTAAATATCTGAAAGGTTGTCACAGTGCAGAGGGATCTACCCTATTCTCATTAGCAGAAGGAAGCACGAGAAGTAATGGGATGAAACTAAGGGGAAGGAGATTCAGATTAGACATTAGGAAAAACTTTCTAACAGTAAGGGTAGTGAGGGAGTGGAATTGGCTGCCACGGGAGGTGGTGAGTTCTTCATCAATTGAAATCTTCAAGCGGAATCTGGATAGGTATATAGCTGGGATGATCTAGGAATTCCTGCTTTTGCAGGGGGTTGGACTCGATGGCCCTTGAGGTCCCTTCCAACTCAAACAAACAAAACAAAACAAAAACAAAACGAAACAAGAAATTATCCAAAATCTATAGTGAGAGCAGCACAAACAAAAGCTAACAACGTCACCCAATCAGATTGTCTCGTTCCCCGCTGTAAAAATACAACCAATATACCCACTTTCAATCACAGCTTTATAACAACATATAATGGATTGCATGGACATATTAGATCTATCTTTAGAAAAAATTGGAACATTTTGCTTAATGACCAATATCTCAAAACAGAATTACCCAAGGACCCTGTGATAACTTTTAGGAGGGCTAGATCTCTAAAGAATCTGATCGCCCCAAGTCGACTTAAAACTGTCACTAAGAAAATTAAACAAGTATGTTCAACCCCAGGCAATTTTAGGTGTGGACACAACAAATGTAAGTGTTGTGATAACATCTCCCACAGAAAGACTGAAATAATAAGTTACTCTACAAATGAAAAGTTTCACCTTAAGTCTCGACTTGATTGTTCATCATCCTACATTATATACGTTATCCAATGTCCATGCCATCTACAATATGTAGGCCGGACCATCATGAGCCTACGAGAAAGACTCAATAAACATCGATCAAATGTTTCAAATGGCTACGTGAAACATAGCGTTTCTCGTCACGCCCTGAGGTATCACAATAGTGACTTTAGTGATTTCGAAGTAACACCTTTAGAACAGATTCCCAGTGGCCAGCCCAATAGATTTGACCTACTTAAAAAAAAAGGAGATCTATTGGATCTACAAATTGGGTACCTTAGTTCCAGATGGTCTCAATGAGGCATTGGAAGACATAACCAACTGATACATTCGTGTCTTCAGTCAATAAAGTATCGTTTGTTTATTTTCATGTATATATCGATCTCATTTGCATGGTATATATATTATTGTACCACCAGTGTACTGGCCAATACACCATTGGCCAGTACATTGGTGTATTGTTGATTTTATGTTACAGACGTTTTTTGCATAATAATAGCATATATACAGATGAAGTTGGGCCCCTAACTATTTTTCAATATTTGGGGTGCCCTTTCTTTTTCAACTTCCTCCCCCCCGTACATGGTCTTTTGATCTCTACATTGATTGGCTTTGATCTATCTTGACGTTTTTTATATTTTGAGTATTTGGCATATGTATACCAGTCTTCTTTTATGTCCAATTTACATTTATATGTTCCTATATCTACATATTGTCATATGTCATGTCTTGTCTTACCTAGATATTCTAATTATGGTCTATCAATATGTTTTATTTTATTGGACAATTTTATTGATGTATACTATTTTTTTTTTTTTTAATATATATGTTTACTTCCTACTATCATTGTATAATAATTACAATGTAATTGGATAAGGTATGAATATATGTGTCCTCTCTTTACACTTAGAAATATCCCAGTTTTCAGTACTTAAAAACTCCACATTATCTATTCACAGCATCAAAGCTTCCAGATTTCTTTTAATTATCTTTAGTTGTCCCACAGTATCCCTTTAATACAATTAACTCCTACTGCGCACACTCAAAGAAATAACCCAAAAATAACTGAGTTCCATTGAGTATAACGTACATTCTAGTGCGCTACTTACTGCGCATGTCCAACGAAGTTATCCGGAGACAGCCGAGCTCCACCGTGTTTGGTGTTGACTTTAGTGCCCCTGTGCGCAGTTTCATTTTCGCCTTCGTGCTAGACGCGCATCCTGAACCCCACGGGCAGCTTTGTATATGTTTTTTTTTTTTTTTTTTTTTTTTTTTTAGGTGCCCTTTTTTAACCTCTTTTAACTTTAATCTTGGGATTCCAGAATTCCCAAATAAAGTTTTTTTTTTTTTTTTTTGCACATGTGCAGTGCAGATTTTTAGACGCTACTCAGAGGGTTTATTACCCAGCAAATTAGACCCAACCACATGTCTCTCTGTCTACTGACACTGGTAAGTCCTATGTTCTTTTCTTGCAATCCCTATTCTATGTTTTTACCCTATGTCGTATCAATACTGTGCTAATGTTCTCTAGAAATCACACCGATATTGTGCTAGCATTCTCTAGAAGTTAATAAGCGTTCTCATGTACCGTATATACTGGCGTATAAGACGACTTTTTAACCCCTTAAAATAATGGCTACAGTGGGGGGTCGTCTTATACGCCGGATATACGGGGGCCGCACTGTGTGAGGTGTTTTTTTCCCCGTCAGCGCGTAGAGAGCCGCTTCCTGGGACCGCCACGCATGCGCGGCAATCCGCCTCTCACAGTCATTAGAAGAGGCTTAGTACGCGCTGACGGGGCGGCGCGCTGTATGCTAATGCAGCCGCCCCGTCACAGCGGTCGGCGTCACAGAGCTGGGGGTCACAGGCGGCACTTACAGAAGCATGTCGGATCTTCATTAATATCACAGCATGGATGCGAGGGGAAAGCTGGCGGTGCAGTAACGCCAGATTCCCCTCGCATCCATGCTGTGATATTAATGAAGAGCTTAGCTTTACCGTACATGTTTGAAACAACCTTATGTTTATAAGTGACAGTTTTGCTGCTATATACAGTACCTGCATGTCATATGCATTTGAATTAAAATTAACATGTTGAAATCAAAGCAGACTTTTTTTCATTTGGGAGAGGGGTAGTCTTATACAGTGAGTATATACCAAATTCTATATTTTTAGGGCAGAAGTTGGGGGTCGTCTTATACGCCCAGTCGTCTTATACGCCGGCATATACGGGTATCTATGTCCTATTACTGTTGCTATTAGATGATCTCTATTGATTCTTGCACTTTGGAGAATCTGTGAGACATTTTTTGAGATGCTATTCTCCCCTCCTTTCCTTTTAGTAATAATATATATTCTAAGAGTTTGTATGTTTTTTTTTTTGTTTTTTTTTGTGTGTGTCTAACTGCATTCTTTATGACACTGGGATGAGCTTATATACATACAATGGCATCATGTGTACATTTTTTATGTGGATATTATGTATATAATTTTTAAATGTGTATTTCCCTAAATGAGATTTGTGGTGTTTGTATTTTCTGTTTTATTAGTTATACACTTGAAAAAGGGGTATTGCCCCGAAACGCCAATCCCGGCGTCGTGTGTTTTTTATTCGTGTCTGGATTAAAGAGTGATTTTGACGTACCATCTATGGTGAAGCGCTGTGTCTTTCTACAAGCCTTCCTGTTCCTTGTCCCTTGGTGTGGGTTCGGATACAGGTCCGCTACTGGTATCCCTCTACTGTTTACATAGTGTCATTCATCTCATAGCACGGCCATGTAATGTAACTACAGCCTCGATCTATACATGTCTATGTGACAAGACTGTAATTACATCACACGGTCACAATAAACAGACAGCATGTGATATAAACAGCTGCCATAGCATCTTCAAACTGCTGATCGGGGGGGGGGGGGGGGTCCACTGATCTCTTATTGATGATCTGTCCTAAGGATAGATCATCAATAAAAATAAGCTGGAAAGCCCCTTTAATAAAGCCCAATTGCCACCTTAAAGGGGTTGTCCAGGATAACCACTTTTTTAATATGAGGTTCGGGAAGGTTCTCCAGTGTCTACCAGCGCGTTCCAATCCTGCTTCTCCGGTGTTTTCTTCCAGCGGAAGTCCCCATAGAACTGTGGGGACTATCAGGGGCGTAACTAGCAAAGTCTGGGCCCCTCTGCAAACATTTGACTTGGGGGTCCCCCCCACGACATAACGCCACCTTTCTTGGCCCCCACACAGTATAACACCCCATTTACACACACTATAATGTCCCACAGCATCCCCTCCACACAATATAATGTACCATAGCGGCCACTCCACACAGTATAACGTCCCACAGCGGCCACTTTACACAGTATTATGTCCCACAGTGGCCCCTGCACATGGTATTATGTTCCACAGTGGCCCCTGCACATGGTATTATGTCCCACAGTGGCCCCTGCACATGGTATTATGTCCCACAGTGGCCTCTGACCACGGTATTATGGCCCACAGTGGCCCCTCCACACATTATTATAGCCCACGGTGGCACCTACATACAGTATTATGGCCCACAGTGGTCTCTGACCATGGTATTATGGCCCACAGTGGCCCCTGACCATGGTATTATGTCCCACAGTGGCCCCTGCACATGGTATTATGTCCCATAGTGGCCCTTGCACCCAGTATTATGTCCCATAATGGCCCCTGCACACAGTATTATTTCCCACAGTGGCCCCTGTACACGGTATTATGGTCCACAGTGGCCCCTCCACAAGGTATCATGTCCCACAGTGGCCCCTCCACACTGTATTATGGCCCAAAGTGGCCCCTCCACATGTTCTTCTGGCCCACGGTGGCCCCTTCACACGGTATTATGGCCCACAGTGGCCCCTCACCACGGTATTATGTCCTATAGTGGCCCTTGCACACGGTATTATGTCCCATAGTGGCCCCTGCGCACAGTATTATGTCTCACAGTGACCCCTGCGCACAGTATTATGCCCCCAAGAACTATTATTATACTCTGGGGTCTTTTTACGATCATCACCAAAACCCAAATCTGTCTGAGACCCCAGGATAGGTCTCCCATCCTCTATACAGTGCTATCACAGTTTCTGGACTTGTGGGATATACTTACAGGGTGGTGTGGCTTAAAGTCCCACCATGTACCATTAGCCACTATGTGTTGTAATCTGAATGTTGTAAGATTAGGACCAGTGGCATAACTACGAATGGCTGGGCCCCAAGGCGAACATTTGAGATGGGGCCCCCGAACTGATTACGGGTCCCCAAACAGTAAAATATGCTCAACAGTGGCCCCAGATAGTATTATATGCTTGACAGTGGCCCCCACACAGCATTATATGCTCCACAGTGGCCCCAAACAGCATTATATGCTCTACATTGCTCCCCCCACACACAGTATAATATGCTCCCCACAGTGGCCCCACACAGTATAATATACTCCACACAGTGGCCCCCACCCTGTATTATATGCTCCCTCAGTGGTCCCCACCCAGTATTATATGCCCCCCACAATGGTCCCCACCCAGTATTATATGCCCCCCACAGTGGGCTCCACCCAGTATTATATGCTCCCTACAGTGACCCCAGCCAGTATTATATGCTCCACAGTGGTCCCCACCCAGTAGTATATGCTCCACAGTGGCACCCACCTAGTAGAATATGCTCCACAGTGGCCCCAACCCAGTAGTATATGCTCCACAGTGGCCCCAACCCAGTAGTATATGCTCCACAGTGGCACCCACCCAGTAGTATATGCTCTACATTGGGCCCCACCCAGTAGTATATGCTCTACATTGGGCCCCACCCAGTAGTATATGCTCTACAGTGGCCCCCATCCAGTATTATATGCTCCCCACAGTGGCCCCCACACAGTATTATATGCTCCCCACAGTGGCCCCCACCCAGTATTATATGCCCCCCACAGTAGCCCCACTCAGTATTATATGCTCTACAGTGGCCCCCACCCAGTAGTATATGCTCTATAGTGGCCCCCACCAAGTAGTATATGCGGTGACCAGATGGAAGGTAACGCTGCAGTTGGGATTGCGGGGTGCAAACAGCGCAGACTTGTCACGGTCTCTGGGCACGAGGGCGCAGCGCTGGTGCTGTCCCACGTTACCACCACTGGTACCGGTGATAAGAGGGCTGCACAAATGTTGGTGGTGATTGTTCCCCCGGGGCGCTTCCCCTATACTGTGCCGACTGGTGGTGTTTGGGGCGCCCTGATGTTGTCGGTGCAGAGTCAGACACAGAAACGGTTGTAAAGTTGAACTTTTACTTCCATGGGTGTGGAGGCACAAATGCTTAAACAGTTTCTTCAATACAAAACAAGGGGGTATGCCTGGTGACACAGCAAAGTCCTGGGGTGCAGGGTAGACTTGATGAAAGGTGTTCCTAGCCCCTTATACTTCAGTGTTACAGCCCTAAGGTGCATCTGGGTTCCTATTTGGCTCATAGGAGGATGCCCACCATGATACTAGTACATAATATTCCCCACTCACGTTATGTGGTCCTGATAGCTCAGAGTTTCGGGGTGCAATAGTCAGGGTGGCAGGATATTCCACAGGTCTGGCCTTGGCCCCTGGATCCTGTGATACTGGCTATGGAGCACGTGTTCCAGAATGTTCTCTCCACAGTCTCATGCTGACAAGATAATGATGCTTGACTTCCTTCAGGGCGATGGCTAGGCAGACAGGGGACAGGATCTTCTGAATAGCTGGAGTATGTCAGCTCTCCAACCTTCCTGGGCCTGTCTAGGACTTGAGATTCCTGCACTAAACTCACTGCTTTCTTCACAGGACATCACACTTATCTCCTCACCTCCTCCTCCTAACACTCCACACTTCTAACTCCTCACACGCAGGACCTTCCTGCAGGGGTGTTACCATGGGGACCCAGTGATCAGCTGACTCCTCCCCTTTTCCCAGGCGATGTCCTCCCATTGGACATTTGGTTACTATTCAATCCTATGGGAGGTGTAATGCATGTGTGAGGCTCACTAGGTGGCGCTGTGTTGTGTGAGACTCAGGACCCCCTGCTATGTCACACAGGCTATGAAGCAACAGGAAATAATACAATGCACAGAGATCACCCTCAGCCCAGCCATAGCCAGCTCTGGGATGCCACATACTCCCCCTCTTTCACTGAGCCGACCTCGGCGACGGGCTGGGGTGAAGGTGAGAAATGTAACATAACGTTAATAAATACGAATAAAGTGCAAATGTCACTAACAGTTTAGAAAAATATAATACCTAGAAACTTGAGGTAAGACCTCCCGGCATAGTCCTGGAATGTCCATGAGAAGTCTGAAGGGTAACGGAGAGATAATTAAACTCAGACTAATGGAACCTTTTGGCGGTACCATCAGACAGTCCATATAGAAACAACAGTAGTGCAAATGGGTCCAGAGGCTCTCTGGCACAAATTTCATGAGTGTCCATTATCATGAGAGTCTCTCTGAGAAACAATAAACAGTCCTTTCTGTAAGGAAGAGTAGGCACTCTAGCACGAATGTCCATACCGCAATGGGGTAACAGAACTTCCTTGGCTCGGTGAGCCAGGCACTATGGCTTGGATTGTTGCATATAAATGTAAATACTATATTACATGGCAAGATATTATATATATACTGTATATACACACAGGAAAAACATTAATGTAATCAGAGCAGGAATAACATATATACAGAAGCAGAGACAGTTAACCTCTTTTACTCAAGGACAGCCATGGCATCACTATAGCGTGTTGGAGGTATGCCTTTTGTGGTACGCTCAGAACGCCTAAGTGGAACGAGATTTGAATCAGGAACAGAGTCACTGAAATCAATTAAATCATCTGTCGAAGGGTTCTCTTGCACTAGAGCAATTGGTGGATAACAGCTAAATGGTAGTAGTTTAGGCGCCCACATAAGCTCAGTTAACGTTGGGGGTCTCTCTTTCGCTTCAGAAGGTGACAAGATCTCTGTACTCGTTGTCTCAGCTAGGGGCACCTCTGTGGGTAGTCCTTCTTTAAGGCACAGCTTCAGACGGTTTCGGTGTACTACTTGGGGCTGTCTCCCAGGTTTAGAGATCTCATACACGTCGGATTCAGGATATGGTATGGAGATGACACTGTATGGTTCTTTCTCCCAGAATGGATCCAATTTCCCATTTCGATGGTTATTCCTTAACCATACACGGTCGCCAACTTTCAGGGGCGCTGCATGGGCGTGATGGTTGTAATCCTCCTGTTGTCTCCTACGAACCTCATCCATGCGCGTTTCAACTATCTCTTTAGCTTCCTCCATACGTCGGCGGTGTTCAACAACCCAGTCTGTTATGGGTAGTGGATTGATGGTGTCAGGGACCTTCACACCAAGGGTTAAGTCTGAAGGAAGTTGACCTTGTCTTCCAAACATTAGATAAAATGATGCATATCCCGTAGATGTTTGGGGTGTGTTGTTGTAAATATAGGCCAAGTCCTTGATACGCTCTGGCCACTCAACACCAGGTGTAACTGCGGCTGTTCTTAGCATGCCGATGATCACTTGATTTGCCTTCTCGCACATACCATTCCCTTGAGGGTGATACGCTGTGGTTCGCAACTTCTTGCAGTCTTGGAACTGACACAGCTCACGGAACAATTGGGATTCAAACGCCGATCCACGGTCGGTGAGGATATGCTCAGGACAACCGTAATGGCGGACAAACTCTGCGTAGAAGGTCTCAGCCGTAGTTCTTGCTGTAAGATCTCTGACAGGCACGATGACAAGGAACTTGGAGTAATGATCCACCATTGTCAGAGCGTAGCTGTAGCCGGAACATGTGGGACCCAACTTCACATGGTCCAGAGCAACAATTTCACACGGCTTTTGAGTCTTAACTGGATGTAGAGGGGCCTTCTGATCTCTTCGACCTTCCTTGGTGATACTACAGGCGGGACACTCTCGGCACCAACTCTCAATGTCACTCCTCATCCCAACCCAATAGAAGCGACGACGGATGGTAGCTTCGGTCTTTTGTACCCCGAAGTGACCGGATCTGTCATGATACGCCTCAAGTATCATCTGTGCGTCTCTTCTTGGTACGAGGATCTGATGAAGCCTTTCACCTGTGACAGGATCAAGAGTGTTTCTAAGTAGAAGGCCTCGTTGGACAAACAGGCGCTTCCTCTGTCGCCAAAGGCGTTTTAATTCCACGTCATGAAGACCTCTCTTTACACGGGTTGGTATTCTTCCTGTAAGCAGGAAATCTGACAATTCTCCTAAAACTCTGCTCTCTTCTTGGAACGTTTTCCACAGAGATGGCTCCTGGAGGGATTCGGCAGCTGTTTTTGCCAGAGGTTCTCCTTCTACAGGGACACCAATAGCAACCTGTTGGGCAAACTTGTTGTAGAATGGTGGCATCTCCACCTCTTCCCAGATGTCTTCTCGGGGTGGTTCTTCTCCCACAGGCAACCTTGAGAGTGCATCAGCGTTACCGTTGGACTTGCCACTGCGATACTTGACAGAGAACTTGTAATTCGCGAGTCTTGAGGCCCACCGTTGTTCAAGGGCTCCCAGTCGAGCAGTGTCCAGATGCGCCAACGGATTGTTATCTGTGTACACGGTAAAGGGTGTGGCAGCCAGGTAGTCTTTAAACTTCTCTGTCACGGCCCAGACAAGCGCCAGAAGTTCGAGTTTAAAAGAACTATAGTTCTGGTCGTTCTTCTCCGCGCCTCTCAGACTCCTGCTGGCGTAGGCGATGACTCGCTCTTTGTTGTCCTGAACCTGGGACAACACTGCACCCAAACCTTGGTGACTTGCATCTGTGTACAAGCGGAATGGCTGACTGTAGTCGGGATAGGCTAGAATTGGTGGTTGCGTCAGAAGTGCTTTAAGCGCTTGAAAGGCTTCCTCTTGACGCGCTGTCCAGTCTACCGGAAGCTTTCGGTTGTAGTTTTCTCTGGGACAACCGCGCAACAACTCGTTCAGAGGCTCGGCTACTTGGGCGAAGTGTGGTATGAAACGCCGGTAGTAACCTGCGAATCCAAGGAAGCTTCGGACTTCTTTGACGGTAGTTGATCTTCGCCAGTTCTGGACTACAGTGATCTTTTCAGGATCAGGTTGGACGCCTTGTGCGCTCACGACATGCCCAAGGTAGTGAACTTGGGGTTTCAACAGGTAGCACTTGGAGGGCTTCAACTTTAGGCCGTGCTGTATAAGTACCTTGAATACCTCGGACAGGTGACGAAGGTGTTCTTGGTATGTCCGGGAGAATACAATAACATCGTCCAGGTACAGTAGCACACTCTGGAAATTCTCATGGCCGAGGCACCTCTCCATAAGCCGTTGGAATGTGGCTGGGGCATTACATAGCCCAAATGGCATACTATTGAATTCAAAGAGTCCCATCGGGGTCGTAAACGCAGTCTTTTCACGATCTTCAGGCGCCATAGGGACTTGCCAGTATCCACTGGTTAAGTCCAGGGTCGAGAAACAGGTAGCTGATCCCAAAGCCGTTAGAGATTCCTCAATCCGCGGCAATGGGTATGCGTCTTTGTGCGTGACGTTGTTGAGTTTACGATAGTCCACACAAAATCGTAGGGTTCCGTCTTTCTTCTTGACAAGGATTAGCGGGGCTGCCCAGGGGCTGTTACTCTCCCGGATGACATCAGCATCTTGCATCTCTTGGATCAACTTTTTCACCGGTTGGTACATCGCTGGTGGTATTGGACGGTGACGCTCCTTGATTGGATGGTGGTCGCCAGTCAGAATGCGATGTTGTATGGTCGTGGTCTTACCAAAGTCCAATGGGTGTTTGCTGAATGCCTGTTGGTAACGCTTGGCCACATTGCGAACCCCATTGATGTGCTCTATAGGGGTATTGGCGTCTCCCATGTTCAATTCATCCCACCAGGACTTCGTGGCTCCATTCTGAATGTTCTCAGCAGCTTGGGTGGAACGCTGTGTGGCGGTAGAATCACCAGAGAGAATGTCTTCTGGTGCTAACCGGTGTAGCAGGCCACAGAGTGGAACTTGTGGAGGTTCACGGGAGCATCGCCCAAGTTGACTAAGCGGACAGGAACACGTCCATTGGAAACTGTGACAAGGCTGCGGGCAGCCATGACAAGTGGTTGGCCATCTACCTGTATGGGTTGTAGCAAGGCCTCGTAGTCCTGATTTTCTATGCCCGGACGGGCACGGCACCACACCATAGTTTCTGTTCCAGGCTGTAGGGTTACTGGACGGGTATCGTGGATCCGGACTCGACCAATTTCACCTTGTTTGTTGGCGAACTTGTGCTGGGCATTGAGTACACGAATGGCCCGCTGAATGGTCTGCTGGTCACTGGGAGAAGCTGTAAGGAGAGAGGCATGCAAGGCATCCAACACTTCTGCAAAGCAATGGCGTAAAACATTCATGCCTAATATTACAACTGCAAACCTATCATCCTCTACATCAGTGACAATTACACCCTGTCTAGGCAGTTTCAAGTCCCCAATCTGGATAGTGGGTTCCCAATAACCCTGCTGTGGTATGGGCTGTCCATTGCTGGCACACAGATTTATCCATGTGTCAGGTGTTCTATTCAACACACCTAAGTCCCAATGTTCAAGGAACACCTGCTTGCGCAGGGTTGTTACCTGAGATCCAGTGTCCACCAACGCTGTCAGAGGGACGCCGTTCACCCGGATTGTGATGTGTGGGCAGGCTGAGACGAAGCGTGACAATGGCACTGAAGATTCACCTGGGCCCTTCTTCTTTCCTCCCGAGGGGCGGCCCGCTGCCTCGGGGGTGGCCCGTTTAACTGAAAACACTGAGGCCTGTTGTGTCCATATCTATGGCAATAGGTACAGTATGGCCTTTCACTCTGCGGAGGTTTCACTGAAGACGGACGTCTGGGTGGCGACTCAGGTGAGATCTTGAGACTTCGCAAAGGATCACTGGACGATGAAGACGGCTGGGTCAGACGATCTAGACGAACGGTGATCTGTTCCATGGCACGGGTCAGATGATCCACTCGGGCCAGAAGGTCATCTCTGGAGTCTGCTGGTGTAGTCTGCGCAGTTTGGGCAGCAGGTGAGGTACCCAGAGGTAGTGGCAGGACAACTGGAGCAATGCTTGTTGAGGGTCCAGGTGAGGGAGCACAGATGACTGGGCTCGGCTGGGGCTGCTCCTGTCCCAAGACCTGGATGGCAAGGGCCTTGAAGTCAGCAAATGTGATGCTGGGATGTTGTGCAGCAAGCATTCGCAACTGACTCTGGAGCAATGTGGTACCTGCCCCTTCTATGAAGCGGTCAAGCAAGATTTTATCAGAGTCCACATTCTCACGTGGATCCACTTGCACCACAGCTCTGAACGCCTCTTGGAGGGATAAAGCATAGTCCCGCAGGGTCTCACCAGGTAGTTGTCGTCTGGAAAAGAAGCGCATCTTTACCTCGGAGACAGATCGCACGTCAAAGTTCACCTGGAGTTTGTCCAGAATTTGCCCAGGGGTTCTTTTGTTAGAGGCAGGCTAGGATTTGACCTCCCTAGCTGCAGCACCCTCAAGCTGGCCCAGCAGGATCTGTATCTGCTGTTCTGTATTCAGAGGATAGAACTGGAAGAGAGACAGCATCTTCTCACGAAAGTCCCTGAGGGTATGCGCCTCCCCTTTGTAGCGCGGCAGCCATGGTGCGCCAGGGTAAAATGGCATGGAGAATGGTAGGCTGCTCGCCATGGTCACTGCTGGATCACTAGAAACAGATGGCAAAATGTCACTTTGCTCAGTCATGTTGTTTGCAGGTATGACTGAAATTAGGTCGCCGTCTCTTTAAGAAACTCAACTGCTTGCTGGCAGGGAATGGAGACTACAACTTGGAATGCTGTCCCTTTAAGAATGCTGTAGCTATTAACAGAGTCACTGTGATGCAGGCTGACGGTGTGCTCCCCCTCTTTAATGGTGGCACTCCCCACGGACACGGAAAACACTCGCTGGGGCCGTGGGAGGACTGAAGACAAGGACAGGGAGGCACAGTACTCACTGACAGCAACTGCAGCGTGGAGCAGAGATCAGCGGTGCACAGCAGGGACAGTGATGCGGCATCAGAGAGTCAGAAATGGCGCCGGCATGTTCGCCTTTCACTTTCTTGTATGGGTGCGCTGGAGCATTGCGCTCAGCATTCTGGGCTCTCCTAAGATGGTGGCAGATGGGTCTCCTGGCCTCATGGGCAGTGCCAAAAATCTCCCGCACTTTTGCAAGGTACAGTTAACCCTTTGTGGGCGTTCTTACACAGCGATGTGGCGCAGCAAACAAGTCCTGGGCGTTTTAACTCTTCCAGGGCTGTAACACACTGAGAGGACAGTCTTTAGGGCTTACTTCAGGGGTTTAGGGCACCCCTCTTTGTGGCAAGCACTCTCAGGGAATAAACTTGATCTTAGCAAAGTCCACAATAAAGACCGATGCTCTGGAGACAATTTGGCGCACTTTTCGTGGCGACTTTCTCAAAATGGCACACACCCGTATCCTGTTCGTGACGCCAGTTTTTCTTGCGGTGACCAGATGGAAGGTAACGCTGCAGTTGGGATTGCGGGGTGCAAACAGCGCAGACTTGTCACGGTCTCTGGGCACGAGGGCGCAGCGCTGGTGCTGTCCCACGTTACCACCACTGGTACCGGTGATAAGGGGGCTGCACAAATGTTGGTGGTGATTGTTCCCCCGGGGCGCTTCCCCTATACTGTGCCGACTGGTGGTGTTTGGGGCGCCCTGATGTTGTCGGTGCAGAGTCAGACACAGAAACGGTTGTAAAGTTGAACTTTTACTTCCATGGGTGTGGAGGCACAAATGCTTAAACAGTTTCTTCAATACAAAACAACGGGGTACGCCTGGTGACACAGCAAAGTCCTGGGGTGCAGGGTAGACTTGATGAAAGGTGTTCCTAGCCCCTTATACTTCAGTGTTACAGCCCTAAGGTGCATCTGGGTTCCTATTTGGCTCATAGGAGGATGCCCACCATGATACTAGTACATAATATTCCCCACTCACGTTATGTGGTCCTGATAGCTCAGAGTTTCGGGGTGCAATAGTCAGGGTGGCAGGATATTCCACAGGTCTGGCCTTGGCCCCTGGATCCTGTGATACTGGCTATGGAGCACGTGTTCCAGAATGTTCTCTCCACAGTCTCATGCTGACAAGATAATGATGCTTGACTTCCTTCAGGGCGATGGCTAGGCAGACAGGGGACAGGATCTTCTGAATAGCTGTCATGTCAGCTCTCCAACCTTCCTGGGCCTGTCTAGGACTTGAGATTCCTGCACTAAACTCACTGCTTTCTTCACAGGACATCACACTTATCTCCTCACCTCCTCCTCCTAACACTCCACACTTCTAACTCCTCACACGCAGGACCTTCCTGCAGGGGTGTTACCATGGGGACCCAGTGATCAGCTGACTCCTCCCCTTTTCCCAGGCGATGTCCTCCCATTGGACATTTGGTTACTATTCAATCCTATGGGAGGTGTAATGCATGTGTGAGGATCACTAGGTGGCGCTGTGTTGTGTGAGACTCAGGACCCCCTGCTATGTCACACAGGCTATGAAGCAACAGGAAATAATACAATGCACAGAGATCACCCTCAGCCCAGCCATAGCCAGCTCTGGGATGCCACATATATTCTCTACAGTGGCCCCCGCACAGTATTATATGCTCTACAGGGCCCCCACCCAGTATTATATACTCCACAGTGGCTCCCACCCAGTATTATATACTCCACAGTGGCTCCCACCCAGTATTATAAGCTCCCAACAGCCCCCTATGCTTCGGTGCTATTATTATACTCTGAGGTCTCCTCAGACCCCAGAGTATCGGAGGCCCAGAGAAGGTGATTAAAACTAACATTCATACTCACTTTGCCTTACCTTACCTTGGCATCCTCACTCCATCCTGCCGTCTTCAGCGTCTTCAGGCTCACTTCTGATGTCGCTGCCGAGGCCTTTGATTGGGCCTCAGCAGTCACGTGGGGACGCATTGACGTCATTATGCGGCCGCGCCCAAGGTGACCGCTGGGGCCTAATCTCAGTCACATGACGGAAGAGCGCCGGAGAGAACGCTGAGCCCAAGAAAGGTGAGAATATGTATTTATTGTTTTCAGTCACCTCCCCTGGGTGCCCTGCCATCTATTGGAAAGGGGCCTGCAATATGCCAGGGTCCCTTTCCAATAACAGTATGTATAGCAGTCGGGGAACCAGGCTTTCCCCGTCAGCTATCATAGTGGTCCGGGGCCCGGCCATCTCCAGCTGGCCACTGGTTTGTGGGATTTGCAGTAGCGGCTGCCACAGGGCTCCGGGCTCATTAATGTCCCGGGCCCTGTGGCAGCCGCTACTGCTGCTACCCCGATATTTACGCCCCTGATTAGGACCCTGGAGTATTTAAGAGATTTACATACAATGCTCACTTCCAAGCACTACAGATAAACTCAGAGATATATTTGACCAAATATAAGGAACATGGCAGTCCTACTTGGATATGTTAAGGGTGGATATGCTAAACACTTCCTTTGTTTTTACAAAAGCATAATAGTAACAATTCTGTTAATACCATTATGAATTCAAGTGAGATTATTCTGAAAATGTCATTGTTTTATATAATTTAATCTGGCACTACATTAATGAGTTTGCATGGTGGAGCAATGATTGACCAGTTGTTCATAATTTTTCTGGTTAGATTATTGTTATGGATGACAATGTCACTTGCTACAATGACAGAATGCATAAATTGTTTGTAGATTACTGCATACAGTATCTCTGAACATTTTAACATTGATAAAGTAATGACAATAGTGATGCACATTTGCACTGATCTGTCGTGACAACGTATAGTCTATGGCAGCGACCAAAAATATCCAAAATGTCAGAATGAATTTTTCGATCAGAATCTCACACAGAACCTAAGATCACATCTCAGTAACAGAGCCTGAAGTAACAATGTTTAGGATTGAGCTACATACAATAAATACTTTTCTTTTATTGGATTATTGAATTTAAGGGGTTCTCCAGATTATGAAGATAATTGATACTGATGACCCATCCACAGGATAACAGGATAGGTTATCAGCATCAGATTGGCTGGGATAAGATGCCCGGACCCCATGCCAATTAGCTGTTTCAGCCGTCGGAAGCCATACACTAGGTATATGACTGGAAGCAACTCCGGAAGCCATAAACTAGCTAAACAACCCAGTACTTCAAGTGAATTAGGCAGGGCTCAAGTTCCAGATGACTGGAAACTGTATACAGTGTATGGAGCCCTGTACACTGTGCAATGGATGAACTGCAGACCCTCTCCTTTTCACTTGAATAGGAGCAGTGCTGCTTCCAGTTATATATCTTATGTACAGTGGGGAAAAAAAGTATTTAATCAGCCACCAATTGTGCAAGTTCTCCCACTTAAAAAGATGACAGAGGCCTGTAATTGACATCATAGGTAGACCTCAACTATGAGAGACAAAATGAGAAAACAAATCCAGAAAATCACATTGTCTGATTTTTTAAAGAATTTATTTGCATATTATGGTGGAAAATAAGTATTTGGTCACTTACAAACAAGCAAGATTTCTGGTTCTCACAGACCTGTAACTTCTTATTTAAGTGGCTTCTCTGTCCTCCACTCATTACCTGTAGTAATGGCTCCTGTTTGACATTGTTATCAGTATAAAAGACACCTTTCCACAACCTCAAACAGTCACACTCCAAACTCCACTATGGTGAAGACCAAAGAGCTGTGGAAGGACACCAGAAACAAAATTGTAGACCTGCACCAGGCTGGGAAGACTGAATCTGCAATAGGCAAGCAGCTTGGTGTGAAGAAATCAACTGTGGGAGCAATAATTAGAAAATGGAAGACGTACAAGACCACTGATAATCTCCCTCGATCAGGGGCTCCACGCAAGATCTCACCCCGTGGGATCAAAATGATCACAAGAACGGTGAGCAAAAATTCCAAAACCACACGGAGGGACCTAGTGAATGACCTGCAGAAAGCTGGGACTACCGTAACAAAGGCTACCGTCAGTAACACACTACACCGCGAGGGACTCAGATCCTGCAGTGCCAGACGTGTCCCCCTGCTTAAGACAGTACATATCCGGGCCCGTCTGAAGTTTGCTAGAGAGCATTTGGATGTTCCAGAAGATTATTGGGAGAATGTCATATGGTCAGATGAAACCAAAGTAGAACTGTTTGGTAGAAACACAACTCGTCGTGTTTGGAGGAGAGTGAATGCTGAGTTGCATCCAAAGAACACCATACCTACTGTGAAGCATGGGGGTGGCAACATCATGCTTTGCAGCTGTTTCTCTGCAAAGAGACCAGGACGACTGATCCGTGTACATGAAATAATGAATGGGGCCATGTATCGTGAGATTTTGAGTGCAAACCTCCTTCCATCAGCAAGGGCATTGAAGATGAAACGTGGCTGGGTCTTTCAGCATGACAATGATCCCAAGCACACTGCCAGGGCAACAAAGGAGTGGCTTTGTAAGAAGCATTTCAAGGTCCTGGAGTGGCCTAGCCATTCTCCAGATCTCAACACCATAGAAAACCTTTGGAAGGAGTTGAAAGTCCGTGTTGCCCAGCGACAGCCCCAAAACATCACTGATCTAGAGAAGATCTGCATGGAAGAATGGGCCAACATACCAGCAACAGCGTGTGTCAACCTTGTGAAGACTTACAGAAAATGTTTGACCTCTGTCATTGCCAACAAAGGATATATAACAAAGTATTGAGATGAACTTTTGTTATTGACCAAATACTTATTTTCCACCATAATTTGCAAATAAATTCTTAAAAAAATCTGACAATGTGATTTTCCGGATATGTTTTCTCATTTTGTCTCTCATAGTTGAGGTCTACCTATGATGACAATTACAGGCCTCTCTCATCTTTTTAAGTGGGAGAACTTGCACAAATGGTGGCTGATTAAATACTTTTTTTCCCCACTGTATAGCCTCTGGCTGCCGCACTAACTAAACGGTGTAGTTTCGGGTGTCCAGATGTCCTGTGGATAATCAGTATCAATGATCTTCAACAAGTGTAACTCCTATTTTTTTTTTTTTTTATTTTGTTGGGAGGTGTTTAGTGAACATTTTTGTAATATACTAAATTAACAAATCTAGCTTCCTTTTAATAGAAAATATGGTCTAAGCATTGACAGGGAGAGTCTGTCCTGTACAGATGTCCGCAATGCAGTATGTAGAGCTGTAGCATTTGCCAAAGGGGGATGGTCACTTCAAATGGCTGTATCTCCACTTTTATAGAACCTGAAGATACAGCATGAACTGCTGCATATAAAACTCAAATTCCTGACTGCGTTTTTACCTAGTTATATCTCAAGTTATCTGATAACTAATATTGAAGAATCTGAAGAATCTTAGCTTTCATGTGATGCCAGAAATATTTTTCTAGGCTGTATAAAACCAGAGATACAACTATTTGACGTTACCATCCCCCAAATACTACAGTTCTACATACTGGCAACTTAAATGTGTATGGATTTCCTTGGTAACAGCTCAGTTGCAGCGTTGCTAGGGAGAATTTTAGAGCCTGTTTTCTATTAAAAGGAAGTTAGATAGGTTAATTAACCCCTTAAGGACACAGCCATTTTTCATTTTTGCATTTTCGTTTTTCTCTCCCCACATTCCAAGAGCCATAACATTTTCATTTTTCAGTTCACAGACTCACATAATGGCTTATTGTTTGTGAAACAAATTGTACTTTGTAATGGCACCATTCAATATGATGTGCAATGTACTGGGAAGCTGGAAAAAAATTCAGAATGAGGTGCAGTTGGAGAAAAAAATGCATTTGCGCCAATTTCTTATGGGTTTAATTATTACGGTGTTCACTGTGTGGTAAAAATGACATGTTACCTGTATTCTGCGGGTCAGTACGAACACGGCGATACCAAATATATATAGTATTTGCAATGTTTTGAAAAAAAAAAATTTTGTGTCGCCATATTGACACCTGTAACTTTTTCATATTTCCATGTATGGAGCTAGGTATGGCGACTTTTTATGCGAGACTAGATGATGTTTTTACAGATACCATTTGGGGAAAGATTTTTTATTGGAGGCAAAGTGTTGAAAAAAACGCTATTTGGCTATTTTGATTTTTTTTCGCCGCTACGCCGTTCACCGTATGGGATAAATATTTTAATATTTTAATAGTTCGGGCATTTTGGAGCGGGGGATACCTAATGTGATTATGTTTACTTTTGTTTATTTATTTTTATATGTGATCTAGGGAAAGGGGGGGTGATTTGAACTTTTATGTTTTTTTTTATTTTTTTTATACTTTTAAAAACTTTTTTTTTTCTTCTTTTACTTTTATGATCATACCCCCTAGGGACCTTGAAACCTAGGGGGTCTGATCGCTAATACTATTCACTGCGATACTACTGTATCGCAGTGAATAGTAAAATACCTTCATTTCTATTAGACGCTGCCTCTGACAGCGGGCAATAGATGCAATGCAATGACAAGCCTGGGAGCCTTCAATAGGCTCCCGGCTGTCATGGCAACTGATTGGCGCCCTCCGATGACGTTCAGGAGGTTGGCGATCAGTGAAAAATGGCGGTGCCTGCGCAGTTTAGACGCCACTGTCCCGTTTGCCCACAGCTTCTAAAGGGTTAACAGCCTTGATCGGTGCAGGCTCCTGAGCTCTCTCCATACACCCCTTTACACCCAATCACGTACATGTATGTGAAATAGGGTTAAGGGGTTGGTTACTTTTAGACCAATATTGAGAGGCAAATGTTATTGTTTGTATAATAAAAAATATACAATTTTCTAATATCAATTCCTCACAGTTTTCTAGATCTCTGCTTGCTGTCATTCATTCTGTTACTTCTAGTGGATAAAACTCTGACCATGGTCATGTGATTTACAGTCCATGGTCATGTGATGAGCACATAGGTGCACAGCTCATTACCAGGCAGATGACTGATTACTGTGCTGTGACTATAATGAGCTGTGCACCTGTGTGTTCATCACATGACCATGGACTGTATATCACATGACTATGGTTATAATTTCATCCACTAGAAGTAAGCAGAATGAATGACATCAGAGGTCTAGAAATCTGTGAGGAAATTATACAGAAAGTATATTAGAAAATTGTGTAACTTATACAAACACTAACATTTGTCTCTAACTATTGGTCGGAAAGTGGCCAACCCCTTTAAGTATATTACAAAAATGTTCACAGAACACCCTCCGACAATGGCAAAACAAAAAATACAATGGGCGTTACACTTTAAAGGTAATCTGTTACTATAAAGTAAACAGGTAAAGAGAATTTCTTCTGAAGTCTTCTTGTTAAATTAGCTTTTCATTTATTGGGCTTTTCCACAAGTATTATTATCACGAGGTCTAGCAACCCATATTATAAACCATGCAAAACATGTATTTTTGTATTTTTATTAACATTGAAACCTCTCCAAAAGACCGCCTCTTTGAGAAGACGTTCTTCTTACCTTAGACCATCTTCTCTGACGAATTTTCAGCTTTCCATACTACCCATCTTCTTTGAGAAGACCACCTCTCTAGAAGACAGACCACTTTTTCATGACATTTTGGATGATTGTCTCATGCTGCTTTGTCACTTTTATAATTTATGAGGAAGGTCCATGTTGGAGACCGAAAGTCTTAAGGGTTTTGGCTTGGAGCCATATTTCTACACTCAACCATACCCATTTTTTGAGGATTTACACTACACAATATACAGTAATTTAATCTCAGTCATGAAAAGACTGATTATGGAATTTTCTAATATACTGAAACACTTTTGTATACAGTATTCAAGGGCTGAAAACTGGCAGAACCTAGACTGGAGTATAATTTTTGCTCCAGCATTGGATAGTGGCGGATCCATCACCAACGGCACTTGAAAGACACCACTTGACTTATGGTGGGGTCCATTGTGTTCTGTTGTTGTTTCCATCATTCTACCTCAACAAATAGCACTGCATGGTACAGTATTTTTTTCTGGCAAATCTGACGGAATCTGAAACAGAGTCTCCAGCTCAGGTCTCAGCTTTAAAGTTGTATTTGTCTAGTAAATATGTGTTATGTTTAATACAGCAGGAGCACAAGTATCTATCTTGTCCTAGTCTCTAGGCTGAAAACTGTTATCTGCACTGACACAATGTTATAAATAGTGAAGATTTGAAGATCACAGTATCCAGAAGGTCATGTGACTTTTCATTGTACAATGAAGTTTTATTTCCAGTATTGTAAAATCATTTTCATGGATACCTGTTGGCTATTGGGTGCTGAGTCCTCCCTTCAGCAGTGATTGGTTTTGCTTGCCCTAGAAAGTCTATAAGCCAGTAGAGACTTATCCCCATAGAACAAAGCTTGTCAGAGCCAAAGCACTTTTACTCCTTTTTTTCAGTGACTAGTGTAGGTCTCAGTACCTTGACCTCCACTGATATTAAATTTCTGAGACGTCACAAGATATTGACATATTAAATTCTTCTATTAGATAAACAGCTTACTACTTTTAATGTCTTTGGTTATAAAGAACATAGCTATTTTACATTGGAGGCAGTGATTTCAGATTGCCATTTACCACATAGGACAAATTATTTTGCATAGGGAAAAAATATGAGCCCTTCTGTTAAGGTACAGCAGTCTAACTGGCCAATGTATAATTATTAAAGGAAGCTAATACAAACTATTATATTATTTATTAATGAAATAATATTAATATACAGTAGATTTAAAGTCTTAGATTATAATCATACTGTTTAGTTACGGTTAGCAGTAAATCTGCAATCTCATCACAAATTTTTGCTGAAATGATTCTGTACTTTTTAGGCTTAAAGTGAAATTCTAGGCCATGACAGATGACCTGTAAGTGCTGAATTGTTGGATGCCGTATAATTAGCTATTAAGCTGTCAAAGCAATGAAACCGCTTCCCTAAGTAATGGAGATTAGTGCACTATCTGGGCTTTATCCCAAAATATCTCTTTGTGCCATCCTGAAAAGCAGCCACCAATATTTATTAGGGTATGGCACTTGTATTCAGTATATGTGTCATATTTTATGATGCGTAGGCATTAGGAAAAGCTACAATGGGAAGAACAAAGTGCTTTGGGCAATTAAGTAAAAACAGATTAAAATAAATGTTTTGGCAAGTAACAATGGAAAACTTTAACACAATTGCTGTATAATAATTGTGTTTAACAATTTCAGTGCTGAGTTTGACTTTATCTCTTAATGATTTTACGGGATTTATTCTTTACAATTAACATGTGCTTTTGTGCAGTCTGCCAGCTTAAATTATTCATATAAATGCTTGATTGGACAGTAATTCTCATAACTTAGTCTTCCACTTGGCATGAATTGTTCTACCATAATATATCTTCAATTACAGCTTATGTTTTCATAAATCATATTGGAATACAGAATCAGCAAACCTGGTAAATGTATCAGGGCAATGCTCTGTTTAAACAGCAGGTCCACCTTTACTTGACATTGGTCGTATAGTCAGCAAATGTAAAGTCCAGCATAATTGTAATATATCCTGATCATAATTTATATTTTTCAGCTCAATTTTACTATATGTAGTTTAGAAAAGATGTATAGAAGGAACTTGTCAATGCACTGCTGTTAATAGGCAGCACGGTGGTTAGCACTGCAGCCTTGTATCGCTAGAGTCCTGGGTTCGAGTCCTGTCAAGGACAACATCTGCAAGGAGTTTGTATGTTCTCCCCGTGTTTGCGTGGGTTTCCTCCCACACTCCAAAGACATACTGATAGGGAATGTAGATTGTGAGCCCTATATGGGACAGTGACACTTAATTTCTGTAAAGCGCTGTGGAATATGATGGCGCTATATAAGTAAGCATAATAAATCAATAAATAACACCATGTAACAATTTTCAAAAAAATATTTGTTCCCAGTTGTTAAGTGTGTTTTCCTGATTGTTTGTACCTTAAATGAATAGAAAAAAGTTATTATTCCCTGTAAACTTTGCTTTTGTGGTCAGCTCAATGATATTTTGAAACTTATCTATTTTTAAGGATATTCGCAATATTTCAAGATACTTAAGAAGCTTCTGGAATTGTGAGAACTATCAAGAAGTTTCTAGAACTGCCCAGAATTATCTAGAACTTTCTGGGACTGTACAGAATTGTAGGTAGCTGTATAACTACAGTTATATAGGGCCACTATAGCCCTTCCTGAGAGACGGAGAGACAGGATCTAATTGATTGGGATTGCATAGTAAGTGGGCAATGGCCATCACAGACAAAGGGGAATTGACCTAGACAGACAGGTGTGAATTCAATATCTATTCAGATTCTGATAACGACAGTATTCACACTTCACCCCACACCCATTACAGGAGGAGCTTAGGAATGTAAATGTATATATTGTGTGTTACTCTGGTACCGGGTGATCAATCTTGCTCTGTTGAGTCCTCAGTACACTCTTGAACTTTAATACTGCATGGAATAAAGACCATTTTTATCAAGTTTGGAGACACATCCTTTTTCCTTACAGTTCACAGCAACTTAGTCGATTTAGATGGCATCAAGAGGTTGCATACATCCAGCAGACGCATTTTGCTATGTATGTGGCCAGTTTATAAAGACAAGAGTGAAAAAGTACTCTGTGGAAGCATCTGCTAAGATGTGTGAGGCCTACAAAGGTGGTTTTACTAAGTATCCTTGCTTTATTTGTCTTTGGGACAGCCGGGATACTGAAGCGCACTACCACAGACGGGACTGGCCTCAGCGGACAGAGTTCAATGTGGGGAAGAACAATGTAAAGTGGGAGCCACTGGTGGACCCACGCAAGGTGCTGATGCCACCACTACACATCAAGTTGGGGCTCATAAAACAATTTGTCAGGGCTCTAGATAAGGAGTCGAGAGCTTTCAATTACCTCCAAGATCTTTTACCTAAGCAAAGATCAAGCTGGTGTCTTCGTCGGACCACAAATCAAGAAGATCATAGAGTGCAGTGAATTTCCCAAGAAGCTGAATAGGAAGGAGAGAGCAGCTTGGAACAGTTTTTTCGCAGTGGTTCGCGGCTTCCTAGGCAATCATAAAGATGAAAACTATGTACAACTGGTTCAGACTCTGATAAATAACCATGCTGCAATGGGCTGCAGGATGTCACTCAAAATCCATATCCTTGATGCTCATCTTGATAAGTTCAAAGAGAACATGGGAGCTTATTCAGAGGAGCAAGGCGAGCGCTTTCACCAGGACATTATGAACTTTGAACGCCATTACCAAGGACAATATAACGAAAACATGATGGGTGACTACATTTGGGGATTGATTCGTGAAACTGATTTGCAGTATAGTCGTAAATCTCGGAAAACCGCACACTTCTGAACAGTTTTTGGTAATCTGTGTAAATTTGCAATGCATATAGTGTTCTTAGTCTGACTGTATAAATGAGAAGATGCAAAATCGTCTGTTTCTATAGTAAAAATGCATAATTTCCGTTGCCGTGGTCACAAAAGCGAAGTTTATGATGAATGTAAGCAAATTTTAATTTGTTTTAGACATAAGCAATTGGGATATAACATTTAAAAGCTGGGAAAAAAATTTGTGTTACATAGTGAATCAGTTATTCTTACTGTTTGTTGGTACTTTAAGCGGATACTGGTATATGGTATGCATGTCTGGTTAACATCTTAAGATAGCTGCAACTTTGATGTGTAATGCATGAACATTCAATGTACAGTATTATGTATGTACAGCCCCCCTAAAGTCTCCTCGTGAATGGAGCACCAATGCACTTACTTGACCGGCATTCCATTCACTGCTATGGGGCAGGCAGGACTGTGATCTCTAGCAGCACCCGCAGGCCCATAGAAGTAAATGGAGCACCAATCTCACAAGCACATGGTACTCCATTCACAACAAGGCTTTAGGCTTTTGTTCCCCCTTCCTCCTGATCACTGGCGGACCCAGCAGAGGAGCCTCCAGCGATCGAACAATTATCACCTGTCCATAAGTGTCTATAATGGCACAACCCCTTTCAATACAATATCACAACAGATTAACAAAAGTTTAAAAGACTGCAATTCACTCAGCCTCACTGGGGGAGGGGGGTCAGGCACAGACACAAACAACACTGGTAGAATTTAAGGGGTCTATCAGGGCTTCTAAAGTATTTTACAGAAAACATATTTTATCCTGTTGTTTCCTCTTGTTCAAGGAAATGTTGGTGGAATTCATCATGAATGCTCTCAATGCAATTGTGAACAGAACCTTAATAAATTAAGCTGGCTTATGTATTCTAGAGATGGGTGAATCGGTTCGAAATCGGTGAAATCAGCTTTTAACGCAACCGAACAATTTGGAATTCACCTCTGACGAACTAAAATGGCCGCCATTGGTAAATTATCATATAAAACATTAATACATTACAATACATTACTATATAACATATTAAACATGGGCAAACCCCAGAAGATTTGTTTCATTCTGGTTCAGCAGTGACATGGACATGCCAAGCGTCATAACGTAATGATACTCAATGCTGAGGCCCAATCACAGACCTCAGTTCTGAAAGAAGGTGCATGATGTCAAAGAAGAGTGCCAGATGCCGCGAGGAGGAAGAAACATAACGCTGGATACTGTGAGGAGGCCCATTAGAAGTAACAGAAGGTGAGTATAAATGTTTTTTTATTTTTGTCACCTCCCCTGGGCCTCCAGCTATTATACTCTGGGGTCTGATGAGTCTCCTGGGGGTTTGCTTCGTCCGAACACAGGATGAAAGAAATCTTCTGGGGTTCGCCCATCTTTAATGTATTCCTAAGACACTATGAGGCTATAAATAAAGCCATATTTAGGTGAGTATTTTTTATTTTTTAACTAGCAACAGATTCAACATGTCAACTTGCCAGTAATTTTCCAGACAGAGAAATGATTGGTGACACCATTTTGGCAACCTGTTTACATCCCTATCCAGATGCATAGGCATCTATAACAAGGAAGATCTCTGAGAATTATATAACATACATTTTAATCAGAGAAAGCAATCCATATTAAATTTCTGAAGTTGAAATAAAACAGATTACACCAGATCTTTTCTAAATATGTCCGGATTAGAGAGGAACGAACTGATGCATAATAAACCGGATTTGACCCGAATTTTCTAAAAGTTAAGTTTTTTGATGAAGCCTTTACAATTCATCTTGGGTAAACTAAAGAAGAGACATTTTGTGATATTCAAGCTAAGGTACGTGTTATTATCACTGCATGATCCAAAGCAAGTGCTACTTGGAAAACAAATATTGCAATAGGACTGCAGAATTATTAAAGAAGGACTAGTGGAACACAGCTTAGTTAGAGTTAATTAATTTTAGAGAAATAGACAGAAAAATCATAGGAGCTGGGGGAGGGAAAATTTCTTCACTGTGTGCTGTGTGAATGCAGTTTTCATTGTGTTATACATATACTGGACAGATCAACCTTCCATTGCCAATAATCTAATTTTAAAATTTTTTGTAATAGAGCAATTTTTTTTTTTGTAATACAGTGTCAGATTTGCCATTACTTAGTGTAGCTTAGTGCACTGTGGACTGACTGTTTGACAGTGTTTTATTTTGTTTTAACTGACAAAGTCAGTCCTTTGAATGTAAGATCTTGTTTTGTAAAGTTTTTTTTTTTTCGGTAATTGTTTCGGTAATTGTTAGCCAATACAGAAAAAGTGCTAGCATACAGTAGGTCTAAGGGTTGTGGTGACACTAACAGACACATATCTACTGCTGCTGTTGTTGGCAGTCATCTCCCGTATGGGGCACAAGACCTGCAAGCAGAAAAATTGTCCTGGCCATGCAGGCATACATGCAGGAACTAGGTCTCTCTGTACTCAAATGAAATGGCATCATCGGGTCATTTGGCAAAATAGAATAGGCAGTGGCAGGCAAAGTGAGCAAGGCCATCCTATTCCTTCTCCCCATTATCTTCTTTGTAGACAGGCCAGATCCACACCTATTGTCATTATCATTATGATCTCCATCTGCTTCTCCATGTCCTACTCCTCCATACCAAAGTCAATCATCCAAAAGGTAATGTGTGTCCAGGAAACAGCAATATGTACCCAGTTATCTGGGTGGTCTACAACTTTAGTTCACAACTGGCCAAGTTACCACTGGCGCTGTCACTGACATGCCACTTAATGGATTCAATTGCAATTCGCCAACTGATGGCATGCACACAGTCTCGATGGAGAATACCTGGCCATCATAATTTCTCTAGGAAACTTGTATCTGCTTTATATAGCCATGTAGCCTCTCCTTTGAAAGATCCATGTGGGGAAAGGCCACCCTCAACACGAGGAGCAGCAATTATGGGCACAGACAATAAATGGTTTTATGGCCCACTGGGTCAATGTTCTGAGCATCTGCGGCTGCTGTCCAGAAACGCAGCAAGGATGTGTGCTAGTACTGACAGCATCCCATGTGTGCAGTCCCAGTTTCAACACTAGGTGAGACCCATCAGGCTACTCCCCCTCCATCATTTCATGGCTGTAAGGTGATGCACATATTGCATGACATAGTGGCACATGCTAACGCTTTTCTTTGCAGCAGCAGAAGACAGTGAATGATTACTGCCTGCAGAAAACCACAGGAACAATGTGTAATTTGAAGTCTGCCCTGGCCCTTGAGGGAAGTGTGTTGTTTGTGCCAGAAATTTTTCTTGAATTTCTGTAAATGTCACTCTGGTGCTGTATCTGCTCCCATAAAGGGATAATTTATGCTGCCTTTTTTATGAACTCACTTCCTTATCACTTTTCAACTGGCAGGTACACAAACAGTGTACAATAAACTTGTCTTCAAATTCTGTAATTGTCACTTCTTGGCATAAAGGGATCATTTGTGTGATTTTTTTTTTTTATAGAGTCAATTCTTCCTCACTTTTCAACTGGCAGACATACTGGTAGTGTAGCACAATTTTTTCTTAAATTTCTGTAGTTGCTACTTGCCACTGCCACGCTGATGGCATAACATAAAAAAAAAAAAAAACAACGACACCATTGCGTCTTCCAATACCAAAGCCATGTTGGTGTGGCATTCTACTCCCATAAAAGGATACATTTTGGTATCTATTTTTTTAAATGGCAGAGTGATAGCAACCCTGACAGTGACATACACTATGTTTAAGCCATTTTAAGCTCTGGTTTGTGACAAACGTTTTTGACCCAAAACAAATTCCTGGACTAAACCACCCAAACCCAAAACAAAACAAATCTTCAGAGGTTCCAAATCTCTAGTCCTGCTCATTTACACCATATCTGGTGAGCTTATATAGCTCTAGTATAGGTGTAAGGCAAAGTCTGGCTACTACCTTGACCAGGGGCAGGCAACCTTCAGCACTCCAGCTGCTGTAAAACTACAACTCCCAGCATGCTTACTTGCTCTGCTGTTCTTGGAACTTCCATGGAAATAAATGGAGCATGTTGGGAATCGTAGTTTCACAGTAGCTGGAGTGCTGAAGGTTGCTGACCCCTGACCTGGACATTAATTTCCCTGACTATGAGACCCTGAGCCTAATACACAGTACTTCCACAAACACAGCATTGTATACCATACCTTAGGATTGTGGCTTCTTCCTCAAACAGGGAAGGGTTAACAGATTATAGAACCCTTCCACCTGGCTGCTAATTAAGGCTCATTAACAACATATTTGTTTGTAGATCCTAAAGAAATACTCAACTTTGCCAGACTTTTCAGCTCTCTGCCTTGTGTGGTGGTTGTGCATGATAACTGCTGCTCAATTCCATTCAAGTAATTGGAACTGACCTACAGTATCATTCATGGCCACTACTCAATGTACAGAGATGTTCTTGTTTCTGTAGAGTAGCTGTCCCTTTAATCAGCTGATCAATGAATGTGTTGGAAATTACCCTGCCACTGATCCTGATTTTAAGAATATGTCATTGATATGTTAAGGTGTGTTTACTAAATTACTTGAAATACACTCATATCATATGTTGGGCATGTAGAAAATTACATGAAATATCTATTCTAGGCAGAAGAAAGCCCAGTCAAAGTCCAAATTGCAGTAGTTTCTGTTGTGGTACTTTAACCTCTGGATGTCATATCTATGATGGCAAAATTTATTGACATATCTCTTCTCCTACACTTGGCATGTTGCACTAATTTTTGCGTCAAGCACTGAACATAACATGTATTTTGTCAACCTTACTACAACATTCACCCAGGGGCGCACCGCTAATGAGGCGAAGTGAGGCGGCAGCCTCAGGCAGCACTGTCTGTCACTGTCTGGGGGGCGGTATTTTTACTATACAATGTAAACCAGCCCAGGACAGGCCGCTTTAAAAAAAAAACTACGCTGAGCAGGGCCTGTCCTGGGCTGGTTTATGAGACGTCTGTATCTCAGCGCAGGAGGCGATACAATGACGTCATCGCAACTCCTACGCTGAGACGCAGACGTCGCGGACAAGAAGAGGAGGCGGCAGCGGCGGCTCCATTAAGGGAGGTAGGTGAGGATAAGTTTTTTATTTATATAAATAGGCCGTTACCTGCTGGAGTAACCCCGGCAGGTGACGGCCTATTTATTTACCTACCCCACGTCTGCTGTGGCCGCCAACGCTTCCCCTTCTGCTATGGGACACAGAAAGGGAAGTCAATGCCGCTGTGAGCAGCCGCGGGCATCGGTAAGTGAGGCTGTGGGCATCGGTTAGTGAGGCAGCGGGCCTCAAATACTACTATTATTATACTCCAGGGTCTTTTCAGACCCCAGAGTATAATAATTGGAGACCCAGGGGAGGTGAGGGAACATAAAAACCAATGCTACTCACCTCGCCTCCGATCCGATGCACCTCAGAGCAGGCTTGGAGCCCCTGGTGATGTCATCAGGTCACATCGCCGGCCTGATCACGTGACGTCTGTGCACAATTAGACAGGGCCGAAAGCTGCCTGGAGTGCCCCGGTGTCCAGGAAAGGTAAGTACCACTGGTTTTTATGTTTGTCAGCTCTCCTGGGTCTCCGATCATTATACTCTGGGGCCTTAAAAAGTACATGCAGGGGCCAATATGGAACATAATACAAGTGCAGGGGCAACTATGGGGCATAATACCGTATTCAAGGTCCACTAGGGAACATAATACTGTGTGCAGGGGCCACTAAGAAGCATAATACCATGTGCAAGGGTTGCTGTGGAACATAATACCGTGTGCAGGGGCCACTGCGGGGCATAATACCGTGTGCAGGGGCCACTATGGAGCATAATACCGTGTGCAGGGGCCACTATGGAGCATAATACCATGTACCATGTGCAGGGGCCGCTGCGAGGCATAATACCGTGTGCAGGGGCTGCTGTGAAACATTATAGTGTGTGTAAATGGGGCAGTATAAACAGGGGCTATGGCGCCTGTTTATATCACACGCTGTCTGTTTATAGTGGCCGTGTGATGTAATTCCAGCCTTGTCACATAGACGTGTATAGGACGGAGCTGTAGTTACATTACATGGCCGCTATGAGATGAATGACACTATGTAAACAGAGAAGCGGTCACTGCACTTACACAGGTACCATTCAAATAGCTGATCAGTAGGGGTCCTGGGTTTTTGAGCCCCACTGATTAGTTTATTAATGACCTGGAAAACCATTTAATTAGTTAACACCTGGGGCATTATTAATAATGGCACTATTTATACAGGGTACACACAGACATTATTAATATAAAGATGCACTTGGGAGTATTATTCATTATGGGGGGGTTATATTATATATTTTATAATTGGGGTAGCAGCAGGATGGGTGTGTAGGTGAGGACAATGTGTGACAGGTGCCTGGAAAAGTGAGGAGCCAAAGATGTCTGTGTTGTAAACTTTACAGAGACAAGTCACAGCTAGAAGAAGTGGTCATGGCGGTCCAAAGGGAAAAGAAGGGAAATGTGAAGGATTAGTCAGAGACGTCACCTGTAAGTCACAAAATGTTACTGCCCTGTATTCACCTAAATGATGGAGGATAAATACCTGAGTGATGGGGGTCTGTCTGCTGAGTCCGCCCACTAAGCCTGAGAATTGTTTTTTTTCCTCCCACTGGGTGGAAATTCAGCCTGACTGCAGCCATATATATATAGGCGTGTCACTTGGTGGATGGACGAACCCGCGTGGCTCTCATTCACTTCAATGGGATTGCCAAAGATAGCCGAAGTACAGTACTCAGCTATCTGTGGCGCTCCTATTATAGAGAATGGGGGCCACGTGGGCTCGTCCATCCACCAAGCAGAAGATGTGTGAAGTTATTGTCATTGTTAATGCCGTGTTGTTGATCCGATACTGAAGTAATACAGGAAGAAGAATTCTTAAAAATTGTTTTATAACTTTTTGTATTGTGTATATTGTGCGACGATAACAGCATGTCAAGCTAGTAGCATGGAAACTCACTCTATAGTCCGCCTCAGGCAGCAAAGAGGCTAGGTTCACCACTGTATTCACCCCATTTCTTTACTCATATTGCATTAGTCAGTTGTACTTCCGCACAAGTAAAAGTGCCTTTTACAGGACCTATAGGTCCTGGATTCTGCTTTTCCCAAGCAGACTGATAATAAATAATGTTACTGCAGAGCTCCTATTCACATTTACATTACAGTTGGCATTGTGTTCTCATTATGTACCCATAGGTAGACAAGCAAACTTTCCCTCCAACAGGTGCTGAAAAAAAGGAGCTGCAGCTTTCAGCATGTGCTTCAACCTAAAAATTGCTGAAAAAATAAATAAAACATTTTATATGTACTTTATATAAGGACAGGTCTAAGCGAGGAATTTGACAATTTCAATCAGTGTGCCTGAAATTCCTCTCAAAAGTAACATTTATGTTCTAATTTTAAAATCTAGTTAGGGCTTTATTTCATATGGTACATCTATTTATATATTTATAACAATGTCGTGTTAGAAGCAGTACAATTTGATCTTAATGCTTTAATATACATTTGTTTGATACTTGATTTTGTTACCATGGTAACCTAGTAGGACATCAGGAAATTACTAACATGTTTTTTTTGTAATATAAATGTCTCTTTTACTCTAAACGTCACATATAAACTTACAGGGAGTTTGCCAAGATCACTGGAAAATTTAATATGCCAGGAAATTATTATAAACCCATGAGACATTTTAGCTATTGGAATTAAAAAAGATAAATGAAGGATTTTTCATTTTAGATGGTAAAAGAGGTAGAAAAAATCCACAAATTTCTTTGGAGCGTAATGAAATAGAGCTCATGTTTAATGAGTGCATATTAAATATAGAAATATATAAGGAAATGGAACATGCTGTGCTTCTGTTTATGGAAATGGCCTTCATTTAGGAAATTATAAAATTGTAGATTCAACAAAGATCAGCTTTAAACCCTTAAATGTTAAAGAGAAGGGTAGGTATGGTAAGGAAAGAAGGTCAATTGGCCTTACTTGAAAAGATGTTGTATCTGCTGAATCCATGAGTGTCACAGACTACAGCAAAAGTATACTGGGGAGAATTCATTAAGATCAGCATTTTTTATGCCCTTCCTAATCATAATCTATTCCTCGCTGGCGTCAGAGGGTGTACTCTTCTTAATAGTGGCGCAACTTGAGTGGTCCATGCACCAGAAACTAAAATCTGCTCCAGCTAGGGGCTGATGTAGATTTCTGTCTTTATTTGCACCAGTTTTATGGCCATCTAACCAGATCATTTACACCAGAACCTAGGAAATATAATTTCCTGTGATGGCTCCCTATATATCTTTAATGTGTAGCCCTATTTGGGGGGGGGTATGAGTATTATCCCTCCCGCAACAGACTCTGCCTCACATGTGTCTGACTCACTGTATTTACAAAACAAAACTTGCACTAAATGCCTGGGGTCTCTGAAGCCAAACTGCAGGGGCAAAGAAGCCAGATACATTATATACTAGTAGAAATGGCAGTTCCCTACACTCTCCCTCTGGTGAAATCTTTACGTCACGTCAAAGACATACAAAGTCATAGTATACAGTCAACATTACCAATGACAATATCAATATGGTTGCTTTTGCATTTACAGAGTCACAACAGGTTAATAGGTATACATGCCAGCAGGAGCGAAAATTGGTAACATATTGACCAAAGTGGACACTGCACCCACCCAAGCATGGTATAAATGAAACTGAGTAGTAAATCTGGGGTCCCCCAAACTATCATATGTCAGTATAGGTGGAGGGTGTCTAATTCTCTCTCCTCTCCGTACCTCTCTCTGAGGTAAACTAGCATGTCCAGGCCCTAAACTAGGGTTGTCTGCCATGGGAGGGGATGGTGCTGGTGGCGTAGGAGAGCTAGATCCCTGCTCATCTGTAGACACAGATCTAGGTACGAATTCTGGAGTTTGAGGGTTCATAGGTCTCCCTGAAGGAGAAGATACTGGTGATCTAGGAACTTCAGGAGCCACAGTCCAATCACTCTCAGGAGTTTCAGGAAGGTCAGGTGGAATATCGGCTAAGGACTGTGGAGAATCGCAGGCCGAGCCATCATTGGAGATATCCATACCATCAATCTGAGGTACAGGCAACAAATGATTTCTATGCCAAGTCCTGATCCTCCCGTCCCGTCCTTTTATCTTGTAGACTGGTATTCCAGGCAACCGATCTACCACTGTAAAGAGTTCACTCCGCCATCGATCAGCCAGCTTATGTTTTGCAGATGCTCCCAAATTCCGTAGCAGAACATGGTCCCCAGGGTTCAATTCTCGGTATCTTACTCGAAGATCAAATCTCCTTTTATTTCCTTCATTCACTTTGGCTGCATTTTCCTCAGCCAGCTGATAAGCACTCTTAAGCGTTTCTTTCAAACGTGCCACGTATCGGTAATGATCTCGATGACTGATACCATCGGTAGAGACTCCCAACAAGATGTCAATAGGTAGCCTAGGCTCTCTTCCAAACATCAGAAAGTATGGTGAATATCCTGTGCTCTCGTGCCTTGTACTATTATAGGCATGCACCATAGCCTCCACTTTTCTACTCCAGGATCGCTTATCCTCAATTCGTAAGGTACCAAGCATATCAAGTAAAGTCCTGTTAAATCTTTCAGGAAGGGCATCTCCCTCTGGATGGTAAGGCGTCGTCCGACTTTTGCGGATGTTCAACAACTGAAGTAACTCTTTGATCAGGTTAGTCTCAAAATCCCGGCCTTGATCAGAATGCAACCGGTGTGGTAAGCCATAATGGATAAAATACTTTTCCCAAAGCACTCTTGCAACAGTGACTGCTTTTTGATCCTTAGTCGGAAAGGCTTGAGCATATCGTGTGAAGTGATCAGTCACCACCAATACATTTCCAAATCCTCTGGAGTCGTTGTCAATACAAAGGAAGTCTATGCAGACAAGATCCATGGGGCCCGAACTCTTCAAGTGTCCCATGAAGGCCGCTCGAACCGGGACAGTCTTCCTCTGCAAACATCTGCGACAGCACCTACACAGACGAGTCACGGTATCTCTCATTTTGGGCCAGTAGAATCGGTCTTGTATTAGGCCATAAGTCTTCTCAGGTCCCAAATGACCATGATAATCATGCAGACTTCGGAAAATCATCTTCTGAAAGCAGCTTGGAATAACTAGTTGGCGCCTTCCAGGGTGATCATGATACAGCACCACACGATAAAGTAGGCCATTGTCTATTTCAAACTTCTCCCAATCTTGTAGAAGTTGACTGCATTCAGAGGGTAGGGATGTCTTTAACATTTCTCTGTCTTGAGAACTCACTGCTTGATAAAGAGGTCCAATTAAAGGATCAGTCTTTTGACTCCAGATCATTCGCTTTGAAGATATAGAACAACTCTCAAAGGATCCTAAAGCGGCAGGGTAGGCAAACATGTCTGGTACAGCTTCGGGACCTCCCCCAATAGAGTCAATAAGCCGAGTTTCAGAAAAGGCTACTCGGTCTTCAACTACAGCAGCCATGGCACACAAAGCTCCTACTCCAGGACTTGGCACTTCTTCCCATTCATCCACTACTTCCGGACTAGGTAATCCAGGCCGTCTTGATAGAGCATCTGCCCCAATGTTCTTAGGCCCCGATTTATACTTGAGTGTGAATTGGTAGTTGGATAAAGCTGCCAACCAGCGATGTCCTGTAGCATCGAGTTTAGCGGTTGACAAAACGTATGTCAGTGGATTGTTGTCTGTTCTTACTTCAAACGTGGCTCCGTATAAATAGTCATGTAATTTATCAACAATGGCCCACTTGAGCGCCAAAAACTCCAATTTATGTACTGGATAATTTTTCTCGCTGGGAGAAAGACTTCGACTTATGAAAGCTATGGGCCGTAACCCGGCTGGGTATTCTTGGTGCAGCACGCCACCTAATCCTTCAAAGCTGGCATCTACATGTAGCACATATGGCTTCTGTGCATCAGCATAAGCCAGAACGGGAGCTTCTGTCAATTTCTTCTTCAACAACTTAAATGCTTCTTCACAATCCGCAGTCCACCTATCGCCAAAAAGGCTTTTGGAAGACCCTTTCTTCTTTCCCGGATCTCCTGCATCACTCTTCAACAGGTCGAGGAGGGCTCGAGCAATTTTTGAATATCCTTCCACAAATCGTCGATAGAATCCACAAAACCCCAAGAAAGATTGCAACTCCGTAATATTTTGCGGTCGGGGCCAATTCACCACAGCTTCAATCTTACCAGGATCGGTAGCAACTCCTTCAGCAGAAACAATATGACCTACATAAGTGACCGAAGATCTACAAAATTTGCATTTGTCAGCCGACAACTTCAGCCCCTCTTCTTTTAAGCGATGGAGTACTCTCATGAGTCGTTCTTCATGTTCTTCCAGCGTCTTTCCAAACACAATAATGTCATCAAGATATACAAGGCATTCCCGGGGCACTAAATCACCTAACACTCTTTCCATCAACCTTTGGAACGTTGCTGGCGCACCTTTTGTACCTTGCGGCATACGAGTGAACTGAAAGAAACCCAAGGGGCATATGAAGGCTGTCTTTTCCTGATCCTCAGGTGCCATTGGGACTTGATAGTATCCCGATCTTAGGTCCAGCACTGTGAACCAACAGTTTCCATTCAGAGCTTCCAGAGCTTCTTCAATTCTCGGCAGTGTATACTGATCAGATAAGGTTCTCCGGTTCAGAGTTCTGTAATCCACACATAGGCGAATTGCTCCAGATTTTTTTCTTACCACCACAATAGGTGAGGCATAGGGGCTCTTACTGTCCACAATGATCCCCTGACCTTTCATTTGCTGTAGAGTCTGTCTTAACTCATCAACATCCTTTGGAGCAACTCTCCGTGGTCGCTCCCGGAAGGGAGTAGAATCGGTCAATCGGAAAGTGTGTTGAGCACTTTTAGCACAACCTACATCCATATCATCCATGGAGAACACTTCCGATAATTCAGACAACTTCTGTGTCAGTCGCTGATTCCAGGCCTCTGGTAAATGTGGATCACTCAAGTCAAGATTGAGATTAGGGATTGCATCTCGGATTTGAATCCTGCACACTTCAGCGTATGGATTTACTCCAAGCACAGGGTAGCAGTGGGCCACATTCTGGTATGGTCCAATTACAATCGGATGCGGTGAACAGTTCCTCACTGTCACACAGGTAGATAACTCCACTTTATTTCTCCAGTCCTTTCTCTCTGGGATCACCATCCAGCCATTCTGGTTAATCATTTCTTCAGGGGTTTCCATAAGGACATAACTCCCCCCTTCAAGCAAATCGGGAGCAATGCTGGAGGCTACTCTCAGGACTCTCTCCCCGCCGGCAGGAACTTCCACGGTTCTCTCACCGATATGATATACCATTCCATGTCGATAGCCAGTAGACAGGGCATCACAGAGTTCTCTAAGATCAGAAGATATATTCACCGGCTGAGCTGCAGGGTTCCAATCTCTTCCAAGAAACTTCTGAAAAGCATAATGCACTGCGGGACAATTAGTGCCAAGTATCACAGGAGCTGCACAAGAATCCCCTGTATCAGGACAGACAAGAGCCGTAATCTTCATGGGAGCGACACTCTGATCTTCTAATTCAGGGACAGCTATAACTACTTGTAGGCTGCCATCTACAGGATATGATCCTGAATTAAGCCCCCACAATTTCATTTGTCCTGTAGACTGAAGAGGTATATCCCTCAGATACTTTTGGTAGAACGAGCGATAAATCAGGGTCACTTGAGATCCTGTATCAAACAGGGCAGGAGCGGCATGACCATTGACAGTGACTTTGACAACGGACCTGGAGCCCGCGATAGCGCCTCTGGTCTTTACTCGGCCCACCTTCCTTCGGTGTCTTTGATTCTGAATAGAGAAGACAGCACTGTGTCTCAATCCCTCACTGTCCTCCGTACACTGTCTGGCAGTATGGCCCGTCTGACCACATTTATAACAGGTTCTAGCATCCTTCCTCCATTGAGTGGCAGTGGGTGGAGTGGCGGACTGTCTAAGTTCTGACCGCTCCGCTGGTTTGTCCTTGTTTGAATTAGGAACAACATCTTCTTTAGAGATGCTTTTCGCTTTCTTAGGGGTACTAAAACTAATGTCAGCTTCTTGTTTCTTCACTAACTTCATTAAGTCAGGAAATGGAAGGACTCTATCAGATAGTAAGACCTTGAGTACTTGAGCAAGAGGATGATGAGGTTGTAACCCTCTCACCAACTGACTGGTTCTCATAGCGTCTACCTCTGAAGTAGATATAGCTGCGTGGTACACCAGACGTGAAAGAAGTAGCTGTAAACGGTTAATAAAAGTAGAGACATTTTCCCCTTCTTTTTGACGAACCATTCGGTAATCAGCAACCATCTGGGCAAGGTCATAGTATGGCTCAAAGTGATCAGACAGTACTTGTATATAGTCCAATGCACTCACTCCTTCATGAGAGTCTCTGTACAAGCGGATCAATTCTGCAGCAGGAGACCGCAAACTTTCACTGATACGCTGCCGCTTGCCTTCTTCAGAGCAAGACCATTCCTTCAGGCATTGGAGAGTATGTTCTTTCCATATCTCAAAGTTTTCCTCCCCTTGTGGTACTGGGACATTACCAGAGAATACTTTTAGTTTCTTGTAGTGAGTGGCCTGCAGGCCCTGAGCTAACATCTCAGTCAGCCTGGCTAAAGTGCTAATAGCACTGTCAGTAGAGGAACTGCTAGCGACGGCCATACTGGGGGGGTAACTGGCTGAGCGGGGTTCTTCCTTTACCTGAACCAGGGGAGGAACAGGAGGTCGGTAATCCCATGTAGTAGCTAGTGGGAGGTTCCCCTCTGAGCTATATCGCTTCTCCATATCAATGACTATTCCCACTTCTAAATCTCAGCAGTGCCTCCAAATGTAGCCCTATTTGGGGGGGGTATGAGTATTATCCCTCCCGCAACAGACTCTGCCTCACAAGTGTCTGACTCACTGTATTTACAAAACAAAACTTGCACTAAATGCCTGGGGTCTCTGAAGCCAAACTGCAGGGGCAAAGAAGCCAGATACATTATATACTAGTAGAAATGGCAGTTCCCTACAAATGTATAGTCTTTTCTCTGTATGTTTTTACTATTCATAAACAGTATCCTGTATTGCACCTTGAGAAAGATAAAATCTCTGCTCCATCTGTTTTAAAGAGACATGTCGCTTGACAAATCTGCTTCAAATTGCAATGTCACATGTTCATGACCACACTGTTTCTCAGCACCAATCAGGACAGGACTCAACATAATGGTAATAATCTATCAACTAAAAGGTTGTACCCAACGAGCACCTTATAACAAGAATTCCATAGATGCTCATTATTATTGAGGTCTGCCCAATGGCAGATTCCCTTTAAATATTAGCAGCAGAGCTTTGTCTGTCACAGTATTTAATTCCTGAAAGCCCTTCTCAGTTTTGTTCTATGTTGCTATGATTGATTTTCAACCTGCATTCATTCAAAGTCTTGCAAATTGCATCTACATTGTAATCCTTAGCAAGTGGCCTCTATTGAACAAAAGCGTAAAAAACAATAACAAGAGTGCGGTGTAGCATGAAGAGGCCCTGCAAACAACCCTGTTGTTTCTCTAGATAATTAACATTCTTTTAACAGGTTTAGTGGAATTCTTTTCAGATGTTATAGGCATCTAACTGGCAGGTGTAATAACTTATATTTGTAATCACAATGATGTCCACAAGGCTTAAGATACTCTGCTGTAATATCTGTTTGTGTAGTGTTTCAACAAGTGTTTCAACACTAAAAATAAAAAACATATCCCCAACAACACAAAGATATGAGATTGGGATGTTGTATGGTAGATACAGTGCTACATACCTTGAACTATCAACTAGATAGCAGAATAGAAATTTCAATTATTATACAAATTAGCAACTCAACTGTACTTCAAATTCACTGATGTAAATGCAAATATTATTTTTACAAAATGAGAATTCTTACATATTCACTTGGTGCTTTAAAGGTAAATTGAGCCAATTTATTATCTGCTGTCAACTCACATTATCATTGTAGCAAATCTGCTATTTATTGTTCTCATTTTCTTTTCTCCAGAGTTTCCCTGACATAGTTACATAGTAGATGAGGTTGGATGAAAACATTAGTCCATCAAGTCCAACCTATAACCCTACAGTGTTGATCCAGAGGAAGGCAAAAAACCCCATGAGGCTTATGCCAATTGCCCCATTTCAGGGGAAAAAAATTCCTTCCCGACTCCAATCTGGCAATCAGTATAAAACCCTGGATCAACGTGCCCTTAAAATTTAGAACCCATAACCCGTAATATTGTTCTGTTCGAGAAAGGCATCCAGGCCCTCTTTGAACTTGTTCAGTGAATCCACCATCACCACTTCCTGGGACAGAGAGTTCCATAGTTCGCTGTTCTTACTGTAAAGAATCCCCTTCTATATTGCTGGTGAAACTTTCTCTCCTCCAGAAATAGAGGATATCCCTTTGTCACTGTCACTGGCCTAGGAGTAAAAAAATCATTAGAAAATTCTCTGTGCTGTCCCTTCATGTATTTAATAATAATCATCCTTTAATAGTCCCACCATGGGGAAATTCAGTGTGTTACAGCAGCAAAGATATGCAATGCAAAGATAAACAATACAAATACAATATATACAAAAACATTCCACGTTAAAGAGGCATTCCAGTGATAGTAGACAGACAGAAAGGTACAGGTAAAACGTAGCAGAGGGGGGGTATCACAACAGAAAGATATTTCAGTTCTCTGTATGGCCTGATCTCCGCTTAGGTCGGTGTTGGTTGTACAGCATAACTACAGCAGGGAGGAAAGACTTCCGACAGTGCACCTTCTCACACTTAGGGTGAAGTAGTCGGTCACTGACAGTACTGCCCAGCGCTATCATGGTCTCATGCATGGGATGGGGGTTATTCTCCTCCATGGAGTTCACCCCGGACAGTATCCTTCTGTCACCCACCACCTCCACTGGGTCCAGGGGGCTCACCAGGACAGAGCTGGCCCTTCTAATCAGCTTGTCGAGTGTATTTCTATCCCTGATCGACATACTGCTCCCCCAGCAGGCCACTCCGAAGAAGATGGCTGATGCCACTACCGAGTTGAAGAAAGTCCTAAGACGTGCCCCCGGATTCCAAAGGCTCTCAGCCTCCTAAGCAGGTAGAGCCCTTCTTTGCACTAATCTAGTTCGATTATGTCTTTCTTGTATATTGGGGCCCAAAATTGTGCACAATAGTCTAAGAGTGGCCATACCAGTGATTTGTATAGAGACATAACTATGTTCTTGTCATGGGAATCTATACCTCATTTGATGCATCCCATAATTTTATTTGCCTTGGCAGCGGCTGCCTGGCACTGGTCACTAAAAGTAAGCTTGCTGTCCACCAAAATCCCCAAGTCTTTTTCATTGGCAGTTACCCAGTAATTTACTATTAAGTATATAATCATACATTTTATTTTGTCGACCAAAATGCATAACCTTACATTTGTCAACATTAAACTTCATTTGCCAAGTCTCCGCCCATGCATTCAGCTTCCTTAGATCCTCCTGTAATATTCTACTATCCTCCTCATTTTTGATTACCTTACAGAGTTTAGTATCATCTACAAATATGGACACCCTGCTTTGTAAACCCTCTACCAGGTCATTAATAAAGATATTAAACAGGAGAGGACCCAATACAGAACCCTGCGGCACCCCACTGGCGACTGTGACCCAGTCTGAATATTTATCATTAACAATTACCCTCTGTTTCCTAACAGTGATTCAGTTGGGAACCCAAATGCATATGTTCATATGTTGTCCCCCAGTTCCAACATTCTTATTTTGCATACCAACCTTTTATGTGGTACTGTTAGGGTCTTGCCAGACGTAGCAATACCCTCACACTACTGCAGGGGTCTGGGAGGAAGGACAGAGACAAGTGAGCCCTAATCTCACCCCAGCCACTGTCCCTTCCTATTGCCTCAGTTTACCCTAAACGGTAAAAGGACAACTTGAAGACAAGCCCTATACTGAGTAAAATGACATATAGAACAATACAAACCACAGAGAAGAATGGTAAACAAGCCAGGGGTCACAACCAGAGAAGCAATAGTGATACCAAATCGAAATTCAAGAGAGTAGTCACAAGGCAAGCCAAAGGTCAGAGATAATAGCAAGGTCAAAATCAAAGGTACAAAGAAAGCAGGCAAAGTCAGTGCAATAACCAGCAACTTGCTGTGAAAGTAACATCCCGTATATATAGAAAGTCTGGGCCCAGTCCCAGACCTGATAGGTACACAGGCTATCAATCACACAAGCAAGGTAAAGATTAACTCTATGCGGTCCAGAGAGAAACAATGCTCAGAACACGGGTGTGGCTAGAAATCCATTACACAGCAAGGGAACTAGGACCGCGTTCAAACTAAGCATCCAGAATCCTAAGCAAAGAATCAAACTGAGGACGCCTCCTATGCCACAGCGTGCGACCAGAGGGTGGCGCAGAGACCCGAACAGGCAGAGACATAACAGTACCCCCCCTTTTATGAGGGGCCACCAGATCCTCACCAGACAAACTGGTTTTAGAGGGCTTCAATATTTTCTCTGCCTTAAATTCAGTATCTTTTTGCACAACCACAGACACTGGTGGGCCAGGCAAACATTTTTATTCACCTGGTGTTTCCCACTTTTAGCAGCCAAGACAGTCTCCTCAGTAACACAATTTAAAGTGTGCAGAGCAATCATATCAGCAAATACCTGGTTGCCTGAGTGGTTCTTCTGATTACCACTCAGGCACTGAAGCTTTTCTGCTGGTCTGCGAGGTCTGATCGAGCAGTCATGGATGAAATGACTGGAAGCACCACAGTACAGGCAGAGGTTGTTCCTGAGACGATGCTCTTGTCGCGTCTTGGCGTCCATAACTCCCAGTTGCATGGGTTCCTCACCAGGAGTCATGGGAGAAATAACAGGTTTTTCAGGAGAGAGAGAGGGAGAGACAGAAAACTTTGAAGAAGCAGACCCTATTCTCTCTTTAACATTTTCCTGGATCCTACGGTCAATACGGACAGCCGAAGTCATGGCCCGCTCAAGAGTGGGAGGATCTGGGTGACCAACCCAGACCTCCTTAACACGGTCATACAGGCCTTGTTTAAAGTGAGCCTTAAGAGCTGACTCACACCAACCTGCAGTCATACTGCACTTGTGGAATTCTGCGCAATATTCCTCGGCAGAGCGTTTGCCTTGCTGCATCGAGAGGAGTTGCGATTCCACAAGCCCAGTGTGGTCTGGCTCAGCATAGATAGACCCCAGGGACAAAAAAAATTTTTCAAAGTCAATCCACTCCTCAGCCCCAGAAGGGAGTTTAAGGGCCCAAGCTTGTGGATCCCCCTGTAGGAGGGATATAACTACTCCCATCATTTGGGCCTGGGATGCATGTGGATTAATCTGGAAATACAGGCGACAAGACTCCCGGAAAGTCTCAAATTTTTCTCGGTCCCCCCGAGAATCGGTCAGGGAGTAGCATCTTAACCCTAAAAGGGGCAGAAACAACTGGGGATGCTGCAGCAGCATCAGTAAGGGTCTGCACCTGTTTAACAAGCTCAGCTACCAGGCCTGCCAAACCTTCCAACTTGGCTGCAAGGCCCTGAATAGGATCCATTCTGACCCTGGGGGAAGCAATGGCAGAAGGTTATGGGTCGATTATTCTGTTAGGGTCTTGCCAGACGTAGCAATACCCTCACACTACCGCAGGGGTCTGGGAGGAAGGACAGAGACAAGTGAGCCCTAATCTCACCCCAGACACTGTCCCTTCCTATTGCCTCAGTTTACCCTAAACAGTAAAAGGACAACTTGAAGACAAGCCCTATACTGAGTAAAGTGACACACAGAACAAGACAAATCACAGAGAAGAATGGTAAACAAGCCAGGGGTCACAACCAGAGAAGCAATAGTGGTACCAAATCGAAATCCAAGAGAGTACAGTCATGGCCAAAAGTTTTGAGAATGACACAAATATTATATTTTCACATGATCTGCTGCCCTCTGGTTTTTATGTGTGTTTGTCAGATGTTTTTATCACATACAGAAATATAATTGCATTCATATTATGAGTAACAGAAGCTTATATTGACAGTTAGAATGAGTTAATGCAGCAAGTCAATATTTGCAGTGTTGACCCTTCTTCTTCAGGACCTCTGCAATTCTCCCTGGCATGCTCTCAATCAACTTCTGGACCAAATCCTGACTGATAGCAGTCCATTCTTGCAGAATCAATGCTTTAATTTTGTCTGAATTTGTTGGTTTTTGTTTGTCCACCCGTCTCTTGATGATTGACCACAAGTTCTCAATGGGATTAAGATCTGGGGAGTTTCCAGGCCATGGACCCAAAATCTCTATGTTTTGTTCCCTGAGCCATTTAGTTATCACCTTTGCTTTATGGCAAGGTGCTCCATCATGCTGGAAAAGGCATTGTTGAGCGCCAAACTGCTCTTGGACGGTTGGGAGAAGTTGCTCTTGGAGGACATTCTGGTACCATTCTTTATTCATGGCTGTGTTTTTAGGCAAGACTGTGAGAGAGCCGATTCCCTTGGCTGAGAAACAACCCCACACATGAATGGTTTCAGGATGCTTTACAGTTGGCATGAGACAAGACTGGTGGTAGCGCTCACCTCTTCTTCTCCGAATAAGCTGTTTTCCAGATGTTCCAAACAATCGAAAAGGGGATTCATCAGAGAAAATGACTTTACCCCAGTCCTCAGCAGTCCACTCCCTGTACCTTTTGCAGAATATCAGTTTGTCCCTGATGTTTTTTCTGGAGAGAAGTGGCTTCTTTGCTGCCCTCCTTGAGACCAGGCCTTGCTCCAAGAGTCTCTGCCTCACAGTGCGTGCAGATGCACTCACACCTGCCTGCTGCCATTCCTCAGCAAGCTCTGCACTGCTGGTAGCCCGATCCCGCAGCTGAAACACTTTTAAGAGACGGTCCGGCCGCTGGCTGGTCTTTCTTGGGGGCCCGGGGCCCTTTTGGGGCCCAAAGGCCCCCCCCCCCCGTGGTGTTGTTGGTGTGGGGGGGTGTGGGGTGTGGGGGGGCACCTTTTTTTTTCCTATATTCTCCTCTCTTGGGCCTTTTTTGGGTGTGGCGAGAAGGATGCCCCTTTTTTTTTTTTATAAAACTTTTTTAATTAAAAAAAAAAAAAATAGTGGGGGCCCCCCCCTTTTTTTTTTTTTTTTTTGTTTTTTTTTTTTTTTTTTATTTTTTATTTTTTTTTTTTCTTTTTTTTTTTTTCCCCCCCCCTTTTTTTTTTGTGGGGGGGGGGGTGAAACGATGTTAGGTGGTCCTTTTAAGGCAGGGCTGCAATGATGTTGAAATGTGTTTTGGGGGATAAAGTTCATTTTCTAGGCAAATATTGACTTTGCAAGTAATTGCTGTTAAGCTGATCACTCTTTATAACATTCTGGAGTATATGCAAATTGCCATTAGAAAAACTGAAGCAGTAGACTTTGTAAAAATTAATATTTGTATCATTCTCAAAACTTTTGGCCATGACTGTAGTCACAAGGCAAGCCAAAGGTCAAAGATAATAGCAAGGTCAAAATCAAAGGTACAAAGAAAGCAGGCAATGTCAGTGCAATAACCGGCAACTTGCTGTGAAAGTGATATCCCATATATAGAAAGCCTGGGCCCAGCCCCAGACCTGATAGGTACACAGGCTGTCAATCACACAAGCAAGGTAAAGATTAACTGTATGCGGTCCAGAGAGAAACAATGCTCAGAACACGGGTGTGGCTGGAAATCCATTACACAGCAAGGGAACTAGGACCGCGTTCAAACTAAGCATCCAGAATCCTAAGCAAAGAATCAAACTGAGGACGCATCCTACGCCGCAGCGTGCGAGCAGAGGGTGGCGCAGAGACCTGAACAGGCAGAGACATAACAGGTACAGTATCAAAAGCCTTTGAAAAGTCCAGATAAACCACATCCACTGCATTACTCATGTCCAGTCTTGAACTGACCTCTTCATAGAAGCTGATCAGATTAGTCTGACAGGAGCAATTCCTCATAAACCCATGCTGTTTGGGTGTTATAAGATTATTTACATTCAGATTCTCCAGGATAGCATCTTTTAGAAAGCCCTCAAATATCTTACCCACCACAGAAGTCAAACTTACTGGCCTATAGTTTCCAGGCTCACTTTTAGACCCCTTTTTGAAAATTGGCACCGAATTTGCTATGCGCCAATCCTGTGGAACAGACCCAGTCATTACTGAATCCTTAAATATTAGATATAAGGGTTTGTTTATCACCGTGCATAATTCCCTCAGAACTCTGGGGGTGTATGCCATCTGGACCTGGCAATTTCTCTATTTTAGTGTTTTGAAGGCGTCGCCGCACTTCCTCTTGGGTTAAACAGGTGACATTTAATTGAGAGTTAACATTACCCCTAATCATGTTGCTGGCCATTGGATTTTCTTGTGTAAACACCGTAGAGAATAAGGCATTTAATAGTTGTGCTTTTTCCTCATCCTCTTCCACCATTACACCCAAATTATTTTTGAGAGGGCCCACATTGTCATGTTTTATTCTCTTATTATTTATGTAATTGAAGAATAATTTTGGATTATTTTTACTTTCCTTTGTCAATTATTCTCTCAGTCTCGATCTTCGCCTTCTTTATTTGTCTTTTGCGCAATTAATTTTTCTCCTTATACTTTTTTAATTCCTGTGTCACTACTTTGTTGTTTTAGTGCTTATTTTTAATCTCTCATTGCACTCCTTACTATTTTAGTTAGCCATATTGGTTTTCTATGATTTCTGGCCCGTTTATTTCCATAAGGTATATGTTTTTCAGTGGTCCTATTTAGAATGCTTTTGAAAATGTCCCATTTTGTTTGTGTTCCGGTCACTTTGAGGACATTGTTCCAGTTTATGCTGCTAAGCCACTCTTTCAGCTGGTTAAAATTGGCCTTCCTAAAGTTTAGTGTTTTTCTTCCCCCTCTACTGAACATCTTTTTAATGTGTACAAGAAAACTTATTACGTTATGGTCACTACCGTGTTTCTCCGAAAATAAGACAGGGTCATATTATTTTTTGCTCTGAAAAAAGGGCTAGGGCTTATTTTAGGGGTAGGTCTTAATTTTTTCCATGAACAACAATCACAATTTGATCGCTTTTTATTTCAACTTTTATTAGAGGTGAAACAGCGAAAAAACAGCAGTTCGGCACTTTCATTTTTTTGTTTTGCTACGGCATTCACTATAGAGGTAAAATAATTTTATAAGTTTGTAGACTGGGCGTTTTCAGACACAGGGATACCTAATGTGTATGTGTTTCACAGTAATATTTTATTTTTATATGTATTGTAGTGAAAGTAGGAGGGGGCTTGAACTTTTTTTTTTTTTTTTTTTTTTTTTTTACTGTTAACCCCTCCTAGGGGGCTTGAACCTGCAATCATCCCATAGACTGCAATACAACGTATTGCAGTCTATGGGAGATTATCTATATTACTAATGAGGCTGGCCTCATTAGTAATATTCCTAAATCAGGCATTGGAGCCTTCATAACGCTCCCGGCTGTCAAAGGAACAGGTCGGCTCCTGCGATCTCACCAGCGGGAGCCGGCCTGCAACGTAAAAGGTACGAGGCCGGTGGGGACCGGCCCCGGGGATAGTTACTCTGCTTTGGGGGCTTGATTTGGAGGGGAGGGGGGGTCACGGACTGACAGACCTAACAATGCCCGCGATCAGTGGACTCTGATCGCGGGCATTAACTGCGGGTCTCCGGTGTACAAGGAGAACCGGTATAGCAGCTATAGGGGGTGGGGATGGGAGGGGAAGCACGGAGGTCACACTAAGCAATGCCCGCGGTCAGAGTCCATTCTGATCGCGGGCATTAACTCCGGGTTTTGCTACTTTGGTGGGAGGGAAGGGAAAGGGAAGTCACGCTGAACAATGCCCACGATCAGGATAGACACTAATCGCGGGCATTAACTCCAGGTCTCCGCAGAGACCTGGTACGGCCGGGCGGCCGCCATCTTTAAGGACCCGGCATCCGCTGTAATCGCGCGGCGGATGTCAGGAAGGGGTTAAATTAGCTAGGGCTTATTTTTGGAGTAGGGCTTATATTTCAAGCCTACTCCAAAAAACCTGGAAAATGTAGCTAGGGCTTATTTTCGGGGTAGGTCTTATTTTTGGAGAAACACGGTATTACCTAGATGACCCCCAGCCTCCACTTTTGACAATGTGTCAGGTTCATTTGTTAACATTAGGTCTAAAAGTGCCTTGCTTCTTGTTGGTTCCTGCACTAGTTGTGATAGGTAATTATCTTTTATTACTGACAAAAACCTGTTCCCTTTGTTGGACCTGCAGGTTTCTGCCTCCCAGTTGATATCTGGGTAGTTGAAATCCCCCCATAATAATGAGTTTATTATGCTTTGCGGCCTTATCTATTTGTTTTATTAGTACATTTTCAGCTTCTTCCATTATATTTGGGGATTTATAGCAAACCCCTATCAGTATTTTATTCTTTTTCCATCCCTTAATTTCCACCCATAAGGACTCCACATATTCATTTTCCTCCCAGATGTCCTCACGCAGGACTGGCTTAAGGCAGGATTTTACATATAAGCAAACCCCTCCCCTTTTCCTATTGGTACGCTCCTTTCTAAACATACTGTACCCCTGTATATTTACAGCCCAGTCATAGCTAGAATCCAGCTATGTCTCACTTATCCCCACCATGTCTTATTTCTCTTCCAACATTATCACTTCTAGTTCCTCCATCTTGTTAGTGAGACTGCTGGCGTTAGTATACATACAGTGGGGAAAAAAGTATTTAGTCAGCCACCAATTGTGCAAGTTCTCCCACTTAAAAAGATGAGGCCGGCCTGTAATTGACATCATAGGTAGACCTCAACTATGAGAGACAAAATGAGAAAACATATCTAGAAAATCACATTGTCTGATTTTTTAAGAATTTATTTGCAAATTATGGTGGAAAATAAGTATTTAGTCACTTACAAACAAGCAAGATTTCTAGCTCTCACAGACGTGTAACTTCATCTTTAAGAGGCTCCTCTGTCCTCCACTCATTACCTGTAGTAATGGCACCTGTTTGACATTGTTATCAGTATAATAGACACCTGTCCACAACCTCAAACAGTCACACTCCAAACTCCACTATGGTGAAGACCAAAGAGCTGTGGAAGGACACCAGAAACAAAATTGTAGACCTGCACCAGGCTGGGAAGACTGAATCTGTAATAGGCAAGTAGCTTGGTGTGAAGAAATCAACCGTGGGAGCAATAATTAGAAAATGGAAGACATACAAGACCAATGATAATCTCCCTCCATCAGGGGCTCCACGCAATATTTCACCTCGTGGGGTCAAAATGATCACAAGAACGGTGAGCAAAAATCCCAGAACCACACGAGGGGACCTAGTGAATGACCTGCAGAAAGCTGGGACTAACGTAACAAAGGCTACCGTCAGTAACACACTATGCCGCCAGGGACTCAGATCCTGCAGTGCCAGACGTGTCCCCCTGCTTAAGCCAGTACATATCCGGGCCTATCTGAAGTTTACTAGAGAGCATTTGGATGTTCCAGAAGATTATTGGGAGAATGTCATATGGTCAGATCAAACCAAAGTAGAACTGTTTGGTAGAAACACAACTCGTCGTGTTTGGAGGAGAATGAATGCTGAGTTGCATCCAAAGAACACCATACCTACTGTGAAGCATGGGGGTGGCAACATCATGCTTTGGGGCTGTTTCTCCGCAAAGGGACCAGGACGACTGATCCGTGTACATGAAAGAATGAATGGGGCCATGTATCGTGAGATTTTGAGTGCAAACCTCCTTCCATCAGCAAGGGCACTGAAGATGAAACGTGGCTGGGTCTTTCAGCATGACAATGATCCCAAGCACACCGCCAGGGCAACAAAGGAGTGGCTTCATAAGAAGCATTTCAAGGTCCTGGAGTGGCCTAGCCAGTCTCCAGATCTCAACCCCATAAAAAACCTTTGGAGGGAGTTGAAAGTCCGTGTTGCCCAGCAACAGCCCCAAAACGTCACTGCTCTAGAGAAGATGTGCAAGGAGGAATGGGACAACATACCAGCAACAGTGTGTGCCAACCTTGTGAAGACTTACAGAAAATGTTTGACCTCTGTCATTGAAAACAAAGGATATATAACAAAGTATTGAGATGAACGTTAGTTATTGACCAAATACTTATTTTCCACCATAATTTGCAAATAAATTCTTTAGAAATCAGACAATGTGATTTTCTGGATTTGTTTTCTCATTTTGTCTCTCATAGTTGAGGTCTAGCTATGATGTCAATTACAGGCCGGCCTCATCTTTTTAAGTGGGAGAACTTGCACAATTGGTGGCTGACTAAATACTTTTTTTCCCCACTGTACATTTCAAGGATTTATCTTTATCTCTACTCTTCCACTGCCTACTGACTATTCTAACCCCAACCCCCGCTCCACCCCCAGTTACATTATTTAGCCCTCTTTCCATTTCTACACTATCTTGCCCTCTACATCTTTTACCCTCCCCCCCCCAAGTCCCTAGTTTAAACACTCCTCCAACTGTCTAGCCATCTTCTCCCCCAGCACAGCTACACCCTCATCTTGAGATGCAGTACATCCCTACCATAGAACCTGTAGCCCACATCAAAGTCAGCCCAGTTCTCCAGGAACCCAAACCCCTCCTTCCTACACCAGCTCTTGAGCCACTTGCTTATCTCCCTAATCTCCTGCTGCCTTTCCTGTGTGGCTCGCGGTACAGATAGTATTTCTGAAAATACTATCTTGGAGGTCCTTGCCTTCAGCTTGCTCCCTAGATTCCTGAAATCATTTTTAAGGACCTTTCACCTACCACTAGCTTTGTCATTTGTGCCAACGTGCACCATGACAGCTGGATCCACACCAGCCCCACCCAGTAATCTATCTACCCGATCTGCGATGTGTCGAACTCGAGCGCCAGGAAGGCAACACACCGTACGACAATCCCGGTCTTTGTGACAGATTGCCCCGTCTGTTTCACTAATAATTGAATCCCTCACTACCAGCACCTGTCTAGTCTTCTATGAACTCCTATCCCCCTTCTTATTGGAGCAGACATTCCCCTGGCTGTCAGAGGAAGTGTCTTGCTGCAGCAGTGTTACCCCTGTACTAACATCCCCCTCATCTGCCAATTTAGAAAACTTGTTGGGGTGTGTCAGTTCAGGACTAACCTCCCTGGCACTCTTCCCTCTAACCTGCTGCTTTCTAACTATCACCCAGCTAGCTGCCTCATGTTCCTGCACCTCCATGCTACCATCCCCCTCTGCACTTACCCCAGCGAGTCCCTGCTCTGTGAGTAACAAACTCCTTTCCAAGTTATCAATGGATCACAGTCTTGCAATTTGCTCATTTAGATCCATGATCTGGGCTTCCAAATGTGCAACGTGCTTACATCTTGCACAGCAGTATGCCCCCTCAAGCGGCTGCTCAGGCAGAGAATACATGCTGCAAGATGTACACTGGACCGCATTGGTAAGAATGGAGCACATCTTACCTGATGGGGATTATTACAGCAAAACAATAAGCACAATTCAAAATAAAGAGTGAAAAGATGTTTGTTTGTTTTTTGTTTTTGTAAAGACCCTGAATCTAAAGTCACTTAATCTTAATTCGCACTTAGATCAAAGCCACACTTGGAATCAAAACACACTCGCCAGCTCACACACTCGCTTTATACTTAGCTTTTTAAAGCTGCTCCAAGTTGCAGAGAAAGCTGTCACTGATTCCTCTGGTTGCAAAGAGGACCAGTTAAAGGGGTTTTCCAGGATTTATTAATTGATTACCTATCCTTGGGATTGATCATCAATTAAAGATCTGCAGGGGTCCTACATCAGGACCCTTGGCTGATCAGCTGTTTGAAGAGGCTGCAGCACTCGCGTGGAAGCTGCAGCATCTTTAATGTCGGGTATTTAAATATGGTGGCTGCTCATACGCCGGGTATTTGATGTGTTATACAACAAAGACTCAGCACACTGATCGCGGGCATTAACTCCTCTGGCGCCTCGGTCAAAGTCATTTTGCAGCCTGCAATAGAAGCGCTGATAATTTGCAATACATTAGCATTGTAAGGCATTGCATAAGTGATCAGACCCCCTGGGGTTCAAAAAAAAAATACTAAAAATTCAAATGACCCCCCTTTCCCTAGAACACATATAAAAGTACTTAAATACTGTGAAACACATACACATTATGTATCCCTGTGTCCAAAAATGCCTGGTCTACAAATCTATAAAAATGTTTTTCCCATACGGTAAACGCCATAGTGGGGAAAAAGATCAAAAGTGCCAAACTGCAGTTTTTTCACTGTTTCGCTTCTGACATAAAATTGAATAAAAAGTGATCAAAGCAATAGCAATTCCCCTAAATGGTATAACTAAAAAGTACATCTGGTCCCGCAAAAAAAAAAAAAAACCCTATGCATCCCTGTACATGGTAGTATAAAAAAGTTAGTGGGAGGTCGGAAATGGCAAGTTTTAGAAAAATATTTCTATTGCACAGTTTTAGATTTTTGTTAAGGGGTTAAAATGTAAAAAAAAACATATACATTTGGTATCCCCGGAATCATAGCAAAACATAGAATACAGGTGATATGTCATTTTGGCTGCAGAGTGAATGCCGAAAAAACGAAGCCCGTAAGAAAGTTGCACAAATGCACTTTTTCTTCAAATCCACCCCATTCTGAATTTTTTTCCACCTTCCCAGTACATTGTGCAGAATAATAAAAGGTAGCATCATGAAGAAAAATTTGTCCCACAAACATATAGACCTCATATGGCTCTGAGAACTGAAAAATAAACAAGTTATGGGGTTTGGAGGGGGGGGGGGAGTGAAAAATGGAAATCGAAAAATTCCTCCGGCTGGAAGGGGTTAAAAATGGTTCATAGGAAAAGTAATAATGACATCATCAAGGCTGGAAATTACCGCATGAAGGCTTAGTCTAAATACTATATGTATTATTGTCCATTAAGACCTATTATATGTAAATTTCTCTTTTGTCATGTACCCAAAAAGGATTTGTGCAAATGAATGGAAATTTGGTAAGTCTGTTAGAAAACTGCTACACAGAGTACACTGTAAAGGTATTGAAGCCTTTCATCAAGCATAATTCTCAATATCAACATTCGTCTATATAAGTACCTCAACATCAATGTCCTATCTTCTATTCATACCACGTGATAGGTATACCTTTCAATGCATTCAATGCATGCAAGTTAAGGGAACACCTAATAAAACAAGCACTCTTAACTGTTCACTGTTCTCCCTTATTATAGCTGGGTAAATCGCACTACTCTCACAGGGTCACAGAACTCATTTATTTAACTAAAGATGAAACCCCATGACATATTTCAAACTATGAGAGAGGATGTTACAAGAACGATGATATACTGTACCTTGTGGAGATTTCCTAACCTCATTTCAGAATATGATGATCTATGGCAGCTCAGATGTATCCCTGTCCAATGTGCATGAAATAAAACCACAATGTGATTGAAAATAGCGCCAACCTAGCAGCGTTTATGTGATTTCATTTTTGCCTCTAGCGACAGATGCTATTTGATTTATTTTGCTAAATTTTCTTAGCAATTTCTAAACATTCTTGATTTATTTTAGTTGTTGTCTAAACATGCAGAGATTACACTGAAAGTACATACAAATGCAGAGCATCACTTAGGGGTGGATTGGGCTTTATGGCACTGCTCAAAGAAAAAACATAACCGAATTACATAAAATTAAGATCTTTACAAAAACAAGAGTAAATAAAAAAAAATTTGCCCATAGGTATTGCGATAAGAAATGCATTGTAATTAGGGTGGTTAGTGAAAGGTCTTTGACCATGCTTAGCCTTCTTAAAAAAATGCCACTAAGTATATTACATTATCTATAGTGATTACCAACTTTATAGATATGAGGGAACACTTGGCAAGCTTTGTCACTCCCTTGGTAACTACTGCTTCCGTTCCTACCTCAAAACCCCTTGGTGTCAAGTCCTGTATTTTGGTCCAGATTTATTAAATGTTTTGCTAAACATTTTATGCTGGATGCTGGATTAAATCAGTTCATTAAGACCTTATTCAGATCACGTTTTTTACATCCGTTTAGAATAGATCTGTTTAATGGATGCAAAAAACAGACACAAAGAAATGCAAACTGATCCATTTCTGTTTGTTTTTTTTTTTAAGGACGCAAAAATGTAGTATACCATACTTTTTTTTTTTTACTTTTTTTTTGGATCCTTTTTTTTTTTAACTTTGCTGTCTAGGTAAACGGATGAACAGTTTGCATCCGTTTGCAGTCATTTTTTGCATCTTTCTTTTGAATCTGTTAAATGGATGTAGAAAAATGTGATCAGAATAGAGCCTAATACATTGAAAGTAACAAGCTGTCTACTGTATATGTATATATAGTTTGATCAAAATTCTAACAAAGCATTGGAAATTTAGAAACACCAAAGACTTATATTTGCAAGACTGTATTTCTTGACCTAGGAGGTAAACCTTGTTGTTTATTGTTCTTCAACACCTATTAAGCCACATTACCTCTTTGGCATGAAACAGGTACTTTAAAACAGCCAATGCAGTTACTCAATTAATCAATATTCTGTGGACAAATAGGGAAGGCTGTGAGCAACATCAGCAATTTATTCACAGTTAGCATATTATGAGTTATATGAAAATTTGCCAATTTCAATACCTATAATTACAGTAGGAAATTCAACAGAAAATTCAATTTTTAGAAGAATGATTATTTTGTTTTTGCTGTCTTATTTTATAATTTTTCTTTTTATTGAATGGAGAAAGATGTTCACTTTTTTATTTCTTTGCCACATTAGTAAGATCAAGAAGTTACCATGACAGAATGGTTTAGAGAGCTGCATTGTCCCATTAAAGGTAATCAGCCATCAAATTGGCTCTTAAATATATAGATTCTAGATTTAACGGGGTTAAATAGGTTCTCAAAAATTGCTCATAATCATCTTACACATACTTTTTGGTACTTTGTATGGGAAAAGATAAGCATGTTAGGTTCTTCTTTCGTCAGTATATTTTATTTTTCTGTTTAGACTGAAGCTGATGAATAGGTTAGAGAAGACCCTCTGCAGCTGATGTTCTGTAGCTGACCTAGTTGGCAAAAGAAATTGCGGTAATACACATCCATGATCAGACATTCTACATTTTGTTTCTTAGTTTTGCAAAATACATTGCAGCTAATTTACAGTCATATGAAAAAGTTTGGGCACCCCTATTAATCTTAATCATTTTTAGTTCTAAATATTTGGGTGTTTGCAACAGCCATTTCAATTTGATATATCTAATAACTGATGGACACAGTAATATTTCAGGATTGAAATGAGGTTTATAGTACTAACAGAAAATGTGCAATATGCATTAAACCAAAATTTGACCGGTGCAAAAGTATGGGCACCTCAACAGAAAAGTGACATTAATATTTAGTTGATCCTCCTTTTGCAAAAATAACAGCCTCTAGTCGCTTCCTGTAGCTTTTAATCAGTTCCTGGATCCTGGATGAAGGTATTTTTGACCATTCCTCTTTACAAAACAATTCCAGTTCAGTTAAGTTTGATGGTCGCCGAGCATGGACAGCTCGCTTCAAATTATCCCACAGATGTTCAATGATATTCAGGTCTGGGGACTGGGATGGCCATTCCAGAACATTGTAATTGTTCCTCTGCATCAATGCCTGAGTAGATTTGGAGCTGTGTTTTGGATCATTGTCTTGCTGAAATATCCATCCCCGGCGTAACTTCAAATTTGTCACTGATTCTTGTACATTATTCTCAAGAATCTGCTGATACTGAGTTGAATCCATGCGACCCTCAACTTTAACAAGATTCCCGGTGCCGGCATTGGCCACACAGCCCCAAAGCATGATGGAACCTCCACCAAATTTTACAGTGGGTAGCAAGTGTTTTTCTTGGAATGCTGTGTTTTTTGGACACCATGCATAACGCCTTTTTGTATGACCAAACAACTCAATCTTTGTTTCATCAGTCCACAGGACCTTCTTCCAAAATGAAGCTGGCTTGTCCAAATGTGCTTTTGCATACCTCAGGCGACTCTGTTTGTGGCGTGCTTTCAGAAACGGCTTCTTTCGCATCACTCTCCCATACAGCTTCTCCTTGTGCAAAGTGTGCTGTATTGTTGACCGATGCACAGTGACACCATCTGCAGCAAGATGATGCTGCAGCTCTTTGGAGGTGGTCTGTGGATTGTCCTTGACTGTTCTCACCATTCTTCTTCTCTGCCTTTCTGATATTTTTCTTGGCCTGCCACTTCTGGGCTTAACAAGAACTGTCCCTGTGGTCTTCCATTTCCTTACTATGTTCCTCACAGTGGAAACTGACAGGTTAAATCTCTGAGACAACTTTTTGTATCCTTCCCCTGAACAACTATGTTGAACAATCTTTGTTTTCAGATCATTTGAGAGTTGTTTTGAGGAGCCCATGATGCCACTCTTCAGAGGAGATTCAAATAGGAGAACAACTTGCAATTGGCCACCTTAAATACCTTTTCTCATGATTGGATACACCTGGCTATGAAGTTCAAAGCTCAGTGAGGTTACAAAACCAATTTTGTGCTTCAGTAAGTCAGTAAAAAGTAGTTAGGAGTATTCAAATCAATAAAATGATAAGGGTACCCAAATTTTTGCACCGGTCAAATTTTGGTTTAATGCATATTGCACATTTTCTGTTAGTACTATAAACCTCATTTCAATCCTGAAATATTACTGTGTCCATCAGTTATTAGATATATCAAATTGAAATGGCTGTTGCAAACACCCAAATATTTAGAACTAAAAATGATTAAGATTAATAGGGGTGCCCAAACTTTTTCATATGACTGTATTAGAACTATCCAACAATGAATGTGTGCTGAGAGTCTAGGATTAATTTTCTAGATCAGTTTAGAAAATGAACGTTGAACTTTGTATAAAATGCTTTCCAGATGGTCTATAGTTTAAATGTTTTTGCTTTGTGGTTTAATTGTTTTTGACCCCTTCACAAAACATGAACTCTGTCCCTGTCTACTCACCTGCTTTCTTAATCCCTTTGTCTTGTATCTTGTTCTGGCTCTCTCTCCAGATACTATACATCATTTGATTATAACATTTAACTTTTTTTTGTTTGATTTTTATGAAAACTCTATATAACAAACGTATACTCTTAATCTGCCCTTGTCCAATATCACTCTTCTTCTAGCGTTGGTTTTCCTTCTAAAACTCTTGAAGCACTTACTGTGGTCAGCTATACCGTATCTCTGCTAATTCTCTCAGGGGCCCCCACTTTTGATTTCCTATAATGCTGTTAAATGCTTTATAAAGGAGAATACTGACTCCATGCCACTATCTTTATGCTGATGATCATCAACTGTATTCAATTAGAGATAAAAATTATCTTTGATTCAAGTCTCAATAAAAAATAATAGACACCAAATTGTGAGTCCCCAAAGGTAAACAAAAGAACAAAGAAAAACTGATAAAATATATAAAAGGTGTTGTGTAGCATCTGAGTGCTATTGTACTGTTCATCACATTGCTGACACTAGACATGAGGGGGTGATGTGTTCATGGCAGGCCAGCGCAGCGCCTCTTACAGGTAAGCATATAGTCAACCCAAGTCCTTACACTCATTCCCAAATAATCACTAGTTCTACGCAGTTCAATTTCAATAAATTTCATCAGGGGCAGATATAATAAGGCAGAAACACTCCTATTGATAATGTACAGCACGCAAGACAGATGAATGATGCTTTGATGTTAGCAACAATGCGCCTCTGGGACACCGAGACTAAAAAGAAAAAGCTCCGCCCATCCCAAGAGGCTCCACGAATGGACACACCCACTGCCCATGATGACGTCATCTGACAAACCCACCAGCCCGGAACCTCCCTCTACCTAAGCCTCTACCAATCCCATAGGTTACTATGAGAACATAGACCAGGGGTCAGCAACCCTCGACTCTGGTGCCGGAGTCGGCACCTAAGGCATATTTACCTCACCCAGGACTCTCTCTGCTGTTTGAAAACAAATGGCAGTGCTATTCCAGGTGGCAATCTCTCTCTAATAGTCCATGTAAATGCAGTAGGATGGGAGGATGCACTGGGAGGTGGTGGGAACATGAGACACAATGTCTAAGTGTCCAGGTCAGTAGCCTAGTCAAAGGACAGCAATTACAGTGGGGAAAAAAAAAGTATTTAGTCAGCCACCAATTGTTCACGTTCTCCCACTTAAAAAGATGAAAGAGGCCTGTAATAAACATCATGGGTAGACCTCAACTATAAGAGACAAAATGAGAAAACAAATCCAGAAAATCACATTGTCTGATTTTTAAAGAATTTATTGCAAATTATGGTGGAAAATAAGTATTTGGTCAATAACAAAAGTTCATCTCAATACTTTGTTATATATCCTTTGTTGGCAATGACAGAGGTCAAACGTTTTCTGTAAGTCTTCAAAAGGTTGGCACACACTGTTGCTGGTATGTTGGCCCATTCCTCAATGCAGATCTCCTCTAGAGCTGTGATGTTTTGGGGCTGTCGCTAGGCAACACGAACTTTCAACTCCCTCCAAAGGTTTTCTATGGGGTTGAGATCTGGAGACTGGCTAGGCCACTCCAGGACCTTGAAATGCTTGTTACGAAGCCACTCCTTCGTTGCCCTGGCGGTGTGCTTGTAATCATTGACATGCTGAAAGACCCAGCCATGTTTCATCTTCAATGCCCTTGCTGATGGAAGGAAATTTGCACTCAAAATCTCACTTTACATGGCCCCATTCATTCTTTCATGTACACAGATCAATCTTCCTGGTCCCTTTGCAGAGAAACAGCCCCAAAGCATGATGTTGCCACCCCCATGATTCACAGTAGGTATGATGTTCTTTGGATGCAACTCAGCATTCACTCTCCTCCAAACACGACGAGTTGCGTTTCTACCAAACAGTTCTACTTTGGTTTCATCTGACCATATGACATTCTCCCAATACTCTTCTGGAACATAAAAATGCTCTCTAGCAAACTTCAGACGGGCCCGGATATGTACTGGCTTAAGCAGGAGGACCTGTCTGGTACTGCAGGATCTGAGTCCCTGGCGGAGTAGTGTGTTACTGACGGTAGCCTTTGTCACGTTAGTCCCAGCTTTCTGCAGGTCATTCACTAGGTCCCCCTGTGTGGTTCTGGGATTTTTGCTCACCGTTCTTGTGATCATTTTGACCCCATGGGGTGAAATATTGCGTGGAGCCCCTGATCGAGGGAGATTATCAGTGGTCTTGTATGTCTTCCATTTTCTAATTATTGCTCCCACGGTTGATTTCTTCACACCAAGCTGCTTGCCTATTGCAGATCCAGTCATCCAGCCTGGTACAGGTCTACAATTTTGTTTCTGGTGTCCTTCCACAGCTCTTTGGTCTTCACATAGTGGAGTTTGGAGTGTGACTGAGGTTGTGGACAGGTGTCTTTTATACTGATAACAATGTCAAACAGGTGCCATTTCTACAGGTAATGAGTGGAGGACAGAGGAGCCTCTTAAAGAAGAAGTTACAGGTCTGTGAGAGCCAGAAATCTTGCTTGTTTGTAGGGGACCAAATACTTATTTTCCACCATAATTTGCAAATACATTCTTAAAAAATCAGACAATGTGATTTTCTAGATATGTTTTCTCATTTCGTTTCTCATAGTTGAGGTCTACCTATGATGTCAATTACAGGCCACTCTCATCTTTTTAAGTGGGAGAACTTGCACAATTGGTGGCTCACTAAATACTTTTTTTTTCCCCACTGTATCTGTGCAAAGTATAATATGGCAGCCAAATATGCCTTTATTCATTTCAATAAGACTGTAAAAGTTTGTTTGGAATTCTTCAACAAAAAGACTAGGCTGTGTTATAGGCATCCTCTGCCCCCACAAAGCATATTTACTGCATATTTACAGTGAGCCCCATGTCCAGTCCAAATGTGAATAATTTTGCTAAAGGATCACATTGAAATGTAAGCTCAATCGACTAACTAACTGGTTGCAGTTATGGTTTGTGTTATGTGACTTTCATGTAGGACAGTGTTTCCCAACCTTTTCAGACTCAGGGTACCCCTGGAAAAAAAAATTACTTGGAGCACCCCTACCAAATAATTTTTACCAAAAGTCAGAAAACATCCTAAGGACGCAGATAACATTGCATAAAGGCATGGGATCATCCTTCTAAATACTTCTAGGGTGTTGAGGCCCCCTGTTGGTAATCACCTATGTAGGAGGGCGACACCCTTACAATTATTACATAGCACACTGAGTACTTCATCTATTGATTTTTTTTCCAAATCAGCACCCCAGACTAAAAAGGTTGTTGACCCCTGACATAGACGCTACATAATACAGCGTCTATACAGGGAGTTGGATTGCAAGTCTATTGCGCACCAATACTATAATCGCTGGAGAGATCAGAAGCGTGCATCAATAGAAATGCCACAAGGAATGTGTATATATATATATACAGTATATGTCCATCACGTAATTGATGACTCGCCGGCAATGCCCTGCCCTGATTCGCGAAGCCTCTTGGGATGGGCGGTGCTTCTTCTTTTTATTCTCAGCATCCCGAAGGCGTAATGTTGCAAACATCAAAGCATCATTTACGTGCTATACATTATCTGCAGGAGTGTATGTGCCTTATTATATCTTCCCCTGATGAAAATTATTAAAAATTTAAACGCGTTGAACTAATGGTTAGTGGGGGAATGAGTGTAGGGACTAGTACAGGAAATATTGACTTGGGGTATACTGGAAACCAGTGAGTTGACTGCATACTTATCTGTAAGAAACGCTGCACTGGCCTACCAGGAACACATAACCCCCTGGTGTTTAGTGTCAGCAATGTGATGAACAGTACAATGTGCAGAACAATACAATAGCACTCACATGCTACATAACACCTTTTATATATTTTATCAGTTTTCCTTTGTTCTTTTGTTCACCTTGGGGACTCACAATTTGGTGTTTATTATTTTTTATTGAGATTTGATTAAAAGCTAAGTTTTATCTTTAATGAAATATGTCAATTCAAATTCCTACCCATTCAGTGAAATAATACTCAACATGTAGGAGTTAAATGAGTTAGCAGTACCATTTCAATGAATAATCAACTGTATTCAAGCCAAATTTCTGTTTCTGTGTGTAATTCTACAAGCCTTTCAAAACTTCATTCTGTCATTAGTCTATGAATTATTACATGCTGTACCTTCCTAACTCTCTGCCAGCTTTGTTTACCATCTTGCCCCTGTTCTCTGTTCAACCTAAAACCAACCACTTTGCTAATCAACAACTTCTCACTCACAATATATAGGTGCAACTTCTTACAAGTTGCACCTATATATTGGAATGCTTTGATACACACAATCAACCTATCTTCTAATAATTGACTACCTGATAACCTATTTAGTGGAAGGCTGTTGAATTGTCAGTCCTGATTTTCGGTTTAGTTTAACTATATAGAGATAACACATTCATTGACAAAAAAATAATGCACCAAGGGGGAGCTGTTGGAATCAAATGAAACTTTATATGTGCAAATGCAATGATTATATATAGTACTGCGCAAAGGTTTTAGGCAGGTGTGGAAAAATGCTGCAAAGTAAGAATACTTAGATAATTTTTTTTTTGTCAATGAACAAGTTGAAGTAAATGAAAAAAAGAGAAATCTAAATCAGATCAGTATTTGATGAGATCACCCTTTGGAGGAGGAATCCTGAAAGTGATGATATGGCCCCACTGAGCCCTGATCTCAACATCATCCAGTAAGTCTGGGATTACATGAAGAGACGAAGGGATTTCAGCAAGCCGAAATCCACATCCCTCTTTGATTAGTTCTGCAAACTGTTTGGAACAACCTACCTGCCGAGTTCCTTCAGAAACTGTGTGCAAGTGTACCTGTAGAAGAATTTATGCTGTTTTGAAGGTAAAGGGTTATCACACCAAATATTGATGTGATTTAGATTTCTCTTTTGTTCATTCACTTTATTAATTAACAAAAATAATCTATTAACACTTCTGTTTTTGAAAGCATTCTAACTTTGCAGTAATTTTTTTTCCCACCTGCCTAAAATGTAAGTGATTACAATATTAGGGGACGTTCACACTACCGTTATGAATGTCCTTTGCTCTCATCCATCATAGGATGAAAGCAAGAGATTTTAATTATCTGTAGAGTGATGGATACAAACAGAGCCCCCACTGTCTGTGTCCATTTCTATTGACTCTAATGTAAAAAACATGTCAGAAGCCTACCTCCATCATTTTTGTTTACTTTTGTAACAAAAGAAAAAGTCCTGCATGCATGACTTTTTTTTCCATCATTTAAAATCATGATGGAAAAAAGCATTCCTCATATTTTTTTTACATGAGGGTGAATTCAGAGGGACGCCAGATGGAAGGGGCCCCTATGCTGTATAAGAGCAACAGACATTGATAATGGTAGTGTGAACTTACCCTTAAAACGAAAGGATTCTTTTATTGTGGAAAACTGTACAATTAAAAGGAGGCTCCAGTACCCTATTCACCACCTGTAGCCTGGATACAAGATTATATACAGTTTGGAATGGAAGAATAATCCATATAATATTTGCCCACAGATGTTGCAGCTGGGCATATAGATCCTACGGACTTGTAGGTTGCTGTAGCTGGCATCCCATAAATGCTTGATTGCTGATAAATCTGGTGAGCTATTGGGTATCATTGAGCTATTAGTATCCCTCGAATTAATGCAGCAACCCAAAAGGGGGAAGCGGAGAATGGGAGTTATAGTTGTGGTGGTGAAGTCATGGATAGGCCAAAGACACTCGGCCAACTCCTCCAGTCCACCTCCCAGGCTGGTCGCCATTTGAGGGGGGCTTGCGTTGTACCTGATGGTGGTGGTAGTTTTCCTCCAGGGCAATTCCAGTTGGAGAGAGGTCCTCTCTTACCCTGACCTGTGTGATGGTGTTTGAAAGGGCAGGATCGACTCAAAAGGTAGTTGTGCAGTTGAACCAAGATGAACTTTACTGAGATAACTGGTAACACATGCAGCTTCCTGATAGGAGTAGTAGTTGCTAGGAGTTTCACTGTGGTGGCTGATCCCAGACTTGAGTTGAGGAATACCCAGTATAAGGATGGGTGTTGATCTCTTGGCTACCAGCACACAGTGCACATTGACAGATGCTGGAGACTTCCAGTCTCCATCCCTTACCCAATGGCCAGTGATTGGCTAGGGATGATCTAAGTCCTCTAAATCAAAGGGATATCATGCCACAGTGGAAGAGTCCTAAAAAGGTGGACATCGCAAATGGGAAAATGCAAAACATACACAGTACAGGGGAAACACATATAAAACAATTCAAAAACAATATAAATTACATATATATAGCATCAGTGTCACATAACATAGTAAAATAAAACAAAAACAGTTTAGAAGTATCCACTGGGATGTTGCATTATTACTAGGGTGACCGTCTGTCATATGCGATTGCTCCACAGATCATCACCTGCAGCTGGGGCAGTGTGCCATTCCACAGCAGTGGCAGGATTGAAGTGCTCACCATGAGGCCTCCATACTCAAACCCAACCATCATCAGATTACAAGCAGAAACTATATTTGGCACTAAAGACAATATAGTTACAATCTATAGCAGTTCAGGTTTCTAGTTCATGACACTACAAATGAAGGCGATGGTGGCTGGTTGTCAATGGCAAACAAGTAATGGGAGATGTGACATCAAATTTCCTTCTGCCAAGTTCCCAGAAATGGTCAAGGTAGAAACAGGGGACTGTAATGAAGGTGCCACCTGTGTCTGGATGGTGGACAAGGGAACTGTGGGAGCTGCTCGTGCTTGTTGGTGGATCAAACAATCCTCTCTGCTGGTGGTCGGTCTAGGTCACCTGAGCCTTTTCAATGTGTGTACATGCCTTCACAGAGCCACTGCTCCAAAACCTCCTAACAGCTAGGTCAGAACAGCATAGATGGCAAGCAATTCATCAAAACTATGACCATCCTAATTCTCTCAGTCCAATCTCAGTCTGCAAACTACACAAATTGCTTCAAGTGTGTTGTAGAGGCATGTCTAGCAGACAATGATGTCTCACCATGTATATACAAACACACATATGTACACACTATGTTAATATGAGTAAAATACTTTTCATATTGCATTTTCAGTTTACAAGTATCCTCTATTCTCTATACTCAATTAATTTTGTCATATAAAGAGAAAACATTTTTTTCTTAGGAAATTCAGTACAGTTATCAGAGTGTATCATTCAATGAACCAGTGTGAAATTGAGAAAGGAATGACATTTTCTCAGTGTAAAATTTTCATGAAAACTAAAGTAACTCAGCTTGAATGTTAATTTAGCTACAGATAGTCACAAACCTACACAAATCTTACAAATAACTCAGTTTGGTTCTGCAACAAATCCCTTGCTCATATTATATACATAGAACATTTAAATTGGAAACAGCTTATACTGAATCAAATTTCTTAAATCAGACCTTAAAACTATAAATATGTCAAAAATTAATTACTTTGTTTCTGTTTATTAAAAGCAATGTATTTAAGTAACAGAAACATAGTCACATATACCACTACTAATAGACTGTCACCAATTCCACTGCAGAGGCAATTGTCAGCATGACTCCTGTACACTCTATTACCAACATGACTACTCCACTGTAGTCTGCAATCAACAATACCATAACATAGTCTACAGTGAGTATGACTATTCACTGGCATAACTGTAGGGTTGCAGTGGTTGCAGCTGTGATCATGTTCATTCTGCATTATAAATGACATGGCAATTTTGTCCAGCAGGTCATTACAATTATGGCAATACCATATTTACATTGGTTTTATTATGTTTTACCACTGTTACGAATAAAACATCACATTGAACGATTTTTCTGGAGTCACCGTATTCTGACGCCTATAACTTTTTTTTTACTGTTTTGTTGACAGAGATATGTAAGGGCTCTTTATTTGAGAGGCAAGTTGTACTTTTTATTGGTACCAATGTTTGGTATGTATGAATTTTTGATCATTTTTATTGCTATTTTTTGGGGAAAACGAGGTGACCAAAATATGTTATTTAACTCATTGCTGTTTTATATATATATATATATATATATATATATATATATATATATATATGTTTTTAAGGTGTTCACCGTACGGGAAAAATAACACTGTTTTTGGATAGAGTGGGCTTATATGCAAATGGGGATACCTAACATGTTTTTTGTTTGTTTGTTTAATTTATGTGTTTTTAGAAATGTAAAGGTTTTTTTTTACTTTTTTAATTGTTTATTTTTTTATTCTTTATTCTTAACTGGTCCCACAGGAGAACTTGAACCTGGAATCTCTGATCCCCAGTGTACATAGTATTTGCAGCATATTGCACATAGGCTCACTATGTGTGATGGGCATAGACAGTCAGGAGACTGTTGCTCGGCCTTAGCGCTAGTGATCACGGCATCCAGAGGGTTAAACTGCCAAAGTCGGAGTATCTTCGTACTCCAACAGCTAGTCCTGGGCCTCAGCTGTGTTACAAACTGTGTGCCAGAAGTAATGCTGCAGACACAGCTCCTTTTGCCCGCAGAATTACATCGCCGTACTATTATTAACAACACGCTCAGCGCAACGTAATAGTACCACGTGGAGCAGGAAGGGGTTATTGGATGGTAGTCTGTGCTCGTATATTAATGATGCTTGCCCTCTGATGAGCTGAAGTGAGAAGATTTATGGTATATAGCTTTCTATTATAAGAAAGAAGAAAACTCACTATTGGCAAAAAATAGCAGTGGTCAGTGGTCAGATTCTGGGGGAAGGTTGTGGCACAGAAGGGAGAATGATTATTGTGTCAGAGCAGCAATAGTGGATGGGGATGATAGGAAGCTGGAGTGCACAGACATCTCGTGAACAAGCTAAACTGTATGGATGGGATATGGCTGTCAGTTGTGCAGGAAAGCCCAAGCTGGGCTTTTTCTCAAGTGCCAGTGGGAGTTAAAGGGGTTATCCGGTTTCTAACTTTGATGGCCTATCCTTACTGCGAGCCATGCTGCTCACTCGCCTTACAAACTGTAGCAATGAGTGTAGGTACTGCAGTGCTGGCCCAAAGATTTCATAGATTTAAATGTCAGCATGACTATTGTACAGTCTGATTCCAACACTAGCGCTCCACTGTAGTCTTAGCATGATATTGTATTCTACTGTCAGCATAACTATTACAACCTATTACCAATATGACCATAAGCCAGTGTACTATCCGCATTTCTGTTCTTCTGGTCCCTGGTGAGGTTAGCAGGCTACAACGCTGACAGTATTCTCCAGTTTTATGTGCTCTGTTAGTGTTGCGCCTAATATAGCACAACACTTTAAGGTGAGCCTTAGTAATCCACTTGCTTTCAAGGACATATAGACATACTAATGGTATGTAGAACCTACAGTATATGTTGTTCTTGTTTTTGTGTACAAGCTGTTTCACTGTATCGTTCTCATCATACTTCAGCTTCTAGAGGATTTCCCTTGGCTGAAATGATCGATATGGGTGGCTCTTCCATTTATTATCTGCAACAGTAGAAAAGACTGTTTATTTTATATTTCCATATAAAACTTCACTTTCAATTGTGCCTTTGCTTCTACCATTGGTAAATGTGATAAAGCGTATCTTCACAATTTAGAAATAATGCATACTAAAGCCATACATTTGAATGGTCCTTTGTGTGCTCTAGCTTTTCACCCTAGAGCCACTCTCATAATAATGAGGTTGATCTCCATTATGTTATGTCAGATTATTTCAGATTTGAAGTTTGGGAATGTGAAAAAAGTAATTTCCAAGTGATGATCTTGACAAGTGACAGGAGCAAATCCATGAGGGATCGATCAGCTTGATAAATCCTCCATGATGACTAAACTTTTGGCCAGATATCAGAGGTCTTTTTTTTTTAATATATAGCAAGAGGATAATCTCTTTTGATTGAGAATAAGAAGGTATTCATAACCAGAGCCTTAGACCTTTATAATTATTTCTACCTCATCTGGCTTTGATAAACTGTAGCCCTTGTGAAATGTAATGACATCATTGTATGTGTCAATTTGAAATTGCATTTGCAAACTGTATGGCAGAAATAGGCATACAATTAAAATAGATGTCCTATATGCATCATATAGGAAAAGAAAATTGTGCAAATTCTCCCACTTAAAAAGATGAGGCCGGCCTGTAATTGTCATCATAGGTAGATCTCAACTATGAGAGACAAAATGAGAAAACAAATCCAGAAAATCACATTGTCTGATTTTTAAAGAATTTATTTGCAAATTATGGTGGAAAATAAGTATTTGGTCAATAACAAAAGTTCATCTCAATACTTTGTTATATATCCTTTGTTGGCAATGACAGAGGTCAAACGTTTTCTGTAAGTCTTCACACGGTTGGCACACACTGTTGCTGGTATGTTGGCCCAATTCTCCATGCAGATCTCCTCTAGAGCAGTGATGTTTTGGGGCTGTCGCTAGGCAACACGGACCACCGGTGCATTCACTTCTTAGTAAGTGAATTGCAGATTATTTCAGCATTATTTAGTTACTGGTCACATGGTTTTGCTGCTACTGAATGCCAGTAATGTGATCCAGGTACATCATGTGGCAGCAAAACTGGACAGCCAGTAAAAAAAAAATAGCCTGTAATTAATTGTTTTTCACTTATTTATGAGGAAAAGCACCAGTGACCCCAGAACTAAGTGTACTTATGACTGTGTTTGAACACTGCTGCAACACCCTAATAGGAAGTTATACACATTATTGTGCAGGTATTTCCTTTTACCTTTATTTAAATCTTTGGCAACATCTTAAATCCTGTATAGTATTTGGTGAGTAGGGGAACTGATTAGTCTAGTAAAATCCTGAACCAATCTGTTTAGGCATGTGTCAGCAATATAAGAAAACATGGAAGGGCTTATAACAAACAATTACAAAGATTTTGGTGTAGAAACACTTGAACAGGGATAGCAGAAAAAATTCTACACAACTAATTTATATAAAAATATACAATCTATGTATATAAAACTCAAAATCTGTAGTAGCTCGCGCTATACAAATCCACAGTTCTTGCCCGATTTGGGTGAAATTTGGGACGCCCCCTCTCCAGCCACAGGAGCAGAATACTGCACATGTTACATCTCGCTAGCATCCCCCGTCATGAGATTGGGGCACCCGAAGTTAGGCCTTATACATATAATGGGGAAATGTGAAGGTGAAAGTGACAGTGCTGAAAGGAAAACAACAGTTGTGCTGACAGGGACGGATTATAGCGACAGAACCAAAGAGTCGCTGCTAAAGGAGCCGCACCACCATTCACAACACATAAACATTTCATAAACACCATACAAACATCACACAGACAGCACACATACACCAACCCATAAGTACAACACCACACAAAAGCCACAACACACCACACAAACACCAGACCACGCTAGACACACAAAACACAAACACCACCCCACAAATACCACAACACCACTCTATAAATACCACATGCACACACACACACACACACACACACACACACACACGAACGCAAAGACCAGACATGCACGCAAACACATTGAGATGGATGCACCCTACGCACACGGATGAACAGAGCACATGCGTACTCAAAAACACCTACCGCACGCATGGACACTTGCACTGCGCATGCACAAACACATGGATCACCTGCGCACACACATGCATGCATATACACGGACTACACATGTGCATGCACACACATATACACGCACGCACTGACAAAACACGTCTGGTTTCCTTACTGGCTGCTTGCACACTACAGTATTTTTCACGGGCCTCCGGGCCATGGATTTGCGGTTCCATAGACTTCTTTGTGCACAAAGCTGTGAATTTTGCAGGCTCCATAGAATGTTTATGGAGCTGTAGAATACAAGGCCCGGAGACCCGTGAAAAATACTGTAGTGTGCAAGCAGCCTTACTGAGCAGCAATATTGGTCAGGCGAAAACTGCCTCATAGTAAGATTGTCATTATTGCTTACTATACAGGGAGCTTTCATCACTGAAGCTGCTGAGGTAAAGTGAAAGCTGAGCTCTGATAGGTTGCTATGGGCAACTACACAAGTCTGCCTGTTAAGCGGTTTTCATTACTGCGATGTGAGCTCCTTCAGGTCATAGTAATACTGTGTGAGGGCTGCTCTGTATTTACTATTCATCCTATTACATCTCATATCAGTGTCAGGTGAAGACTAAAGGGTCATAATACTAAGGACTGTTTTTTAAAATGCCGCCCAAAAAACAACCATCTATTGGGCAAGTTCATCCAAAAGCTAAGAACGCAAAATTGTGTCAAAGAGCTGAGACTAGTGAACAACGTGACTCAAGGCTTGAATAGAAACGGATGAGACAGGCTAAATGTAAGGCAGCTGAGACATCAGAGCAACGGGAATGTCGTCTTCACAAGAATCGGATAAGGCAGGCTGAAGCAAGGAATATGGAAACATCTGAACAAAAGGATGAACGTTTTGAAAATGACCGCATACAACATATGCCATGTGTGCAAAGATGTAGGCAGGCTGATTTGTGTTTGGAAGCATTTCACTACAACCCAATTCAAGACTATAGGTCACATCAGAAAGTCATAATTGGCAAAACGGACATAATATGCAAACATTGTCTAGCAAAGAAGTTTAACTTCGAATCGCCTGGTATGTGCTGCTCAAATGGCAAAGTCAGTTTGCCACCTTTAGATCTACCTCCTGAACCACTTCTTTCATACATGTCAGGAACAACTCCTGAGTTAAAGCATTTTCTGCAAAATATTAGGAGATACGATTCATCTTTCCAGATGACATCCTTTGGTACGACAGCTGGACTCCAGGAATCAGGATTTATGCCAACTTTTAAAGTCAAGGGCCAAATATATCACAAAATCGGTTCAATGCTTCCTGTAACAAATGAAGATCCAAAGTTTTTACAAATTTATTTTTTGGGAGACAAACAAATGCAAGCTGATAGACGTTTTGAAGCTATACTTGAGACAAAAAAAGAGATTGTGTTGAATTTGCAAAGATTTTTGCACAAGAAAGCGGTCGAGGCCCTTGATCACACCTTGAAAGATCTGCGGGGAACCAATTGTTTAATGGGGGGAATTATTGTAATTTTTGCAGGTGACTTCTGCCAGACGTTACCTGTTCTTAAGGGAGCAGCGCCAGCGGATGAGCTGAATGCCTGTCTAAAATCTTCTTATCTGTGGATACATGTTCAGAAACAAACTCTTACTACTAATATGCGGGTTCATTTGATGGGAAATACAACTGCGGACAAATTTACACACCAGCTACTATGCCTTGGAAATGACAGGTTCCCTACTGATTCCACTACTGGTCTCATTTCCTTTCCGGAACATTTTTGTGAAATTACATCTTCGGTAATGGAACTTATTGACCAAGTTTTCCCTGATATTTGGATCAATTTTAACAACCATCAGTAGCTTTGTGAACGTGCAATCCTATCCCCTAAAATGATAGTGTCAGCTCCATAAATTTACTAATTCAGGGAAGGCTGCCTGGTCTAGCGACCACATACATGTCCATTGATTCAGTCATGGAGAGTGAACGAGCCGTAATGTATCCATTGGAGTTCCTGAATTCTTTGGAGCCTCCTGGAATGCCACCGCATAATCTCACTTTAAAAATAGGATCCACAATAATTTTGCTTCGGAACCTTGACCCACCAAAAAAGTGTAACGGAACAAGATTGTGCATTAAAAGTCTCATGCCCAATGTTATTGAAGCCACTATTCTTATGGGAAACTCTAAGGGAGCAAATGTTTTCATTCCGCGTATTCCTTTGCTACCAAGCGACATGCCCTTCAATTTTAAGTGTCTGCAGTTCCCAATCCGACTTGCATTTGCTATGACTATAAACAAAGCACAAGGTCAATCACTTAAAGTAGCCGGCATTAATTTGGAGAGCCTGTGTTTTTCACATGGACAGTTGTAGGTTGCTTGCTCTAGAGTGGGTAACTCCAAAAATCTTTTCATATATGCACCTGAAGGTAAAACCAGAAACATTGTTTACCAAAAAGCATTACAATAGATAGTTGTTTAACTGTAAACCAATTTTACTCTTTTGTCCTACTCTTTTGAACTACTTATAGATTACACTGGAGGGAGGGGGGAAGGGTTGTACTATGTTGTTAATTGGGTGTAAATGTTTTATATGTTTGTGTACGGTGCATAAATTTTAATTTTTGATAAAAAAAAGTAAAAAAAAATAGTTGCAATCGTTTATATTACATAATATGTATTGAAGATGTAAAATCAATACAAATGTTGAAATTAAAAAAAAAGTTGTTCACATCAATGTTACGACAAATAAGTAAAATGCGAAAATAATAAGAAAAATTTCAAGTGGAAAAAAAAGATTTACTGTAGCACTCTGAAAAAGTCAATTTCAGTGTGACACTGAAAATTTTACTTTAGCTAGCATAACCAACAATTTAACATATTTTCCGCGAGCGAAGCCGCGGATATTCTACACTTATTAAATACAAATTATACAAACAATAGAATAATCATAGGGGTAAAAAAGACAATATATCCAGTAAGATGTTAAACACGTGGTATGGGAGGTATACATTAGATAATGCAAATACATTGACAAAACACTTTCAATCAATTCACATGCATAATATCAATAAGGTCATATATATCTCAAATGCGGTGGGGGCTAGAAAATCCAAGACCCTGCTGCACTATAGTGAATAGCCAAAACATATCTTAGTAAAATAAAAGTACAAAAAGAGGGGAAAATTCCCCAATTGTGAAGCAAAGAATTACCCCAAGGTATTGAGGGTAAACAGAGAAAAGGCAGACAATCACCACAATAATAATTATCAAAAAGACCAAAATGACATCCTGCAAAATAAAGATGAAAGAAAAAACTCACTGCATACCACAAAAAAGGCATGCACCCCAACAAGAGTTTCGCCAAAAATGGCTTCGTCAGGGGATAAGGCCGAGAAGAAATAACGTCCTTTTTATAGAGAAATAAATTACCAGCTGTATGTAATATTAGTAAATAGTAACACTACCTACCAAATAACACTAACCGCTAATGGCGTTTATCAACGGGACTCACTTTCTATTGCGCATGAGCGAGAACAAAAAAAAAAAACATTGCGAGACTAGCATTATATAGATACAAATATATTTTCTGGGCTAAGTGTTGTTTCCACTTGCCTGCTCTAGGTCCAGCCCTTACCTGATCAATGGCACATATTCTAAAACCGGTTGGGTCTGAATTGTGGTGGATTTTGAAATGTTTGGGTATGGTTTTCAAAGTACTAATATCATTGATGGGAGCTGCATTTGTAATCCCAAGAACGTGCTCACAAACATGTCTTCTGAATTCTCGTGTAGTCAAACCTACATAAATGAGATTGCAAGGACATAAAGCGAAATAAATAACTTCAATCAAATGGCAATTCATACTATAGCAAATTTCATAAAACCGAGAACGATCAGAATTCCAAAATTGTGAATCACCATCTGTAGCAACATTTTACATGCTCCCAAAAGTACACAAAAATCTTTCATGTTCACCAGGACACCCCATTGTATCAGGTAATAAGGAATTATGCGAACCGATTTGTAAGTTTATCGATTCCTATTTAAAATCCATAGTTGAGACATTGACTTCGTACATTAAAGACACTTCAGACGTCTTGTTGAAGATTGATGGAATACATCTGGAACCCGATATGCTTTTGGTCACCTGCGATGTTGAATCATTGTATACCTCTATCAAACATCAAGACGGTTTAGAAGCAGTACGGACTTTCATTGATATGTCTACAGTCGATGCAGATTTGGGTAAGTTGTTATGTGACCTATTGTCCTTTGGCCTTGCTCATAATTTTTTTTCTTTTTAAGAACGTCTTTTACCTACAGCTCCAGGGAAAAGCGATGGGGGCGTCGTGTGTGCCCTCATACGCTAACCTGTTCCTGGGGCTGTGGGAACCGTAGATTTTTCTTACTGAACCTCCCTCTCTGATTGAACATGTTCAATTTGGGGGGAGGCATATTGATGACATCCTTATGATTTGGCAGGGGGTAGGGCACAGTTAATGATTTGGAGTTCTTCATGGGTCATCTTAACCAAAATTACAAAAACATTAAATTTACCTTCAAGTGGAGTCATTCTGAAGTGGGCTTCCTTGATCTTAAACTTCAAGTAGCCAATGATGGGAGTATCCAGACCGATCTTTTTCATAAAGAAACTGCGACCAATTCTCTTCATTACAATTCATCATGAGTCTTTTGCAAAATATACCAACTGGACAGTTCTTACAGATTCGGGGAATTTGTTCCACTGTGAACTTGGACAGCGTTTTCGTGAACGGGGTTATGAAGAGCGCTATATACAAAAAGGTATGCAGAGGGCAATTTCTACAAAACGCAGAGCTGCAATGAAGACCAAGACGAAAAGTCAGAACACACAGAATCAGGTAAGGTTCATTACTACTTACAATTCAAAATGGTTTGAAGTTCGACACATTCTTAAAAAATACTGGGGAGTTCTCAGAAATGATCCCACTTTATGTAAATTTATTTGGAAAACAACCTACATTGACATATCGGAGATCTAAGAATTTGAAGGACACCTTGGTGCATAGTCATTATGTACCTGGTCCATGTGAATTCCTTTTTGGAGGACATGGACCTAATTTGGGTTGTCGACCTTGTGGTAAATACGTGGCATTCTGCAATATTGAATCTATATCACAATTTTGAAATTCTGATCGTTCTCGGTTTTATGAAATTCGCTATAGTCTGAATTGCCATTCGATTGAAGTTATTTATTTTGATTTATGTCCTTGCAATCTCATTTATGTAGGTTTGACTACAAGAGAATTCAGAAGACGTGTTCGTGAGCACGTTCTTGGGATTACAAATGCAGCTCCCATCAATGATATTAGTACTTTGAAAACCATACACAAACATTTCAAAATCTACCACAATTCAGACCCAAACGGTTTTAGAATATGTGCCATTGATCAGGTAACAGCTGGACCTACAGCAAGCAAGTGGAAACAGCCTAGAAAGAGAGTAGATGGATATTTACTCTGGATACTATTTCACCTAAAGGACTTAATGAACATGTAAGTTTTGCCTCTTTCGTATAATTAAAATAATAATTTTTATGATTAAAAGTTTTGTTTTTTGTTTCGTTTTTTCTCTCCATTATTTGATTTTGATTTCTGCGGTTTCTTGTACGATTCTATTTTGTTTGGCCGGGCCTTTTTTTGAGAAAATTTTTTTTACATTTTTTAAAGAAGTTCTTTTTGGCTTATTGTTTTTAATACATTGTTTTTTTATGTGTATATTTATGTTGTTTTTCTTTTTCTTCTCTTTATCTATGTCTAGTATGTATTGATACCTTTTGGCGTCTTTTGGAGACCAGTCATCATGACTATCTCTACTGATCGAAAGAATACATATATCATATGTTTACTTTTTTGGTTTTGTTAATCGATGATCCTTGACATGTTATCACTATTGACATGAACAATATATTATTTATATATGTTGTTAGCACTTGCACTTATTCGCACTGCACACCATTCACTTTATTTTTACTCACTTTATATTGATAGCTTTTGTATTTTATTCATATTTTTAGGATTGTGATGTCACTTTAGTTGATACACTTTCAATATATTTATTGTGGATTACATGTATTTTTTATGATGAATTTTTTTATCATTTGACCTATATTTATTATTATAGTATATCTGTGGCACTTGTATTTTGCAGCCTTATTAATTGACATATTTAATTCACGTTTAGTTGAATAGGTCTATATTCTTTAGGGATTATATATACTGTATATTCTTTAGGAGGATTATAAATACTGTTATCCATTTGTTTGATACGTATTTTCAGTCTTCTTACTTGGCTATTACGAGATTTTTCCATCGTTCTGCGCATGCGTGCTTTGCAATATACTTGTATCTGTATAACTCTAGTCTCACGACGTCTTTTTTGTTCTCGCGCATGCAAGAGTCTTCTTACTTTGCTATTACAAGATTTTTCTATCGTTCTGCGCATGTCTGCTTTCTAATATATTTGTATGTATATAACGCTAGTCTCGAAATGTTTTTTTTTTGTTCTCACGCATGCACAATAGTAAGTGATTCCCGTTGATAGACACCATTAGCGTTAGTGCTTTTCAATATACTTGTATCTGTATAACTCTAGTCTCACGACGTCTTTTTTGTTCTCGCGCATGAGAGTGTCTTCTTACTTTGCTATTACAAGATTTTTCTATCGTTCTGCGCATGTCTGCTTTCTAATATATTTGTATCTATATAACGCTAGTCTCGCAATGTTTTTTTTTTTGTTCTCGCGAATGCGCAATAGTGAGTCCCGTTGATAGACGCCATTAGCGGTTAGTGTTATTTGGTAGGTAGTGTTACTATTTATTAATATTACATACAGCTGGTAATTTATTTCTCTATAAAAAGGCCGTTATTTCTTTTTGGCCTTACCCCCTGACGAAGCCATTTTTGGCGAAACGCGTGTTGGGGTGCGTGTCTTTCTCGTGGTATGCAGTGAGTTTTTCTTTCATCTTTATTTTGCAGGATGTCATTTTGGTCTTTTTGATAATTATTATTGTGGTGGCTGTCTGCCTTTTCCCTGCTTACCCTCAATACCTTGGGGTAATTCTTTGCTTCACAATTGGGGAATTTTCCCCTCTTTTTGTACTTTTATTTTACTAAGATATGTTTTGGCTATTCACTATTGTGCAACAGGGTCTTGGGTTTTCTAGCCCCCACCGCATTTGAGATATATGTGACCTTATTGATATTATGCATGTGAATTGATTGAAAGTGTTTTGTCAATGTATTTGCATTATCTAATTTATACCTCCCATATCACGTGTTTAACATCTTAGTGGATATATTGTCTTTTTTACCCCTATGATTATTCTATTGTTTGTATAATTTGTATTTAATAAATTGTATATTTTTATATTAATTAGTTATGTGTCAGCAATATGCTTCAACATCAACTGGAATGAGGGTGCCATTACATGGTGATATCTGGCCGCCTTTGGCATGCATAAATTGTCAGGTTGCCCCTGTACTTTACATTTTAAGCAATAGCAAGGACAGGTGAGAGCGGTAATCATATGACAGCCTGCACCTGTAACTTTACTTCAAATAAAGAAGTACAGATGTGTCCCAACAAGTAGCGAATGCTGGATACACTCAGGCCATACAGTGTAAGGGCACCTTAAGGATTCTCCTGTCATTGTATGTCTTCATTTATTGTTTTAAATATTATTCAGTTTCTTCATATGTTTCATTGTTTGATTTGCACAAGGCACACATATGTACACATAAGCACGAAAGTACATTTTTTCCATTTTTTCTTAATTGTAATAACCCTGAAATAAATAAATTAGTAACAGTCTTGTTATCACAAAATGCCACCAGAATTGGTTTTAAAATTTGTCTGCAAAAGTATAATTCATTTGGGTATGCAAAACAGAATATTATCTCCAGTACATGTAAAAATCATAAATTGGTGCATTCATGAAAGCTAAAACTAACTCTGCTATGAAGAGGTTAACAATTGCATTTTTAATGAGAACCATAACAAATGTAATAGGATCATTTCATAATTAAAGTTCCTCTCTTGTCTGCTGCAGCTTCACAGTTCTTTATCTCCGCAGTGCCCATGTCATTGCTGTCAGACACCCTGGTGGCTATTCACTCTGTTCTTCGATTCTAATCTCTCCATGCATGTTTTATTTTTCACATTGTGGAAATAAGATTTCATAGGCTCTGCACAGGCTCATGTGGACACAACGTCCTATTAAAGTCTCCTATTAACAGAAAAAATAGTCTGTAAAAAATGGTGACTTTGTCAACAAAGCAGACAATCTAAATTGATAAGGAGACTTTATTCACGATTACAAAAACTTCTTACAGTAGGGCTCTGGCTTGCATTTACACTACAAATCGTTTTTGGAATAGCATAATAATAACTAAAATATTATCATAAAAAAGATTCCCATTAAAAAGGCAATAGCAGTTGAACAAAACTGAAATGCTGCAGGGAGAGCAAGTGCAGTTCTGTAAATCAACTTCTCACAGGATCTAAAAACATAGTAGTCTAGCTTGAGAAGACAGGTTACCACCAGCATAAATGGTGCGTGGCACTTATGATGGGGCCTGTAGTGCAGCAAACAAGAATTTGATTTCCTGAGTTGTGTCTGCTTATAAAAGGAACCATTTCAATAATAACTAATAAACTATAAAATTGCTCGTAAAGGGATTTTCCAGACATATTATATTGAAGACCTATCCATAGGACAAATCCTCAATACCCAGGACCCACACTGATCAGCTGTTCTCTGCAGCCACAATATTGATAACAGAACAAAAAAACTCTATGTAGTAGCTCTGCTGCGGTACTGCAGCTCAGCTCCTGTTCACTTGTATAGGCATGGCTGCGACATAGAAAAGAGAGCTATTGCTTCTGGCTCTGTTCTCAGAGAAATGTGAGGACAGTTGAACACGGGAGTCCTGGGTGTCAGACCAACGCTGCTCTGATATTGATGACCTATTCTAAGGACATTTATGAGAGTAGTATATTTGTATGAGCACTGCCATTGCTACTAGGGGTACCATAAATATATAATCACTATTATGGTTGACATACAGTGCCTTGCGAAAGTATTCGGCCCCCTTGACCTTTTCAACCTTTTGCTACATTTCAGGCTTCAAACATAAGGATATAAAATTTTTATTTTTTGGTGAAGAATCAACAACAAGTGGGACACAATTGTGAAGTGGAACGAAATTTATTGGATATTTTAAACTTTTGTAAAAAATAAAAAACTGAAAAGTGGGGCGTGCAATATTATTCGGCCCCTTTAGGTTCAGTGCAGCAAACTCACTCCAGAAGTTCAGTGAGGATCTCTGAATGATCCAATGTTGTCCTAAATGACTGATGATGATAAATATAATCCACCTGTGTGTAATCAAGTCTCCGTATAAACGCACCTGCTCTGTGATAGTCTCAGGGTTCTGTTTAAAGCGCAGAGAGCATCATGAAGACCAAGGAACACACCAGGCAGGTCCATGATACTGTTGTGGAGAAGTTTAAAGCCGGATTTGGATACAAAAAGATTTCCCAAACTTTAAACATCCCAAGGAACACTGTGCAAGCGATCATATTGAAATGGAAGGAGTATCAGACCACTGCAAATCTACCAAGACCCGGCCGTCCCTCTAAACTTTCATCTCAAACAAGGAGAAGACTGATCAGAGTTGCAGCCAAGAGGCCCATGATCACTCTGGATGAACTGCAGAGATCTACAGCTGAGGTGGGAGAGTCTGTCCATAGGACAACAATCGGTCGTACACTGCACAAATCTGGCCTTTATGGAAGAGTGGCAAGAAGAAAGCCATTTCTCAAAGATATCCATGAAAAGTCTCATTTAAAGTTTGCCACAAGCCACCTGGGAGACACACCAAACATGTGGAAGAAGGTGCCCTGGTCAGATGAAACCAAAATCGAACTTTTTGGCCACAATGCAAAACGATATGTTTGGCGTAAAAGCAACACAGCTCATCACCCTGAACACACCATCCCCACTGTCAAACATGGTGGTGGCAGCATCATGGTTTGGGCCTGCTTTTCTTCAGCAGGGACAGGGAAGATGGTTAAAATTGATGGGAAGATGGATGGAGCCAAATACAGGACCATTCAGGAAGAAAACCTGTTGGAGTCTGCAAAAGACCTGAGACTGGGTCGGAGATTTATCTTCCAACAAGACAATGATCCCAAACATAAAGCAAAATCTACAATGGAATGGTTCACAAATAAACGTATCCAGGTGTTAGAATGGCCAAGTCAAAGTCCAGACCTGAATCCAATCGAGAATCTGTGGAAAGAGCTGAAAACTGCTGTTCACAAACGCTCTCCATCCAACCTCACTGAGCTCGAGCTGTTTTCCGAGGAAGAATGGGCAAGAATTTCAGTCTCTCGATGTGCAAAACTGATAGAGACATACCCCAAGCGACTTGCAGCTGTAATCGCAGCAAAAGGTGGCGCTACAAAGTATTAACTTAATGGGGCCGAATAATTTGGCACGCCCCACTTTTCAGTTTTATTTTTTTACAAAAGTTTAAAATATCCAATAAGTTTCATTCCACTTCACGACTGTGTCCCACTTGTTGTTGATTCTTCACCAAAAAATTAAAATTTTATATCCTTATGTTTGAAGCCTGAAATATGGCAAAAGGTTGAAAAGTTCAAGGGGGCCGAATACTTTAACAAGGCACTGTATTTATTTTGGCACTGCTGTGCTTGGATGGAGGGAAATACATTTGTATACAGTATTTCTGGGCACTACTATAGCTTGTACTAGTGAATGAGCAATGCTGTGTGAAGTTGGTAATATTGCATGTCATAGACACAGCTGTGGCAACAATTTAGCTATGGCCACTTCTAAAATATGTGATTATTATGGATGCTACTATTGTATGTAGCTAACAAGTGTATGAGTAGCTTGTGGGACTGACAGAATGATATACAATAGCTACCATTTGGCCTGCATCATTGTCAGACTGCAGTGTCTATGGCCCACAATTAAAATTAATTCTAGGGGCCCACTGTACATATCCACCGTACATATACATGCAAACATTACCTGACGCTGATTTGCAAATTTCTAAAAGGTTTTCCCAGTAGTGTCTTGTTGCTTAGCCATTGCCAGATTCTGCTGTATGTAATACACTACTACCATCATACATACAAAGCTATGAATACATCAGAGATCTTTTCCCAAATGATATATAAGGCTTCACTGAAAATACATATTAATGCAGACAATGGGCTCCTTGTTGTCACTTTTTCAGTAGTAGTTTTCATACTTTGTGACAACTATGTGTTGTTAATTGACACATACTACAACATTGCTCTAAATGTCCATCCAAACAGATCTCTTAACCTCTATAAGACTAGAGAATGCTGTCATAAATAAACTTTAATAAAGTAGAAATAATGATAATAAGTTCTATATTTTTTGACATGACGTGTAATTGGCCACCATCTTCCAGAAGCGTTGTAATGAGCTCTCTCCTTAGTTACGGCTTTGCTGTTCTCTGGACACATAGATATGCACAAAGTTAATTCATCACAGGAGAAGTATCATAGTGTGACTGCTCTATTACTTGACATTTAGATCCAATGTAGCTATAGTAAGTGCTTAGAAATAACAGATACACCAGTTTCATTTCTACAGTCTTCACTTTGAGCACCTAGCTTTATCATTTCAAGGTTATAACCCAATTACAGGAAGGAAATTAAATCTGGCACTTGCTTATTCTCCAGCAAACAATGAAAAGATAGGATTGGCCCCTTTTACTTTAGGTCACAGCATATATACCGTATTTTTCGGACATATAATCTTATGATTTTCTCAGAAATCAAAAGTGCGCCTTATAGTCCGATGCGCCTTATATGTGAACCCACAAATGGCTTAAGCATTACGGCCACAGTAGTCAGGATCCTCACTGAGCGCGGTGATACATACAGCTCTGTGCGCAGGAGCCCCGTGTGTTTCATTTTTTTTATACCGACTACCCCAAAAATGCCTCCTGTTAAGAGACATGCTTATGATGCAGATTTTAAGCTTAAAGCTATAAGTTATGCAGTAGAGCATGGAAATAGAGCAGCTGCAAGAGAATTCAACATAAATGAATCTATGGTGCATAAGTGGAGGCAACAAGAAGATGCCCTACGCCAGGTAAAGAAGACCAAACTGAGTTTCCGAGGAAACAAAGCAAGATGGCCACATTTGGAGGACAAAATAGAACAGTGGGTTATCGAACAGAGAACCGCAGGTAGAAGCGTCTCCACTGTCTCTATTCGTCTCAAAGCCACAACGATAGCACGCGACATGGAGATCAAGGACTTTCGAGGAGGTCCTTCATGGTGCTTTCGTTTTATGAAAAGGCGTAATCTCTCCATCCGCACCAGAACTACTGTCTGCCAGCAACTGCCAAAGGATTATGAAGAGAAGCTGGCCATTTTCCGCACCTACTGCATAACCAAAATAAATGAAAAGAATATCCAACCAGAACACATCACTAACATGGATGAGGTCCCCCTCACTTTCGACATCCCCGTAAACCGTACTGTTGAGAAAACAGGGACCAGTATGGTATCTATACATACCACAGGAAACGAGAAGTCATCTTTCACTGTAGTTCTCGCCTGTCAGGCTAATGGCCAGAAACTACCACCCATGGTCATTTTCAAGAGGAAGACTTTGCCAAAGGAACAGTTTCCTGCTGGTGTCATCATCAAGGCTAACCCAAAGGGCTGGATGGACGAGGAGAAGATGAGTGAGTGGCTGAGGGAGGTCTACGTCAGGAGACCGGATGGTTTTTTTCACAGATCCCCATCCCTATTGGTCTGTGACTCTATGCGCGCCCATGTGACCAATGCTGTCAAAGTCCAAGTGAAGAAAACTAATTCGGAGCTTGCCGTCATTACGGGTGGATTAACCAAGGAGCTCCAGCCGCTAGATATTGGCATCAACAGGTCTTTTAAAGTTAAATTGTGAGCTGCATGGGAGAATTGGATGACAGAAGGTGACCACACATTCACCAACACCGGGAGGCAACGCCGGGCGAGTTATGCCACTATGTGCAAGTGGATCGTGGACGCCTGGGAGAAGGTATCAGTCTCCAGTGTCATCCGAGCTTTCAGGAAGTCTGGAATCATCACTGAAGAGTTAAACATCAGCAACGAGACCGACTCGGATAATGATGAGGGGGACCCGAGCATGTTTGATGCCGAAATCGCACAACTATTAAACTCTGATACCGAAGATGAAGAGTTTGATGTATTTGTGGTGGAGGAATGAACTGAAAAAGTAAATGTATTGATTTGCAGTTACAACTGAACAAGTTGAGAGTTATCGTGAAAGAGTTAAATAAAGTTTGACTTACGGTCTGAGCTTTGTTATATTTAATGCGCTGCGCCTTATAATCCGGTGCGTCTTATATATGAACCTAGACGCCTTAGCAGGCCCTTATTGATAATGCGCCTTATAATCCGGTGCGCCTTATGGTCCGAAAAATACGGTACATATTCCAGGCTAGTCTCCCAGTATGGAACCTTTAATAGGACTGCTGACATGAATGACAAGTAAATCACATAATAAAAATGCATTTATTGTGTTTCCGCTGCTGCTCTAGTTAAATGCATTCATTCCATCACCATATGTTGGGTAAGGAATTTTTTCACATCTATAGATTACAAAAACGTCAATGCAAGTTAAAAATAGAAAAATAGTAAATGTTCTATTCACACAACATTTTGTAATTATTAAGCACAGGATACTGAATGATAATTTTAGAGGCGACACTACAGAAGAACTATATGAAACAAACTTCTGTGTAGTGAAAATCATGTTCCCAAGTTGTCAGACACTAAAATTATTGACTATGTATGAGAAGACTCTTCTGTGTCCTCAAACCAACACTCCAAGCTTCTGTACTTTGTGACAATGGATGATTTGAATGAATGGGAACAGTAGGCACTAAAGTACATATGGAGAGTACAAAAACAGTAAAATAGGGATGATAACAAAACACTTTAACATTATTATAAAGCCTATAATGGAAAAATGCAGCTGGTATGTATTCCCTGGTGTGTCAGGTGCCAACCTTGACAGAAACCATGCAGAAATGAAAGCAAGGAGACCAGGAAGAGAATCTATAGAAATAATTTACCTTCCAGGGACCGACTTTCTGGATAACAGTCTTTTTATAAAGACTGACAATTTCCCATAATGAGTACTGATTGCCGATGGCACAGTTGTCAGGGCTCAGTAAGAGGAGGTTTTATGCTTGGCAATTTTCAGGGGTGAACGTTTGCGGGAACAGTCTTTAATAACTTTACATTGTTGATGCAGCCATTCATTTCCATTGTTGGCAGCTCATCCCCTGTTCACTTGTGCTGTCGACATATGAGCGTTTTAATGCTTACATAAATGATACCTCTACAATCTGCTTATATGGTTACAGATTATACAAATTTTGCCGGATCAGCAAATCTAGAATTGGCTAATGCCCCATCCACTTTTTAAAAAGTGTAGTGGAAAACCTACAAAAAGCCACTTTTGTATCAATGAGGCTAACATAAAGAATCTCAACTTTTTATGCCAGAAAACAAATGCTTAAAGTGACACATTGACATTTTGGTCATTTTTTGTCTTTTATTATGTACCCATTCTCCCAGTATAAATAATTCAGATAGTATTCATTTATATAGTTCTTGGTTTCTATCTGAAAATCCATGGGATCCTTCTTATCAGTTGGAACATGTGATCTCATTGTGATCTGCTATGAACTGAATGCCTCCCTGCTCTCAAAAAAAAAAAGAACTTTTTATATACATGGGCAATCCCACACAGGTTCTCCACAGGGAAGACAAAAACTCCTAACACAGTTTCTGTTGAATAGACAGCTCCTGTCTAACTGTCTCTCTAGCCCATGTGATGTTGTGCTGAGGAATCATGGGATTAAGGATTCATAGCCGATCCCAGAAAAAGAGAAATCCAAAAGCCAAGATAATGTCTGATTAGGAGCAGAAGAGAAGTTGTACTGCAGGGATATGAGTGTAATAGATCTAAGAGAGGTGCAGAGTGTGATAGACAACCAAGTAAGGGTTTGTGTAAAATGTAGAGAAGATGAGGGTAGGGAAGGGTCACTTCAAAGAGTTATATCTCTGGCATTGTAAAATGTAGAAGCTTGCTTTTGGTGTCATATGAAAGTGGAGATTCTCATATGACAGCTATCAATAGAGAAACAAGGGAAAGAATGTAGAAATGCAGGATTTCACAGAAAGACCTGCCTCACAGCTCAGCGTCATCACTGGACGGTGAGGAACGCCCTCTTGTTGGACACTTCTATGGACTTGTACTCTCAGGTGGGGTGTTCCTCACCATCCATATATGATGCTGAGCTGTAAGACCAGCCCCTCTGATGCCGTGATATCGGTGTAAAAACTAAGACAGTTCTAGAAAATTTGACTGTCTCAAAAAATTTGGGATACTTGGCAAGTACAGTATACATTCCTGCATTCTAGTCATGTGACTGGGGCTCACATAAACGCATGTCCGGTAGAAACAATGGATGGAATGTATTTTTCAGTTGCAGAAATGTGCAACACGTCTGTCATACGTGACTATTCCATATTCCAAATATAAACTGAAATCCCTAATCCACCTCCTCATAAGGCTGTCCAAATGCTGCAACAACTTCAGAAGTCCGCCACCTTCAGCATTCAAAATAAATGAAAAGCTGTGAGCATAAAGGGTAGTAAAATACTCTCACATGTCCATAGTAATAGCAATTCTTATCATTAGTCCAATGTGATCAGATTCCAAAAATCCCCAGTATAGCTCTATTCTCTTTCACTCGTCTGCAGTATCCAAGTTCACTATGAAAGGGAACACAGCCGCAATAGTGAAGCACTATAGACTGAGTCACAGAAGAACATGCTTTAATAATTCTACTCACAATAAACACAGTTGCAAAGCCCCTATTGTGGTTGCGTTCTTGTCCTTGTTTCCCTTTCATAGTGAACTTGGATACCACAGGAGAGTGAAAGAGAGTGGAGCTATACTGGAGATTTTTGGACTCTGATACGAATATCCAATAAGAAAGCGGTAGAGAAACTGAATTCTCAATGGCAGATTTGTAAGCCAATAGCTATCTATATGAATCTCCTATTAATTGTGCTCTGCTATGGACCCCTGGCTGCATTTAACCTGAGAAACACCATTGGCAAAAACTGTATTATTAATTTATTACATTTTATTAGAATATTGTTGTACATATAACTACCTAATAGAAGTGAACCTAAGATTGAAGGTCTTAAGGGTTCTAGTCAAACACTGCAGACTTTATGTAACATATAAACATTACAAATGCAGAAACAATTTCCTGCTGCTCTCAAAATCTATATACAAGCTTGACATTTACCAAGTGGACCAATATAACTGCTATATATTCATGTAAATATTGTCAAAGTGTGTTCTGGCACGTGAGGAAAATAGATGCTTTCTTTCAATAATACTCGTTATAACTGCAAGATTCGCTATATGTGTGGTGCATTCAACATTTGACATCAATGAGTCATGTCTTGATAGCTATGGATAAATGCTTTGAAACATTCCAACCCATTCCACAAATATTCTACTTGCAACCTTAGAGATTTGCTACGTTGTTTACTTGGCCATATTGTCTACATATAGAGCCTAAAGGCAGAATCATCATCAATGTATCAACGTAAAAGAGTTTTATTAGCTGTGGATGCCCAAATAAGTGTACACTGAGTGGTTTCACTCAGTGAACACTTTACAACTGAGCTGCATGGAGACTTTTAATAGTGCAACTGATTGTTTTTTTTTTTTCTAATATGGATCAACTCAGCGTATGGCTTTGTACTTACAGCGATGCTGTAGCTCAACAGTTAAAATAAATCACTCACTCAGTCTGCAAATTGAGCATAAATCGCACCCAAACACAGTTCACGCACCCCAAATACACGTTGCCGCCACACTGCCTTGATGGCTCAAAAGAAACGTATACATGTTGCAGAGTGTGATTGCTGGATGTGGCAGAGTCAAAACCAGATAGACAGTTGTATATAACAGAAAAAAACTTTTAGTGAAACATGAGTGCAGTAAGAGAAGATCACCTCCCATGGTGAATAACAAATCTAGTTCAGCACACACACACACAAAACAGGATGTGTATATCAACCAGCATCAAAACAACAAAAGTACAGAATGTCTACAGATAAACATTTAGTAACAGCTACATCTAGTGTCATAAATGTGAACAGCAGTCAATCCAGCAAATATAGAGACAAAGCTGGCTGTTGTATATCTCCAACACCCCTTCTCAACAGCTAAGGCTTAGTCTGTTAGGCCCATCTTCTTTGTAAGCCTCGAGTGTCTTTCAGTGGTCAGGGGCTTGGTAAGGATATCTGCTGTCATATCCTCAGTCGGGCAATAAAGTAACTCAAGAAGTTCCTGCTCTTAAAGATCCCTCAGAAAATGGTACTTCACACCAATGTGCTTGGTTTTCGAGCTAACTCTTTCCATCTGCGCAAGTGCAAGACATCCTTGATTGTCCTCAAAGATTCTCTTTGCTTTCATCTGTGGTTGACCCAAGTCTTTTAATAGTTGTCTCAACCATATGAATTCTTGACTTGCCTGTGCTGCTGCAACATACTCTGCTTCAGTAGATGATAGTGTAACAGAAAGTTGTTTTCTACTAGTCCAACAGATAGCACCTCGTGAAGAAACAGGTATCCACTTGTAGATTTTCTGTCACTGGTATCTCCGGCCCAATCGGCATCCACATATCCTGTCAGGGTGCTTTCGTCACTTGTTGGTAACTTTAGCTGGTACTGTAAAGTCCCTTTAAGATAGCGAATGACTCGTTTCACCGCATTCCAGTCCATCTGACTTGGTGTTGAAGTCTTTCTACATAGGATTCCAACTTCTGCTGCAATGTCAGGCCTTGTAGCGGTGCTAATGTACAGTAATTTCCCTATTGCTTTCCTGTACTGAGTGTTAGTTGGTAGTGGCAAATCTTGGCTGTCTATCTTCTTCTGGTACTTGGTTTCCATGGGAGATTTTACTGGTTTTACATCTTCCATTCCAAATGTCTCAATTATTTCTTGTATTTTGTGCTTTTGGTTCAGAAAGAAGCTGCCATCTTCCTCTCTCTCAATCTGAATGCCAAGATAATTATTTATGTTGCCAAGATCTTTGGTCTCAAAATGCTGATTTAGGGTTTGGAGTATTTCTCCTTCATCCCCTTCTTGCTTGAAACAAATCAGAATATCATCCACATAAATGAGTACATAGATCCACCTGTCTGCCAATTTCTTTGTGTATAAACAGGGATCCTGTGTAAGCACTTCATTTATTCTCATATTCCATGCTCTGGCGGATTGCTTTAGACCATATATACTCCTCTGTAGTTTGCATACTAGGTCTGGTATTTGCTCATCTTTGAATCTTGATGGTTGTTCCATGTAGATATCTTCTGCTGACTCGCCATGTAGAAACACTGTTTTTACATCAAAGTGTCTTACTCGCATTTTCCTTATTGTGGATACTGTCAGCAAAGTTCTTATTGTAGCATGTTTGACTACTGGCGCAAATGTCTCATCATAGTCTTCTCCATATTTTTGAGACTATCCCTTGGCTACGAGTCTTGCTTTGTATCGCTCCACTGTGCTATCTGCATTGTATTTTACTTTGAAAGTCCATTTACAACCTATGGCTTTCCTTCCAGGTGGTAGTTCTGTAAGTGTCCATGTTTTAGTGTAATGCATGGATTTTATCTCTTCCTTTGCAGCCTTTATCCATTTACTGGCTTCCCCTTCTGAAAGCTCAGATATGTCTTCCCAAGTTGCAGGTTCATTAGAACTGGCAGTGCTTGCCTTGTATGAGAGACGTACAGGTGGTTTACCTTTATTCTCTCTCATCGAGGGTCTTGGTTCTGTGTGTGAGCTTGGTTGTGTCTGTTCTTCATTACTGACGGATTCTGTGCTCACTTCAACTGTTTGTTCAGAAGTTACAGATGTTGGCTGATCAGTGTCAGTTTTCTCTTCTGTTCTTACTTCCTCTATTGTCATTACATTGTCTCCCAGATCTTCAACAAAAGTTATGCTGTTGCTAATGGTAACCTTGTCAGTTTTGGGATTTAGGATTCTGTAACCCTTAACATTGTCACTGTATCCAACAAAGACACCTTCAAATGCTCTGTTTTGAAGTTTGGTGCGTTTTTCTTCTGGAATGTAGATGAACGCCTTGCATCCAAAAACTCTTAGATGTTTTACACTCGGCTTCTCATTGTGCCACAGTTCATATGGAGTTTTCTCCATTGTTATAGAAAAGAGTCTGTTTTACAAATAAGTGGCTGTCATTACTGCTTCACCCCAATATTTTTGTGGTAATCCAGAGTCTGTCAGCATGCATCTGATCATTTCAGTCAGAGTACTGTTCTTTCTTTCAGCTACCCCGTTTTGCTCTGGTGTGTAGGGGACTGTCTTTTGATGCTCTATTCCATTCTGCTTTAAGTATTCTTGTATTTTATGTCCTGTGAGTTCACCTCCATTGTCACTCCGAAGTATGAGAGATTTTCTCTGAAACTTCTTACTTGCCCTTATTACATAGTCATGTAATTTGTCAAAAACTTCACTCTTGTGTTGCATTAGGTAAGTGACTGTGTATCTTGAATAGTCATCTATGAAAGTCACTATGTACCTGTTGCCTCCATGTGTAGGTGGGTTTAGGGGATCACATACATCACTGTGAACTAGATCAAGAGGTCTTGAAGCTCTATTGTGACTTACTTTAGGAAGTGTTGCTCTTGTAGCTTTGGATTTGATGCAACATTCACATTTAACAATAACTGAACAAGGGGATACTTTTAGATCCTTTGTCAGATTCCTCTTTTGTAGTTCCTGTATGCATTCTGGGTGTCTGTGACCTAAACGCCTTTGCCTCACGTGTATACAGTCATTGTGCTTATAGTGGCCCCTGCCCGTCTGTTTTTCCTGTCCCAGTCCTGATAATCATCTTGTGGTCTCTCTGTAGTGATAGCTTCCCACAAGTCATCCCTGGATAATAGCATTTCCACTTTAAATTTCCATAGCTGATAATTGTCATTGTTCAGCTTGGCCACTGATAGTTCAGGTTCTGAACTACAGGCCATGCTCCCTCCTTTATATATAGGAACAGTCTTACTTCTTCTTACTTCTGTACAGGCAGGGTCGGACTGGGGTGCCTAGGGCCCACCAGTGGGATTGATTCTAGGGGCCCACCCTACTGCCAAATGAAATATCGCCCATCCAGTTTTTGGCATCGCCCATCCAGTTTTTGGCCCTAACTATTAAAATATTAAAATATTTATCCCATACGGTGAACGGCGTAGCGGGGAAAAAAAAATCAAAATGGCCAAATAGCGTTTTTTTCAACACACTGTCTCCTATAAAAATTGAATAAAAAGTGATCAAAACATCAGATCTTTCCCCAAATGGTATCAATAAAAACATCATGTTGTCCCGCATAAAAAGACGCCTTACCCAGCTCCATACATATAAATATGAAAAAGTTACAGGTGACACAATATGGCGACGCAAAAAAAATGTTCTATTTAGCAAAGTTTTTAATTTTTTAAAAGGTATCCAAACATTACAAATACTATATAAATTTGGTATCGCCATGTTCGTACTGACCCGCAGAATACAGGTAACATGTCATTTTTACCACACAGTGAATGCTGTAAAAATTAAACCCATATGAATTTGGCGCAAATGCAGTTTTTCTCCAATTGCACCTGATTCTGAATTTTTTTCCAGTTTCCCAGTACATTGCAAACAATAAGCCATCATGTGACTCTGTGAATTGAAAAATGAAAAAGTTATGGCTCTTGGAATGTGGGGAGGAAAAAATGAAAATGCAAAAACAAAAAATGGCCCGGTCATTAAGGGGTTAAAGGGGTTTTCTAAGGCTGAGTAATTGATGACCTATGCAATCATCAATTAAAAATTGGAAAGGGATCAGCACCTGTTCACGTGACGTGAGTGCTGAAGCCTCTTCAGTACTTACCAAGCATTGCTCCATAGTGACTGTGCTTGGTATCACAGCTCTGCCCATTCACTTGAATGGGACTGAGCTGTGATCAGGCCATGTGATCAATGAACATAATGTCACATGTCCTGTGAAGTAGAAGCAGCACTCAGAGAGGGCCACTCCCTTTTAACCAGCTGAACCACAGGGGGACAAGGTGTCAGACCCCCAACAGATCTCCAATTGATGACATTTCTAAGGATAGGTCAGCAATTAAAAAAAAAAAAGGAAAGCCCTGGAAAATCCCTTTAAGCTAAGCCCCACATGGCGTCCTGCAGCAAAAAAGCTCTGCTGGAAAAACCACGACAGCAACGCATTGCAGTTTTTCCTGCAGCGCTTTTGATAGAAAGTTCACAGAGGTTTCCTCTGTGAACTTTCTACTTTCATTATACCTATAGGGAAACCGCCGGCATTTCCGTAGGTATAATTGACATGCTGCGATTTCCAAAACCACAACGGTTTTGGAAATCGCCGCATGTCTGCAACACGTATATTAACGCAAAGTGGGGATAGGAATTACTAGAATCCCATCCACTTTGCTGTGACTGTAAAACGCCGCTTTTTTTTTCCACGGCGTTTACGCCGCAGGTGAACCGTGGCGTTTACACCACGTGGGGCCCCAGCCTTAAGGACAGAGAAGTGCCCCGACTATGGTTCTTGAAATGTGGTGACACAAGTCCCCACTGACCTACACATCCTGCACCTGAATCCCTTACATGCTCCAGGATTATTACGAGGCCAGAGTCACCGAACTACTACTACTTTATCCATAGGACAGACCATAATGAATCCAGGTTCCCGGTCCTGAGAATGGGGATGTTTTTCTCCCCACAGTGAATTTAGTCTGACTGAATCCAGGGTGAATGTAACCGTGCCCTGCTGGATAGGAAGCATCCATGCCCTCTTTTACTTTAATGGGAGTAACTGAGATAGCCGAAGTCCTGTACTTCACTATCTCAGGCACTTCCAGTCACGTTAATAGGTGCACGGTCGCCTCCCATCCAGCTGGGCACGGCTACATTCAGCCTGGATTCAGTTAGAAGAAAAACACCCCGATTCTGAGGGCTTGATCCTATGGATAACAGATAACTATTCTTCATGGCATAACCCCTTTAAAAAGGTTATCCACCTTCTAATATTCTAGGCTACACTCACACGACAGTGCCCAGCACAGTGTACACCCTAAGAAAATCTGTTTTGAAGGATCCCTCATTGACATGAGTCTATTGAGGGATCCATAAAATCACCAAAAATAGCCGGTTCTATTTCTTTCTTGGATCATTCACACAGATGATTAAAACAATGGTCGTGCGAATAGATCCACTAAAATCTATCGGACCGTGTGCTGCTAATACAACAGCCAGCACACAGCCTTGGAATCCTGTTGTGTGAATGAGCCCTTAGATCTGTGGAAGTCTGACAACCTGGATCCCTGCAGATCAGCAGCACCAGGACAGCGTGACTCCCAGTAATGATTACATACCAGGAGCCACACTGCTCACTCACTGTACAAAGTGTAGCTATGGCTTTTGGTACTGTAGTGCTGCCTCATAGACTTCAATGGAACAGCGATGCAGTACCTAAAGCCACCACTACACTTTATACGGCTAGTGAGCAGCGTGGCTCCTGGTATGGTAACATTACTGAGAGCCATGCTATTCCAATGCAGCTGATCTTCAGGGGGTCCTGCATGTTGGTACCCTGCAGGTGGTATAACAATATTAGAATGTGGATAATCCCTTTAAAGGGGTTGTCCAGGCAAAAATGTATTTTTTAATTAGAGTGGGAGAGGTGAAAAAAAAAAAAAAAAAAAAAACACATTCACCTGTCCCGATGCTCGTGTGTTCCCCAGTCCTGCAGCTCTGTTGGCGCATGTCCCCACCACACATGATTGCTAAGGCCAATCCGCAGCCACGGCGAAGGGACGTCACTATCTGTGACGTCCCTGGGTCCCTTCTGTAGGCCGCTGATTGACCTAAGTAGTCACGTGACGGCCTCAGTGGAAGGGAGCTGGGACATCATAGCCAGAAGACAGCCAAGTAGCAGGATCGAACTGCACTGGGAGGACACTGCAGCATCGGAGACAGGTGAGTACGGTATTTTTTTGTTGTTTTTCACCTCCCCTGGCATAAATTAAAAAAAAAAAAAAAATTAACAACATATTGACAAAATTATATTGTATTGGGGGTTGGTTAAAAAGGTTATATCTGCCATATAAATAAATAAGCCGTGTTAAATCAGCCCCATAGTATATACACTGTATGAATAGGATGCATGACATTAAATAGGATGCATGACATTTTTTTTTTTTTTAACATCATGCATCCTATTTGTACAGTGTAAATACTATTTATTTATTTTTCTTACTTATATAGCGCCATCATATTCCGCAGCGCTTTACAGAAATTGCCAGTCACTGTCCCATATAGGGCTTACAATCTACATATGACTGTCAATGTCTGTAAAGTGCTGCGGAATATGATGGCGCTATACAAGTAAGCGGAATAAATAAATAAATGGAGCTGATATAACACAGCTTGTGTGCTAAAAAAAAGTGATGTACAAGCCATTAAAAAAGTAACAATTATTTTGCGCAAGTGAAAATTTTTGCAAAAAAAAAAGACTTTTTGAGTTTTTCACCACTTTTCTGGCCCTGTCATTTTATCATCATTTACTTCAGTTTTCTAGTGTTAATGATCCCAGAGATCTACATCAGCAAGGAGCTGGTGTGGAGTTCTGTTTAGGTGCACGGACTCCAGAAGACGCGACTAATTTATGTGCGCACCTCATTATAAATTAGGCGCAGAACTCCGGCAGGTGGAAAACATTGTTTTTGATGAATAAGCCGTGACTCCCGTCATGTGGATCATCGTGTCGCCTTGTAACCCCTTCACTCATGTTAGTGAATGGAGTCGCATTGCAACCTGAGGGTCCCAATGCGACTCCATGCACTAACGTGTGAAAGAGTCCCAAGGTTTCCACGGCGATCTTTGGTTCCATGATGGAAGTTGTACTGTAGCTGTAGCCTTATGTTAGGTTCACATCTGTGGCAAGCTCTATGTCATACAGGTCCGCCATGGGACCCGAATGACAGAGGCGGACTGTTAACATGGCGGTTACACACAGACACCGGCAGACCCCATTATAATGAGGTCCGCCGGTGTCCGCCATATTCAAACTGAAAGTGATGGACAGAAAAGTCCTCAGCGGTTTCTGCAACTTAGGTATTGTTATGCTGGATAACAGTACAATGGAATATTCGTTTTTTTTTTGTTGTTTTTTTTTGTGGGGGGGGGGACTACAACTCTCAACAGATCCAGAGCATCTGGAGCTGCTGGGGGTTGTAGTTCTCAGAGGGGTCAGTGAAGCTGAAAGATTTGGGGGCAAAATAGGGGGGAAAGTTGTTTTGTGTGTGTGGTAACTTGTACTTACCTTCACACTGTTGTTCTGGACTCCTCTGCTGAATCCCGCCGCCGCGCACAGCGTTATGACGTCATTGATGCGTGCAGCAATGCGCTGCAATTTGATTGGCTCCAGCAGCTGTCAATCAGGATGCAGGCTTCAGGAGGCGGGCCCATGACAAGGTAGGGACAGTCTCCCGCCGCTGCGCTCCGCCGGCAGCGGCCATCTTTATGGTAGTAAAGTCCGGCCCCTGACCATTACTAATCCACATTTTGTCAATGTAATTGCATTGGTCAGGGGCCTGATCGGGCCCCTGACCATCCAGATCGGGCCCCTGACCAATGCATTTACATTGGTAAAATGTGGACTAATAGTCGGGGCTCGGGGCCCACCGGGGGATTCACCGTTTCCCCGGTGGGCCAGTCCGACCCTGTGTACAGGAGATGTCTCTGTGGAAGCTTCCTTATGTCGATCTCTGCATCTGTCTTCCATTCTGGACTTCACTCTGCCTGAGTCGCTTCTGTTTACTGGGGTTTATCCGGTTACTGAGGCTTCATTTGATCACTGGAGCTTCATTTGATCACTGGGGATTCATTTGATCACTGGAGATTCATTTGATCACTGGAGCTTCATTTGATCACTGGGGAGTCATTTGATCACTGGGCCCATAACACGTTGTAGAGTGCAATTGCTGGATGTGGCAGAGTCAAAACCAGATAGACAGTTGTATATAACAGGAACAAACTTTTAGTGAAACATGAGTGCAGTAAGAGAAGATCACCTCACATGGTGAATAACAGATCTAGTTCAGCACACACACTCTAACAAAACAGGTTGTGTATATCAACCAGCATCAAAACAACAAAAGTACAGAGTGTCTACAGATAAACATTTAGTAACAGCTACATCTAGTGTCATAAATGTGAACTGCAGTCAATCCAGCAAATATAGAGACAAAGCTGGCTGTTGTATAGCTCCAACAATACACGCGTCTCTCCAACAGTCAGACACAAACACACCTCAAAACGGGTAATGGGTTCATAGAGCAACACAAAGTAACCTTAAATTTAACAATTTTACAATTGTGTCATTAACAAATGACATAAATTTAAGCAAACAGCCTTAAATAAATGGGAGAAGAAACAGAATAATACTTAAGAGTCTTTCCAGGAAGCTTGGGGATTCTCTGATCGAAATGGACACACCCAGCTCTCTTAGCTGGCTTCCACATATGTGACATCAGTTGTAAGGTATCATAGTCTCTTAAGGCTTGTGTTTAGCCACACCTCCCTGCCTCCCTCCTCTTACTGTTTGAGATAGGGAATCAGCAGACTCATCTTTATCTGGGAAAGAGGGCTTTCTTTCTTTTCCTTGGAAAGCTGTGTCCCAACTGGAGGTTATCCCAGGTTCACAATACCCTCCTCTGTACCTGCTTGATCAAAAAGTCATAAAACAATAAACCAGCTTCTGTTTGTGCACAACCAGGAAAAGTAATTTCACCTCTGACCCCTTCCCCTTTGTATACACACATACAACTGAGGTGTATTGATAACACAAACATAAACAAAACATTTCACACTAAAAATATACAAAAAAAAAAAAAAAAAAAAAATATATATATATATATATATATACACTGTATATGACAGCTCGTGCAAGGTAAATGGTGATCAAATAGACCGCTATGAATAGAGGAAGATAACAGCACTAGGAGGCGCTTGTTCCTGCCTAGAATTTGTTTGATCGGTCGCCAAAATGACAGTATGATCAGTACCTCATTCAGAATAAATCAGGAAGCATATCAAAATTTGTACAAAAAGAAAGTATACAAAAAGAAAAGATGTAAGCGGTTTAAGTATAATCATTTATAAAGGTGGAGATTAAGTGGAAATATCAACTAATAGGGGAGGGGGTAGGAGAGTGGGACGAAAGGGGAAAAGAAAGCGAAGGAAGGAAAGGATAAACAAATACTAGGGGACAAGGATGGAGTTAAAATCCCGAGAAAAGGGTAGGGAGAGGGGGAGGACATGGAGAAGGGTTGGGTGAAAAATAAATAACAATCATTTCATGCCTCCAAAAGAAGTTATTAATATGACTCTCAGTCAGCTTCCTCTCACCATACCGTCATTACAAAAAAACAGCCAAAATAGAGCTGCTCATTTAGACTGAGTGGACTACATGTTTGCAATTCAAAAATCCATCTTGTCTCATGCTGCAAAATAACTCTGTCCCAATCCCCTCCTCTCTTAAGGGGTAGAATACGATCAATTCCCATAAAGAGCACACAGCTACAATCTCCATTATGACAGTCATTGACATGTCTAGCAATGGGTGTATTCCTTCTGAGTTCTATGTCCCTGAGATGGTCACCTACTCTCCTACGCAATTCACGTCGCGTCTTACCGATATATATCTTTGTGCAGCAGCAGGTCATTTTAAGAAGGATCTCTTTCATTTCAAAGGATAGGTAACTGTTGGATCTGAGGCAAGTATTTCATACGAAGACCTATCAGACAAAAGGCGGACACATGTCATGATAGTCTTTGGTGTCCATAACTACTTTGTTACCGCCTTTGTTTCAGTTTCCTCTCTATTACAGTTATGGTGTAAACTTGTTCCCTTAATGTCCCTCAGGTCCTGTGTTACCAACTCCAAAAATACATCAAGGAGATGTCACCCTGTGGAGGCATTTTATTGCTTTTGTTTTGAAAATTAGTAAAGGGACCCCGGACTGTATTAGATAAACTATCTTCAAGACCATGTAATAACCTGACGTCTTCTAAGAGGTCATCAGGAATCCCCAATTCAAGACAAGTACGTTGTTGTTACAGAAAAAATCTCTGCCATTTCAACTTTCTTACAAATAAATTTACATCTTTCACCATACCAAAGGTATCAAAATCAGAAGTAGGAACAAAAGACAAGCCTTTACTTAGACTAGCCATCTCGGCCGAGTTTAACAATTTAGAAGAGATGTTTACTATCTGGTTACTTGAACCCGAATTAAAGTTGACGCTATTGGGGTTGAAGGGGGTGGTACCGGGTTCCGCTTCTCAGGTGGTACGTTTGCTCTAAAAAATCCCTCCCTGGAGGGTTACCTCCTCGGCCTCCCTCTCAGGTCTAGGTATAGGCATTTTCCTCTTCTCCATTGCTGGCGGTATCAGTTTCAGAGGCCAGTAAGGTATATGTCTCTTCTGCTGAATACTTTCTTTGGAACGATTGGGAGCTTTGGGACATTTGGTATTTGTTGTGTTTTTACACGTGTTTAGAAACTATATTTATTGAAATATACCACTCATTTGCGGCAGGACGTGCACAAAAAGATGGCTTGTGTGGTAAAAAAAGGTTGTATTGATTCTATCTAAAATGTAACTATAAATATATATACAGTGGGGAAAAAAAGTATTTAGTCAGCCACCAATTGTGCAAGTTCTCCCACTTAAAAAGATGAGGCCGGCCTGTAATTGACATAGGTAGAACTCAACTATGAGAAAACAAATCCAGAAAATCACATTGTCTGATTTTTAAAGAATGTATTTGCAAATTATGGTGAAAAATAAGTATTTGGTCAATAACAAAAGTTCATCTCAATATTTTGTTATATATCCTTTGTTGGCAATGACAGAAGTCAAACATTTTCTGTAAGTCTTCACAAGGTTGGCATACACTGTTGCTGGTATGTTGGCCCATTCCTCCATGCAGATCTCCTATAGAGCAGTGATGTTTTTGGGCTGTCGCTGGGCAACACGGACTTTCAACTCCCTCCAAAGGTTTTCTATGGGGTTGAGATCTGGAGACTGGCTAGGCCACTCCAGGACCTTGAAATGCTTCTTATGAAGCCACTCCTTCGTTGCCCTGGTGGTGTGCTTGGGATCATTGTCATGCTTAAAGACCCAGCCACGTTTCATCTCCAATGCCCTTGCTGATGGAAGGAGGTTTGCACTCAAAATCTCACAATACATGGCCCCATTCATTCTTTCATGTACACGGATCAGTCGTCCTGGTCCCTTTGCAGAGAAACAGCCCCAAAGCATGATGTTGCCACCCCCATGCTTCACAGTAGGTATGCTGTTCTTTGGATGCAAGTCAGCATTCACTCTCCGCCAAACACGACGAGTTGTGTTTCTACCAAACAGTTTTAATTTGGTTTCATCTGACCATATGACATTCTCCCAATACTCTTCTGGAACATCCAAATGCTCTCTAGCAAATTTCAGACGGGCTTAAGCAGGGGGACACGTCTGGCACTGCAGGATCTGAGTCCCTGGCGGCGTGATGTGTTACTGACGGTAGCCTTTGTTACGTTAGTCCCAACTCTCTGCAGGTCATTCACTAGGTCCCCCCGTGTGGTTCATGGATTTTTGCTCACCGTTCTTGTGATCATTTTGACCCCACGGGGTGAGATCTTGCGTGGAGCCCCTGATTGAGGGAGATTATCAGTGGTCTTGTATCTCTTCCATTTTCTAATTATTGCTCCCACAGTTGATTTCTTCACACCAAGCTGCTTGCCTATTGCAGATTCAGTCTTCCCAGCCTGATGCAGGTCTACAATTTTGTTTCTGGTGTCCTTCCACAGCTCTTTGGTCTTCACCATAGTGGAGTTTGGAGTGTGACTGTTTGAGGTTGTGGACAGGTGTCTTTTATACTGATAACAATTTCAAACAGGTGCCATTACTACAGGTAATGAGTGGAGAACAGAGAAGCCTCTTAAAGAAGAAGTTACAGGTCTGTGAGTGCCAGAAATCTTGCTTGTTTGTAGGTGATCAAATACTTATTTTCCGCCATAATTTGCAAATAAATTCTTAAAAAATCAGACAATGTGATTTTCTAGATACGTTTTCTCATTTTGTCTCTCATAGTTGAGGTCTACCTATGATGACAATTACAGGCCTCTCTCATCTTTTTAAGTGGGAGAACTTGCACAATTGGTGGCTGACTAAATACTTTTTTTCCCCACTGTATAGATATATATATATATATATATATATATATATATATATATACAGTGCCTTGTGAAAGTATTCGGCCCCCTTGAACATTTCAACCTTTTGCCACATTTCAACAACAAGTGGGAAGCAATCGTGAAGTGGAACGAAATTTATTGGATATTTTAAACTTTTGTAAAAAATAAAAAACTGAAAAGTGGGGCGTGCCAAATTATTCGGCCCCCTTAAATTAATACTTTGTAACGCCACCTTTTTCTGCGATTACAGCTGCAAGTCGCTTGGGGTATGTCTTTATCAGTTTTGCACATCGAGAGACTGAAATTCTTGTCCATTCTTCCTCGGAAAACAGCTCGAGCTCAGTGAGGTTGGATTGAGAGCGTTTGTGAACAGCAGTTTTCAGCTCTTTCCACAGATTCTCGATTGGATTCAGGTCTGGACTTTGACTTGGCCATTCTAACACCTGGATACAATTATTTGTGAACCATTCCATTGTAGATTTGGCTTTATGTTTGGGATCATTGTCTTGTTGGAAGATAAATCTCCGTCCCAGTCTCAGGTCTTTTGCAGACTCCAACAGGTTTTCTTCCAGAATGGTCCTGTATTTGGCTCCATCCATCTTCCCATCAATTTTAACCATCTTCCCTGTCCCTGCTGAAGAAAAGCAGGCCCAAACCATGATGCTGACACCACCATGTTTGACATTGGGGATGGTGTGTTCAGGGTGATGAGCTGTGTTGCTTTTACGCCAAACATATCGTTTTGCATTGTGGCCAAAAAGTTCGATTTTGGTTTCATCTGAGCAGAGCACCTTCTTCCACATGTTTGGTGTGTCTCCCAGGTGGCTTGTGGCAAACTTTAAACGAGACTTTTTATGGATATCTTTGAGAAATGGCTTTCTTCTTGCCACTCTTCCATAAAGGCCAGATTTGTGCAGTGTACGACTGATTGTTGTCCTATGGACAGACATTCCCACCTCAGCTGTAGATCTCTGCTGTTCATCCAGAGTAATCTTGGGCCTCTTGGCTGCATCTCTGATCAGTCTTCTCCTTGTTTGAGATGAAAGTTTAGAGGGACGGCCGGGTCTTGGTAGATTTGCAGTGGTCTGATACTCCTTCCATTTCAATATGATCGTTTGCACAGTGCTCCGTGGGATGTTTAAAGTTTGGGAAATCTTTTTGTATCCAAATCCGGCTTTAAACTTCTCCACAACAGTATCACGGACCTGCCTGGTGTGTTCCTTGGTCTTCATGATACTCTCTGCACTTTAAACAGAACCCTGAGACTATCACAGAGCAGGTGCATTTATACGGAGACTTGATTACACACAGGTGGATTATATTTATCATCATCAGTCATTTAGGACAACATTGGATCATTCAGAGATCCTCACTGAACTTCTGGAGTGAGTTTGCTGCACTGAAAGTAAAGAGGCCAAATAATATTGCACGCCCCACTTTTCAGTTTTTTATTTTTTACAAAAGTTTAAAATAACCAATAAATTTAGTTCCACTTCACAATTGTGTCCCACTTGTTGTTGATTCTTCACCAAAAATTAAAATTTTATATCCTTATGTTTGAAGCCTGAAATGTGGCAAAAGGTTGAAAAGTTCAAGGGGGCCGAATACTTTCGCAAGGCACTGTATATATATATATAAAGAGAGAGAGAGAGAGAGAGAGAGAGAGAGAGACACACACACTTCTATCTATATATACAGTATATATATATAGCAACTGATTTAACTGATACTATTAGATAAAAAAAAAAAAAACCTGCGCCAAAATTTTTCAGCATACTGTAGATGCGATTAATAACGTGTATGTCACTGACCAGCGCTCAGTGGCGGCAGGACCAGCACATAAAGATGGCTTGTGCAGAAAAAACAGGATGCATTGACTCTAGCTAAAATTTAACTATATACATTTGTGCTAAAAAGTTTACATACCCTGGCAATTTTTTTATTTTTTTTTTGGCCTTTTTTCAGAGAATATGAATGATAACACAAAAACTTTTTCTACACTCATGGTTAGTTGTTGGTTGAAGCCATTTATTGTCAAACTTCTGTGTTTTCTCTTTTTAAATCATAATAACAACCAAAAACATCAAAATGACCCTGTTCAAAAGTTTACATACCCTGGTGATTTTGGCCTGATAACATGTCCAGAAGTTGACACAAAGGGGTTTGAATAGCTACTAAAGGTAACATCCTCACCTGTGACCTGTTTGCTTGTAATCAGTGTGTGTGCATAAAAGCTGAGAGAGTTTCTGGGATCCAGACAGACTGTTGCATCTTTCCTCCAGCCACTGACATTTCTGGATTGTGAGTCATGGGCAAAGCAAAAGAATTGTCCACGGATCAATGGGAAAAGGTAGTTGAACTGTATAAAACAGGAAAGGGATACAAAAAGATATCCAAGGAATTGATAATGCCAGTCAGCAGTGTTCAAACTGTGATTAACAAATAGAAACTCAGGGGCTCTGTAAAAACCAAACCATGGTCAGGTAGACCAACCAAAATTTCAGCCACAACTGCCCGGAAAATTGTTTGGGATGCAAAGAAAAACCCACACATAACATCAGCTGAAATACAGGACTCTCTGAAAACTATCGGTGTGACTGTTTCAAGATGCACAATAAGGAGGCACTTGAAGAAAAATGGGCTATATGGTCGAGTTGCCAGAAGAAAGCATTATTGCGCAAATGCCACAAAGAATCTTGCCTTCAATACGCCAAACAACACAGAGACAAGCCTCAAAACTTCTGGAACAAGGTAATTTGGAGTGATGAGACAAAAATCAAACTTTTTGGCCACAGCCATAAACGTTACATTTGGAGAGGTGTCAACAAGGCCTATGATGTAAGGAACACCATTCCTACTGTAAAGCACGGAGGTGGATCACTGATGATGTGGGGATGTGTGAGCTTCAAAGGCACAGGAAACTTGGTCAAAGATGAAGGAAAGATGAATGCAGCACGTTATCAGCAAATACTGGAGGCAAATTTGCACTCATCAGCCAGGAAGCTGCGCATGGGACGTACTTGGACGTTCCACCATGACAACGATCCAAAACACAAGGCCAAGTCAACCTGTCATTGGCTACAGCATAAGAAAGTGAAGGTTCTGGAGTTGCCATCTCAGTCTCCTGACCTGAATATCATTGAGCCACTCTGGGGAGATCTCAAGCACGCAGTGCATGCAAAACAGCCCAGGAATTTACAGGAACTGGAGACTTTTTACCAAGAAGAATGGGCAGTTTTACCATCTGAGAAAATAAAAAGCCTCATCCACAACTACCACAAAAGACTTCAAGCTGTCATTGATGTTAGAGGGGGCAATACACGGTATTCAGAACTAGGGTGTGTGTGATTTTTGGTTGTCATTATGATTTAAAAAGAGAAAACACAGAAGTTTGACAATAAATGGCTTCTACCAACCACTAACCATGAGTGGAGAAAAAATTTTTGTGTTATCATTCATATTCTCTGAAAAAAGGCCAAAAAAACAAAAAATCTGCCAAAGTATGTAAACTTTTTAGCACAACTGTACTGTATATAAAGAAAGACTATCTATCTACCGATCTATCTATAGCAACTGATTCTAACTACTATTAAAAAAAAAGCTTGCAGCAAAAAAATTGAGCACAGATGCGATCAGTAACATACAGTCATATGAAAAAGTTTGGGCACCCCTATTAATCTTAATCATTTTTAGTTCTAAATATTTGGGTGTTTGCAACAGCCATTTCAATTTGATATATCTAATAACTGATGGACACAGTAATATTTCAGGATTGAAATGAGGTTTATTGTACTAACAGAAAATGTGCAATATGCATTAAACCAAAATTTGACCGATGCAAAAATTTGGGTACCCTTATCATTTTATTGATTTGAATACTCCTAACTACTTTTTACTGACTTACTGAAGCACAAAATTGGTTTTGTAACCTCACTGAGCTTTGAACTTCATAGCCAGGTGTATCCAATCATGAGAAAAGGTATTTAAGGTGGCCAATTGCAAGTTGTTCTCCTATTTGAATCTCCTCTGAAGAGTGGCATCATGGGCTCCTCAAAACAACTCTCAAATGATCTGAAAACAAAGATTGTTCAACATAGTTGTTCAGGGGAAGGATACAAAAAGTTGTCTCAGAGATTTAACCTGTCAGTTTCCACTGTGAGGAACATAGTAAGGAAATGGAAGACCACAGGGACAGTTCTTGCTAAGCCCAGAAGTGGCAGGCCAAGAAAAATAACAGAAAGGCAGAGAAGAAGAATGGTGAGAACAGTCAAGGACAATCCACAGACCACCTCCAAAGAGCTGCAGCATCATCTTGCTGCAGATGGTATCACTGTGCATCGGTCAACAATACAGCACACTTTGCACAAGGAGAAGCTGTATGGGAGAGTGATGCGAAAGAAGCCGTTTCTGAAAGCACGCCACAAACAGAGTCGCCTGAGGTATGCAAAAGCACATTTGGACAAGCCAGCTTCATTTTGGAAGAAGGTCCTGTGGACTGATGAAACAAAGATTGAGTTGTTTGGTCATACAAAAAGGCGTTATGCATGGTGTCAAAAAAACACAGCATTCCAAGAAAAACACTTGCTACCCACTGTAAAATTTGGTGGAGGTTCCATCATGCTTTGGGGCTGTGTGGCCGGCCAATGCCGGCTCCGGGAATCTTGTTAAAGTTGAGGGTCGCATAGATTCAACTCAGTATCAGCAGATTCTTGAGAATAATGTACAAGAATCAGTAACGAATTTGAAGTTACGCGGGGGATGGATATTTCAGCAAGACAATGATCCAAAACACAGCTCCAAATCTACTCAGGCATTCATGCAGAGGAACAATTACAATGTTCTGGAATGGCCATCCCAGTCCCCAGACCTGAATATCATTGAACATCTGTGGGATCATTTGAAGCGGGCTGTCCATGCTCGGCGACCATCAAACTTAACTGAACTGGAATTGTTTTGTAAAGAGGAATGGTCAAAAATACCTTCATCCAGGATCCAGGAACTGATTAAAAGCTACAGGAAGCGACTAGAGGCTGTTATTTTTGCAAAAGGAGGATCTACTAAATATTAATGTCACTTTTCTGTTGAGGTGCCCATACTTTTGCACCGGTCAAATTTTGGTTTAATGCATATTGCACATTTTCTGTTAGTACAATAAACCTCATTTCAATCCTGAAATATTACTGTGTCCATCAGTTATTAGATATATCAAATTGAAATGGCTGTTGCAAACACCCAAATATTTAGAACTAAAAATGATTAAGATTAATAGGGGTGCCCAAACTTTTTCATATGACTGTATATGTCACTGACCAGAGCTGTGGTGACAGGATGTGCACAAAAAAAGAGGCTTGTGCTGTGATTCTAGCTAAAATTTAGCTAGGGGGGGGGGGAAGGTTCCCCAAAAAAGTGTGGTTTGTAAGGGGTTAAAAAAACATCAGCCAAGTGCGGGGGAGACTCTGCACAGACGGAAGGGATGGATAGAGGGTGGCAGAGGAAGATGGACAGAGGAAGATGGATGGTGGCAGAGGAGGATGGACGGTGGCAGAGGCGATTCAGGTAGGCAGGCACAGTGTCTTCTCTGCTCACAATCACAATGGGAGTGACGTGAGCAGAGCAGTGACTGTTAGTTTGCACTGCCCTGTGCGGCTGCAATTGGTTGGTCTGTAAAGACTGACTAATTGCAGCGATCAGAGGGGTGGCTCCACTACACGCCCCCTGATACTCTGTAAAGATGCATAAAGGTTAACACTCTGATGAGCTATCGAAGACTAAAGTGCCGACATACTTGCATGTTTGTGTACAAGGGCCCTCTTCCATTTGTGTTCTCCTGGTCCCACTTCTGACTTTTGCATATTATCATTATTTTATTATCAATATTTATTTTATTGATTCTATAGCTCTGTACAAATGAAAAGGCTTTATATACTGTATATAACATATTACAAAAGCGGGCACAATACACACACACTAATTTAGTGATTGACTGGTACAAAGGGAGAGAAACCCCTTGCCACAAGAGCTTACAATCTGTGTAGGGGCTTTAATAACTGTGTTAAAAACTGCACCAAATCTTCATCTAAACTGAATGTGTAAATCCATCCATCTCCTTCTTTTGTATTCACTTGTTTTGGTCAAAGCTATATAAAAGGTTACCTGTTCAGGTTAACCAAAATAGGAATGGTGAAGCAATACTTTGAAGTGCAGTTGTAAGATATTCTGCTTTTGCTCACTTGGAGAATGGAGGTCTTTCCAGCATAGCTGCTCTCCCGTGGTGCAGAATCACATCATGTGCTTAATAATACATAGTAATAATAGTCCAATAAGTCAGACAAGTAATAAAACTATTAATCCAAACCTGTGAAACTGGAATAGTAACTCAGTGAGACTATTGTATTCAGAATAATCATCCTACACAAGGAAAAATGCTTCATGTTTAAACCTCTCTTAACCACGTTTAGCAATGCCACAGACAATCCCGCACCACAAGGAATTGATGGTACATAGAGGGATCTTTAAGGAAGCAGTAAATCTATGAGACTGGCAGCTTATTCTTGTAATCATTTCAGAGTAACAAACACAATTCACTGTATCCAGTTTAATTGGTTCCCAAGATGCTATCATATAAAATGCTGTTGTTTCTCCGGTGCCATGCCCTGCACTTTATATGATTGTTTTCTAGAGAAACATAAAATCATTTTTGCACATTGGGGATGTGAGTACATAAAAATAGAATCTTATATTTTATGCTTCTCTAGAAGTTATCCTGTATGGCAGCATTTCTGCTGGAGATGTAGATTACCAATTGCACTTCATTTCAGGGACAGTGATAAATTGAATATGACAAATGGAAAAATAGAACTAAAAGTGCAATAATCAAATGGTACATAGACTGTACAATATTGTTTGATAACGCCTTTCACTTGTGGAACCCCTTCAATGTTTATTGTGAGTCACTAAAATTATTTATTTCTACTAACAGATACACAAAGGTTTCTTGACTTTATTCTCACATTAAGAGGCATAGTAAGCTTAGTGGTTTCAGCCATAAAATAAGGTACACTAGTCTTAGTTGTTTCAACACAATTTCATTATGTTGAGAACAAGTAAATGAATATCACTAATCAGCTTGTAAAAAAAAAAAGATCTTTTGTAAACTGTTACACATCTCAACTATGTTACTTTACATAGACTCACACCAAGTTCTCAGTATCTACCATATATCTTGGACACAAAACCTCTCAGGCCCCCGATTTAATGACTCTATTTCTCTGTTACAGTTCGCTGCCTCTAAAGGGTCCCCTAGAATACCGTGATGCAATCTCACCATGGGACAAAAAAATGCTTATCTTTCTGTCCTCACCACACTCAATCTTGTTCAGTCCATTTCAGGACTTTACTGTAGGTATCACAAATGCCCACAAAGACAAGGATCTTCCTTATTTCTCCAATGGGACCTAAATACACCCTCTCTGGGTTTCAACATGACATAAATAACTATACATAACTAATCATAACTAAATATAAATATTATTTTTAACACTTGGATGAAAATACTTTGCACTCAATAACCACATCACCAAATACTCAATTTCATTCTTTAAAATGCTTTTCCAGGCCTTTACTACAGCCGTCTTCAGTTACTGTTTGTTTTAGATCTTTGGTTTTGTCTTCAATAATTTCTAAGCATTTTGTTAGGTTGAGGTCAGGTGACTCTTTAAAGAACATTCCATTTCTTTGCCTTAAGAAACTTTTGACATTGCTTTCCAGCGGGATATCTGCAGGGATATAATGTAGCACCTGACTGTTCCTTCACTAGAACTCACTGGCATTCTATACTGTCTTGGGGGAAAAAAAAAACAATAGCTTCCTGGCCTATGACCTCAGGATCTGTGATTAAGTTTAGTAATGTATCTGTTTCTCCTTTTTTTTTCCCTTTTCTCAGTGTTTGATACGCATTCTTTCAGAATTCATACATATCTTATATACTTGAATCTTGATGTGCCCTTTCTTCGTTCTTTTGTAGATTTATTGTTTGGTTTAGCTTTGACATGTTTTCTGCCATTCTGCAGAAAGAAAATATATCTCACCTCTAAGCACAGAGTATCTATGATCACACTGAGTTAAAGAATATCATATTTATGGAATGGAGCATAGAACATAACAGCTCATTTAAGACCAGAGATGGGTAAATCTCTCAACATTTCTTTTGTTTCGGGTTGAACAAGTTCAATACGAAGCACAGCTTAAATTGGCTTCAAACACATCTAGAACACTCCCATGGCTCCTAGGAATCTATCTGTCTATCTATCTATCTATCTATCTATCTATCTGTCTGTCTATCTATCTATCTATTTATCCAAGTTTTAGGTCTTTAAGGAAAACACAGCCGAAATTATGTCAAAGTGAACATGATATGTACAGTGGGGAAAAAAGTATTTAGTCAGCCACCAATTGTGCAAGTTCTCCCACTTAAAAAGATGAGAGAGGCCTGTAATTGACATCATAGGTAGACCTCAACTATGAGAGACAAAATGAGAAAACATATCTAGAAAATCACATTGTCTGATTTTTTAAGAATTTATTTGCAAATTATGGTGGAAAATAAGTACCGTATATACTGGCGTATAAGACGACTTTTTAACCCCTTAAAATAATGGCTACAGTGGGGGGTCGTCTTATACGCCGGATATACGGGGGCCGCACTGTGTGAGGTGTTTTTTTCCCCGTCAGCGCGTAGAGAGCCGCTTCCTGGGACCGCCGCGCATGCGCGGCAATCCGCCTCTCACAGTCATTAGAAGAGGCTTAGTACGCACTGACGGGGCGGCGCGCTGTATGCTAATGCAGCCGCCCCGTCACAGCGGTCGGCGTCACAGAGCTGGGGGTCACAGGCGGCACTTACAGAAGCATGTCGGATCTTCATTAATATCACAGCATGGATGCGAGGGGAAAGCTGGCGGTGCAGTAACGCCAGATTCCCCTCGCATCCATGCTGTGATATTAATGAAGAGCTTAGCTTTACCGTACATGTTTGAAACAACCTTATGTTTATAAGTGACAGTTTTGCTGCTATATACAGTACCTGCATGTCATATGCATTTGAATTAAAATTAACATGTTGAAATCAAAGCAGACTTTTTTTTCATTTGGGAGAGGGGTAGTCTTATACAGTGAGTATATACCAAATTCTATATTTTTAGGGCAGAAGTTGGGGGTCGTCTTATACGCCCAGTCGTCTTATACGCCGGCATATACGGTATTTGGTCACCTACAAACAAGCAAGATTTCTGGCTCTCACAGACCTGTAACTTCTTCTTTAAGAGGCTCCTCTGTCCTCCACTCATTACCTGTAGTAATGGCACCTGTTTGAAATTGTTATCAGTATAAAAGACACCTGTCCACAACCTCAAACAGTCACACTCCAAACTCCACTATGGTGAAGACCAAAGAGCTGTGGAAGGACACCAGAAACAAAATTGTAGACCTGCACCAGGATGGGAACACTGAATCTGCAATAGGCAAACAGCTTGTTGTGAAGAAATCGACTGTGGGAGCAATAATTAGAAAATGGAAGACATACAAGACCAATGATAATCTCCCTTGATCAGGGGCTCCACGCAAGATCTCACCCCGTGGGGTCAAAATGATCACACGAACGGTGAGCAAAAATACCAGAACCACACAAGGGGACCTAGTGAATGACCTGTAGAAAGCTGGGACTAACGTAACAAAGGCTTCTGTCAGTAGCACACTACGCGCCAGGGACTCAGATCCTGCAGTGCCAGACGTGTCCCCCTGCTTAAGCCAGTACATATCCAGGCCCGTCTGAAGTTTGCTAGAGAGCATTTGGATGTTCCAGAAGAGTATTGGGAGAATGTCATATGGTCAGATGAAACCAAAGTAGAACTGTTTGGTAGAAACACAACTCGTCGTGTTTGGAGGAGAGTAAATGCTGAGTTGCATCCAAAGAACAGCATACCTACTGTGAAGCATGGGGGTGGCAACATCATGCTTTGGGGCTGTTTCTCTGCAAAGGGACCAGGACGACTGATCCGTGTACATGAAAGAATGAATGGGGCCCTGTATCGTGAAATTTTGAGTGCAAACCTCCTTCCATCAGCAAGGGCATTGAAGATGAAACGTGGCTGGGTCTTTCAGCATGACAATGATCCCAAGCACACCGCCAGGGCAATGAAGGAGTGGCTTCATAAGAAGCATTTCAAGGTCCTGGAGTGGCCTAGCCAGTCTCCAGATCTCAACCCCATAGAAAACCTTTGGAGGGAGTTGAAAGTCCGTGTTGCCCAGCGAAAGCCCCAAAACATCACTGTGCTATAGTAGATCTGCATGGAGGAATGGGCCACCATACCAGCAACAGTGTGTGCCAATCTTGTGAAGACTTACAGAAAACGTTTGACCTCTGTCATTGCCAAGAAAGGATATATAACAAAGTATTGAGATGAACTTTTGTTATTGACCAAATACTTATTTTTCACCATAATTTGCAAATAAATTCGTTAAAAATCAGACAATGTGATTTTCTGGATTTGTTTTCTCATTTTGTCTCTCATAGTTGAGGTCTACCTATGATGTCAATTACAGGCCTCTCTCATCTTTTTAAGTGGGAGAACTTGCACAATTGGTGGATGACTAAATACTTTTTTCCCCACTGTATGTCTATGGAAAAACGGTGATAACTATGCACTGTGCTGACACTCCGTTTTACACATTTTCACATTTAAAATGATCCAACAATTACCCTTGTCTTGGAAAAAGGTTCTTTCCTATGGTTTTTTTCTTTGGGTTATTCACATAATTTTTGTGTCCTTTTTAGTTGATAAATAGTGCTTTATTTTTATGTTGTTTTTATTTTTCCATGTTTTTTTCTTTATTTTAATATCCATGAAAATGTAAACATAAAAGGTGGGAAAATTGGCAACAATTCTGACACTGTATGTTTGTCTTCTTTGTTTTTTCTTCCAAAAAGTATTTCAAGAATAATAGCAAAGTACTAAAGGCACTAATAGGGTGATCAGAGAGTATTAGACTAGAATTGCATCAGTCAGCTTGTTTTTTTTGCCATTACAATTAGAGATGAATGAAGTATTCAAAAATGCGATTTGGCAACTTCGCCGAATTTCGCGATACGATTCTATTCAATCCGAATTAAATTGCAGCAAATCTCATAAGAAAAACAGCTATTTATTGGCTGCAGAGAGCTGGGTGGGCGGGTGGGCATCAAAATGGTGAAACCCCTTGGAGGGTATCCAAGGAGTTAAAACCCCCGATTGGTTATGGAGCAGGGTGTTAGCTGTCAGTAGCTGAGCTAGCTAAACAGGTTCATACCCTGACTGAGGCTGCTGCATCTTCCCCGGTTGTTTCTGCCCCTTTTAGGGTTAAGATGTTACTCCCGGATCGTTTCTTGGGGCACCAAGAAAAATATGAGACTTTCCAGGAGTCTTGTTGCCTGTATTTTCGGTTTAACCCTCATGCATCCCAGGCCCAAATGGTGGGAGTAGTTATATCCCTCCTACAGGGAGATCCACAAGCTTGGGCCCTTAAACTCCCAACTGGGGCTGAGGAGTGGTCTGATTTTGAAAAAAAATTTTTTTGTCCCTGTGGTCTATCTATGCTGAGCCAGACCACACTGGGCTTGCGGAATCGCAACTTCTCACCATGCCGCAGGGCAAACGCTCTGCCGAGGAGTACTGCTCAGAATTTCGTAAGTGCAGTGTAACTGCAAGTTGGTGTGAGTCGGCTCTAAAGGACCACTATAAACAAGGCCTGTGTGACCGTGTTAAGGAGGTCTGGGTTGGTCAACCAGATCCCCCTACTCTTGAGCAGGCCATGACTTTGGCTGTCCGTATTGACCGTAGTCGAGTCGACGAGACTCGACGAGAGCATTGTCTCTGGAATAACCTCTGCCTGTACTGTGGTACTTTAGGTCATATCATTCGAGACTGCTCTATCAGAACCCGCACACCAGCGGAAAAGCTTCAGTGCCTAAGTGGTAGTCAGAAGAACCACTCAGGCAACCAGGTATTTGCCAGAAATAACAATAAGTTGTTATCTGTGTCTCTGTCCTCTGGGGACAGATCTGTTTCTGGCCATGTCTTAGTTGACTCTGGGTCTGCGGCAAACTTTGGCAAATTTTCATTTGTCTCAGCTTTAGGCATTGAGCTTTTGCCGCTCGACACTCCTCTGGTGGTTACTGAAGCAGATTTTGCCCGACTGGCCAGGTCCAATGCAAGACCCACTTAATCATGTTGCAAGTGGGTTCTGCACATTCTGAGGTCATAAGCTTCTTTGTTATGGAGGATCTGTCTTCCGATATTGTTTTGGGGCTTTCCTGGTTAAACCTCCATAACCCTATTTTTGATTGGGGTAAAAGGGAGCTAGTAAAATGGGGAGATCAGTGTTCATCCCACCGTATTGCTTTGCACATCTTAGAGTATGTCAGTGAGGAGACTGTCTCGGCTACTAAGGGTTGGAAACACCAGGCGAATAAAAAACATTTGCCTGGTCCACCAGCACCTCTTGTTGTTCAGGGAGATCTAGAATTTAAGGCAGAGAAAATACTGAAGCTTTCTAAACCTGGTTTGTCTGGTGATGGTCCGGTGGCCCCTCATAAAAGGGGGGGTACTGTAACGTCTCTGCCTGTTCAGATTTCTGCGTCACCCCTGCAGCGAAGGAGGTGTGTTCAGTTTAATTCCTTGCTTAAGCTTCTTGTTGCTCAGTCTGAACTCTATGTAATTGAATTTCAGCCACACCCATCTCCTGCACCTTGTTTCTTCTGCTCCTCAAATACTTAATCTTAGCCTTGCCTGTGTGATTGACAGCCTGTCTACCTATCAAGTCAGTCTGGGGTGGGTTCTTCCTTCCTATTTATTGTTTGCTTGCATTCACATTGGTGCTTGCCATTGCCTCGTGCGTACTGGCTATTTCTCCTTGCTGTTTTGTTACCTGTATTTCTATTCCTGACCTCTGGTTTTGACTTTGACTATTGTCTTTGATTTTGATTCTCTACTGCATTGCTTGACTGTTACTGACCCCTTGGCTAGCTGACCTCCCTTTTGTTGTTGTTTGTCCTGTCTGCGTTCTGTGTTGTCACTTATATTAAGAAGGGACTGTTGACCAGTTGCTGGCTGTCACCTAGGACAGATCAGGCAAGTTAGCCAGGGACAGTGGGGGGGTTCAGCTTTAGGGTTCACTGTCTTATTGTGCCCCTCCCCCCAGAGTTCTGCAGCAGCACTGGGGAATTGCTCAACTGGCAATTCCCTTACAGCAAGCTTTGCTGCCCACAGCAAGTTATATATTATAAATGATATCAGCACTGTAAGGTGTCCATCTATCATTGACTATTGGCTGAGAGGCTGTCAGCTGATGTCAGAACAGAACAGCGGCTCACAGGCACATGTGTCTTTTACATGTGCAGGCAGCCATTTTAGTTTGTCGCCATTTATTTGGTTTAATTTAAAAACTGAGAATTTAGAATATTTGGGTCAAACCCTGCTTGTGACAAATCTCTATTTAAGTCCACCTCTATTTAACCCTTTTAGGACACAGCCTAAAAGTACCTTAATGACCAGGCTTAATTTTTAAAAACTAACATGTGTTACTTTATATGGCAATAACTGAGATTTTTTTTCATGAAACTATGTCCTTCATGTTTGTGGTATGCATTAATCAATATTGTTGTATTTATTTATAAAAAAAAAATAGTAAATTTGATTTAAATAAAAAGTAATTTTCAAAGCGTGAAATGCTTTGCTTTTCAGACAGATAGTCATACCACCCAAATACATTAATATATATTATCTACCATATATCTTTATATTGGCATCATCTTATAATCGTCCTTTAATTTGTTTTGGATGTTAGAAGGCTTACAAGTGTAACTTTGATTTTCCAGATTTACAAGAAAATTTCTCAAACTGATTTGTAGGGACCACTTCAGTTCTGTAGGGGATTATAAAGGCCTATACATTAGAAACCCCCATAAATCACCCATTTTTAAAACTGCACCCCTCAAATCATTCAAAACAGCATTTGGGAAGTTTGTTAAACCTTTAAGCATTTCACAGAAGTTAAAACAATATGGAGGTGAACTTTAAACATTTCATTTTTTTCAATAATACATTCATTTAGCACTAAAAGTAAAACATTCACAAAGGGTTAAAGGAGAAAATACATCTCACAGTTTGTTATGAAATTTCTCCCGAGCACAGAAATACCCCATTTATGGGGAAGGACACGGAAGTGAAGGAGCGACACTGGATGTTTGAAAAGCAGATTTTACTGGAATAGTTTTCAGGTGCCATGTCGCATTGGCAGAACCCCTAGAGTACCAAAACAATGGAAACCACCAAAGTGACCCCATTTTGGAAACTACACCCCTGACAGAATTTATCAAGGAATATAGAGAGCATTTTGACCCTACAGCTGTTTCACAGATTTTATTAACATTGGGGCGTGAAAATGAAAAATTACTTTTTTTCCAATAAGCTATCAATTTAGCTCCAAATTTTTCATTTTCACAAGAGGATAAAGAAGGAAAAGCTCCCCAAAGTTTGTTACACAATTTCTCCTGAACACGGTGATATGGTGGGGTTCAGAATGGAAAGAGCACTATTTGGCTTTTGGAGGGCAGATTTTGCAGGAATAGTTTTCGAGTGCCATGGCGCATTTGCAGAGCCTCTAAAGTACCAGTATAATGGAAACCCCTCCACAGTGACCCTATTTTAGAAATTACACAACTCAAGGGGCATTATCATTTTGAACCCAAGAGTGCTTCCCAAAAATTTATGTACAAAGTATAAAATTGAAATTTATAAAGAAATATGCAATTTCGGTGACCAACACATTGTACCCAGTTTGTGTCATCAGAGACATACACTCCTAAAACTATTAAGTGGGCTATCCGGGTACAAAAAAAGTTGTATATGTGGGTGTAAACTGCTGCTTGGGCACACAGCATGCTCAGAAGGGAAGGGGCACTGCATTTTTTAGCTTTTGGAGTATAGATTTAGAGGAACTTTCTGAATGCCATGTTGTTTCTGCTGAGCCCTGAAGGTGCCAGTAAATTGGAATTCCCCAAGAAGTAACCCCATTTTGTAGGGGCAATTTTAGGGTCTCTGCAGATGTGACATGGCATCCAAAAGTCAACAATCTAAATCTGTGCTCCAAAACTATGTAGCGCTCCTTCACCTCTGCACTCTGCTGTGTCCCAAACTGCAGTTTGTGCCCACATGTATGACACTGGTGTACCCAGGATAACATACTTAACAATGCCATATGTGGGTATAAACTGCTGTTTGGGCACAGCCATGTACAGAAAGGAAGGAGCGCTATCTTGGTTTTTGGAGCACAGTTTGGTTTTTGGACATCATGCCACTTTTGCAGAGCCCCTTAATTGGCAGTAAAGTGAAATCCGCTGACACATGACCACATTTTAGAAACTAAACCACTGAAGGGATTAATCAAGTGGTGTAGCGAGCATTTTTAACCCTTGATTGTTGCATTCAATTAATTTCAAGAAATTAATGCTCTGCTGTTATTGGAAAGTGAAAAGTGCAATTTTTCCAGAGATATGCCATTTCAGTGCCTGATATGTTGTGCCCAGCTTGCATTAGCAGAGACACACACTCCAAAAACTGTTAAGCGGGTATCCCTGGCACAACAGCTTTTGGAGCATTCATCTCCGATAAAATCTGAGCACAACATATTGCGCACTGAAGTGACGTATTCTTGGAAGAATTTCCATTTTCACCTTTCACCATCAGCTGCGTATTTATTTCCGGAAAATTAATTAATGCAACACTTGGAAGTTAAACATGCTCACTGTACCCCTGGATAAATTCCTTCAGGGGTGTAGTTTTCAAAATGGGGCCACATGTCAGGGGATTCCACTTTACTGGCATTTCAGGGTTCTGCAACAGTGTCATGACGTCCCAAAACCAAACCGTCTAAATCTGTGCTCCAAAAACCACATGGCGCTCATTTCCTCCTGTACCCAGCTGTGCCCAAACAGAAGTTTATACCCACATATGACATTTAGTACGTTATCCTGGGTACAACAGTGTCAGACATGTGGGTATAAACTGCAGTTTGGGCACACTGATATGAAGGAGCGCTATGTGGCTTTTGAGGTGCAGATTTAGATGTTTGGTATCTGGACACCATGTCATGTGTGCAGAGCCTCTAAGGTACCAGAAAAGTGAAATCCCCTATGGAGTGACCCCATTCTGAAAGCTGCACCCCTGAAAGAATTTATCAAGGGGTGTAGTGAGCATTAGTATCCCAGCTGGTGAAAAGTGAATATGTAAGCTGTGTGGAGTGCACTGGGAATACTAAACTCTCCCCTATTTCCCCAATTTCCCCAGTAGCTCCTATGACTTGGGTGGGTGGGTTGTCACTCTGAGTGTCACATCTGATTTATTTTCCCTTGTTAGCTTTAAACTTGGAGCATACATTGATATACGCTCGCACAGCTTATACAGTCTCTTCCTGTCGCAGCCAGTTGTGTTCTAATGATTTGACGATTTTGGGGGTTTTTGTCTTCACATTGTACAAGCTATATTTTTTATTTTTCTTGTGATGTACCCATATGAGGGCTTGTTTTTTGCGGTAGGAGATGTATTTTGTAATGACACCATTTTTCGGTACCCATAACTTATTGACTAAATTTTATTAACTCTTTCTTGGTGGATTAAAAAAAAAAAAAAAAAAAAACCCATCAATTCTGGCATAGCTTTTTAGCTTTAAATTTTTTTTTTTCCATGATGCATACAGCATAAGTAACATGTTACCTTTATTCAGTGGTTGGTATGATTACAGCAATACCTAATTTATATTATTTTGTTTTTTTTATGAGTTACTCATTTTGTAGAACAAAAACACATTTGGAGACATAAATCAATTATTTTTGCATCATCTTCTTTTGAGATGCATAACATTTTTTTTTCAGTTGACAGAGGTAATTGAGGGCTTATTTTTTGTGGGACAACCTGTCCTTTTTATTGGTACTATTTTGGAGTACATATGACTTTTTGATCACTTTTTATGGCATTTTTTTTAAGGAGAGGTCGAAAAATCATTATTTCCAGCTTTTTTTCATTTTTTTTTTTCTCAGACAGGTAAAATAATGTTTCGGTTTTACTGTACGGCTAGTTAAGGATGCGGCGATACCAAATATGTATTGTTTTTATTCATTTTTTATTTTTTTTATATAATTAATTTTATATAGGAAAGGGGGATCAACCAGGTATGGTGGCTTCTGGCAGCATGGGGTCACTGGCTAGACCCCGGGCTGCAGAAAATACAAATTGGCACTCCCTCAATATCACCATGGGGGGGGGGAGTAATGGGAGACATTTGAATGGCGGAACCCTGTGGACGCCGTGTTCATGTTTGACTGTGGCATCCAAGGGGTAAAACCCCAGATCAGAGCTCAGCTCCGACCGTGGTTTATGGAGCAGGGTGTTATCTGTCAGTTACAGCGGGCGACAACGAACCACCGGGAGAGTTTATTACTACAATAAATTTTCCCTGATCTGACCATTACTGGTTCTCATGGTCATCACATGATCAGGGCCTGAACCAAACATGTTCCGATTATGTCTCCATGACCAGCAGCAGTTATTAGCACTGTGATCGCAGAGTTACCGGCACTTGGAGTGACTCAATCCCCAATTTAAGAGGATCAGTATATAAATGTCGGCACTGCACAAAGTCCAGTAAGCACTGATGTTTACATACAGTGAGCAGTTAAGAACCGGTTAAGACTCATAGATAATTCATTGGACTTATAAGCATCCTTTATACTGTGCCCATTTTGTACTTTCATGTGTATGTGAATTCATTCAGGTGCTTGGCAGTCTTTTCAATAGTGGAATGTTCTAACACATGCTGTATTATGCAAGCATTCTGCCATAGAAGAATTGTACAACTGTGCCATTTGATGACACCATAATGACAAGTGGGACCTAATGACTTCTTAACAATATATCCAGTTACAAAATGGTTTTTGCATGTTTTCTTCATTGCAAAGTAGATTGAGTACCATCATCTGCAGACAATGGAGTGATATGTATCCTCTATAGTTGACTGTCGTACAGTGGGGAAAAAAGTATTTAGTCAGCCACCAATTGTGCAAGTTCTCCCACTTAAAAAGATGAGGCCGGCCTGTAATTGACATCATAGGTAGACCTCAACTATGAGAGACAAAATGAGAAAACAAATCCAGAAAATCACATTGTCTGATTTTTAAAGAATTTATTTGCAAATTATGGTGGAGAATAAGTATTTGGTCAATAACAAAAGTTCATCTCAGTACTTTGTTATATATCCTTTGTTGGCAATGACAGAGGTCAAACGTTTTCTGTAAGTCTTAACAAGGTTGGCACACACTGTTGCTGCTATGTTGGCCCATTCCTCCATGCAGATCTCCTCTAGAGCAGTGATGTTTTGGGGCTGTCGCTGGGCAACACAGACTTTCAACTCCCTCCAAAGGTTTTCTATGGGGTTGAGATCTGGAGACTGGCTAGGCCACTCCAGGACCTTGAAATGCTTCTTACGAAGCCACTCCTTCGTTGCCCTGGCGGTGTGCTTGGGATCATTGTCATGCTGAAAGACTCAGCCACATTTCATCTTCAATGCCCTTGCTGATGGAAGGAGGTTTGCACTCAAAATCTCACGATACATGGCCCCATTCATTCTTTCATGTACACGGATCAGTCGTCCTGGTCCCTTTGCAGAGAAACAGCCCCAAAGCATGATGTTGCCACCCCCATGCTTCACAGTAGGTATGGTGTTCTTTGGATACAACTCAGCATTCACTCTCCTCCAAACACGACGAGTTGTGTTTCTACCAGGCAGTTCTACTTTGATTTCATCTGACCATATGACATTCTCCCAATACTCTTCTGGAGCATTCAAATGCTCTCTAGCAAACTTCAGATGGGCCCAGATATGTACTGGCTTAAGCAGGGGGACACGTCTAGCACTGCAGGATCTGAGTCCCTGGCGCCGTAGTGTGTTACTGACGGTAGCCTTTGTTACATTAGTCCCAGCTTTCTACAGGTCATTCACTAGGTCCCCCTGTGTGGTTCTGGGATTTTTGCTCACCGTTCTTGTGATCATTTTGACCCCACGGGGTGAGATCTTGCGTGGAGCCCCTGATCGAGGGAGATTATCAGTGGTCTTGTATGTCTCCCATTTTCTAATTATTGCTCCTACAGTTGATTTCTTCACACCAAGCTGCTTGCCTATTGCAGATTCAGTCTTCCCAGGCTGGTGCAGGTCTACAATTTTGTTTTTGGTGTCCTTCCACAGCTCTTTGGTCTTCACCATAGCGGAGTTTGGAGTTTGACTGTTTGAGGTTGTGGACAGGTGTCTTTTATACTGATAACAATGTCAAACAAGTGCCATTATTACAGGTAATGAGTGGAGGACAGAGGAGCCTCTTAAAGAAGAAGTTAGAGGTCTTGTTTGTTTGTAGTTGACCAAATACTTATTCTCCACCATAATTTGCAAATAAATTCTTAAAAAAAATCAGACAATGTGATTTTCTAGATATGTTTTCTCATTTTGTCTCTCATAGTTGAGGTCTACCTATGATGTCAATTACAGGCCGGGCTCATCTTTTTAAGTGGGAGAACTTGCACAATTGGTGGCTGACTAAATACTTTTTTCCCCACTGTATAGCATGCTCCAGCAATCTGGCTGCTCTGCTGCCGATTGCAGCAACAGTGCCATTTACCTTGTTCTGGCTCTGCGGTGGTTTTCTTGTCCTCACTGGAGCTTGATCTTCATATACAAGTTGCATTTTTTGACATCTTGGTGAATGCACTGTTGTTGAGTTTCAGTGGAACTTCATATAATTTTCACATTACTTCACCACTACCTGCAATTAGTACCATACTTACCTTTGTCTGGCTCCGTTGTGCTTCTGTCTATATTGAACGGCGCTCGGTTTCTATGTATTGGACGTACTATTGGCGCATTTGCGTATGCTTTGCTTCAGAATTTTGGCACAATGTGCAAGTGACCATATATTATAGGAGTGAGTTGTAACATTGCAACATGTTCACACCTGTATAATAGATTGCAGCAAATAAAATGTCAAGGAGGTTTACGTGGCACACAATTGATGAACTTTAATATTGTTCTATGGCTTACCACATTATCCCATTATATACACTTCATATGATAGTAATTTACAACATTCAGAATTGAGGGGTTACTTATCCTTATTATTATGGTACTATGTCTTGGGGTTTATTTGATTTTCACAGTGTACAAACATTTTTGAATGAAATTCAGGGGACTCACCACTCTCAAAATTATTGGGGCCATTCTTACCAAGGATCCTTCAATTTGCCCTTTATTTTATTTTTATTTTTAAAGGATGTAAATGTAGTAAATGTTAAGTTTTATCTTACAATTTCTTGCTAGTGTCTTGCCCTACTATCCCTCCAATTCCTATTTAATTTTTGCGTGTCATTAAAATTGAAATTGTTATTGTAATTGTATTGATTCAGTAAAGCTGAACTGTTGAATTTTATTTGGGGTATGATTGTCCTCTTTCTTACAAAGTGTGGACAGTACTGACATAATATTTATTTTTTATTGTACATACATATCTCAAAGGAAAAATGTATCTATCTATCTATCTATCTTGGATGTCTAAAGAAAGTGGTAAATAAGTAGCCGGGAATCTGTATCCATGTTGCTGGTCTCTTGTCAAGGTATAAATTGATAAGGTTACCTAAAACGTTCTACTTTTGCAACCCACCATCCCCCAGACAGAAGGGTTGCATGAATTTAAAACTTTCAAAATTGTTTGCTCATCTAATGTCATTGTATGGCTGGCTCCTTACAGTAGTCTAACACACATTTGTCAGTTTGTATATCACCTTTTAACAGATGTGATTTATTTTTCTGCCCTTTCTTAAAGTGTGAATTTCAAAGTTTGAAACTCCACAGATGTGTAGAAATAGTAGAAGGAGGTGATAATGTGTTTTTTTCTCTTTTACAAAATAGCTGGTTAAATTAAAAGAGCAACTTGAATCTTTAAGTATGTGTTTAAGCAATCACTGGTATTCATTGACTGCCAGTCTCGAATCAGGAGGAATACAATGTGGAGTGGGTTGAATATAACCAAATGTGTCCTGCGTGGGTACTGTGTAGTGAAAAGAAAGTGTGTGCATTTCATTCAAATAATGCAGTCTGGAGAAAAAGAACCTGCTTGTCTTGGGGCAACCAAATATTTTCATTACATTGATGGTGATTTGTTTTTTTAGTTCTTCCTCAGGATAGATCAAGTATGTCAATCAAGAGTCCAATGTCCTTTTGACATTAAAAACAGATATGCAGTATATGAATTGACATTTTCTACTAGTGACAATATATTGTCACTGACATCTGCAAAAGATGTTTCAAGCCATAATCCTACCTTATACACCAATCCAATTAATGAGCCTCTGCATGGACAACAATGGACGCTTTTCTTCCCACACATACAAGCATTTATTAGGTCCGCTGGATTTATCTGTAGCAGACTGTAGGTTTCTCTAAAGAACCTGGTACAAATAGTGTGGCTGTCATAAAAGTGAAACCTAGGGATATGATTCCGTGTACTACATGCAAATTTATATGACACCAAAAGCGAGTTTCTACATTTTATAATGCCGAAGATATAACTGACCCTCCTCACCCTCATTTTTTCAGCATTTTGCACAGCACCATACTCCAAGCCCATTCCCCATACACAGTTACTCAGTGAGAGACAGGAACAGTTCTGAATACAGAAGAAAGAGAAAGAATAAAGAGATTCAGAATTTCACAGAAAGAGCAAAAATTTGTTAATAAAGTATATTACAAAATGAATTAATGACACAAATAGTGCCAGAAAATCAAAAGTTGTCTGAAAGTTTACTCTTTAATCCTCAACTAAATACTAAGACATTGATGTTGTTTCCTTCAATTCTATAAAGTTGGAATGCGGGGATGTTTAAATGTCATTTCATTCAAATGCCTTACATTGAAATTGCCATTACATTGCATTACATGAGTTGCAAATTGCTCATTCAACTCATGAGGGAAGCGGAGGATGGTAGTAGTAGTTATGTTGTTGTCAACAGTAGTCCTAGGACACTAAACTGACTCCTCCAGCTTACCTCCAAAGTTTAGGCAAGGATGAGGAGGCATGATGGTGGTGGTAGTTTGCCAGGAAGTGCTTCCAGTTAACCACTTAAAGGGAATCTATCATTGGGGAAACGTGTTTTTAACTGAAGCAATGTTGGGATAGCCTGTACAAGATAAACAGAAGAAGATACAGGGGGCATGAAAAAGCAGCACTGGAGGCGGGTTGCAGCGATAATGCAGAGTGCTTGGAGCACAGGGGGAACGCCCCCGGTTGTCTCTGAGCATAATTTACATATGAGAATAAATCTTTTTTTTTTGATAAACGACGGCGAGAAGAAAAGTAAAGGTAGGAGTAGAATAGCCTTTATAAAGGCTATTCCAACACTGCTTCAGTTAAAAACATGTTTCCCCAATGATAGAATCCCTTTAAGAGGAGTCCTTTCCACTCCTGAGCCTGGTGATGGTAGCAGAATGACTGAGGCAGCAGTGCAGTTTAATCAAATTCTGAAACTTTACTGAGGCAACAAATAAACAATGCAGCTTCCAGTCTACCTGTGTACTGCAGGGTCCAGACTGTGGGTCTCTGGGATGCCTCAACTTCTCCTTTTAGGGGGCTAACAGCAAATCTTTCCTGTCTCAAGGCTGTAGCAGTAATAATGCGGTGACTCTGAAAAGAGTGTCCACCACACCTACCTCAGGAGCTGCAGCAGTCACTTGCTCTCCTTGATGGACTACTCTGCTCAATGGACTCAGTTAGACTAACTGACTCATACTGGAGACACTAAGTCTCCTCCCTTCTCTGTAGCCAACCATTGGTTCAGCTGCACCAAGTTCACCATACTGGATTGCTCCATATACAGGGGAAAATATAACAATGGGAAGTTGCAAAACATATATACAAACATTACAGTGGCACAAACACAATACAAAAGAAACAAAAACATTTAGTAGTATCCACTGGGATGCTGCACAAAGACTAAATAAGGCCCAGGTTCAAATAATGATACTTAGCTAACCCCTTCCCATCGCAGCCATTTGTAATTTTTTATTTCTCGTTTTTTATCTCCCATCTACCAAAAGCTATATATTTTTTATTTTTCCATTCATAGAGTTGTATGATAGCTTATTTTTTGCAGGGCTAATTGTTCTTCATAATAGTACCATTTGATATTCTGTAGAATGTGCTGGGATGCTTGAAATAAAGTCAGAATGGAGTGGAATTGAAAAATCTGTATTTGCGCCATTTTCATATGGGTTTTGTTTTTACTGCATTCACTGTGCAGACAAATGACATGTTATCTATATTCTGCAGGTCAGTATGACATGACAATGCCAAACTTATATGTTTTTCTTACATTATAGCACTTGAACAAAAATCAAAACTTTGAAAAATAAAAATATTTCTTTGCATTTTCATATTCTGTCACTCATAACTCCATGTATAGAACTGTCTTTTTTCTGTGGAAAGTTGTACGTTTTATTTATACCCATTTGTGGATTGTCTGACTTTTTGATTGATTTTTATTAAATTTTTGGGGGAAGGCAAAACAGTAGAAAAATGGTGATTCAGCAATTTAGTTTTTTTTCCAAACACGGTGTTTAGTTTAAGAAATAAATAGTATATGTATTTTTATAGAACAGGCATTTTTGAACACAGGGATGGCTAATATGTTTATGTTTGACTGTGTTTATTTATTTTTATTTCCAAGGATAAGATGATTTGTAATGATTTGAAAGTTTATAATTTTTATCAAATCCAAGACCTTACAGGTCATATACAACAATAGATAATCCGAAAAAAATATTATATAATCCAAAATGATAATCGCAATAATACAAAAATTAATAAATAACTTTTAATTATGTTTGGCACTCCATATACCTGGTGTAGGAATACTTAGCGTTTGAACTGTGCTATCTTCCAACACTTATGGCCACTCTTTGATATACCATGGTGTTGTTTTGTATCTGTGATTAGTTATCTGATATCTGCAATACCATTAGGAGTTTTATGTACTACTTATATTTGTGCTATGTTTTTTGATGGTTAACACTTGACCTTAGTGCTTGTTTCTTCCATACTTGGCACAGGGTGGTATCTTTATTGTGGCTCCATTCTGCATTTAGTATATTTGAGATTTTTTTAACCAACTCAATCCCCTGATGAGTTTAGCGAAACATGCATGTCGGGATTGCATGTTTGGTTACTATATATATGTGTGTTAGGCGTACCTAGTTTTGTTTTGTTTCTTGTGTTTTTTGTTCTCTTTATATCTATTTGTTTTGAAGGGGTTTGATAGGGATAGTTTATTCTAGAGCCAGGTTCCAGTCGGGGGCACTTGCTAATTAGGGCGGTGGCCCCGAGTTAGGACTTTAGGGTCTATTTAGTGTTTATATAGGGTGTTATAGGGATAGCTTAGATACAGGTGTTTCCTTATTTAGCCCGTTGTTACTGGTGTTACTATTGAACCGTGGACTATGTCACCCCTCTCCCCTTCTGGTATTTGCTTCAGCAACACAGGCACCATCTGAATCACGGTAAGTGTCTGGTTGGTTTTTCCTATTTCAGGCTGCCGTGCCTGTTTTGTTTGCTTTTTTTGTCTCCAAATTATATTTTTTTTTTTATATATTTTGAGGACTAATTAATTGTGCTGCTTTTAGGGTGGTTATATGTTGTTGTAATTTTATAATTTTTATGTAATATTTTTTATAAAAACCTTTTACATTTCTTTTATTCTTTTATTTTTTGACTCCCTATAGGAATTAAATCTTATGGGGTCTGATCACCAGTATAATATACTGCAATACTAATGTATTTCAGTATATTGAGAAATTCATTCATTTCTATTACTGTATGCCAGCCTGTAATAGAAGACATCTGGAGGGTTAATGCCCACAATTAGAAATGACTCCACTACCGATCTGAACTGGCTCCATATTTAAAAAAAAAAAAAAAACATCTGCCATACTATTACGTTGGATATTGGTAAGGGATTAAAGTGGGCATCATATTAACATTCTGCATAGTTTATCAATATGAGACCTGCATTGGTCCAACAACTGCCCCCTCTGATCAGTTGTTTCCTGCAATGTGTAGCCATTAGCCGATGACATTGTGCAGTGGCTATGCCACACAATTCCAGGAGAGCTCCCATTCCATGAATGATTCCTCACACATAAAATCCTTTTTTTTTGGGGGGGTTATATTCCCAGTTCATTGCAGGTGCGCAAAGTCAGCATCCCATAGAAAATATTTTTATAACATGTCAAATTACGATGTATTTACCTGTCCACATTTTGTAAATGTGTGATGTTTGTGCTATTCATGAACAGCCTCCCACTCTATTAATTTGTAAAAAAAATGGATGACAAGAACCCATAGAGTTACATTGAGGCATCCTTTCCAATTAAAAACATGTACCTGATTCCTTTTTTTTTTTTTTGCAGACCAATGGCTAGTGAAAAACAACAAACATTTAGATGAAGACAGTGATATACATACAGTCATGGCCAAAAGTTTTGAGAATGATACAAATATTAATTTTTACAAAGTCTACTGCTTCAGTTTTTCTAATGGCAATTTGCATATACTCCAGAATGTTATAAAGAGTGATCATCTTAACAGCAATTACTTGCAAAGTCAATATTTGCCTAGAAAATGAACTTTATCCCCCAAAACACATTTCAACATCATTGCAGCCCTGCCTTAAAAGGACCACCTAACATCGTTTCAGTGATTGTTCCATTAACACAGGTGTGGGTGTTGATCAGGACAGGGCTGGAGATCAATCTGTCATGATTAAGTAAGAATGACACCACTGGACACTTTAAAAGGAGGCTGGTGCTTGCCATCATTGTTTCTCTTCTGTTAACCATGGTTATCTCTAAAGAAACATGTGCAGTCATCATTGCACTGTACAAAAATGGCCTAACTGGGAAGAGTATTGCAGCTAGAAAGATTGCACCTCAGTCAACAATCTATCGCATCATCAAGAACTTCAAGGAGAGAGGTTCCATTGGTGCCAAAAAGGCTCCAGGGCGCCCAAGAAAGACCAGCAAGCGGCAGGACCGTCTCTTAAAAGTGTTTCAGCTGCGGGATCGGGCTACCAGCAGTGCAGAGCTTGCTGAGGAATGGCAGCAGGCAGGTTTGAGTGCATCTGCACGCACTGTGAGGCGGAGACTCTTGGAGCAAGGCCTGGTCTCAAGGAGGGCAGCAAAGAAGCCACTTCTCTCCAGAAAAAACATCAGGGACAGACTGATATTCTGCAAAAGGTACAGGGAGTGGACTGCTGAGGACTGGGGTAAAGTCATTTTCTCTGATGAATCCCCTTTTCGATTGTTTGGAACATCTGGAAAACAGCTTATTCGGAGAAGAAGAGGTGAGCGCTACCACCAGTCTTGTCTCATGCCAACTGTAAAGCATCCTGAAACCATTCATGTGTGGGGTTGCTTCTCAGCCAAGGGAATCGGCTCTCTCACAGTCTTGCCTAAAAACACAGCCATGAATAAAGAATGGTACCAGAATGTCCTCCAAGAGCAACTTCTCCCAACCGTCCAAGAGCAGTTTGGCGCTCAACAATACCTTTTCCAGCATGATGGAGCACCTTGCCATAAAACAAAGGTGATAACTAAATGGCTCAGGGAACAAAACATAGAGATTTTGGGTCCATGGCCTGGAAACTCCCCAGATCTTAATCCCATTGAGAACTTGTGGTCAATCATCAAGAGACGGGTGGACAAACAAAAACCAACAAATTCAGACAAAATTAAAGCATTGATTCTGCAAGAATGGACTGCTATCAGTCAGGATTTGGTCCAGAAGTTGATTGAGAGCATGCCAGGGAGAATTGCAGAGGTCCTGAAGAAGAAGGGTCAACACTGCAAATATTGACTTGCTGCATTAACTCATTCTAACTGTCAATATAAGCTTCTGTTACTCATAATATGAATGCAATTATATTTCTGTATGTGATAAAAACATCTGACAAACACACATAAAAACCAGAGGGCAGCAGATCATGTGAAAATATAATATTTGTGTCATTCTCAAAACTTTTGGCCATGACTGTACATCAAATGAGTATGTGTGAATATAGTTCTAATCTGGTGAAATGTATTTAATTTTGGGGTGACTCAAAGCCTTTGGTGAATCATATATTGCATAAGCCGATGGAAAGAATTAAGAGACATATACTTCACATCTCTACTTATAGATGTCCATCGTCCACTAAAATCCTTTACTAATGCATCAAAACTCTAGATTTTTATTAACGGCAGGAGCGTAACTACCGGGGTAGCAGCGGTAGCAGCTGCCACAGGGTACGGGACATTACGGGGCCCCGCAGGCCCCCGATGCTTTTTTTTTTTTTTTAAATAGGCCGTTACCTGCTGGAGTAACCCCAGCAGGTAACGGGCCCTATATACTTACCGTTCCCCGGGGTCCCGCTCACGGCCGCCTGCGCTTCCGATTCTGCGGAGGCGGCTGTGAGCAGGAGCAGGGATCGGTATGTGAGGCCGCGGGCCGAACCCCACAATCCTGCTATCATTATACTCCAGGGTCTTTGAAAAGACCCCGGAGTATAATAATCGGAGGCCCAGGGGAGGTGAGGGAACATAAAAAACAATGTACTTACCTTTCCTTCGCTTCTCCAGGCTTCGGGCCTGTTTGGTGACGTCCCAGACATCAGCGGACGTCATTTTGCGTTGCGACGCCGGCCCGCATCACGTGACGCCGGCCTGGTCCAACATTGAAGAAGGCCAAAGTAGCGCATGGGCATGCACTGAAGCGAGGAACAGGTAAGCAACGTTGGTTTTTTTTGTTTGTATCCTCCCGTGGGTCTCCGATCATTATACTCTGGGGTCTGAAAAGACCCCAGAGTATAATAATTGTTCATGGGTGGTCCACAATGGGACATATAATAGTGTGTGCAGGGGCCACTATGGGGCAAAATACTCAGTGCAGAGGCCACTATGGGGCAAAATACTCAATGCAAGGACCACTATGGGGAATAATAGTGTGCGCAGGAGCCACTATGGGATATAATACTGTGTGCAGGGGCCACTATGGGGCATAATACTGTGTGCAGGGGCCACTATGGGGCATGATACTGTGTGCAGGGGCCACTATGGGACATGATACTGTGTGCAAGGGCCACTATGGGACATGATACGATGTGCAGGGGCCACTATGGGACATGATACTGTGTGCAGGGGCCACTATGGGGCATGATACTGTGTGCAGGGGCCACTATGGGACATGATACTGTGTGCAGGGGCCACTATGGGACATGATACTGTGTGCAGGGGCCACTATGGGGCATGATACTGTGTGCAGGGGCCACTATGGGACATGATACTGTGTGCAGGGGCCACTATGGGGCATGATACTGTGTGCAGGGGCCACTATGGGGCATGATACTGTGTGCAGGAGCCACTATGGGACATAATAGTGTGCGCAGGCCAAGGATGACCAGGGGCCACAGGGGATAATACGTGGAGGGGGGGGGCGGTTTTTTTTGGGGGGGGGGGGTTGGAGGGGGCGCTCCGGGGGGGGCGATTGGGGGCAGCGGTTTGGGGGGTCCCCATGTCAAATGTTCGCCTTGGGGCCCAGACATTCCTAGTTACGCCACTGATTAACGGTGTTGTGTCCTTAATTCTAACTACAGCAAACCTAAGACAAAATGTATGATCACCCATTCTTCAGTCTCTCCACAGTAGAGTCAACTCCAAAAGTCACCCCTTCTATATCCTTAACAATATTTTAAAGGAGTTAACATTAGAGATGGGTGAACTGATTTGTCACAAACCAGGTTCGACCTGAATATTTCAAATTGTATCAAAACCAAACAAATCGCAATCCGTTTTGGATGAGCAAAATGGCTGCCGCCACATGTATTGCACAGGAAAAATTCAGAAGAGGTCTTGTGTTCTAACATCAGCTGACAGCCTCTCAGCCAATAGACAGTGATAGGTGGACATCTTACAGTGCTGATATCATATACACTATAAAAAGTACTGTAAGCATGATCACAAGGCATTTGCAGTAATGGTGGAGATAGGGAAGCATCTGTGATTTATCTCACTGCATCATACAGAGCACAGTTCTGAAAAACTTATAAATTTGCAAGCAATAGAGATAGAGAATCAAGATAGGTATGGTAGAATTTAGTCAAATTTAAGCAATTACAGGCAGATAGTAATAGAAATCATAGATAGGACAGAGTGAAGATGCGTATTTGTGCTGTTTGTGCTTGACTGCTGCGTTCCTGCTCTAATACAGAATTACAGACACAGACAAAGGACAGTTAACCATTTTATTACCAATAATCTAATAATCAATAATCTATACACAGTGTTTAAACATATTTTTTACAGAAAATCAGTCCTTCTAGTGAAAATTGTTTTGTTAAGGGTATTTGAGCAAGAACGCAAATTTTTCTGCTGATTCTGCCTGCAATAATCTGAAAAAAATCTCCTTTATTCAATGGGGTTTTTTTGTTGTTGTTTACCCAATGTACAGTCTAACAGCCTGTGTTAATCATAAAAAAAAACCTATTTAATGTTTTGTTTTGTTTTTTTCTAGTGTGCTAATCTGAAAAAATATTGTTTTCTTAAATATTTTTTATTGCTCATATACACAGTCTCACCATTTGCGCTACTCTAAAAATCTCTGGTATCTAAGGTTTTGGGGTTTTTTTGCTTAGCCAATAAAAAGTTTGACAAAGTCTTCTAATCTAAAAAAAAATCTCCAGTTGCTAAGGATTTTGTCTTTTTGGTTACCCAATATATATGCAAACTGCCGCCATTTTAACACCAAAACAAATACAAGTTTCCTGACTCAGTTCTAGTTACTGTTGGGTGAATTGGTTCGTTACGAATCGGATTTGACCCAAATATTCCAAAATGTTTGGTGTTTAACAAAAACAATTTGGTATTTGCCTCTGACAAACTAAGATAGCCACTGCGACATTATTTGCAGTAAATTATTATACTCTGGGGTCTCTTTAGGAGGTGAGTATAAATGTTTTTTTTATTTTTTTACACCTCCCTTGAGCCTACAACTATTATACTCTGGGGTCTGAAGAGAACCCAGAGTATAATAATTTCATGTATGGACAAAACAAATATTTAGAGATTTGCCTATCCTTAGTTGTAGTCTAATAGTTACTGACCAGGTCACCCTTTTAGTGCTTTGCTATTTTTCTTGAGTTTTTTCAAAAAATAAAAAACAAAAAAAGACATACACCCTGTGTCAGAATTGTTGCCAATCATTGTTATATTTAAGCAGCATGCAGTAAAATGACTGAAAAAATAGGGCAGGAGACAGGCAGAAGCTGGGGAGGAAGAAATACTTGGCAACAGCAACACCCCGCCAAACATTTTTATTGTACATTACCAAATGACAAATAGATAGCAAGTTGCAAGATCTGCAAGTAATTAGCCATGGGTGTGCAGGCACAGGTGTAGGAACTAGATCTTTCTGTACAAACATGAAATGGCATCACCAGCTCATTTGGCAAAATGGAATTGTCAGTGGCACCAAGCGAGCAAAACCTTTCTATTCCTTCTCTCCATGTTCCTCTTTGTAGGCAGGCCACATCCACACCTAGCACATGGTCATCATCATTATCACTATCATCCCCATCTGCTTTTCCTCCTCCTCCATGACGTCAGTCATAATCCATAAAGGAATGTGTGTCCAGTAAACAGCATTCAGCCCCCAGTCATTTGGCTGGTCTGCAACTTTAACTCCCACCTGGCCAAGTTACTGGTGGTACAGATACTGCCGTGCACTGTATTTTTCCAACTGAGGCCAGTGCACAGCCTCAATGAAGAATACCTAGCTGCCATTTCGTTAGGAAAGCTTTGCCATGTGGGCAAAGGTGCATGCCACTATGAACACCTGGAGCAGCAATTATGTGCAGGGACAATACTGTATATAGCTTTCATGGCCCACTGTGTTAATGTTTTGAGCATCAGAGGCCACAGTCTAGAAACACAGCAAGCTCCAGTGCTTTCTAGTATTGACATCACCTCATGGATGCAGGGTAGGCACAGTTTCAACAGAAAGCAGGACCCATCAGCCTCCTCCAGTTCCTCCACACTGGACCATTTCAAGCCCCAACTTCACCAGGGCGAGTCATTGCTTACACTCTCCTCCCTCATTTCATGGTTGTAAGGTGAAACGCACATTGAGTAGTGATGTGGCACCTGCTGTAGTGTCAGGTTGGCCAGCAGTATATGGTGGATAATTACTGCGTGCAACAAACCACAGACACAATGAAGTGGAACTGGATAAGAAGAAGAACAATTTCTACCTCATGATCACTTTTGAAATATAGTCCAGCTTTTTCAGCTGGCAAGCTAGGCAGTAGGCACACTGATGGTGTACCCCAAATTTTTCTTGAAATTATATAAATTGTCACTACTTGGTGCCGCATGTGCATTCATAAGGGGTCTTTTAGGTGACTTTTCCCTACACTCAATGTTTTAATACTTTTTAAAATGGAAAGCACACTGATGGTGTGCCACAAATTTTCCCTTAAATTCTGTAAATTGCCAAACCACCAACATGATGTTGATGTGGCATTTGTTCCTATTCAGAGATAACTGGCAGAATAATCCAGATTATTTTCTGGCTTCCAAGTGCTGTTCTCATGGTCATTAAAAATCCTTTCCATTTCATAAGATATTCTAGCTTTTTCAGCTGGCAGGCCGGGCACACTGATAGTGTGCCCCAAATTTTACTTGAAATTATGTAAATTGCCACTCTGCCAACACAATATTGATGTAGCCTCATTCCATTCCTCCACACTGGACCAGACCATCTCCTACCCCCAACTACACCAAGGCAAGCCATTGCTTACACTGCCCTCCCTCATTTCATGTTTGTAAGTTGAAGTGCACATTGAATGGCACTGTTTCGCATGCTAGTTTGAGCAGTTGTATATGATGAATGCAGAAAACTACAAATACAATGGAGAAGTTAACTGTCTGCGAGAGAAAGAAAGAACTTCTACCTCATGATCACTTTTGTAAGATAGTCCACCTATTTCAGCTGGAAGACTAGGTAGTAAGCACACTGATAGTATGCCCAAATTTTTTTTTAATTCTGCAAATTGTCTCACAATGTTGATGTGGCATGTGCACTCATACAGGAATAAGCAGCAGGATAATAAAGGTTCTTTTCTGCCTCCCAAGTGATGTTCTCAGGGTCATAGAATCCTTTCAATTTCAGAAGATAGTCAAGCTTTTTCAGCTGGCAGGCCAGGCATGCTGATAGCATGTCATAATTTTTTCTACAAATCTTGTAGTTGTCAGTTATTGGTTCTGCATCGGCTGCCATAAAGGGACAATTTTGTCTTCAAATTCTGTCATTGCCAGTGCCACTTACCATTGCCACTCTGTTGTCATCATAAGAAGAAAATAAAACAAACCCACCATTGTTTCTTATAATACCAACAAAATGTTAGTGTGGCATTCTGCACCCATAAAGTTATAATTTTTGGTGTTTTTTTTTTGAAAAGCCAATTTTTCATCACTTTTCAACTTTTCACTTTTCACAGCCACTTTGTCTCCCAAATAACAAGCTTATTGCACATACAAGTCCCCAAAACAGGTAAACAGGTGCGTTTTGCAGTATAACTGCCATGTGTATTTAAAAAACCACAGGCAAGCACTTTTCGCGAAACAAGGGTAATTTTTGGAGCATTTCAAATGTTAAAATGTGTAAAAGTGTCAGCTCAGTGTATGGTTAAATTCAAAGTTTGTATCCACTGCTTACCATCTGTTTTTCCATAGACATACTCGTCGTATGTCACTTTAATTTTGACATAACTTCGACTGTGGTTGCCTTAGAGAGCTAGAAATTGGATACATAGGTTCCTAGGGGCTGTGACAGTGTTACATACCGTATTTTAAGCCAATTTAAGTTGTGGTTTGTACCAAACTTATTCAACCAGAAATAAAAGTGGGACCTGAGCCACCCAAAACAAATCTTGAGAGGTTTGCTCATCTGCCCCTTCACCTACAGTACAGACCAAAAGTTTGGACACACCTTCTCATTCCAAGAGTTTTCTGTATTTTCATGACTATAAAAATTGTAGATTCACACTGAAGGCATCAAAACTATGAATTAACACATGTGAAATTATATACTTAACAAAAAAGTGTGAAACAACTGAAAATATGTCTTAAATTCTAGGTTCTTCAAAGTAGCCACCTTTTGCTTTGATTACTGCTTTGCACACTCTTGATGAGCTTCAAGAGGTAGTCACCTGAAATGGTCTTCCAACAGTCTTGAAGGAGTTCCCAGAGATGCTTAGCACTTGTTGGCCCTTTTGCCTTCACTCTGCGGTCCAGCTCACCCCAAACCATCTCGATTGGGTTCAGGTCTAGTGACTGTGGAGGCCAGGTCATCTGGCGTAGCACCCCATCACTCTCCTTCTTGGTCAAATAGCCCTTACACAGTCTGGAGGTGTGTTTGGGGTCAATGTCCTGTTGAAAAATAAATGATGGTCCAACTAAATGCAAACCGGATGGAATAGCATGCCGCTGCAAGATGCTGTGGTAACCATGCTGGTTCAGTATTCCTTCAATTTTGAATAAATCCCCAACAGTGTCACCAGCAAAGCACCCCCACACCATCACACCTCCTCCTCCATGCTTCACGGTGGGAACCAGGCATGTAGAGTCCATTCGTTCACCTTTTCTGCGTCGCACAAAGACACGGTGGTTGTAACCAAAGATCTCAAATTTGGACTCATCAGACCAAAGCACAGATTTCCACAGGTCTAATGTCCATTCCTTGTGTTCTTTAGCCCAAACAAGTCTCTTCTGCTTGTTGCCTGTCCTTAGCAGTGGTTTCCTAGCAGCTATTTTACCATGAAGGCCTGCTGCACACAGTCTCCTCTTAACAGTTGTTGTAGAGATGTGTCTGCTGCTAGAACTCTGTGTGGCATTAACCTGGTCTCTAATCTGAGCTGCTGTTAACCTGCGATTTTTGAGGCTGGTGACTCGGATGAACTTATCCTCCGCAGCAGAGGTGACTCTTGGCCTTCCTTTCCTGGGGGCGGTCCTCATGTGAGCCATTTTCTTTGTAGCGCTTGATGGTTTTGGCCACTGCACTTGGGGACACTTTCAAAGTTTTCTTAAAGTAATGATGGCCACTTGTTTTTCTTTACTTAGCTGATTTTTTCTTGCCATAATACAAATTCTACCACTCCATTCAGTAGGACTATCAGCTGTGTATCCACCTGACTTCTGAACAACACAACTGATGGTCCCAACCCCATTTATAAGGCAAGAAATCCCACTTATTAAACCTGACAGGGCACACCTGTGAAGTGAAAACCATTTCTGGTGACTACCTCTTGAAGCTCATCAAGAGAATGCCAAGAGTGTGCAAAGCAGTAATCAAAGCAAAAGGTGGCTACTTTGAAGAACCTAGAATATAAGACATATTTTCAGTTATTTCACACTTTTTTGTTAAGTATATAATTCCACATGTGTTAATTCATAGTTTTGATGCCTTCAGTGTGAATCTACAATTTTTATAGTCATGAAAAAACAGAAAACTCTTGTAATGAGAAGGTGTGTCCAAACTTTTGGTCTGTACTGTATATTCAAATCTTTCAACATTACTGCAGTCACTTGTACTTCCAATATATGAAGTGTTAAAGTCATGTAGTAATGTTAGGAAAAGAAAACCCCTTATTTCTAATAGCAGCATCAGAAATGTATGTCCTAATCTAACTTGTAACTCCTTGTACTATTTTATATATCGATTTTTGGGAACCAAAATGGTGAATTAGAAAAAAATGTAGAAACTTTGGTATAGCCATTTTACTAAGATCTATACATGGAGCCCTTCAGGCACTAAGACACTTCCAGGTCTTGGCCTTCCTTCTCACGCAGGCCAATAGAAGTGTAAAATTCAAGTTAATAGGACTTCATTTTCAATATGACAAGTTCAGAAAGACAAGTTTAGGCTTTTCAGTAGAATTTGACATTTTCTCAGACACGGGGATACATATTAACAATTATTAACAATCCTGGTTTAAAATGGAATTAGAGTACATACATAATAAGAAATAGAGAAAAATACTCTATTCTTAACCCCTTAATAATACAGCAAGACACTGCCTTAAGGATACATCTCAATTTTTCAAAACTGTCATGTCATTTTAAATTGCAATAACTTTGAGATGCTTTGACTTACCCAAGTGATTTTGAGATTGTTTTTTTGTGACACATTGTACTTCACATTAGATGTAAACTTTGATCAATATTTTTGCATTCAGTTATGCAAAAATAGGACGTTTGATGGAAATTTGGAGAGAAATTCACAATTTTCAAAATGTGAAATGCTCTGATTTTCAGACAGATACTCATACTTCCCAAATTCATTATTAAACATTATCTACCATATGCCATGCTTTATATTGGCATCATCTTTTAATCGTACCTCAATTTATTTTGGACATAATAAAGCTTAAATGTGTAAGCGATTTTCCAGAAAATTTCACAAACTCATTTGTAAGGGTTTTTAAAGGCCTATATCTTAGAAACCAACCATAAAGAACTACATTTTCAAAATTACACTTCATTAAAACAGCATTTGGGAATTTTGTTAACCCTTTAATTCCTGTTTCACAGACATTAAAACAATATGGAGGTGAAATTTAGACATTTCTTTCTTTTTCAATAATACATTCATTTAGCCCAAATATTTACACATTCACAATCGGTTAAAGGAGAAAATGCAGCCCACAATTGGTTATGCAATTTCTCCGGAGCATGAAAATACCCCTTATGTGTATGTAAACTCCTGTTTGGGCACACCAAAGGGAAGGAGCGTCACTGGGTGTTTGAAAAGCAGATTTGCTGGAATAGTTTTCAGGAGCTATGTCTCATTTTCAGAGCCCTTAAAGCACCAGTACAGTGGAAACCCTCCAAAAGTGACAATCTAAACCTGTACTCCAAAAGCCACCTGGCGCTCCTTCACATCTGAGCCCTGCTGTGTCTCCAAACAGTTTATTCCCAAATGTATGACACTGTTGTGCCCAGGAGAACATACTTAACCATATAATGCTGTATGTGTGTATAAACTGCTGTTTTTGCAAACAGCTGGGCACAGAAGGGAAGGAACGCTATTTGGAACACAGTTTGTTTTTTGGACATCGTTCCATTTTTGCAGAGACCCTGAATTGCCAGTAAAGAGGAATCCACTGACACATGACCCCAAGGGCTTTTATCAAGGAGCCTAGTGAGCATTTTTTACCCTTGAGTGTTGCAATAATTTAGTTTCCAGAAATGAATGGGTAGCTTCTAGAGATATCCCATTTCAGTGTCTGATATATTACACCCAACAGCAGTGATCCCATTTTGAAAGTTGTACCCCTCAAAGTATTTATCGAGGGGCGTAGTGAGCATTAGTTTTCCTAAATGTGAATGCACAGTGGATGGTGAAAAGTGAATATGTAAGCTGTTCTGAGTACATTGGGTACACCAAATTACATACTATTTTCCCAGTAACTTCTATGACTGGAGGGTTACTGTGGGGATCACATCTGGTGTCTTTTACCTCATAAACTCTAAGTCTTGAACCACGATATTCGCTCGCACAGCTTATACATTCCCTTCCTTCCTGCCACAGCCAGTTTTACACTAAAGATATGGCGATTTTTGTTTATGATGTAGCCATATGAGGGCTTGTGTGTTTTGTGGAATGAGATGCATTTTGTAATTGCACTTTTTTGGGGTGACTATATGTTATTGACTAAAATTTCTTAACTCTTTCTTGGTGAATTAAAAAACCAAATGAACAAACAAAAATCATCAATTGGCATTGCTTTTTTGGGGTACATATGATTTTTTTTGATCACTTTTTATACCATATCTTAGAAGGCGAGATGGCGAAAAAACTCCTGACTTATTTTTCCATGTTTTTCATGATGTTCACCGTGCAGATTAAGTAATATTTCAGTTTTATTGTTACAGATGCGGCAATACCAAATATGTATTACTTTTATAAATTTTTTTACGTAATTCATTTTATTTAGGAAAGGGGCATTTTTTGGCTTAATTCATTTCTTAATTTTAACACTTTTTATTTTTTTATTTTATTTTTTTTTACTTTTTTACATCTTTTTTGCTATCCCACTAGGAGACTTGAAACAAGCGATCTTTTGCCGGCAAAATGTGTTAATAAAGTAAAGCTAAATTTATTAATGGCACAAATACTGCCAGAAAATCAAAAGTTGTGCAAAAGTTTAGATACTCTTTAAAGATCTTGTCTTATATAAACATGTTTGTGTTAAAAGAATACTGCAGTACTTGAGATAACAGACAGCTGATATGAACTATACTGTTCTACTGCCAGGTTTTATTGTTCTGCAGCTGTTTTAACTGTTATCATTGTAATTTCTCAATATACTATCACTTATGGCAATAACAACATTCTTTAAAAAGTACAGTGAATTACGTATTATACCACCTTACCGCCTTCTACTAAGTAACATTTACACTAAATACTATTATGAGGTCTAAATTGTTGTAGTAAAGGTGATAAAATGAATATAATCTGTAACATATAAGTTATGTAGTGGAAAAAATATAAAATATAAAAATTTAATACTGGAAACACATGGAAATACTCCACTTTGATCTTATTTACAGGAATTTATCCAAATAGTTGTAGAGATGGTCTGGGGTGTACTTGTTTAAAAGATTGGTGTACTGATTTCAATCTGTACTGTTATAAAACTTTCTAACATGTTCAAAACAGTATATAAAATTCCTGTTTAAAGGTTTTTTTTTAAGATTTGTATATAGTGTTGGACTGGTATATCTAGGGCCCCCCAGTGGAAATGATTTTAGGACCCAACCTACTGCTAATGGCGTATAAGCCATAAACAAGCCACGCTTCTTTCCTAACCCCATCAGATTTACCCTAATTTAGACCAGCTTTATGGCATAAATTATGGCATAAATTATGGCTGACTTCTACGCCAGCAAGGAGCTGGTGTGTTCTGTTTAGGCGACAGACCCTAGAGGATGCGCCTAATTTATAACGAGGTCGGCACTTCATTATAGGTTAGGTGCAGATCTTTCCAGCAGATGGAAAACATTGTTCCTGAGGATCTGGGTTGCAGTTCTGAGAGGGTCAGGGAAGAGTAAGGGCCTGTTGAGACAGCAGAAAATGAAGAGGAATTGAGACAGACATCTGCCTCAAATTACTCTTTATTTTCTGGCGGAAAGTAAACACAAAGCTTCACCCGCTGTTCAGCCCTTTAGGGCTCCCACATGGTATAAAGCCCCATTTACTGGCCCCCACACAGAATAACGTATCCTTTCCTAGTCACACACAGTATAACGCACCCTTTCCTGGTCCCACATGATATAATGCACCCTTTCCTGGGCCTCACAAGGTATAACACCCCCTTTCCTGGCCCCCACATGGTATAAAGCCCCCTTTCCTGGCCCTCACAAGGCATAATCCTCCCTTTACTGGTTCCCACATGCCCCCTTTACTGGCACTAACATGGTATAACATCCCCTTTCTTAGTCTCCACACAATATAATAACCCCTTTCCTAGCCTGTTAGCAGCTCAGTTGAATTGGACTAAGTTCATCATAGTGATCTACGATGCTGGGAGCTCCAGCCCAACCACCTGTCTACTGTTCCATACTCACATTAAAGTTCACAGTTTTAGTACAGCACAGTACCCACACAGTCAGGATTGGGCTCACAGCAACATTCGTCAATATGATGCAGGGAATTTGGTTTAGCTGAGCTTCAGTCAGCCTGGAACGTCCCATGGACCATATTACCTGAACCAAACACAGCTATCTGAATTTGTCCTCAATAAAATCCCCCCTATGTATGTACTGAGTTGCATTTACTTTGGGTAACTGTGAAGTCAGAAAGAAGAAGAGTGTTTTTCCCGAAGTAGTTTATGACCAGTCTATATCAATGGTATGAACCAACAAAACACATAAGGCAGGATGGAGAACAATAGAGAGTCAGTGGGCAAAAAGCTTCAACTATAAGAATCAGGATAGTAAAATGGTAGTGGTTAACGTGTCAAACAAAACATTTTCAACTCTTTTGAAGTGTCTAAACATGGCATGTGAAGGACTTCTACAAAGTTTTTTGCCTTCAGAAAACAATAAAATGACTGATGGTGGAAACAGTTTGTGAATTTTTCTTCAGCTGTATTTCCAAGAAAAAAATGTTCTTTTCCAGAAATGTGTTTGGTACATAGTGATTTGTTCATGCATTGTATATTCCTCTATAGTGTTACTCTTGTCTATATACTAAGGAAAACAACTTATTGTCATTTCTAAATTTTCATTCTATGGCCAATAATTTCACATTACTTTGTATCTTGGGAATGTAACTGTAGTTAAAATATGCCTTGAGCTAACATAATGCTAGTTTTTAAAATCATTTCCTTCCATCTCCTCTTCTCCAAGTCGCTGCTGTTGATTATGAATTGGAGTGACACAACTAGGTTTTAGCTGCAGTTCCTTTTCCAGATTTCAGAAAGACACACAATATCATAGGCAGAATTTTACTTTAAATCTGTACAGCATCTTGAAAACACTTTAACAAAGCATTCAGTAGGTGTTTTATTTAAGAACAAGTCACATAAGTATAACTTTACATTTCAAATACATTTACATTTCGTGAATAATACTAATAATATTGTAACATTGTAGAAAACATGATCTACTCAACTGTCAGTAACGAAATGTGATTTCCTAAACAACTGTCAGTGTTTGTAAGAAAGTAATAAAACATATTATTATTAATTATTTTTATTATTATTGTTTTGCAAACCGAGTCAAGAACAATTTGTCACAAAGTTTGAAAGCATTACTGAAATGTAATGTTATAGCACATGCTCCCATAGAAATTTACTAATAACTGAAAGTGTAGATAGAGCTAAGAAAAGGTTAGACATCTTCCTTGGAAAACACAATATACAAAGCTACCAGTATGGACAATATACTCCAATGAGGGGGTCACAGCTTACATCTTTGGAGCAATATTAGAAATCTTGTTGCCCCAAAGAACACATGTGTATAGTGAAAATTCACCAGGGAAAAGCACTGTTTGATTTACAGTGCCTTGCGAAAGTATTCGGCCCCCTTGAACTTTTCAACCTTTTGCCACATTTCAGGCTTCAAACATAAAGATATAAAATTTAAATTTTTTTGGTGAAGAATCAACAACAAGTGGGACACAATTGTGAAGTGGAACGAAATGTATTGGTTATTTTAAACTTTTGTAAATATAAAAAACTGAAAAGTGGGGCGTGCAATATTATTCGGCCCCTTTTCTTTCAGTGCAGCAAACTCACTCCAGAAGTTCAGTGAGGATCTCTGAATGATCCAATGTTGTCCTAAATGACTGATGATGATAAATATAATCCACCTGTGTGTAATCAAGTCTCCGTATAAATGCAACTGCTCTGTGATAGTCTCAGGGTTCTGTTTAAAGCGCAGAGAGCATCATGAAGACCAAGGAACACACCAGGCAGGTCCGTGATACTGTTGTGGAGAAGTTTAAAGCCGGATTGGGATACAAAAAGATTTCCCAAACTTTAAACATCCCAAGGAGCACTGTGCAAGCGATCATATTGAAATGGAAGGAGTATCAGACCACTGCAAATCTACCAAGACCCGGCCGTCCCTCTAAACTTTCATCTCAAACAAGGAGAAGACTGATCAGAGATGCAGCCAAGAGGCCCATGATCACTCTGGATGAACTGCAGAGATCTACAGTTGAGGTGGGAGAGTCTGTCCATAGGACAACAATCAGTCATACACTGCACAAATCTGGCCTTTATGGAAGAGTGGCAAGAAGAAAGCCATTTCTCAAAGATATCCATAAAAAGTCTCATTTAAAGTTTGCCACAAGCCACGTGGGAGACACACCAAACATGTGGAAGAAGGTGCTCTGGTCAGATGAAACCAAAATCGAACTTTTTGGCCACAATGCAAAACGATATGTTTGGCGTAAAAGCAACACAGCTCATCACCCTGAACACACCATCCCCACTGTCAAACATGGTGGTGGCAGCATCATGGTTTGGGCCTGCTTTTCTTCAGCAGGGACAGGGAAGATGGTTAAAATTGATGGGAAGATGGATGGAGCCAAACACAGGACCATTCTGGAAGAAAACCTGTTGAGTCTGCAAAAGACCTGAGACTGGGACGGAGATTTATCTTCCAACAAGACAATGATCTCAAACATAAAGCAAAATCTACAATGGAATTGTTCACAAATAAACGTATTCAGGTGTTAGAATGGCCAAGTCAAAGTCCAGACCTGAATCCAATTGAGAATCTGTGGAAAGAGCTGAAAACTGCTGTTCACAAACGCTCTCCATCCAACCTCACTGAGCTTGAGCTGTTTTCCAAGGAAGAATGGGCAAGAATTTCAGTCTCTCGATGTGCAAAACTGATAGAGACATACCCCAAGTGATTTGCAGCTGTAATCGCAGCAAAAGGTGGCGCTACAAAGTATTAACTTAAGGGGGCCTAATTAATTTGGCACGCCCCACTTTTCAGTTTTTTATTTTTTACAAAAGTTTAAAATATCCAATAAATTTCATTCCACTTCACGATTGTGTCCCACTTGTTGCTGATTCTTCACCAAAAAATTAAAATTTTATATCCTTATGTTTGAAGCCTGAAATGTGGCAAAAGGTTGAAAAGTTCAAGGGGGCTGAATACTTTCGCAAGGCACTGTAGGTGACCCTAACCCCGTGATGGCAAACCTATGGTACGTGTGCCAGAGAGGGCATGCAGAACCCTCTCAGTTGGCACAACACGCAGTCACCATGATCGCTCACTAACGGGGAATCCAGTATAGGCTTCTTTCAGATGAGCTGTCAGTGTAATCTCTGTCCCGACACAGGCATGATGACATAAGTCATCAACGAGCGCGATCAGAAGAAGGAAGACGTTCTTCGTGGGACTGCAGCTCTTCGTGGGACTAGGTAAGTAGCATATATTACTGTGTGGGGGCCCACTGTGGAGCATATAATACTGTGTGGGGGCCACTATGGCGCGTATACAGTAATACTGTATTGGAGCTACTGTGGGCATATAATACTGGATGGGGGCCACTCTGGAGCATATAATACTGAGTGGGGGCCACTCTGGAGCATATAATATTGTCTGGGGGCCATTATGGAGCATATAATACTGTCTGGGAGCCACTTCAGAGCGAATTGTACTGTCTGTGGGCCACTGTGGAGCGCATTGTACTGTCTGGGGGCCCTTCACTATTTATATCACATAGTATCTGTTTTATAACAGACATGTGATATTATTACAGGCTGTAATAACATTGCACGGTCACTATAAAACAGATCCTGGTTAATTTAAGGTTAAATTGCCGTGTTGGCACTTTGCGATAAATTAGTGGGTTTTGAATTGCAGTTTGGGCACTCGGTCTCTAAAAGGATCATCATCACTACCATAACCTATATATCTGTGTTGCTGGGTTGATATGCTGGGTTCTAGTTACAGATTCCCTTTAAATCAACAAAATCAAAGTTATGCTGAATCTTTCCTCTTCTATATGTCAATCTGCTCACCTTCTCTTTCTCTATAATATGTTGCCTATGAACATTTGAACATATTGTACAAGATGCAGGGTCTAACCATAATCCTAAGTGCAACAAAAACTTCCATATTTTCATTTCTTCAACAAATGGTGCTAATTAGATAGTAAATCTTCATTGTGGCCTGGCATACATGGATAGTAGTTTCTGCAAAATCTTGCTGAGGATCACTGATGCGTTTCAGTCTTAGTCTTTTCTACATCATCAAAGTAATATGGGACATTCATTAGAATTTATCTTGACTGAACTTTGACATAAGACTATTTTTTTTTTAAAGATTTGATCACTGATGTGGAATATTTATTTTTTCTTTACAAAAATTTTAACTTTATCTCACATCATAACAGTGGAGTTTCTTTTTGCTTATTTATGTAAGTTATCAATATACAAGCATCCTAAAACCTAAATATATAATAAACCTAATAATAAAAAAAAATCTGAATATGGTATATTGAGCATTTACAGTGGGGAAAAAAGTATTTAGTCAGCCACCAATTGTGCAAGTTCTCCCACTTAAAAAGATGAGAGAGGCCTGTAATTGACATCATAGGTAGACCTCAACTATGAGAGACAAAATGAGAAAACAAATCCAGAAAATCACATTGTCTGATTTTTAAAGAATTTATTTGCAAATTATGGCGGAAAATAAGTATTTGGTCAATAACAAAAGTTCATCTCAATACTTTGTTATATATCCTTTGTTGGCAATGACAGAGGTCAAACGTTTTCTGTAAGTCTTCACAAGATTGGCACACACTGTTGCTGGTATGGTGGCCCATTCCTCCATGCAGATCTCCTCTAGAGCAGTGATGTTTTGGGGCTGTCGCTGGGCAACACGGACTTTCAACTCCCTCCAAAGGTTTTCTATGGGGTTGAGATCTGAAGACTGGCTAGGCCACTCCAGGACCTTGAAATGCTTCTTATGAAGCCACTCCTTTGTTGCCCTGGCGGTGTGCTTGGGATCATTGTCATGCTGAAAGACCCAGCCACGTTTCATCTTCAATGCCCTTGCTGATGGAAGGAGGTTTGCACTCAAAATCTCACGATACATGGCCCCATTCATTCTTTCATGTACACGGATCAGTTGTCCTGGTCCCTTTGCAGAGAAACAGCCCCAAAGCATGATGTTGCCACCCCCATGCTTCACAGTAGGTATGGTGTTCTTTGGATGCAACTCAGCATTTACTCTCCTCCAAACACGACGAGTTGTGTTTCTACCAAACAGTTCTACAGTACTTTGGTTTCATCTGACCATATGACATTCTCCCAATACTCTTCTGGAACATCCAAATGCTCTCTAGAAAACTTCAGACGGGCCCGGATTTGTACTGGCTTAAGCAGGGGGACACTTCACTGGTCCCCCCTATAGCAGTATTAGGTCATTACTTACCTGTCTGCATCCAGTCCCGCTCCTTCTTGCTCCGGGCGCACTGTTGTGACATCATGTGTGCCCGTAGCACGAAGGAGCCGGAGGGGCCAAAGAGAAGACAGGTAAGTACTGATACTCATCTTGTAGGCCACAGGCTGTGGACATATTTTACCACACTGTGGGGATGGAATTTGATAGAATCCCATCCACTACACAGTGACTGTAAAATGCTGCGTTTATGCCATGTCCGGCCTTGGCCTTATACACTAAGTTTTAAGCCAATTTAAGTTGTGGTCATAGCGAACTTGTTCAACCCAAAACAAATCTGGGACCTGTGCCATCCTGAACCGAAAGAAAGCGAATCTTAGAAGTTCACCCTTTTCTTTAAAAAATAACCATTCATGTCTTTTATTATAGAGGCTGCTAGAAGGAATATTTGCAAAGCATTATTTTGGATTTAGACAGCGTACAAAGAAAGAATGATTCCTTCATTAGGTATATGGCATTTATATATTTGGTGGTGATCCAGCAATTTGTCACTGTAAGATATCAGGTCATTAGGCTGCATTATCTAAGGTACAACATGAAGTGACTGGATGACAAATTGTTGCTTTTATGTATGCTGTATAGTCAGGCCCACGCTGTATCCCTACACACCACTCTGCAGTTAGATTATATTAGATTTTTACTTTAAGCCAAGTGAAAGTAAAGGGAATGTTGATAAGAGAAAAATCATTGAATATTGTTCTGTGCACTATCGCCTAAAAAGTAAATTAGCTGCACTGCAATGGACAGGATGGTTTGTGGTATACGTAATTTCATTTTCCATAATGACATTTTATGTTCTGTGGAAAGTGATAATTAAACCTTTTAATGTTGGACATTTCCACACTGGTCCCAGGAAAAATATGTTTACTTGTATTTACTGTATAAAGTCTCTTTTTACATAGATATATAGATAATAAAAAAAGACTGAAAAGACTAAAAGCTGCATAAGAGCACGCACTTGGTAATTACAGACCACATTTTTGTGGTCTGTTCACATGGTGCAGTACTGCACAATGGCTGTTGTCATGGAGTAGTGCCTGATGGATGGTGTGGCCCAGAGACAAGGAGGCTTATACTGACAGCAGGAGTGATGTTGGACTACTGGACCACTCTTCCTCTGGATACTTTGCTGTAGTGGTAGTGGTTTCCATGCAGTGCCATAGACATTGGGATACACTAAAAGTGTTCATCATGAAGTGGCTAGTGGGCTAAAAATCTTTTTTTTTTTTTTTGTTATAAATTCTACTTGGCAAAGCAGCAATATATGCTAAGGTTTGCTTATTTATAAAGGCTCCTTTATATAAGTAAAAGAAAGAAGGATGATAGAATAGAATAGAATAGAATAGAATAGAAAGAGAGAGAGAGATAAATAGATAGATAAATAGATAGATAGATAGTTAGATAGACAGCCAATTGACCACAAATAGTGTGATAAAAATTAAAAAAAAGGTCAACACTCCAAAAATAGATAAAATAAAGTGCGTTATTTGCCCAATATGATAGATAGATAATAGAAGATAGATAGATAGATAGATAGATAGATAGATAGATAGATAGATATTGTTAATGCATAATAGTATTTGGCTTGAAACATGGTGCGATAGATCTGAACATGTTTTTCAATGGGATGAACCAGATGTATATCTTAATTGCATGTTCTGTGAGCCAGATGGTACTGAAAACCAGAAGATCTTAAACCTGATTGGGATAAATACGGGTCTATTCTGAGAATAAACCATTAGCACATTGAATGGGCAGATGGTCTGACATATTACACACAAATAACTGCCAGGTACTATGCATGCAGTGCTGTCCTCAGAATTGTAGTGTACCTGTAATTGATGACTTCTGTGTTTTACAGCACACTTCTAGCTAAATCCATACTAACATACAAAACTACCATAGCAGTAAAGACCTTGAAAAAAGGGGGAGGATTGCTACAGTTTCTACAGGATTGTCCCTTGAGACTCTTCAGTGCACAACTGCGCATATTTATCAATGTGTTAATGTCAGTTTTTAGTGTAAAAGTCGCAAGACTTGAGACTATTTTTCTTCACTTTGAAAAGTGATCATAGATGTGGTTATGGTCGACCACAAGACATAGTTTATTATAGTAAAGAAAAATGGCTCAAATGTATGATACAAATCTATTTCTGCTCATAACAAGCAAATAATATTTTTCAGAGACATCAAAAGATGCCAGAGGTGTGATTCTTTTAATACATTTGGCACCAATTTCTCCACTTTGATGTGTAAAACACTCTATTAAACATATATACACATAAGTAAATATTAGGCATTATGGAACTGAATTATTATTGATCACAAGAAGTTGCAATTTTTGGTGCACATGCTATCTTTTGCTCAAAAATTGTAATTTTTCTATATTTTGCTCTCTGCTTATTACATATGATAAAAGTCAAAGAGCAAGGTGAGGATTGAGGAATGTCTCGACTTGAGATATTTACTCTAACTTGAACCAGGAAATGGGCATAAGATATAAATAAAATCTATGCCAGCCTTTGGTTTCAATTGTGAGCCATGGGATTTCCTGAAGTGAGCCAAAAATATTAAGAAGCCAATACCTCTTAAAAATTTAGGCACATCTCTCATCAGCACAGAAAGGTATTAAGACTGGCTATGCATCTAAGTGTCTAAATTGCTACAATTTATTTCTCAAACCGGCTTAGTTGGTTAGAATTTATAATCATTCCATTTTGTGACTATACTTAAAAATGTGGCAGCTGTGAAATGAAGCATGTTTGCATTGTGCTTACGCGATTTGTGTAGTATAGCCACTATTCACTTTAAATGAGAGGTGGTGCATAGCATGGAATTTGCAAAATAAAGATCATCATTATTGTGATGAATGATCATTTGGAAGCTGTTACATCTATACAGTAGTAAATAACCCATATGAACAAGCAGAGCTATGCCCTTGAAGCCAGGAGAGGGACAGAGAAGCAGCCTATTATGAGCTAGTAGGTAGATTCCTGCCTAATAGACGCTTAAAAAGATCCACTTGACATAGTGCACATCGTCAATGGCCCATTGCCCATCCTTGGCAACCCAGTAGTTATTTGTCTCTATGCTTCAGCTCCATATACTGGAGCTTTGAAGGCTGATTGCATGAAGCTTCTTGTCAGTGACGATCCATCTCAGCTCTTTCGAATGAAAGCAGTTTAATAACTTCTGCCCACCACATAGAAAACACAACAGCATTAGGGACCAAGGACCATACATCCTGAGAATTGCGTTATCATTAACCGTTTATAGTCAACCACTGATGTCCTTCAATCTGGCTTCTTGGAAGGAAGTAGTGAAACATCAGCACAGGCATCTCCTTCTAACAGGTAATGGTCTCTGTTCTTGCGCTAGTAAGTTAAATAAAAATGCATTTCTCTTCATTGCAACAAACTAATAGTTTACTTAGATATTTCACAAAATAACAAATTGTACATAACTCAGTAAATTCATATTCTGCAACAAAACATACATAAACACACTTATACTTAATCTATTCCTAAACCAACATTATTTTCCAAGTTTCCCACTGTATTGTTCCTTTTTATCTACCCCTTTCTGAATGCCTCTGAGCTAAATAGAAATTCCATCCCAGAAATTAATGTTGTAATGTGAATGCTGTGATATGACTAATGGGAGTCTTTTTCCGTGCACCCTGTAAATGTGTAATGTGTTGTAAACAGCAGAATGAATAAATTAGCTTCTAAAGTCTAAATCTGGATCTCAATGCCTTCAGAAAATGTAATTGTTTATTTAGCTGTATTAAAAAGCGTACTTTTCTATTTCAAGTCTGAATGTTACGCACGCTGTGATATTGTCAAAAGCTTTTAAATAAAAATTGTTGTTTTATTTTTTACTTTAATTACATGTATGAATGTGAAATACTTTCATTCAGCTGCTACCTTGGAGAACTTCAATTTAAAACAATTTATCATGGTTCTCTCCAAAGACCTAGTTGTCATTTATTTCAAGCCCAATTCAAAACCATTACGTGACAACAAGACTGTATCCACAGAAGAAGCTTCTGAACATTGTACTAAGAAGACAAGTGCTGGTCAGAAGGTACGATACTGGGAATGGCTGCAAGTTTAGGAAGCTTCATGCTTTCAGCCATCACAGGTTGCCACAAGTGAAAAAGTAGTATGGGTGCATTTACACATTCAGGTTTTCACATGATTTTTTTGAAGTCAAAACCAAGTATGTATCATAATCATTGATTATGATGTGTAAGGGTTAAAACATAGTTTGCACTATATACAGAAAGCACAAGAGGGTGGAATGTTCTGCAGACAAGACTGCATAGTTGATAAGGACAGACTTGGAGTCTGGGGGGAGATATCAACAGTTCTGCCGATTTCAGCAGAACTAGTAGTCTTGGGAGGACATTTAGATAAGGTGAAAATGAAAACATCTGGGGTGATGGGTAAATGAACAAATTTGTGTGATAACGGAACTGGAAAGACCATATATGTATATTGATCACATGACTGTTATGTAATTGAGCTTGCTTTTAAAACTGTATTGAACTACGTAATAAAGTAGAAACGGTTCATACACGATAACTGTGTACGTCTTGTTTCCCGAGCGCTCGAAACTGGTTATCTATTTAATTAGGCTTACGGTGACATCCATCCCGGGGAAGATTAACCCCCAACATGATGTTAATCTGTTTTCCCTTAGTCCTAACAGCACAAGGGGGTAGGTCTCTTTGCCCTCTTATAGGGTAGCACAGTCATGCATATTTTATGTTAATTAAAAGGGAATAGGGAATAGGAAAATGTAGGCACAACAAGTGCTACTCCTCTTTTTTTCAATCCGTTCCTGATTTTGGCTTTAAATACTGCATGCAAAACCTAAACATGTAAATACACTAGTTATAACCACTGTGTCACCTAACCGATTTGACACCTAACAGTGTTATCTAAGTGGCCTCCCTAAATTTTACCTTTTAAACCTGTACTGGAATCCAACTTTCACTTTGGGGTGACTACCAGGTTGCTACTTCTTGGAATGGTCATAGTGTAAGTGACAGCTTACCAAGGGCCATGAACCACAGGTGCAGAAACACCAAGAGAGAGGCAGAGCATGGTCAGGTATAAGTTAAGGTGAAGGTAGGCAACAGAATTATGGTTGCAAGAAACAGGCCAGGTCAGCAACAAGAGGTCACGACATTATTTATAGCACCAGGGCCGGTTTTAGACAAACTGTAGCTCTGGACAAAATTAAAAGCAGGGCCCCAAATGCTGATATACCAACAATGTCCCTTTAAAATAACACCCCCTTTCTGCCCCCAAAACAGTAACAACCACTCCTCCTTATGCCCACACACAATTCAAATAACCACATTTGTACTGCCTAATAGATTTTTGCACCCCCTCATCAGTTATTCTAGTGCCTCATTATAAATAATAGTCCCTGCTTATAAACAGTGCCCCATATCAGTAATAGTTCCCCCATATCAGTAACAGCCCCGCTCCCCGCTCATAAATATAAATAGTCCCCCTTATTAATAATAGCCCTCTCATAAATAATAGTTTACCTTATAAATAATAGTCCACATTATCAATATTAGCCCTTTCATAAATAATAGCCCTCTTAACAATAATACCCCCTTATAAATAATAGCCCCTTTATAAATAATAGCCCCTTTAACAATACGCTCCGTATAAAGTTTCCCTCTCAGAAATAAAAGCGACCACATTATAATAGCCGCCTCTCTCTCTCTCTATCTATATATATATATATATATATATATATATATATATATATTTATTTATCATATCCCCCCCTTATTATAGGTCAATTATAAATAGTTCTTCCCTTATAAATACAGTCATATGAAAAAGTTTGGGCACCCCTATTAATCTTAATCATTTTTAGTTCTAAATATTTGGGTGTTTGCAACAGCCATTTCAATTTGATATATCTAATAACTGATGGACACAGTAATATTTCAGGATTGAAATGAGGTTTACTGTACTAACTGAAAATGTGCAATATGCATTAAAACAAAATTTGACCGGTGCAAAAGTATGGGCACCTCAACAGAAAAGTGACATTAATATTTAGTAGATCCTCCTTTTGCAAAAATAACAGCCTCTAGTCGCTTCCTGTAGCTTTTAATCAGTTCCTGGATCCTGGATGAAGGTATTTTTGACCATTCCTCTTTACAAAACAATTCCAGTTCAGTTAAGTTTGATGGTCGCCGAGCATGGACAGCCCGCTTCAAATGATCCCACAGATGTTCAATGATATTCAGGTCTGGGGACTGGGATGGCCATTCCAGAACATTGTAATTGTTCCTCTGCATGAATGCCTGAGTAGATTTGGAGCTGTGTTTTGGATCATTGTCTTGCTGAAATATCCATCCCCGGCGTAACTTCAAATTCGTCACTGATTCTTGTACATTATTCTCAAGAATCTGCTGATACTGAGTTGAATCCATGCGACCCTCAACTTTAACAAGATTCCCGGTGCCGGCATTGGCCACACAGCCCCAAAGCATGATGGTACCTCCACCAAATTTTACAGTGGGTAGCAAGTGTTTTTCTTGGAATGCTGTGTTTTTTTGACGCCATGCATAACGCCTTTTTGTATGACCAAACAACTCAATCTTTGTTTCATCAGTCCACAGGACCTTCTTCCAAAATGAAGCTGGCTTGTCCAAATGTGCTTTTGCATACCTCAGGCGACTCTGTTTGTGGCGTGCTTTCAGAAATGGCTTCTTTCGCATCACTCTCCCATACAGCTTCTCCTTGTGCAAAGTGTGCTGTATTGTTGACCGATGCACAGTGACACCATCTGCAGCAAGATGATGCTGCAGCTCTTTGGAGGTGGTCTGTGGATTGTCCTTGACTGTTCTCACCATTCTTCTTCTCTGCCTTTCTGATATTTTTCTTGGCCTGCCACTTCTGGGCTTAACAAGAACTGTCCCTGTGGTCTTCCATTTCCTTACTATGTTCCTCACAGTGGAAACTGACAGGTTACATCTCTGAGACAACTTTTTGTATCCTTCCCCTGAACAACTATGTTGAACAATCTTTGTTTTCAGATCATTTGAGAGTTGTTTTGAGGAGCCCATGATGCCACTCTTCAGAGGAGATTCAAATAGGAGAACAACTTGCAATTGGCCACCTTAAATACCTTTTCTCATGATTGGATACACCTGGCTATGAAGTTCAATTTTGTGCTTCAGTAAGTCAGTAAAAAGTAGTTAGGAGTATTCAAATCAATAAAATGATAAGGGTACCCAAATTTTTGCACCGGTCAAATTTTGTTTTAATGCATATTGCACATTTTCTGTTAGTACAATAAACCTCATTTCAATCCTGAAATATTACTGTGTCCATCAGTTATTAGATATATCAAATTGAAATGGCTGTTGCAAACACCCAAATATTTAGAACTAAAAATTATTAAGATTAATAGGGGTGCCCAAACTTTTTCATATGACTGTAATAGCTCGCCTTAAATGTTACACCCTTATAATAGCCCCCGTATATATAATTTCCTCTTATAATAGCCCCCTTATATTTATGTTTCCTCCCTTATACAAAATAGCCCCCTTATATATAACAGTCTCCCCCTTATAACAATCCACCTTATAGTTAATAGTTCCTCTCCTATAATAGCCCCCTTATATATAATAGTCTCCCCTTATAAATAACAGTTCCCCATTTATATATGACTTCTCCTTATATATACTGTAATAGGTTCTCCCTTATACATAATATCCCCTTATATATAACAGTCTCCCCCTTATAACAGCCCCTTTATAAATAATAATTCCTCTCCTATAATAGCCCCCCTTATATATAACAGTCCCCCTTATAATAGCCCCCTTATATATATAATTCCTCTCTTATAATAGCGCTCTTTATATATATTTCCTCTCCTATAGTAGCCCCCCTTGTATATAATGGTCCCCCCTTATAATAGCCCACTTATATTTAACAACCCCCCTTATATATATATCAGTCTTCCCCTTATAATAATCCCCCTTATATGTAATAATTTCTTTCTTATAATAGTGCACCTTATGTATAATAGTTCCTCCATTATAAATACTAGCCCCCTTATATTTAATAGTTCCTCCACTATAAATATTAGAACCCCGTATAAATAATAGTTTGCCCCCTTAGCAGGTAATCCCTTTCCCTTACCAGAAAACAATAAATCTTTAACTCACCTTACCATGCTCCCACAATGAGTGGAGCAGCCGAAGATTCTCCCTATAGTAGTGGCACAGCAACATCCTTTGCGTTACTCGCAGTCCTCTATGGCAGAGCAGGGATTTTCATCTCCCTGCTCTGTCATAGGATTAAGCAGTATTGGCGTGCACAGCACACCAATACACCTGTGGAGCTCCTGGAATTCAAGCCATGAAGCTAAAAGCCTGATGCTCCGAATCCCGGAGGCCACCTTGGAGACGGGGACCATGGAAAATTGGCAATTCCCCCCCCCCATGCCAGCCCTGTATAACTTGGTGGGTTAAGGATTGTGGTCATCAACACAAATCACAGTCTATTAAACATGAATGTCAGTCAGGAACACCTTTCAGCAGGGAATTGGAAAACTAGAACCTATTGTTCAAGGGCTACGGACACTTAAACTTTTGTGTAATCGCCTTTTAACTGGCAGAAAAAGACAGCATACAAACTCTATGGGCGACAAATGCAGATGTAGGGAAGAGCTCGAATGGAGGAACAATTGCAGAAACTAGAGTAGATAAGCCAGTGGCTGTGATCTCTGGAAAGAATAAAGTGCCATAGGACCACACAAACCACCAACACTATAGAACTCTACAAGTGACGATGCATGTTTTAATCATTTAAATGGTATATACTGAAGTTTTTCTATAGCCCATACATGCTGTCTCCAGCCACAAATGATTCCTGAGCCACTGGGACCACTGAGCTAAAACAGAGTAAATGCCCAATTTATACAGTAGATTCACTTTCATTATTCCTAAGATATTGATTTAGACAGAATGATTATGTGCTATACCAGGTATATTAAAATGTACCCTTTGTTATAGAAACTTCTGACAAGTTGTTGCGAGACAGGTGTAGAAGATCCTCCATCAGGACAAGGGAACATTTACATATTACTGAACCATACAGTCAGTTTTCCTGTGCGAATTATGTTATTTGTTAACTGATGACAAACTGTGTGGAAATAAGTGGAGAACATCCTGCAATGGAACTAAACAAAATTGTCTGCTTTCTTTTGGAAGGGCAGGTAAATATACTGTATATGATGTAAAGGGGCTCTCTCTATTTTGGATAATTTCTACTTCATGTGATCTTATGTAAAGATGGACAAAACTCTCAAGATTCATTTAGTTTTGGGTTCAAGTGGTTCAAGACTAAGGGCCAAATAAGTTTGGTATATGCCTCTGTTTAATTTGATTTAAAACACTGTCAGGGTTCATAGAAACTTATCTATAAAATTTCTAGCTCTCTAAGGCAAACATATCCAATGATGTGTCAAAGGAAAAGTGACTTGTATGATTATGAAAGTACCAGATGGTAAGCAGTAAATAGAAACTCCAAGTTTAACCATACACTGCGCTGCCACTCGTTTTTACACATTTTAAGATTTAAAACGCTCCAAATATTACCCATTTTTGTATAAAGGTGCATGCCCATGGTGTTTTAGACACACATAGTGGTTATATTGAAAAAAACCAATGGTTTTATAGAAAAATTTGCCTGTTTGACATGTAAGTGCTATAGGCTTTATGAGAGCAGATGTGAAATCAAAATGTTTGTTTTTTTAAGCCAACACTCTGGCACCAACAGTATGGTTCCATGCTTAGTGACACTCTAATAATGACATTCTGTAGAGGAACCAACCTCAGAGGTAAGTTGGTTCACAGCCATCTTCAACCATTAAAACAGAATAATTTGTTAAAGCAAAGATCTAATGAGGTGGTGGGGACTTATTCCTGTGGCACTTGTACAGCCAGGGTAGGACTGGCCCACCTGGGAACAGGTGAATCCACCGGTGGGCCCCGAGCCCCGACTATTAGTCCTCATGTTGCCAATGCAGATGCATTGGTCAGGATGGTCAGGATCCCGATCGGGCCCCTGACCAATGGCGTAACGACTGCGACCGTGCTCGGCGGGGTATGGTGCCCGTGGCCAGCTGGAGATGGCCGGGGCCCTGGACCACTATGATAGTGGTCGGATAAAGCCTGGTTCCCCGACCGCTATGCATACTGTTATTGTAAAAGGGGCCCTGGCATATTGCCAGTCCCCTTTCCAATAGATGGCAGCCCAGGGGAGGTGACTGAAAATAATAAATACATATGCTCACCTCTCCTGGGCACAGCGTTCTCTCTGGAACTCTTCCGTCATGTGACTGAGGCCTATGATTAGGCCCCAGCGGCCACATGGGGCGCGGCCGCGTAATGACGTCAGTGCGCCCCCACGTGACCGCTGAGGACCAATCACAGGCCTCAGCAGCGACGTCAGAAGAAGGCCTGAAGATGCTGAAGATGGCAGGATGGAGCGAGGATGCCAAGAAAAGGTAAAGCAAGATGAGTATGAATGTTTGTTATTTTTAATCACCTTCCCTGGGCCTCCAATTATTACACTCTGGGGTCTGAGGAGACCCCAGAGTATAATAATAGCACTGAAGCGGAGGGGGGCTGTTGGGCGCATATAATACTGGGTGGGGGCCACTGTGGACCATATACTCCATACAGTGGCTTCTTCACTGGTCCCCTATACTGTATGGGGACCATTGATGGGGCCATTATATTGTTGGGGGGGGGCAGTGATGGAGGCCAATAGCCTGGGGGACATTAAATGGGGTGTGCAGGATAAAAAATTTTTTTTTACTTACGCAGGGCAGGCGAAAAAAACAAAACAAAAGAACCCCCCCAAACTTTCTCTCCTGTCCCCAGTGTCTCCCAGCGCGGTTCGGTCTTGCAGTTCTGTTGTTTTCTTCCAGCTGAAGTTCCCTCTGCACGAGATTATCTGTGATGTCACGTGACCCCTGAGGCCAATCAGCGGCCTAAGGGAAGGGACCTGGGACGTCACAGCCAGTGAGCACTTCCGGCAAAAGAAGACAGCGGAGCTGCGGGACCAGACCGTGCTGGGAGGACATCGGGTACAGGTGAGTATGTTTTAGTATGTTTTTTTTTTTTTTTGGAGGGGGGGGTAGGGGGGGATTCACGTCCCCCGGACTAACTATAAAAAAAGAAGAAAATTATGCTGGACAACCTCTTTAAAGTGTGGCACATTAGGGGGTATATTAAAGGTTGTCCATGCATAATTTCTTATGGTTTATCCTCGGGATAGGCCATAGATACCTTATCTGTTGGGGGCTGACCCCGGACCAATCAGCTGTATGGAGCTACTTCTGGCGCCCGTCATGTACACAATACATGCTCTGTCCTCTGTGTATTAGTCAAGCACCTTCACTGCATCTCAGCACTTATTGAAGTCAATAGGAGCTGAGCTGCAGTGAAGGCGTCTGAATCCTATACATCGGATGGAGCTTTCTGCTTCCGGCCCTGTGTTGTGTATAGAACAGGCGCCGAAGGTGGCTCCGTACAGCTGATGGGGCCATGTGTCAGCCCTCTACCGATCAGGTATTTATGGCCTATCCTAAGCTTAGGCCATAAAAAAGATTAACCCTGGACAACCCCTTTAATATGCCCCACACAGTTTAATGTTCCCGCCACAGGATGTCAGCCCCCATCACTGCTCCCACACAATATAATGACCCCATCACTTTTCCCTATACAGTATGGGTGACCAGTGAAGAGGCCACTGTATGGGGGGGACCAGTGAAGTGACCATAGAAAAATTTGGCCCAGACAACCCCTTAAAAGAGGTTGTCCATAAACCGGAGCGACCACAGTGGCGGCCGCCAGGTAGGTGTAAAAATAAGAACATTTTTTTAAAAAAGCATACTCACCTGTCCCCAGCACCCCGCTATTCCCTGCCTGTGTCTGTTCGGTCTCATGGCGGCGCCTCATTTCTGGAAATCCTGTACCTATTTGGTCTTAGCGGTCACATGAGGTGCAGGACTCCCAGCAAGGAGTCGCCGGCATGAGACTGAATGGACCCTAGCAGCGGACAACGGAGTGCCGGGAACAGGTGAGTATGCTTTTTAATTTATTTATTTTTTACTTTACACCTCCCGCCAGCCACATGGGTTGCTCCAATTCCTGGACAACCTCTTTAAAGGATTTATCCATTTTTCTAATATTGACGGTCTGTCCTTGAGATAGGCCATCAGTATTACATCTGCGATGATACAACAGCCAGGACCTCTGCAGATCAGCTTTTCCAGGACAGTGCGGCTACAGGTAAAGGTAACAATTCTAGGAGCCACGCTGTTCACTTGCCATACAGGGTGTAGCAGTAGGGTTAGGTAGTGCAGTGGTGCACATGGTATAGTGGTTGACCAGCATGGCTCCCGACATGCTATTACCTTTAGCCGCCCTGTCTCGGTACCGCTGATCTGCAGGGGTCCTGATGGTGGGCACCTAGAAACAATTCTACTGGTGGGCCCTAGACATCCCAGTCCGACACTTTGTACAGCAATGCAATTTTGTGCATGTGAGTAAATCATTTAGGAGTTCAAACAAAGGAAAAACTTTTCAGAATAGAGGACTCATAAATTTGTAAGATCCCGGGGTGGTCTATCTCATCACGTGTTAGTTTGGAGTACAATATTTTGGCAAAGCGATAAGAGAATTCCGCAGGAGGACAATAGCAGTGACATAGGCTGAAATAACGACACTCCATTAGCACATCATGTGTGAGAATGTCATGGTGGGGATGCCTCTCATATCAAGTTTCAGGGCATCCCTCTCCAAGAGGTGGAGAATTTGATCGCAGATTGTTGCAGAGAGTGGCACATTGGATTTTCATCTTAAAAACAATGAAACCCCTAGGCCTTAATGATAACATCTCTTCTGGGTATTTCATCTAATGGGTATTTTGACCATTTCTAAATATATTCTAGCTTGACCATCTATTAATATACCCTATTTTTTTCAGTATGTTCTGTATCTTTGATGGTACTATGTGGGTCACATCGACCTCTTGTCCAGACTCTGAGGATGTGTCATTAATGGCTGGGTGATGACAGCCTCTTAATTAACATAGTCGATCTAAAAAAAAAAAAAAGGAAGAGAGTGCCAGACGCCACAAGGAAGCTCAAAACAGGTAAGAAAAGGTGAATATAAAACGTCCCACATTGCGGAAACACAGCTTTTTTTATTTCAGTTTTTTGAGCCAGAGCAAACACTGGATTGAGCAGAATGTAGAAGTATAAGTACTTCCTATATATTTCCCATTCATTTTGTTGTCATTCTTGTCTCAAAAAAACACAGCAAGATCTGCAACAAAAAAGCTACGTTTTTGCAATGTGGGTCCTCAGCTAAAATGTTTTTTTTTTTTCCACCTCCACTGGGCATCAATCTATTATACTCTGGGGTCTAAAGATGGAGACGAATCTCCATTTGTTCAGTTTTGTAAAAAACTAACAATTTGGAGTATTTGGGTCAGAACGAGTCAGTTCACCTATCTCTAATAGATCACAAATAAAAATAATCAAGAAACATACACATTACATATCCCTTCATCCTAAAATATTTTTTGCATACAGTGAACACTGTAGCAGGAGAACAGCTGCTGAACAGCCTTTTTTCGCTATTTCTCATCCCACAAAAATTAAATAAAAAGAGATCAAAATGGCAGACATTACTCAAAATGGTATCAATAAAAAGGACAACTGGATGCCATACACCCCGTATACAAAAATATTAAAAAGTCACGGGAGTCAGAATATGGTGACTTCATGGAATTTTTTTTTTTTTTTAAAGGGATCCTATCATTCAGAAAGGCCAATTTTAGTAAGACCACGTCGTAATAGCCTTTATGCTAATGTGTCTTCAGAATGCACAGGGGGAGTTCCCCCAGTGCTGAAACTGCACAGGGGGCGTCCCCTGTGCTCTCCTCAGACGCATTTTTGAACTTATCGTGCCCCTGTGCATTCTGAAGATGCATTAGCATAAAGATAAAAATCAACATTTCTTCTAAATGCCAGTGAAGAGTGAAACAACAAAGGTAGGAGAAGAATAGCCTTTATAAAGGCTATTACGACGTGGTATTGCTAAAATTGGCCTTTCTGAATGATAGGATCCCTTTAAGTTTTGGATTTTTGTTACAGTGTAAAAACATAGCAAAAACAATATAAATGTGTTATTGCCATAATTGTAACGGCTACAATATATATGTAAAATGTAATATTGGCTGTAAAGTAAATGCTGTAAAAACAAAACCAATAAGCAAAATGGTGCAAATATCGTTTTTTTTCTGATTCAACTCTTTTGAAATTTTTCGCAGCTTCAGAATACTAAATGGTAGCAATATGAAGTACAATCTGTCTCAAATAAATAAGCCTGTTACAGCTCAGTGAACAGAAAAATAAAAAAAAAGCTTTAAAAAAAATTGGCTTTTGGAAGGTGAAATTCCAAAATAAAAAATGTCTAATACTGCATAAGTGGAATATACCCCTTTTAAATGTAACCTGTCACCTTGTACATTCAGTCCACTGTTGCAGCATTATTCTACAGTGCATAAGGGTAATTTGACATCTGCACAGACTTCCCATTTCCTATTCCATTTTAGAAACAGAAAAATTTAAATGCCAATATAAATGGATCTGTTAAATGACACCAATCGTTGATTGTAATGTCAATCTGTATTCCCTTAGTCCAGACAGCAGCACAATATGGGGTATCTCTGCCCCTGTGTGTTGTTTAGGACAGTGGAACCTTTAATTAGCACCAACTTTAAGGTGCCTCCTACTAGCCCTATAAGAGGGCACCTGAGACCTCCCTCCACTGTGTAAATTATAAAGTAAAAGGAAACAAGCTTCTAGGGAGGGAAGCCTTGTGCTGCTGTCAGGACTAAGGGAATACAGATTGACATTACAATCAACGATTCCCCTTACGTCCGACAGCAGCACAATATGGGGAGATAGCAAGTAATTCCCCTAGGGAGGGTTTCCTCGCCTTACAACGTCAAGGACTGTCTGACCAAAGGCAGTTGTCTGGGAATTGAGGACGTCTAAACAATAATGTTTGACAAAGGTCAACTGGGATGACCATGATGCAGCCGCACAAATCTGGTCCAAAGGTAAGGACCGGTACTCAGCCCAAGAAGTCGACACAGCCCTGGTTGAGTGGGCCGTAGAAAAAACTGGAGGGAGTAACTCCTGAATAAGGAAGGAAGACCTAATTGTATCCTTGATCCATGTGGATAGAGTAGGCTTGGAAGCCTTGAGGCCTTTGTTTTTACCCTGCATATTAATTAGTAGGTTTTCGGCCTTCCTAAACGGTTGAGTGCGGGATAGGTAAATCCGCAGACACCTTACCACATCTAAGGTGTGGAGCTTTTCTTCCTCCTCAGAGGTTGGAGTGGGGAAAAACACTGGTAGCGAAATTAGCTGATTGCTATTATAGCATGAGGGGACCTTAGGGTTAAACCCAGGCAAAAATCTAAGGTGCACCCTATCTGCAAAAAACACAATGTACGGTTCTCTAGAAGAGAGAGCCTGGAGTTCCCCTACTCTTTTGGCAGATGTAATAGCCAACAAAAAAACGGTTTTGTATGCCAAATATTTTAGCTCCGTAGTCTCCAAGGGTTCAAATGGAGGATCGCACAGGCCTGTAAGGACTACCGCAAGGTCCCACTGGGGAACTGGAGATGATACTGAGGGCTTTAGCCTCATTGCCCCTTTAAGGAACCTTGCAACCAGAGGATCCTGAGACAGACGTCTGTTCAAATGAGCGGAGAGGGCCGCAATCTGCACTTTCAAAGTGGCAGGGGCAAGGCCCTTATCCAAACCGTCCTGAAGAAAATTTAAAATATCAGCCGTTGAAGGTTGAAAATTATTAATACCCTTCTTGGAGCACCACTCCATGAAAATCTTGGCTGTCCTCTGGTAGTTCTTATTGGTAGAGTCTGCTCTTGCAGAAGAAAGGGTCTTCAGGACGGCCTCTGACAGTCCTCTATCCTGCTGTAGGGACTGCTCAACCTCCAGGCTGTCAGGTTGAATCTCCAGAGATCCTGGCACTTCAGAGATCCTTGGGAAACCAGGTTCTGGATGGGGGGAAGCCTCCAATATATCCCTCGACTCATCTCCATGAGTTGGGAAAACCAAGCTCTTTTTGGCCAGAATGGAATGATGGCTATCACAGAGACTTGGTCCTGTCTGATTTTCATCAATACCTTCGGTATTATTGGAATTGGAGGGAAGATGTATGCCAGCCTGGACCTCCAAGGGATGGACAGGGCATCCACTGCCAAGGGATTGTCCTCCTGGTAAAGGGAACAGAACGTCTCCACCTTGGCGTTGAGTCGGGTTGCCATGAGGTCTATTTCTGGAAGACCCCACTTCAGGGTAATCTGATGAAAGACTTCTGGATTGAGTGACCATTCTCCTGATACGGCATGACCCCGACTCAACCGATCCGCTACTATGTTCAGGGAGCCCTTGATGTGAACTGCGGATAAATGGGTTAGATTTTTCTCTGCCCATGTAAATATCAGATCTGCCTCCCTGAGGAGGGTTGGTGATCTGGTGCCTCCATGTCTGTTCACGTACAGCACTGTGGTCATGTTGTCTGACCGGATTTTGACTGCTCTTCCCTTGAGAAGAGGCGAGAAATGGAGTAAGGCACGATATACAGCTCTGAGCTCCTTCCAGTTGGACGAGGTCCTTCTTTCTGGAGCGCTCCAGACTCCCTTTATGGAGTTTTCGTCCAAATGGGCTCCCCATCCCGAGGGGGATGCATCTGTAGTCAACAGGGTCCAAGAAGGTTGGACCGTGGACCTTCCGTCTTTCAGGTGCAACCACCACTTGAGGGAAAGACGGGTCCTGGGGGAGAGTTGAATCTTCTTGCTGAGTGTAAGAAGGGAGCGATCCCAAGCCCCTAGTAACTCCTTCTGGAGGGTACGTAAGTGCCACAAAGCCCATGGGACTACCTCCACTGAGGAAGACATCAAGCCCAGGATCTTCATCAATGTTCTGATGGAGGCTATCGGCTTTTTGAAGAAGTGCCGGACTGCACCGACCAGTTTCTCCTTCCTTGCTGGTGTCAAGGAGACCTGCAGGCGGACTGAATCCAGGAAGTAGCCGAGGAACTTCCTTCGGGTTGAAGGGATCGTTACTGACTTCTCCCAGTTTATAAGCCATCCCAGACTCTGAAACAGGGACACGGCTGTCTGTAGATGCTGGAGCAGAACAGACTCTGACTGGGCTTTTATCAACCAGTCGTCTAGATAAGGCACCACGAATATCCCCTGAAGTCTGAGGGCGGCCGCTATAGGAGCCACTACCTTTGTAAAGGTGTGGGAAGCAGAGGAGATCCCGAAGGGTAGTGCTGTGAACTGAAAATGCTTCGTGTGGCCGGAAACTACTACGGCAATCCTTAGAATCCTTCTGTGTGGAGGATAAATAGGAATATGCAAATAGGCATCTTTTAGATCCAAAGTCACGAAAACATCGCCTTGGAGGAGAAAAGTGGTGACAGACTTTATGGTTTCCATACGGAAGTGCTTCTTTTGATGAAGCGGTTGAGGTACCTTAAGTCTATGACCATTCTCCACTTGTCTGCCGGTTTTGGTACCAGGAAGACGGGAGAATAGACACCGGATCCTTCTTCTAGAGAAGGGACTTCCTCCAGGGCTCCCTTGTGAATGTACTCTCGGATGGAGCATTCCAATGTAGTCTGCTGCATTATAGGCAGGCTGCGAGTTAACACAAACCGATCCTGAGAAGGATGGAGGAACTCGATTGCATATCCTTTTTGGATTACCTGCAGGACCCATGGGTCTTGAATTTTTTCCTGCCAGCAGTTGAAAAAATGGGGGAGACGACCCCCGACAGGAATCTCGGCCACAGGAAGACTGCTCCTGATGTCAAAAGCTAGGCTTCTCCTTTTTATCATCAGACTTCGGGAATCTCCGGACGGCGCCTCTAGAGGAATATCTAGAGCCTCTTTGGGACTGCCGTCCACGACGAGGCGGATAGCCTCTATCACGGCCAGAATTAGATCTACCTCTAAAGGCCTGGGGTAAAGTTTTACCCTTCCTATCAGCCAAGCCCTCCAGGATCTCATCTAGGGCACTGCCAAAGACTCTACCTGGCTCAAAGGGTAATGCGCACAAATTATATTTTGAGGGGAAATCAGCTCTCCAGGGTTTTAACCATAGAGGTCTTCTTGCTGCAGTGGTAAGTGCCAGAGATTTGGCCGCCAGCCTTAATTGATGGTGGGAGGCCTCCGCTAAATATTCAGCTGCCAGGGAAACCGAGCCTAGAAACCCTAGTAGCTCATCTCTGGAGACTCCAGAATCGATGTCCCTCTCGAGATGAACCAGGTCAGTGCGTAATTTGGCTGACACTTCACAAGACGCAACCGCCACAGCGGTCTGGGCCGAGGCAGCTGAATACGCCTTCTTGAGGGTATTGTCGATGCGCCTGTCCATGGCATCGTGCAAATTTGATCCATCATCTGATGGTACCATAGTGCGGCGGGACAGTTTGGCCACCGCCATATCCACCTTGGGAGGAGGACCCCATTGATCCCATTGAGCAACTGGGAATAAAGCCTTGAACCTCCTAGAAACCACAAGAGGTTTTTCAGGACATTTCCACTCTGAAGACATTAATCTTTGTAATGTCTCGTCCACTTGGAAGACCCTAGGCCCTCTATAGGTGGACGTGGAGGCTTCCCTGTCAACATCACGATCCTTAGAACGGATGGACTTCAGCAGCCGGCTTAATTTTTCGAGTGGGAAGCACGGCCTGCTGGAATCTTCAGTGGAATCGTCAGATGAGAGTGTCCCATCCACTATCTGATAATCTTCGTCAGCGATGCGTAGGGAGGACTATGTCTCAACCCGCGGTTTCTTGGCAATCTGGGCGATGGAAGAACGGATCTCCTTAAGAGACTCCTCCATATAGTCCTTTACCCAGGTGACAACCTCTCTTATAGAAGGTTCTTCTGACGGAGGTCCGCGGCATTGGCGACAGCGGGTAAAATCATAGCCGTCAGGTAAAGGGGTATTGCAATCCAAACACATTAGGTGTTTACATTTAGAGGACTTTTTCCTCCTAAGCCCATCGCCATTACCTGATGCAGAAGATGACATCTGAAACATCAAAAGCCACATGACAATGTAGAATAGAAGATTGCCAAGCATTGCTTACAAGAAGAAAAAAAAACAAGGGGTACCTTACTTTTTTAAATCGGTCACTTGAAAAAAAGATCCCGTCAGGAAAAACCCAGACACCGCAAACCGCAGCAGAGGAGCTAGTAACCACGAGCTCACCCAGTAAAGGACTGAAGCCCTTTTAAATGTAATACAGCAGCGAGGGGAGGAGCCAAATAAAGAAAATATTCATACAGCGCCAAACAAGGTCAAATGCCATAATGGAACATAGAGGAGCATAAGCCTAAGCCAGAGGCTCCACATGCAAGCAGCAAAAAACAAATCTATATTTTGCCATTAAAATTCCAATTTTCAAACTTACCGCACTTTTCCGAGAAAACCGGAAGTAGGCCGCGGTGGTGCGCAAAGGCTTCCTTCCCCGGGGAACACGGGACCGAAAAAAAAGGTTCCGGCCGAAGAGGTTCCCCGCTTACTTCCGGGATCGCGCTGCCTGCAGTGCGATGAGCCGGGTAACGCTGCGCTGCGGGGCGGAAAAAGGCCCGAAGGACCGGAGGATCTTAGGAACGTAGGAAAGGACCGAGGTACCCCCAAAAGGTAAGCCAGGAGCTTTTTTAGGGAAAAAAAACCCTAGCAACGGGAGGTCACCAGAGACCTCCGTCCACCTGTCCCACACAGGACAGAAAAAAACACAGTGGAGGGAGGTCTCAGGTGCCCTCTTATAGGGCAAGTAGGAGGCACCTTAAATTTGGTGCTAATTAAAGGTTCCACTGTCCTAAACAACACACAGGGGCAGAGATACCCCATATTGTGCTGCTGTTGGACATAAGGGGAATAGATCCTCCGGCTTTCATTCATTTTTTAACAGATTCTGTAATGGAGGAGCCTTCGACACAGATGTGAACATATAATTTCTCCTCATATATTGATTAAATTCCTTAATAGCATTTTCATGATGATAGGTTCTCTTCAGAGTTGTTACTTTAGTAAAACCTTTTTTTGTTTGAAATATCCATAATGATAAGTTGATAATAGTGTCCTGCTGCTGAGGCTAACATATCCAGTGATCAGATGAACTTGGCAGAAGAACCTTATAGTCCCTGTTAACATGAACTGTAAACCATTTCCACGACCTTATCTGACATGAAAAGACTTTTCTAAAGATATAACTATTGGTTTCCTATAGCACAGAATACCTTATGAAATCATTGTTTTTCTTCACGAGTCCTCATGAATAAGAATAATGATGACTCCAAAGTGAAATTGGGCAAATGAAATTCTGTCCACAAAAGGGATAACACACTGTGTTTATTTACTGAAGTAACCCATGGATTACATCAGAGGCATTGGGAAAACCTGGAAATAAATTCTCTTTAAACTTCCCTGTAGCAGTCACAAGTAAAACAAAATAAAAAACTACTCCTATTGGAAACAATGGGTTGTCCATGTAATGAATGGACATCCTTAACAAAAGGTTTGATTAAAATTTGGTGTCCCAAATTTCCTCTCTTTACCTGGAAAGCCAAAAATCGTCATTTGAAAAAAGGATGTCTAAGTTACTGGTAAAACACAAATGTGATCATTTTTGGTTCTAGTGTTACTAGTCAAAATATATTTTTCCTATTGAGTAAGTTTCTACCACACTTCACTTTACTTTTTTTTTAGCAGATACAGGCCTGGAAATACATGCCTTATGATAAACAAAACACACTTTTAATATTTAATAATTGAGATTGCAGAAAAACGACACCATAAATAAAGATGTTTCCATATTTTCAAGACAATGCCCCATTTCTCAAATTCCCTGTTTAAAAATGAACAATACATTTGTGTCTGTCATTTGCTATACACCATGAAATAATGAAGTCATCCATCAATGTTACAGTGTCCACATTCACAGAATGGAGAAAGCTGAGCATCATCATTTATGGCAGAATCAAGGGAGATAAAGTATGGGGCTGGGAAACAGGAAGTCAACACTTCTCAATATTTAAAACGGACTGCTACTTCTTCACTGTGTGACACTCAGTAGAGGAGAAAGCACTTATGGCACCAACTCACTTTTACATTTTGAACACGTCTGTTTGGTATTCAGACATAGGGGAAGATAGACATAGCAGATACAAAAAAGTGCAAATCAAACAAGCTTGTCTTTTATCATGTCTATTAAAAGCTTGTTAAAACTAGTACCCACCATCGAGAGAGGTTGTGTCAGTCATTATGCTGGCATTCTGAATTTAAAGGTATTATTCCTGCAATGGAAACAATGACGCAGATACACTAAAAAATAATTAATACTAATATTTATTAGCATGGCCTTAAGAATGGGATATAAAAAACAAAGGCACATTTAGCACAAAAAAAAAGATGTCTGTAGTTGACTGGTGTTTATGTGCAACATTTGGAATTGTGAAACCTAGATTGCCCTGAATGACTGATTCTGTGATACTATTACTTGTACTATGATTGCTCGGGTGGCCAAAGTTTGGGACATATAAAGTGTACTTAACCTTTCAAATAGCTTTTCAAGACAAGCTGTCATGTGTGCCTGCAGATTTTTTTGGGCAGCTGTAGTTTGATAATTCAGTGAGCAGATAGTCCATCTTTTAGACCAAGATAAAACCCCTGATCGGTTATGGAGCAGGGTGTTAGCTGCCAGTTACAGCTAACACCCTGCTCCATAACCGATAGGGGGGATTTAACACCTTGGATGCAGCGGTCAAACATGCCATGTGCGCTTGTGAAGAGATTAAAGGGATGTGACATCACAGGGCTGGCTGCTGATTGGCTGCACGCATGGCATTGTGGGTGATCCCGCATTCCCAGAGTTCCTTGCCCCATGTCCTAATATGTACAGCAGCCGTTTTGAACTAAATGCGAATCGAATATTTCCTGAAATTTGGATCAAATTCCACTTCTGCAACTTCGATTTGCTCATCTCTAAAATTGACATTGTAGTGCGAAAAAATATAAATTTTCACCTGTGGCATCGAAATGCTCAGTATACCCCTTATTAAATTCCTTGAGAGATATAGTCTCCAATATGGGGTAGCTTTTAGGGAGTTTTCATAGCACTGTTAGGGACTGAAAATATCAAGATTGGTGAAGGTCTAACTCCATTGGCCCTCTGATCAGCTAATTGAAGGTGCTGTGATAAAGCTGGAAATACTGTGACAAAGCACTGTACACACTGTACCTTTACTGGTACTACAGCTCTCTCCCATTAAAATGAATGGAAGCTGCACTGTGCCAAATCAGCATTCAGCTAAAACATATAAATTAACAAGTTGTAGGAATTTTCCAGTCTTGGTAAATGATTATACTAGGACTAAACATATTCAGACACTTGCACGCTCTTGTCACCTGCACCTTAAAAACATCTCTAGAATTCGCCCTTTTCTCGCCGTGGAAACATCGAAAACCCTCATTGTCACTCTGATTCTCTCTCGTCTTCACTATTGCAATTCTCTTCTAATTGGGCTTCCTCTTACTAAACTCTCCCCACTACAATCTGTCCTGAATGCGGCCGCCAGACTCATCTTTCTGTCAAACTAGTACACAGACGCATCTACCTTGTGTCAGTTCCTGTATTGGTTGCCCATTCATCACAGAATACAATATAAAATTATCACACTGACCCACAAATCCATCCATAGCGCTGCGCCCCCCTATATCTCCTCTCTCGTCACTTTCTACCGCCCTAACCGTCCTCTCAAAACTGGAGTAAAATCTGTAACAAAAAAGCACAGTTTTCTGCAATGTGTCTATTGAAATCTACTTAAAATACAGACTTGCTTTTGTAAAATACATTACAAAAGGTTCATTTATACTTAAAAATACACATAAATATTTTTACCCAATTTTGAGCATACAGTATACAGTGTTGCATAAACCTTTTTTTATACTGTATTCTATATGCTTGTATTTCATATGAATCAAAGGAGAAGTGATTAGAAACTATTGATAAACTGGTTTTCGCCTGTTAAACCTCATAAATAAGTAAAGGAGCACAATAGTTATCTTTCTGTGGTAGATATTACAATGCATTATTCACAACTCCCTGTGTAGCTCTTGTGTCAGATCAACATCACAATATAATAGATGATAGGTTGTGTTTTGCAGCTCGTGAATTATAAAATAGTTTTGTTAGTTATACATAAAAACTGACTAGGAACAACAGGCTAAAATGCAATGATCCATAAGTAAACATACCCCACGTAGAATTGCATTTATCATTTGTTTTGTCTATTATAAATGAAGTTTTTTACAGCATACAACAAAACATTTAGAAATTTTAAAAAACTAAGTGATGTCTGATAAATTGGAATATACTAGAAACATGCACCTTTGGCACATTTTTACAGTTTATTACCCTTTAAAGATAATCTCTAAATAAATGTTAAATACTGTATTACAGCTTTACCAATGGGTTCATTTATATGAACCATATTACCAAAGTTAAGTGATCTGCATTTCATAATGTGGATACATGTGGCTTTTCTCCCTTCTAGTCAATCAGCAGTTCTTTTTTATTAGCATGTAAAGTTTATTAAATTGACCACATTCATACTTCCCATCAATTCCAGTGGTTGAAAAAGGTCACTTTGTGTATTTTTGTAAGGGAAATGCTCACATTTTGTAAATAGTCATTCTTAGAAATCACTTTAAGATTTAATCTATTTTCTTAAACAAATTACCTGATATCCTAAATGAATGTTTGTCTTGTATATTCTATTGTAAATGACAGCCTATGTTTTAATTATATAAAAAAGTTTTAAAGCATATACAATGTGAATATCAAAAAGCAATGCACATAGTATAGTTAGCAAATTGACTGTTATTTTAACTGGCAAACTTACTTTTCAATTTTCGTATTACAAATAAATACATGTAATAAAAACTAAGAATTCTAGTAAATATCACATTACTGTAGAAAATGAGATGACAAAGCATGGTAAAATGATGAGGCCTATTACACGACTAAGAATTCAAAAACCCATTTATGATGGCCTGTTCTCATTAGAAATCAGATCTCTCCAGTCAATTAAAATGCAGACTAATTGCTTGGCTAAGTGTTTTTTTTTCTTCTTCTGCCTATTTAAACAAATGACTGAGAGGTGACAAGTGCCAGAATTTCCGACTCTGCAAAATCTCAATTAGAGGTTCCTTTGTAATTTCTAGGCAGACCATGACTGCTTATTACAGAGAAAGCTTTGAATTTTATTGAACAATTTAAATCCTGGATTACACTTTATTTCTAGTGCTTCTTGCTAACTGCTTAAATGTCAGAAAGATTGCTAGTGCATTCACTGTGAGATAAGAATATCTAGGAAGTAAAGCTTTGTATGTGAGCAAGAACTTAATATGACACTAGTGTTATACAAATGTTACGAACAAAATGAAAATCATGACATGTTACGTCTCAGTGTTGGTATTGAAAAAATTATTTACACCAAGTAACAGGAAAGATACAAACAAAGAATTATAATTGGTAGGACAGTAAAACTAAGTGAATAAATATTTTATAGTGCCATGCAATTGATGTTTTCATTTTGTCAGTTGACCTTACATTCTAATTCTTTACTTGCAGACACAAAAAATGATTACATCAAGGCAAAAATATGGGACATGCCTATCCACCTACTTTAGTGAAAATTATATCATTTCTCTACTGCACTCTACTGCTGTGTTTTCGCAACGTGGGGCCCTGGCCTAAGAGGTGCAATATACACAAAAAAGTTGCAACACCAAAGGATTTGTGCCCAGCTGTAAACCTAAAATGCCCCATATATAAGTATTGCACCTAAACAGTTGCAATAGCACAGGATTTGTGCAAGATGATAATGTGCAAGATGATAATGAAGAGTCATGAGAGGTTTTCTAATCCCTTTATATCTCTAAAGATAGGAACACTGTGACTGACTGGATAAATTATGTCAGTTTCCAAAATACTACTCTTTTCCTAAATTGCTCCAAAATCATCAAAGAATTGGATTTTATGAATTTTTTGCAATTTCCGCCACATTTGATGAATTCCCCCTAATGAGACAGCATGTGATGCTGAGATGTCTCAACCCTGTGGTCTCACTTGGTCTTTGCAAGCTATGATTAGTTGCAGCCATTTAGAGGAACTAAGGCTAATGATCTATGTAGTAAAAGAATATAGAACAGCATCATACTATCAATTGTTGTCGTAGTTGAAGATTGTTCACTGATATTTATTTAGAGTTTGTTATAAGCTAAAACCAAAACTGTAGAGTTAACCACAGATAAAGTATCATAAGATAAAATACTGAGTCCGAAGAGGTTCTGTGTCTCCTCTTGGAGACCGCCATGTATGCAAAGTAGACTCCAAGGCCATGTATACTTCCCTAAGTATTTTGAGAAAAGGTATGTAAATTAGTTCTTCTGGATGGACAAAAAGAAAACTGTGCATCTAGAGTCACCTATTGGAAGATAACAATCCTTTATGTCAGTATCTGGCTTTTAAAGGAGACTTGCAACATGACTTGGTATATAAGTCGAATCAGAAAAATATCTTCCAAAAGCAAAAGACACCCATTGACAGACAGCTGTTTTAGGGTCCTTGCCCCTAAAATGGTAATCCTTCAACTTTCGCAACCTTACCAGGCGTTTGGTTGCTTGATAGTGACTGTCAATATCTGTAAAGCGCTGCGGAATATGATGGCGCTATATAAGTAAGCATAATAAATAAATAATAAATAATATTTTGTGTCTAAAAGACTTGGGATAACTAATATGTGTATCAGTGTACTTTAACAGTTTTTCAGTTCAGAAATGTTCTTCTAAAGATCATTGACACGTAACAGCAAAATACAGACATGTAAATACAGAACAATTGAGAAACATACTCACTATTAAGTATTGTAGATGTACTGCTCTTTATCATTATAATGTAATATATAGCCACACCCACAGCATTGCAATAGTGATGAGAGTTAATACAGGATAGCACTGATAGAATAAATCTGACCTGGTATGTCTGAGAATAGAACATTGTCATAAGTAATCACTGTTGTGCTTGGCAAGACCAACTCCAAGACATTGACTTTAAGATTATTTGACAGGTGAATTGGGGCATCTACGTCAGTTTAAGTAGTCAATGTTAAAAGCTGTGAGCTAGTAAGACTATAACCTTTCGGTTCCTGTATAGTAATGGAAAATATACATTGTATTTACTGTAGATCTATTTCTCTACTTAATTCCCTAATTTCTTCAGTTTGTCTTTAGTTTATAGAATAAACCTAGATTTTACTATTCCTCTAATTTGGGCAGACAGATCTATGTTTTTAGTTTACTAGCACATAAGCCATATTTTGTATATATTCCTTAACTTACAGATGATAATTCTTTTCTGTTGACAGTTAAACCATCAACCTTGGGTTCCCATTTACTTAAATTAGTTTTGTTGTTGCAGGACAAAATGGCGATTTCTGGATGTGCAAAAGCTGTTGTGGCCAAAGTCACTGTATAGCCCTAGGTAAACCAAGAGCAAGTTTACTGGAGCATATTCTGTATGAATTTAACATACAGTATATTATTTTCTATAATAGAGTTTAAAGGGATGCTGTCACCAGAATCCAGTATATCAACCCAACCTCACAGATAGATAGGTAAGGGTCACCTGAATAAAAAGGTATTTTCCCTTCATGAATCAATGCCTCTGTTGCCAATAGATTGCCATTTTTGTCCATAAGGAAATGGGAACTTACCTGCTTACCTCTCTGCCCTCGCTGCTCCAAACAGCTAATTTGCATATTGAAAAAACAGGTGATATCTCAGCAATAGTGTTGGGCCAATAGTCTCAGAACGAGCCACATTTGTCCCAAATATTCTAAATTGTTTTGTTTTGACCAAAACCTAACAATTTGGGATTCGTCTTGGGTGAACTAAAATGTCCACCACAACATGACTTGCGGTAAATTATTATACTCTCCCCTGCTGTCTCATAATAAAACCTTTATATTGTTTGAGATGCTCTTCAAAATCTTGCAGACTCTCATGTCCTGTCTGAGAAGTGCTGGATAGAACTAGGATTCTTTACAGTAAGAACAACAAGGCTATGGAACTCTCTGCCACAGGAAGTGGTGATGGTGGATTCATTGAACAAGTTCAAAGAGGGCCTGGATGCCTTTCTCGAACAGAATAACATTATGGGTTATGGGTTTTAGATTTTAAGGGCACATTGATCCAGGGTTTTATACTGCTTGCAAGATTGGGCAATTGGCATAAGCCTCATGTTTTTTTTTAGGGTTATAGGTTGGACTTGATGGACTGATGTCTTCATCCAACCTCATCTACTATGTAACTATGTAACTATGAAGGCCCCAGACTGTTAAGGAGCTTGGACATTTGCAGCATCCCAGAGTGCTCCTGCTTATTTTGTGTTTGTATTTGTGCCTCTGGATTATGTTTGTATGTCCTGTCTATATGTTATATGTTACATGTAATATGTTCTGCAGCTCTCCCCCTGTTAGTTTCCCCCTAGTTCAACCCCTATACTTGGTACAGCCCTGGCCAATCACAGGTCAGTGGGCTGGACTAGGAGACCTAGGTCTCCAGAGGTACCGTTATAGCCTCAGTGAGAGTCTATTCTGAGTAGAGTGGAGACTAGTAGTTTGCAATGGAGTCAGGGAAAGCTAGTTCTGGACTCTGAGGCATAGCGGTTCCTATTCAGCCCCTGAGGAGGAAGAATTCACACCCAAGGCTCTTCTTGAGATTGAGACAGTCCTGAGACAGGGAATTCTTCTGTCCACCAATAGGACATTGTGCCAGGAGGAATAGTGGAGTCCTGTGACAGGAGGTGTTATCCCGGCACCTTCTACAAGGTAACCAGACCCCTGCCAGGACTACCCTGGAGTACATCCTGCAGTATCTGCTTCTGGAGGAGGCTGAGGATTGGAGTTAGTTTTGGAGTGGAGTATGGCACTGGAGCCTGAACATCGCTGGGCATCCTCTCAAGATCAAGGCTGGGGGAGTTGAATAGTGGGAGACCACAACCCACATTTGGAAGCTACTTGTTTTCATTGTTCAGTTGCTGAATAAAGTTCAAACCTGTTTCAACTGCACAGCTGCCATTCTGAGTCGTTCCTGTATTACCATCAGGGCCCTTCCGAAAACCATCACAGCAGCTCGGAGTAGAGAGATTCTCACTCCAACTAGAAGCGCTCTGGAGAAACTACTATCACCACCCTCAGCTAGCACAGCAGGACCCCCTCATCGGTGTCCAGCCTAGGAGTAATGCTGGAGAGAGTGGTTGAGGGCACTCTGCATATCCGGTGGCACATCATCCACCACCACTACTCCCATTCTCCGGTTCCTTCCATTTGGGCTACGGCACAATTAACTTGTCTTTTTCCCTTCTCTGAACCCTGACATTGGTATACCTGTATACTTTGTATGTTAACAGCTATTGTGCACACACATTCACAATAGATTGCAGTAATTTGCACATTGTATGTAGTATAGTTTTGCGCATTGAAATATATAGAGAATTGATCAGACCTGGGCAGCAGGGATCAATGGGTTCCCATGTTATTTGCTTGTAAATGAATTCTGTATTCTGTACTGGATACAGTTCACAAGCTTGTTTTCTCCCGAAAGATAGCAGTTATTAAATTGCATTCTTTGGCTCACTTTTCAATTTTGGCTTATCTTCAGCAAGTCATAATGCATTACAATAGAAGCATCAGTCATAGCAGAGAATCGTTGATTTCTCTTATCTTGAGATAGAAAAGTAATTTTTGTTCTAAACAATTACAGTGCTATGTTATATACATTTCATGTTTAATTAAAAATAGTGACCCAAGTTGCAGGGAACAAGCCTTTTATTCTGGAGTAAAATAAAAGGTAAATGCAATATGCAAAGAAACTAGCAGGACATTTATAGATTTATTTTGTTTATTTATCTTACATACCTATATATCGGCAACATATTCCACAGCGCTTCACGGGTATTTTTATCACTCAGGCCTTATTCACACAACAGTGAAAAATGGCTGTTTTAATAAAAATGGGAGTGAATAGGTTTCTTTTTAATGGACCTCACACTGTTATGTGAATAAGGTGTCACTGTTGGGTAGTAACTGCATGTGTTATGTCTGTTAAGCATCAAACGTTCCTGTCCTGACTAAAATACATTAGGAAACTCGTTCTTACCTGTTCCATTAGGGCATTGCTGTGATGAAAGACTGCAGCTTTCATACGGATTGGTTTGGAATTTGTAGGAGACAGAAACCCACTTCCTGTTAAGTTCGGATGATGCCAGAGGATGAAGGTGACACTCTCTCATATCTTATAAATGTTTACCTTACTTTGTACACCAATTGCACTTTTTTAAATTAGTTATACCTTCTTTATTTCAAGGAGCAGAGCAAGAAGAGACGATTCCATTACTATAATGATAGATTACATGATTATAAACTTTTCCTTCACTGGTGCTTTCCCCAAGGAGAGAGATTCTCTTCCCTGAGCCACTCATTGCCTCCCACAAAGCCAGCCAGTTCACTCTGCTCTGCGCTGATGAGGGACAGAAATCCAGAAACAGCGCTGTATGCAGATGAGTGAAATTGGCTTGGCTAAAATCTCTTTTGCTGTCTCAAGACTCAGTGGGTCAAAAGCAAATTGAGGATCTGTTACATCCAACAGAGGGCGCATGAGCTTCCCAGCTCCTTTTCCCATAATGCCTTGTGATATATAAACTTTAAGGCATTAAACCACCAGTGAGAATAATATTACCAAGAAATTATCAAAATGTACAGTACAGACCAAAAGTTTGGACACACCTTCTCATTCCAAGAGTCTTCTGTATTTTCATGACTATAATTATTGTAGATTCACGCTGAAGGCATCAAAACTATGAATTAACACATGTAGAATTATATACTTAAAAAAGTATGAAACAACTGAAAATATGTCTTATATTCTAGGTTCTTCAAAGTAGCCACCTTTTGCTTTGAGTACTGCTTTGCACACTCTTGGCATTCTCTTGATGAGCTTCAAGAGGTAGTCACCTGAAATGGTCTTCCAACAGTCTTGAAGGATTTCCCAGAGATGCTTAGCACTTGTTGGCCCTTCTGCCTTCACTCTGCGGTCCAGCTCACCCCAAACCATCTCGATTGGGTTCAGGTCTGGTGACTGTGGAGGCCAGGTCATCTGGCGTAGCACCCCATCACTCTCCTTCTTGGTTAAATAGCCCTTACACAGTCTGGAGGTGTGTTTGGGGTCATTGTCCTGTTGAAAAATAAATGATGGTCCAACTAAACGCAAACCGGATGGAATAGCATGCCGCTGCAAGATGCTGTGGTAACCATGCTGGTTCAGTATTCCTTCAATTTTGAATAAATCCCCAACAGTGTCACCAGCAAAGCACCCCCACACCATCACACCTCCTCCTCCATGCTTTTCACGGTGGGAACCAGGCATGTAGAGTCCATTAGTTCACCTTTTCTGCGTCGCACAAAGACACGGTGGTTGTAACCAAAGATCTCAAATTTGGACTCATCAGACCAAAGCACAGATTTCCACAGGTCTAATGTCCATTCCTTGTGTTCTTTAGCCCAAACAAGTCTCTTCTGCTTGTTACCTGTCCTTAGCAGTGGTTTCCTAGCAGCTATTTTACCATAAAGGCCTGCTGCACACAGTCTCCTCTTAACAGTTGTTGTAGAGATGTGTCTGCTGCTAGAACTCTGTGTGGCATTGACCTGGTCTCTAATCTAAGCTGCTGTTAACCTGCGATTTCTGAGGCTGGTGACTCGGATGAATTTATCCTCCGCCGCAGAGGTGACTCTTGGTCTTCCTTTCCTGGGGCGGTCCTCATGTGAGCCAGTTTCTTTGTAGCGCTTGATGGTTTTGGCCACTGCACTTGGGAACACTTTCAAAGTTTTCCCAATTTTTCGGACTGACTGACCTTCATTTCTTAAAGTAATGATGGCCACTCGTTTTTCTTTACTTAGCTGCTTTTTTCTTGCCATAATACAAATTCTAACACTCCATTCAGTAGGACTATCAGCTGTGTATCCACCTGACTTCTGAACAACACAACTGATGGTCCCAACCCCATTTAAGGCAAGAAATCCCACTTATTAAACCTGACAGGGCACACCTGTGAAGTGAAAACCATTTCAGGTGACTACCTCTTGAAGCTCATCAAGAGAATGCCAAGAGTGTGCAAAGCAGTAATCAAAGCAAAAGGTGGCTACTTTGAAGAACCTAGAAAATAAGACATATTTTCAGTTGTTTCATACTTTTTTAAGTATATAATTCCACATGTGTTAAGTCATAGTTTTGATGCCTTCAGTGTGAATCTACAATTTTTATAGTCATGAAAATACAGAAAACTCTTGGAATGAGAAGGTGTGTCCAAACTTTTGGTCTGTACTGTATGTTTTGAAGCCTAAGCAATTGAATATCAGTGTGAGAATATCCAAAAAACTTACTTTATTCCTTCAAGCACATACTCAAGCAACTAGTTTTATTTTTTTAAGTCTGTTCTATCCAGGATAGTAGGCAAAATAGCCGTAATGACTACCAGCAAGTAATAGGGGAACTCTCCAGTGAAAGGTAAGTTGTTAGTGATAACTGTGGGTGATGGATGGTAAAAGTGAAAAAAATGATAATTGGGAGAGCAAGGGAAAGAGGAAATGACTTGGGTAAGAGGGAAGGCCAAAATAATAATAAGCCTTTATGCCCTGATGAGGAGTGTCCAATACAAGAGGTAGGACCTCATGTTTACTTGTCACACCCCTGGTTAAGTCTATATTTTAAAGGATTAAACTTCAAATTCAAGGTTGATCATGGACAACATACAATATCTTATTACCTGGGGCAGTGCAGAACTTGATGACAGTGCAGAACTTGACTTTTCTTCCTGTCCTCAACTTAGATCAAAGTTAATTGACTTAACTGACTCCAGATGTCTGAACCCCTGCCCCCTTGTTCCTCCATGATGACAGTGGTCAGGAGAAAGACTGACCTCCCAACCACTGTCCCTTTTGTACTGTATTACAGTAGCAGCAGTAGGGAATAACATTCTTCCTTGCAGTCTACAAAGAAGCAGCACAAGAGTAGCTATGCTGCTGTGTAGGTAGGAGGGACAATTGTCGATCCCAGCTGCCTCTACTATGATACACAATAAAAGATACAGCAGTCAGGAGATTAGACTTTCTCTTGTCCACTGTCATTATGAAGACGCAAGGAGGAGAATTTCTAGTGAGCTTCCTATACCTACCTTGAATGGTTGGCGAGGGGCACTATGGGGGCATTTTACTGTGTGGGGGCACTATGGGGGAATTATTCTCTATGGGGTAACAAATGTGGCATTACACTGTGTGGGTCACCAATAGGCTATTATATCATGTGGAGGCCACTAAGTAGGCATTATCTTGTGTAGGGGCATAATGGGGCATTACTGTATATGTGGTGATTATTCTGTGTCTGGTCACTAAGCTTCATCACTGTTTGTTACACAGAGGAGGGCACTACTACTGTATGGGGGCACATAAGATGAAAGGGGCATTGGGTGGGTACAAAGGTGCACGGGCAGAAATGTGTGTATCTTTACATATGTAAATACACATTCAACCTAAGGTTAGACCTTCACCTTATGACAGACCAGTGGATCTTTATGGAAAGTAGCTGAGTACACCTGGTCTGTAAGATATACACAGAGGTGTAGCTAAAGACTTATCACGGTGAAAAAGTTAATCTTGGACCCCCTACAACTTCTAGTCATGTCCTATACACGCCTTTTGGCACCATTGCTGATTCTCTTAAAGGGAATGTATCACCAAAAAAATGGCCTAGTTTTTAAACCAAGTTTTTATGAGAAACACATTTTTGAAGAATTTTTGATGATTTTATTTTTTATTTTTCATTTCACTATCTATATTTTAAAAAAGCACAATGTGCTGATATTTTCACTTTGTCCACTAAAGCCGAATAGCAGCTTTACACTTACTAATTATATAGAGGTTTTCATTGAAGCAGTGACCTCATTAACATAACAAACAAGATGGACACTATCACAGAAGAAGTTCCCACCTTTATAGATAACACCCATAGTGACCCATTTAAAACATTCACTACTGACAATAGATGAAGTCACATTTTATCTACTCCCTGCACAGAGCATGTCAAGCAAACTCTCCAATAAACTTCAATGAGTCGTCTAGAATGGAATGGAATGGAACAATCGAGGTTGTGGGAGGACAGGGAGCAGACCACAGTGTGTCCTCCCACAACCTTGGTTTCCTCAGTGGTTTGGAGCCAGAAAATTCTTCACACCTGATCACGCCTTTCTCATATACCTATGCCTGGTGAAGGGTCTTTCATGAAACATTGCTGTAATAATCACAAGTTTACATTTGTGGATGTATCTCAACCATTTTGACTTCTATATTGTGAATTGATTTGAAATAAAAATATACCACATACAGATGAATACATGTTGTGCCATCCCGCTCCCTTTGATATATTTAATGACTTTAGGAAATCTGGTCAATTTCCTTTGGGTATGTTCTCAGTAGGGAGGTGCCTGGACACAACTCTATATACTGTAAAGCATATCACTAAATGCTACTAATACAGCAAAGGAGAAGCTCAGGCAAGATGGCAGCCCCCATAATCATATACAGAAATAGAATAAAGAAATACAAGATCAGAAAATAAAAACAGAATAGAAAAAAGTGAATAGATGCTTTTAATGAATAAATAAAAAATGGTGCTATGTTCCTTTTAAATGACCCAGGTTCATTGCTAGGGTCTTAAAGGATTAGGGGCACCTGCCCCAAGATATAAGAGTGGGTACGGAAATTATTCAGACCCCTTTAAATTTTTCACTCTTTGTTTCATTGCAGCCGTTTGCTAAAAGCAAAAAAGTTCATTTTATTTCTCATTAATGTACACTCAGCACCCCATCTTGACAGAAAAAAACAGAAATGTAGATAATTTTGCAAATTTATTAAAAAAGAAAAACTGAAATATCACATGGTCATAAGTATTCAGACCCTTTGCTCAGTATTGAGTAGAAGCACCCTTTTGAGCTAGTACAGCCATGAGTCTTCTTGGGAATCATGCAACAAGTTTTTCACATATGGATTTGGGGATCCTGTGCCATTCTTCCTTGCAGATTCTCTCCAGTTTCGTCAGGTTGGATGGTGAACGTACCCACTGTATTTTTTGCCTTCTTGTCGGTAACCCCCAAAATGTACATCTACTGGAGACCAGCCAATCTATAAGAAAACTTTAAACATGGCAGCTTAAATACAGCTACTCAGCAATATGTATGGTAGTTTACCTTTACAATGCAGTTAGAAAATATGATTTCAATTCCAGTTTTACACAATAGGAAGCAATTATAGTTTACTTACATATGATGATGTTCTCTGATTGTAGTGGTAACAAAGGAGTAAAACTCCTATATCTCCTTTGACAACTATATGCACAACTCAGCAGTCTCTTCTATATATACATGCTATAAGACTACTGTATAGGGCTACCATGAGGAATTTTGAGGCCCCATATAAGAAAATTTTGTGTGGCCCCTCTTCCAGTGCACAAATTAGCATTTTCTGTCCTGGTTACATGACTTGGAATGGGGGGGGGTTCTGGGGTGGGCAGTATATGTGACTGGACAGGACTCAGCATGGATTCAATCATCAGGGAACTCGAACAGTGTTTCACAAACTTTTTAAACTCAGGGCACCCCACCAAATAATAGCAGTAAATCAGTCTGCACCACCAGTAGCGGTAGTGCCCCTACACAGTGATCCCCAGTGGCCCCCACATAAATAACTGGTCTCATTGGACTACACACAATATAATGGTACTCAGTGGCTCCCATATATTATAATGGTTCCTGGTATAAAGGTCTCCAATGGCCCACGTACAGTATAATGGTCCTTATTGTCCCCCACAATAATGGTCATCAGTGGCTGCTGACATACAAGACTAGTGGGGATGTGGGGAGCCAGTACCAGCAAGGGCTGTGCAGGCAGAACTAAAGAGCAACTCAGGGTTTCTGTGTATATTTGCTTCACTGTGGATAGAAGTGAAGTCATTTGACCATGCAGGCAGGAAGCAAACTTGGCTCTACCCATTTCATTAATATTCACTTTGCTGACACTGACGTCATTGACAGTGAAGTCTATATTAATGAAGCAGAGAAACTGAGCAGGGGAAGAGTTGGGACAAACAGCAGCAGTAAATGAAGAAGAGGGCTCGCTTAGCCCTGTTGAAGCTCTAATGGATTGGCTCCTTTCCATTAGAGGTATGACCGGGCATCATTACTGCCCTGATGGCGTCCCTGCTACTGTAACCATTGCAGTCTCTCCATCTGCATTTTTCTCTACAGCCTCTTTTTACTTAACTATATACTAATCCACTGCTACTTATAACATTAAAAGGGTAATGCTCTGACAGGGAGGGGGTACGTCAGGCATCCTGTGTATCTTAAATCCCGTGTATCTGTGGAGACCCGAGGAGAGGGATTTAGGAAAGAAAGACTGTCAGGCTTCAAAGGAGTTCAAAAAAGTACAACTACCCTGAGTGCGCTAAGTGGGACCTGTGGCCTCCTCTGGCTTAATGACCAGGCTGTGACAACTGTGACACCTAGAGATACGTTACTGGATATAAAGAAATTGTATACAAACTACCAGTTATAAGCCTGGGGGCATCTATGGCTTGTGATGGCTGAAAAAGAGAATGAGTATATCTGCATAACTAATTTACTGAAAGAGGTTGTATCAAAGTGACAATGCCAGGGAAGCCACTTCAGATAACACACATTACATGCAGATCATTCAATTGAAAGGCTAGTCATCTAATGCACGGACCTGCATGTGACTTGTAGACAAAGATGGTCTTTCTAATCATTGCAAAATAATGTCCTGGACTCCAGAATTGATAAAGAAGGATATATTGTAGCTGTGTGAACAGGAAAAAGAAGTAGTGAGGAGGGGAATTTATTAACTGAAATAGATGTGTGTCAATGTGCACAGCCTTTTTTTGCATCAAATATGCACCACATCTTTTGTTCTGCGCCTCACACTGGGGGTGTGCATTCTGTCCTGGGAACACTGCTCTTTCTCCTCAGACTTGCCTGTACCACCCCATGCAGTGATATTTGATCCTTCCACTGATATAACATCACCCATCCTAATTGAGTAGCAAGAGCAGTGTTCCCACGGTTAAAGCAGCTGTCCCCAACCTCTTCTTCTCCATGGCCCGGCAGGAAGGGGCGGGGCAGGGGCGTTGTTTTGGTCATATGGGGGCGAGGTTATACACAAAACAATGCTGTAGACAGGGGCGTGCTGGTGGGACATCGGTGTACAGCGCTGTAGGGCCATTAGCTAAGCTAGGAGCAACAGCACTGTGGTCAGATTGTCGACCTGCCCCACATAATGTGCCGGGAGCCTCATTTACCAAAGCCAGCCCACCGCCCCTCGGACCGGCAGAAGACCACCAACAGCCCGGTCCGCAGATCGGTGGTTGGGGACCCCTGGGCTAAAGGACTGCTCCCAGTGCACCATCTACATCATTTGCATCATTTGCTTTTCTCCAAATCCACAAAAGTGACATACATAACAAAGGTCTGCTGTTTATCACTGTAATGTGCTCTCTAACACAGTGGTGACAGTTCAATGTGCTTTAGAGAGGTGGTAGACTCCCTTTAAAAGTGACAAATATAGAAAGAAATCTCTGTTTAGCGCAATAGCTCAGCCGTGTGTCTCTCCTACACATCACAATCCAGTGACTAACTAAGACCACTGGCTGCAGCAGAAGTCTCTCTGTCCCCTCTTCAGACAACAGGCTAGTTAAGCTCAGCCCAGTGGTTAAGCCCTGCTGCCTACAGTCAATCTTCAACCAAATATAAAGCAAATCAGCAGGAAATTAATACTTTTGTTCTCTGCAGAATTTCTACAAGGCTCATGTGAAAAATGACAAATAATCTCAAATAATGAAAGCAACTATGTGTCTTGTGTACTTTCACTTCTAGGTTTAGTATTCCTTTAAGAGTCAAGATTTAAATTCTAATTTATTTCCATGTGTACTGTTGATAAGCTCAGCAAAGGTTGATATTTTCCTACTGTATGTTAAGTGGTTCTGGGCCACTGTATTACATAGGTAATTGGCCAATCCATAACCTGTTTTGTTTGTAAAGCAAAGTATTACTATTGACTTTATGATGATTCTGGTTGCACAACATATTCTTTTGGTATATTTTATATATTATTTTGTCTTGAGGCAGAAACAATCTAAATTGAGATTCAATGCAGCAATTTCACAAAAGCAACTCTATTAAGGTAGAGAAATTACAGCGACTTTGTAGTAGAGAAATCTTAAAGCAAAAATGAGTACATTATTCTTACTGTGCAGACACCAAGAAAAAAATTATAACAATGAAACTTTGGAAGAGAAGGAGAACATATGTGATTAAGGGTTCTGGTTAATCCAAATGGCTGAGCACCTTCTCATTGCTGGAGTCCATCAATGCACTAACTGATTGTAGTAATTGGTTCGGTCTTTTGCAATCTCTGCATGAAATGGGTGAGAGTAAATCCAGTAAGTGATGTTCTCATTTTCTCATGCTGTGGCAGGAAAAGATATACACTATCTGCAGTATGTGAGCATATGTGCTCTGCGTATACATTATTGTGGAAACTGCAAGAAAGAAACCACATGGAATATTTATCCATGCTGCTCTGTAGATGATAAAAGATTATATGCACATAAAACATAACAATAGGGATATTTCCATTGAAACTGGATTTAATAGATATTTGTCTTTATTTTCAGCATTCTATACACTACTATACATATCATTTTGCATGAAAATCTAACTTTGGCTATATAATGGATGAGGAGTGGTCCTATTGTAAACCTCAAAACTGGTCTCATTTAACTATACTGAACAGATTACTCAGCTTTATTTCACTTTATATACCATAGACCATAACACACTACCTCTCCTCTCTATATTTTCCACCCCAGTGTTTGCATATAAAAGAGAACCTTTCAGCTTAACTTATTCCACCCCCCCCCCCCAAAAAAAAAAAAAACACTATCAGTATCTCACAGTGCAAATTAACCTTTATTCCAAATTAAACTTGGTCTTTCTAGTCAAGGGGGTGGAGAGCTAATTTAAAAATTAAAGCTCATTACAACCCGACATGGCCCCTATGCTGTGGTTGATGTGCCTCAGCCTACTAACATCATGGCATAAGGGCTGCCACAGCAAGCACAGCATCTCCATGACTTGTCACTTACCTTCCTCCATTCAATGACACTGCAACTGTACTAGATTTCTGACTGTGCAGGCTTACTTGGCAAGAGCAGTGCATTGCTTGCATACATATAGAAAATAGTGCAGAATATTAACAAAAGATGAATTAGTAAATGTTACCTCATAAAGGTGTCATAAAGCTAAAGGGTTAAAATGCACATAAGGCACCAGAGTTATCTGACAGGAAACATTTGGGAATTGCTGATCTAAATACTTGGTGGCTGGAATCCTGTGAAATGCAGCAGATCACAAGACACCAAGTTGTACTCAGAGATATAACTCAGAGACCTAAGTGCTAAATCTTTAACTAGTCCCCAACCTTACACGTGCCACTTATAATACTGGTATCTTCCCACGGCCCTCCCAGGCACCAGGAAAAAAAAGCTTTGACTGCTGCTTTTGCATTTCCTGTAGCTACAATCTCTATCCCTATAGTTAAGCATTCAGGTATGACATATCAGGTATAACATGTACAAAGCTGCTACAGCAGATAAAAGACAAATTAGAAGAAAATAGGACCAGCAGGGGTCAGAAACACAATATTACATCAAAAACAAAGTCAGAACAGAAGCATGATCAACAGTATGAGTCTCACACTTGACCCAAACACTAAGATGTTGCAATTTAAAATCGTAATGTAAAAAGGTAGGGAGAGACAGGCAGATTGCGCTTCAGAGCAAAGACTATAAGGCTATATTTACATTTGCGTCTCTGTAGGAGACTCCGTCACAGTGTCCTATGATGGATCAGGCCAATAGACAGCCAAGGCTAATGTAAACCTAGCATATGATCATAGGTTGTAGGTACAGGAACTGAACATTGGCTGTCATTCTAGAAATTAGGTGTTGATCATCGAGTACAAAGTACATAGTAACCTCTGACAAACACATGACCCAATTCTTCATCAAGAACCAAGTTTTTAAGAGTCCGGGAATAATCTTGGTTGGCATTGGCATTTTGATGAGTCATGTAAGGTATATACATTATACATTATCCTTCAGGTAAGTTATATAAAATTGCTTGATCAACATTTCTTGAATGATGTTTGGCAAGAAGCTATAGAAATATACTGCCACTAAGACAGCTGTCATTTTCTTGGAAGCAAAGAGGTTAATAAACAAACTGTACTCCACTTACCTATTGATTGAGCAGAATGCGTTTTCTCAGTTGTCATTTTCAGTAAGTACATTTGGGAACAATCAAGAATAGTTTATAATAAAGCATAACATCAGTCTGACATTGTCCAATGTCATGGACATCTCCTCTGCCACCGCATCCTGGATATAGAAGACAAAGGAAACTCCTGTCAGTTCAGATTCTCTCTTTTTCTTCAATAGAGTGTTCATTCTGACAACTTATCACTCTCCATTCCATAGAACAACCTAATAGCATGTTCCCTGTATTGCTATATTCATCTATTATGCCCTGTATAAATATCATAGCAGATTATATTAACACAATCCTATCAAATTATATAAAATACAATACTTATATAGAATACATAGAAGCTTATTCCAGGCATAAGCACATGCCACATAAACAGATGTCCAGATGTAGAATTTACAATTGTATGTCAGTACCTATGGGTAATGTTTGCCTGCTATTCATAGTGACCCCCTCCCCCCACATGATATTTTTATGTCCTAATGAGACAACTACTTTTACACAATGTCACCTTCTGACATGCCATTTAGACACCAATCAAACAAAAAATGGATACAAGGTTTCTTTACTGGCAGTGGAAATGCTCTATCTACTATCTAGGTTTCTTTCTGCAAGCTGTTGGACCCGATGGCTGCACTATACTGTACGTCTCACACTATAGCTAACAGGTTCAAACTGGCTAAGGACTGGAGGTTTTTAAGTTACTAGCTAACTCCTCTCATCTTTTGGAAACCAGCAAATGCCACTGGTTACAAAACTTGATGGGCAAGGGCACATCTTCCATGAGGAGACTAGAGGTGGTGGCCTCATGCGGCGCCACATTGAATTAACCAGGGGGCGGCATTCTTGTTTAATTGGCCACTACTGTATTATTGCAATAGGTAGTGACTGATTATTTACTCACCTGCCCACGCTCCTGTCCAGGCCGGCCTTTGCTTCCACCTCTAGGCGGCACTGCATTTACGTCAGTATTCTGAAGAACACCAGGACGTTACATCCAGATTCATGGTGTTTTTCAGCGTTGGCTGGAAGAGGAGGCCAGCCTGGACAGGAGCATGGGGAGGTGAGTAAATGATCGGCCGTTATATATTGGAATAATACAATAGGTATTGGCCTAACATATACTGTGGGGGGGCATTAAAAATGGGGATCATATACCATGGGTGGGAGGTAAAAAAAAGGGGGTTATATACTTTGTGGGGACCATAAAAAGGGGCCATATACTGTGGGGGGGCAAAAAATTGGGTCATATATTGTGTGGTAGGACAGAAAAAGTGAGTTGTATACTGTGTGGTTGGCCCAGAAAAAGGGGGTTGTATACCTTGTGGGGGCCAAAAAAAGGGGGTGTTATACTATGGGGGACCAAATAGGGGGAATTTTGATCTGCAAATGGGGGAACGTGTCATACAATTTCAATTAGGGGGCCCCATCACACAACCAAAGATAGCTGGATTGGGTGTCTTTTTCTTTTTCGGGGGGGGGGGGGGTGCCTTTCTATAGTTCGCCTCAGGCAGCAGAGAGGCTAGGTTCATCCCTGATCATGAGATTAGCTGATTAACCTCAAGGAGTCTGCATCAAGATGTAAAAATGCAATAAACTATATAGAACAGTGTAAAACATACAGTATGAAACTTTATTATAACAATGAAGTGTAAGATTTTACCACAAGGAGTAACCGTGGATAACCGTTTGAGAGCAAGTTGCCTTTAGCTCATTTCAGCTACTATCAAGCATCTCCGCAAATACCTCATGTACCTGAAGCCAGGACTGTAAAAATTTCCTTAGTAAAAATGTTTGGCCCAGATAATTATTATTGTACAGTATCTAAACCAGAAATTGCATATATCAATTATTTGATAAATTAACACAATAAATTACAGTTGCAGGTAGGTAAACAAAATCTCAGTGTGCACCCACAGTGCCTTGGCATTTAGGTGATGTGTTACTCTATATACAGTATTAGCATACAGGTGCATAGCATTGTTACCAATTTGTCTCACAGAGGTTTGTTTCCATGGAAACACAGAGTTTTCGACTACTAGACCCTTGCATGCTGATAGGTGCTGAGCAGATTGTATTTGATTCTGTTGTTTTGTATTTTGGAAACTTTTTTTTTTTATTACTAGCTCTTTCTCTTTCTTACTTTCCATGAAATTCAGAGCTACACAGTTAAAAGTATGTGGGGGTCTTACCATCACACCTATATAAGCCAATTCCAAAACATTGGGCATTATATTGGAATTGGAACTTCTTGCTGCTACAAGCACCTACAATCTTTTTTTCATATGATTTTGGAGTGTGTCTGCAAGAATTTGTGCTATTCTCCTAAAAGAAAAATGCCTGGTGTTGGATGAGAAGTTCTAGTCGCGTCGCCGGCCTGATCACGTGATGTCTGTGCGCAATTAGACAGGGCCGAAAGCTGCCTGGAGTGCATCGGTGTCAAGGATAGGTAAGTAACACTGGTTTTTAAGTTTGTCAGCTCCCCTGGGTCTCCGATCATTATACTCGGGGGTCTGAAAAGACCCCCGAGTATAATAATAGTTCGTGGGTGGGCAACTATGGGGCACAATACCGTGTGCAGGGGCCACTATGGAGCCTAATACCAATGCAGGGGCCACTAGGGAGCATAATACAAGTACAGGGGCCACTAGGGAGCATAATACCGTGTGCAGGGGCCATTAGGGAGCATAATACTGTGTGCAGGGGCCACTAGGGAGCAGAATACCGTGTGCAAGGGCCAATATGGAGCAGAATACCGTGTGCAAGGGCCAATATGGAGCATAATACCGGTGCAGGGACCACTATGGAGCATAATACTGTGTGACGGGGCCACTAGGGAGCATAATACAAGTGCAGGGGCCAGTAGGGAGCATAATACTGTGTGCAGGGGCCACTATAGAGCAGAATACCGTGTGCAAGGGCCAATATGGAGCATAATACCGGTGGAGGGGCCACTATGGGGCATAATACCGTGTTCAGGGGCCACTATGGAGCATAATACCGTGTGCAGGGACCAATATGGAGAATAATACCGTGTTCAAGGGCCACTATGGAGCATAATACCGTGTGCAGGGGCCACTATGGAGCATAATACAGTGTGCAGGGGCCACTATGGAGCATAATACCGTGTGCAGGGGCCACTATGGAGCATAATACTGTGTGCAGGGGCCACTATGGAGCATAATACCGTGTGCAGGGGCCACTATGGAGCATAATACAGTGTGCAGGGGCCTCTGCGAGGCATAATACCGTGCAAGGTCTTCTGTGGAACATTATAGTGTGTGTAAATGGGGCGGTATAAACAGGGGCTATGGCACCTGTTTATATCACACGCTGTCTGTTTATAGTGACCGTGTGATGTAATTCCAGCCTTGTCACATAGACGTGTACAGGACGAGGCTGTAGTTACATTACATGGCCACTATGAGATGAATGACACTATATAAACAGAGAAGCGGACACGGCACTTACACAGGTACCAGGGTTCATTCAAACAGCTGATCAGTGGGGGTCCTGGGTTTTTGAGCCCCACTGATTAGTTTATTAATGACCTGGAAAACCTTTTAATTAGTTAACACCTGGGGCATTATTAATAGGGGGCACTATTTATGGGGGTAGACATGGACATTATTAATATAAAGATGCACTTGGGGGTATTATTCATTATGGGGGGTTATATCATATATTTTATAATTGGGGTAGCAGCAGGATGGGTGTGCAGGTGAGGACAATGTGAGTTGGATGCCTGGAAAAGTGAGGAGCCAAAGATGTCTGTGTTGCAAACTTTACAGAGACAAGTCACAGCTGGAAGAAGTGGTCATGGCGGTCCAAAGTGAACAGAAGGGAAATGTGACCGATTAGTCAGAGACGTCACCTGTAAGTCACAAAATGTTACTGCCCTGTATTCACCTAAATGATAGAGGATAAATACATGATTGATGGGGGTCTGTCTGCTGAGACCCCCACTGGGCCTGAGAATTGGGTTTTTTCCCCCACTGGGTGGGAATTCAGCCTGACCGCAGCCATATATATAGGTGTGTCACTTGGTGGATGGACGAACCCGCGTGGCTCTCATTTACTTCAATGGGAGCGCCACAGATACCCGAAGTCCAGTACTCAGCTATCTACGGTGCTCCTATTATAGAGAATGGGGGCCATGCGGGCTCGTCCATCCACCAAGCAGAAGATGTGTGACGTTACTTTCATTGTTAATGCCGTGTTGTTGATCTGATACTGAAGTAATACAGGAAGAAGAATTCTTAAAAACTGTTTTATAACTTTGTGTATTGTGTATATTGTGCTACAATAACAGCGTGTGAAGCTAGTAGCATGCAAACTCAATTTTGTTTTTTTTTGGGGGGGGGCGTCATTCTATAGTCCGCCTCAGGCAGCAGAGAGGCTAGGTTCACCACTGGTGGTTAGGGTAATCTGTGCGTCTCCTTGGCTTATGGGGCGGATGGAAGCTGCAATCTCAATACTGATGCCAGTGCTTATGGGCCCCCTAAGGCTCCTCGGCCCTGGTGCTACTGCACCCCCTCAAGTTACACCCCTGGTACTAGCTGAAACTCTGAAAACAGTCCTGTGTTATTATTCCATCTTCACACATTCATAACTTTGCTGTCTTTGTGGCCATGCATATATTGCTTGAGAGAATCCTTGACATAAAATTTGCCAGTTCCTAAAGCCCAAAATAGACCGCATTCATCAAAGGCTTTTCTTCTCTCATACATTTATGGCATATCCACAGGTCACTTCAGGGACTTTCACCTACAAATGTATCCTTCCTTACCTGTCCTTTTAGCTAGACATGTCCTGGTTTCAGTGACAAATTGGTGGGCAAACTTACAGTTTAGGCCAGCAGCATGTTTCTGAGACTTGTTCTAAGCTGCACGCTCTTATCTTTGGATTTACATACAGAGACATAGGCACCGATCAAGACAAGCAGAACATGGTTTTATGACAAGTTATCACAAAGTGATATGCCAACTATCCTATTTATGTCTATCTGTGACCACCCTGTAGAGAAGGGTGAATTGTAGTCTTTTAAGGCTTTTTGTCATATTGGTTTCAAGGCAAATTGGAAATCAGTTAAGTGTGGACATGTCCATATGACAGTCTCAGATTTATAGATACTGAGCTCTTCGGTACAACCCAGTACTGCGATCAATGTTTGTCTATGGAAATTGCATGGCTGTCTGCTTTATGTTATGAACATATTTGCAATGGGTGTGACCGAGTCACCTAAACTCAATAATATTGAGGGGTGTTCACATACTTTTAGCTATATAGTGTCAATACCAGCCAGAAAATCTATGTCATGTAGCATTATCCAATGAAGTGAAATAAATAATGCATAATACGAAATACATTTAAAAGTAAAGATTTATAGAAATATGGACATGTGAATAGATTCATAGAATGACTGTGCATTGAATAAGTAAGCATAGTTTAGTGCTGACCTGTTCAATAAAGGTGACTGGTATAAATAATAAAATATAAATAATATAAATACACAAAAATGATCATTGAAATTAATTTTAAAAATTCGAATTATTAAAGCGGATGTCTGGTTTTTCAAAATTGATGTCCTATTCATAAGATAGGATATCAATTTTATATCAGTGGGAGTCTGACTGTCAGGATGCCCATAGAGCATCCTTTCACCCCTAGATCAAGCAAGCTGCAGTGTCCACTTGCTTTACTTTTAAAAGTGGTGGTTGTAGTGACACAGGATGCAGTACTCACAACTGACGCTATTTTTTTTTTCCCAAAAATGTTTTTATTGTTTTTTCCAATAATTACAGAAATTATAAAAAAAGAGAGAAAACAAATAGATCTGTTTCAATCTCATATCTCATGTCACAAACTAATAAAATAATTTAAAAAAAAAATCATTGGGTATCAATTATTATTTTTTACTCACTCCTATACTCTTTTTTACCTTCACCCTTCGAAACATGGGTTTTAATCAAATTATCCATATTATGTCTCTCAAATAAAAATAAGTTTTTCCCATTCTTTCATCTGAGCTCTGACTCTTATATTTTATTGTGTACAAATACAGTTAAAAAAATTTTATTTCTTGTCTTTTCGCCTTTGACATTATTAAAGAGGACCTTTCACGTCCTCATGTATATGTGGTTTTATATACCGCTAGAAAGCAGACAGCGCGCTGAATTCAGCGCACTGTCAGCTTTCCTGTTATGTGCCCCAGGGCTGGAGATATCGAGGGTCTAAATTTCACCGTTCACTGTCAGAAGGGCGTTCCTGACAGTCTAGCTGCGCTGTGAGGAATGCCCTCCCTGACAGTACTAGTCCATAGACTTGTACTGGGGGGGGCGTTTCTCACAGCTCAGCGTCATCACTGGTAGGTAAGGAACGCCCCCTCTGACAGTACAGGACTATGGACAAGCACAGTCAGGGAGGGCGTTCCTCACAGCACAGCTAGACTGTCAGAAACGCCCTTCTGACAGTGAACGGTGAAATTTAGACCCCCGATATCTCCAGCCCCGGGGCACATAACGGGAAAGCCAACAGTGCGCTGAATTCAGCGCGCTGTCGGCTTTCTAGCGGTATGTAAAACCGTATATACATGAGGACGTGAAAGGTCCTCTTTAAATAGGTGACAACTCTATTAGTCTGCAGATCAGAGAAGTACATAACAATCCTTGCTAACATCTTTATTGATGTATTCCCTCTGTAAAATTAGGTAAAAATAACATCAGATGAACAACAAGTCGTGACAAACTAGACTTCATTGTTTGCTTTCTAGAAACTAGGCCAAAATGCAGAAACAATGTGTGAAAAATGAAGTACTACTTTTCTGCTTCTATTGAAGTTAAGAGGATAAGTAGTAGTCAAGTGCTGCTAATCAAATTCCCAGGATGAATTGATCATCAGTAAGTGTTATGACCTCTTTAAAAGCAAAAGTTTTGTCAGTTTGCTGGTCTGGAGCATTCAGGTATGTGTTAATATACAGTGGGGAAAAAAAAGTATTTAGTCAGCCACCAATTGTGCAAGTTCTCCCACTTAAAACGATGAGTCCGGCCTGTAATTGACATCATAGGTAGACCTCAACTATGAGAGACAAAATGAGTAAACAAATCCAGAAAATCACATTGTCTGATTTTTTAAAGAATTTATTTGCAAATTATGGTGTTAAATAAGTATTTGGTCAATAACAAAAGTTCATCTCAATACTTTGTTATATATCCTTTGTTGGCAATGACAGAGGTTAAACATTTTCTGTAAGTCTTCAGAAGGTTGGCACACACTGTTGCTGGTATTTTGGCCCATTCCTCCATGCAGATCTCCTCTAGAGCAGTGATGTTTTGGGGTTGTCGCTGGGCAACATGGACTTTCAACTCCCTCCAAAGGTTTTCTATGGGGTTGAGATCTGGAGACTGGCTTGGCCACTCCAGGACCTTGAAATGCTTCTTACAAAACCACTCCTTCGTAGCCTTGGTGGTGTGCTTGGGATCATTGTCATGCTGAAAAACCCAGTCACTTTTCATCTTCAATGCCCTTGCTGATGCAAGGAGGTTTGTACTCAAAATCTCACGATACATGGCCCCATTCATTCTTTCATGTACACGGATCAGTCGTCCTGGTCCCTTTACAGAGAAACAGCCCCAAAGCATGATGTTGCCACCCCCATGCTTCACAGTAGGTATGGTGTTCTTTGGATGCAACTCAGCATTCACTCTCCTCCAAACATGAAGAGTTGTGTTTCTACCAAACAGTTCTACTTTGGTTTCATTTGACCATATGACATTCTCGAAATACTCTTCTGGAACATCGAAATGCTCTCTAGCAAACTTCAGACGGGCCCGGATATGTACTGGCTTAAGCAGGGGGACACGTCTGGCACTGCAGGATCTGAGTCCCTGGCGGCATAGTATGTTACTGACGGTAGCCTTTGTTACGTTAGTCCCGGCTTTCTGCAGGTCATTCACTAGGTCCCCCCGTGTGGTTCTGGGATTTTTGCTCACCGTTCTTGTGATCATTTTGACCCCACGGGGTGAGATCTTGCGTGGAGCCCCTGATCGAGGGAGATTATCAGTGGTCTTTTATGTCTTCCATTTTCTAATTATTGCTCCCACAGTTGATTTCTTCACACCAAGCTGCTTGCCTATTGCAGATTCAGTCTTCCCAGCCTGGTGCAGGTCTACAATTTTGTTTCTGGTGTCCTTCCACAGCTCTTTGGTCTTCACCATAGTGGAGTTTGGATTATGACTGAGGTTGTGGACAGGTGTCTTTTATACTGATAACAATGTCAAACAGGAGCCATTATTACAGGTAATGAGTGGAGGACAGAGGAGCCTCTTAAAGAAGAAGTTACAGGTTTGTGAGAGCCAGAAATCTTGCTTGTTTATAGATGACCAAATACTTATTTTATACCATAATTTGCAAATAAATTCTTAAAAAATCAGATAATGTGATTTTTCTAGATATGTTTTCTCATTTTGTCTCTCATAGTTGAGGTCTACTTATGATGTCAATTACAGGCCTCTCTCATCTTTTTAAGCGGTAGAACTTGCACAATTGGTGGCTGACTAAATACTTTTTTTCCCCACTGTAATGCCAAGGAGGAAAGACAACAGCAAAGAAACAGTTGTTACCTCCCTTTAATCTCGGATGGTTTACAGGTTAATTTCCAAAAAAAAAAGTCCAACATTTTACAGTGAGAAAGATTATTCACAAGTGGAAAATATTCAAGACAGTTGACAATGCTTAGTCACCCCAAAGTCAAACCTTACAATGCTAAGGAAAATTGCAAAAAACCCAATTGAAATCTGTGTCAGGACCTTAAGAGAGCAGTGCACAAACCTCACAAACCTCGATGAACTGAAGGAAGATTATAATGAAGAGTGGGTAAATCCCACCAGAACAATATGAGAGACTGAAAACCATTACTTCAAGTTATTGCTGCTAAAGGTGGTTTTACAACATATTGATGAATGGGGTGTACTTAGTCTTTGACACATTGATTTTTCATTTTGACTTAATTTTTGTTGAATAAATAATTACAGTGTATTTATCTAATTTTAAGACTTTCTAAGTACCAGATTTATTTTTTATTATATCCTGATATACAGTTATAAAACCATTGTATTCAAAGAGGAGGACGTTTCTCATGTCATATAGCATTCGCTCTATTATTTTACTATAAATTAAACGACCATGGATCTTTACATACCTAATCATGCACACACATCATACATGCACATCATGTTACATTATATTCTTTACTGGGACAGCAGCACATCTGCAAAGTCACAACAAGTAGCAGATGGAAAATAAACATTTATTTTCAAGTTGCATTAATTTATATTTAATATGCTTTTAGTACAGTAGCTAATGCCTCATTAAGGTAAAGGTTCTATTAATGGGATGCATTTATGATTGACTATTGCATCTGAGGATCTGTCATCTGAGAATGGCTTCTCAGCCTTTTGGCTAAGAACAAGTGTAGTATCTGTTCTTATCAGATCCAGTCAGTAATTGCCTCCGCCAGTGGGACAGGTCACCCCACTGTAGGGAGGTAACAGAACGCTGTTGATGGGGAATAGTGAATCACACGGTGGTAAGGTGGGCCACTGGATTGAGGCCATTGGGCTGCAAATGCTTTGAAGGTCTGAATTGCTCCAGGCAATGGTGACTCCTGGGGGCAATGCACTTCTCCTCCACTGCTTTGCGCTCTGCTTTTGTGGAGCTGGGTATAGTTGTTGGCTCCTGGTAGAGCACATTGAGGTGAGAGCCCATGTGGAAGCCAGAGATAGTGGTCTCCCTGTTCCCGCAGAGAGACAGTTGTGTTCTTAGTGCCTTTTGGCTCATAGTGTAGGGATTTGTTCAGGGGCCCATTTCTTTTTGGAATGGGCTTGCGATAGACGTATCCCTGTGCACTTTTTTTTAGTGTGGCACGTTCCCACATTTTTATGGGTGGATGTTGGCACAGTTTTGGGCTTTCAAAAAAGAATAAATCTGAGGATCAGTCTGGAGAACAGTCCATCAGGTGAACTATTTAAGGCTAAGGCCCCACATAGCGGGCTGCAGCAAAAAGTGCTGCCGGAAAAACCGCGTCGGAAATCGCATCGCACTTATGCCTCTGCGGACTATATGCTTCAATTATACCTATAGGGAAACCGCCGGCATTTCCGTAGGTGTAATTCACATGCTGCGATCTCCAAAAATGCAATGATTTTGGAATTCGCAGCATTTCTGCTGTGTGTATTTTTCTATAATGTGTAAATGCGATTTTTTAGGACTCATCCACTTTGCAGGAACTGTAAAACGCCTTGGTTTTTGCCATGGAGTTTGCACCACCAAAGCAATTCAAGACAGTATTTGAGAAGTTTGTTAACCCTTTAAGCGCTTCACAGGAATTAAAACAAAATAAAGGTGAAAAATCGTTGATTGTAATGTCAATCTGTATTCCCTTAGTCCTGACAGCAGCACAATATGGGGTATCTCTGCCCCTGTGTGTTGTTTAGGACAGGTGGAACCTTTAATTAGCACCAAAAAGGTGCCTCCTACTAGCCCTATAAGAGGGCACAAGAGGTCTCCCTCCACTGTGTAAATTATAAAGTAACAGGAAACAAGCTTCTAGGGAGGGAAGCCTTGTGCTGCTGTCAGGACTAAGGGAATACAGATTGACATTACAATCAACGATTCCCCTTACGTCCGACAGCAGCACAATATGGGGAGATAGCAAGTAATTCCCCTAGGGAGGGTTTCCTCGCCTTACAACGTGAAGGACTGACTGACCAAAGGCAGTTGTCTGGGAACTGCGGATGTCCAATGATAAAGTTTAACAAAAGGTCAACTGAGATGACCATGATGCAGCCGCACAAATCTGGTCCAATGGTAAGGACCGATACTCAGCCAAAGAAGTCGACACAGCCCAGGTCGAGTGGCCGTAGAAAGACTGGAGGGAATAACTCCTGAATAAGAAAGGAAGACTTAATTGTCTCCTTGATCCATGTGGATAGAGTAGGCTTGGAAGCCTTGAGGCCTCTGTTTTTACCCTGCATATCAATTAGTAGGCTTTCGGCCTTCTTAAGCGGTTGAGCGTGGGATAGGTAAATCCACAGACACCTTACCACATCTAAGGTGTTGAGCTTTTCTTCCTCCTCAGAGGTTGGAGTGGGGAAAAACACAGGTAACGAAATTAGCTGATTGCTTTTATAGTATGAGGGGACCTTAGGGATAAACCCAGGCAAACCTAAGGTGCACCCTATCTGCAAAAACAAAATGTATGGCTCTCTAGAAGAGAGAGCCTGGAGTTCCCCTACTCTTTGGCAGATGTAATAGCCAATAAAAAAGTGGTTTTGTAGGCTAAATATTTTAGCTCCGTAGTCACCAAGGGTTCAAATGGAGGACTGGCCTGCAAGGACTACCGCAAGGTCCCACTGGGGAACTGGGGATGATACTGAGGGCTTTAGCCTCATTGCCCCTTTAAGGAACCTTGCAACCAGAGGATCCTGAGACAGACGTCTGTTCAAATGAGCGGAGAGGGCCGCAATCTGCACTTTTAAAGTGGCAGGGGCAAGGCCCTTATCCCAACCGTCCTGAAGAAAATTTAAAATATCAGCCGTTGAAGGTTCTAGATTATTAATACCCTTCTTGGAGCACCACTCCATGAAAATCTTGGCTGTCCTCTGGTAGTTCTTATTGATAGATTCTGCTCTTGCAGAAGAAAGGGTCTTCAGGACGGCCTCTGACAGTCCTCTATCCTGCTGTAGGGACTGCTCAACCTCCAGGCTGTCAGGTTGAATCTCCAGAGATCCTGGCACTTCAGAGATCCTTGGGAAACCAGGTTCTGGATGGGGGGAAGCCTCCAATATATCCCTCGACTCATCTCCATGAGTTGGGAAAAACCAAGCTCTTTTTGGCCAGAATGGAATGATGGCTATCACAGAGACTTGGTCCTGTCTGATTTTCATTAATACCTTTGGTATTATTGGAATTGGAGGGAAGATGTATGCCAGCCTGGACCTCCAAGGGATGAACAGGGCATCCACTGCCAAGGGATTGTCCTCCTGGTAAAGGGAATAGAACTTCTCCACCTTGGCGTTGAGTCGGGTTACCATGAGGTCTATTTCTGAAAGACCCCTCTTCAGGGTAATCTGATGAAAGACTTCTGGATTGAGTGACCATTCTCTTGATACGGCATGACCCCGACTCAACCGATCCGCTACTATGTTCAGGGAGCCCTTGATGTGAACTGAGGATAAATGGGTTAGATTTTTCTCTGCCCATGTAAATATCAGATCTGCTTCCCTGAGGAGGGTTGGTGATCTGGTGCCTCCCTGTCTGTTCACGTACAGCACTGTGGTCATGTTGTCTGACCGGATTTTGACTGCTCTTCCCTTGGGAAGAGGCGAAAAATAGAGTAAGGCACGATATACGGCTCTGAGCTGCTTCCAGTTGGACGAGGTCCTTTTTTCAGGAGCGCTCCAGACTCCCCTTATGGAGTTTCCATCCAAATGGGCTCCCCATCCCGAGAGGGATGCATCTGTAGTCAACAGGGTCCAAGAAGGTTGGACCGTGGACCTTCCGTCTTTCAGGTGCAACCACCACTTGAGGGAAAGACGGGTCCTGGGGGAGAGTCGAATCTTCTTGCTGAATGTAAGAAGGGAGTGATTCCAAGCCTCTAGTGCCACAAGGCCCATGGGACTGCCTCCACTGAGGAAGACATCAAGTCCAGGATCTTCATCAATGTTCTGATGGAGGCTATTGGCTTTTTGAACAGGTGCCGGATTGCCGCAACCAGCTTCTCCTTCCTTGCTGGTGTCAAGGAGATTTGCAGGCGGACTGAATCTAGGAAATAGCAGAGGAACTTCCTTCGAGTTGAAGGGATCGTTTTTGATTTCTCCCAGTTTATAAGCCATCACAGACTCTGAAGGCTGTCTGTAGGTACTGAAGCAGAACAGACTCTGACTGGGCCTTTATCAACCAGTCGTCTAGATAAGGCACCAAGAATATCCCCTGAAGCCTGAGGGCGGCCGTTATGGGGGCCACTAACTTTGTAAAGGAGTGGGAAGCAGAGGAGATCCCGAAGGGTAGTGCTGTGAATTGAAAGTGCTTCCTGTGGCCGGAAACTACTACGGCAATCCTTAGAAAAAACCCTTCTTTGTGGAGGTAAATAGAAATATGCAAATAGGCGTCTTTTATATCCAAAGTCACAAAAAACATCGCCTTGGAGGAGAAAGGTGGTGACAGACTTTATGGTTTCCCTACGGAAGTGCTTCTTTTTGATGAAGCAGTTGAGAGTACCTTAAGTCTATGATCATTCTCCACTTGTCTGCCGGTTTTGGCATCAGGAAGACTGGAGAATAGACACTGGATCCTTCTTCTAGAGAAGAGACTTCCACCAGGGCTCCCTTGTGAATATACTCTCGGATGGAGCATTCCAATGTAGTCTGCTGCATTGTAGGGAGGCTGCGAGTTAACACAAACCGATCCTGAAGAGGACGGAGGAAACTTGATTGCATAACCTCTTTGGATTACCTACCGGACCCATGGGTCTCGAATTTTTTTCCCTGCCAGCAGTTGAGAAAGTGGGAGACACGACCTCCGACAGGAATCTTGGCCACAAGAAAACTGCTTCTGATGTCAAAAGCTAGGCTTGACTTTTTTATCATCAGACTTCGGGGAATCTCCGGCCAGCGCCTCTAGAGGAATAACTAGAGCCTCTGGGACTGCCTTCCACGACGAGGCGGATAGCTTCTACCACGGCCAGAACCAGACCTACCTCTGAAGGCCTGGGGTAAAGTTTACCCTTCTTGTCGGCCAAGCCCTCTAGGATCTCGTCTAGGGCACAGCCAAAGACTCTACCTGGCTCAAAGGGTAATGCGCACAAATTATACTTTGAGGGGAAAACAGCTCTCCAAGGTTTTAACCATAGAGGTCCTGCTGCAGTGTTCTTGGTAAGTGCCGGGGATTTGGCCGCCAGCCTTAATTGATGGTGGGAGGCTTCCATTAAATATTCAGCTGCCAGGGAAAACCGAGCCTTTTTTCTAGAACCCCTAGCAGCTCGTCTCTGGAGACTCCAGAGTCGGTCACTTTCGAGGTGGACCAGGTCAGTACATAATTTGGCTGACATTTCATAGGACGCAACCGCCACAGCGGTCTTGGGCGAGGCAGTTGAATAAGCCTTCTTGAAGGTATTGTCGAAGCGCCTGCCATGGCGTTGTGCAGATTTGCTCCATCGTCTGATGGTACCTTAGTGCAGCAGGACAGTTTAGCCACCGCCATATCCACCTTGGAGGACCCCATTGATCCCATTGAGCAACTGGGAATAAAGCGCTAAACCTCCTAGGAATCACAATAGGTTTTTCAGGACATCTCCACTCTGAGGACATTAATTTTTGTAATGTCTGGTCCACTTGGAAGACCCTAGGACCTCTATAGGTGGACGCGGAGGCTTCCCTGTCAACATCACGATCCTTAGACCGGATGGACTTCAGCAGCCGGCTTAAATTTTTCGAGTGGGAAGCATGGCCTGCTGGGATCTTCAGTGGAATCGTCAGTTGAGAGTGTCTTGTCCACTATCTGATAATCTTCATCAGAGATCCGTAAGGAAGATTGTGTCTCAATCTGCGGTCTCTTGGCAATCTGGGCGATGGAAGAACGGATCTCCTTAAGAGACTCCTCATATAATCCTTTACCTAAGTAACAACCTCTTATAGAAGGTACTTCCGGCGGAGGTCCGCGACACTGGTGACAGCGGGTAAAATCATAGCCGTCAGGTAAAGGGGTATTGCAATCCAAACACGTTAGGTGTTCAAGTTTAGAGGTCTTTTTCCTCCTAAGCCCATCGCCATTACGTGATGTAGAAGATGACATCTGAAACATCAAACAGCCACGTGACACTGAAAAAAGGAAGATTGCCAAGCATCGCATAAAAAACCAAGGGGTACCTTTTTTTTTTTTTTTAAATCGGTCACTTGAAGAGAGAAAAAAACCGTCAGAAAAAAACCAGCCACCGCAACCCGCAGCAGAGGAGCTAGAAACCACTCACTCAACAAATAAAGGACTGCAGACCTTTTGAATGTAATCCAGCAGCGAGGGGAGGAAGCCAACAAAGAGACATTTATACAGCACCAAAACAAGTCAAACGCCATAATGGAACATAGAGGAGCATACGCCTAAGCCAGAGGCTCAAAATACAAGCAGCAAAAATCAATTCTATATTTTGCCTTTAAATTTTCAATTTCCAAACTTACCGCACTTTTTCCGAGAAAACCGGAAGTAGGCCGCGGTGGTGCGCAAAGGCTTCCTTCCCCTGGGAACACGGGACCGGAGAAAAGTTCCGGCCGAGGAGGTTCCTCACTTACTTCCGGGACCGCGCTGCCTGCAGAGCGATGCGCTGCACTGCGGGGCGAAAGCCCGAAGGACCGGAGGTTTTTTTCTTTGGGACCGAGGTACCCCATAAAGGTAAGCCAGGAGTAAATAAAACCACTAGCAACGGGAGGTCACAAGAGATCTCCGTCCACCTGTTCCACACAGGACAGAAAAAAACACAGTGGAGGGAGGTCTCTTGTGCCCTCTTATAGGGCTAGTAGGAGGCACCTTTTGGTGCTAATTAAAGGTTCCATCTGTCCTAAACAACACACAGGGGCAGAGATACCCCATATTGTGCTGCTGTCGGACGTAAGGGGAATATACATTTCAATTTTTTTCAATACCATGTTCATTTAACCCTAAAATTTGCACATTCACAAGGGGTTAAAGGAGAAAATGCATCCCATAGTTTTCTGTACAATTTCTCTCATCACATAAATACCACATGTGTTGATGTTACCTCCTCTTTGGGCACCCGAGAGGACGCAGAAAGGGACGGAGCGACACTAGGGTCGGACTGGCCCACTGGGGAACCGGTGAATCTCCCAGTGGGCCCCGACTATTAGTCCACATTTTACCAATGTAAATGCATTGGTCACGGGCCCGATCTGGATGGTCAGGGGCCCGATCAGGCCATTACTAATCCACATTTTGTCAATGTAAATGCATTGGTCAGGGGACGGACTTTACTACCATAAAGATGGCCGCTGCTGGAGGAGCGCAGCGGCGGGAGACTGCCCCTACCTTGTCATGGTCCCGCCTCCTGAAGCCTGCATCCTGATTGACAGCTGCTGGAGCCAATCAAATTGCAGCGCATTGCTGCAAGCGTCAATGACGTCAGAGGAGCCCAGAACAACAGTGTGAAGGTAAGTACTATTTACCACACAAACACAAAACAACTTTCCCCCCTATTTTGCCCCCAAATCTTTCAGCTTCACTGACCCCTCTGAGAACTACAACCCCCAGCAGCTCCAGATGCTCTGGATCTGTTGAGAGTTGTAGTCCCCCCCCCCTTCCCAAATGAATATCCCACTGTATTGTTATGCTGGTGCCTGCTCTAGGTCTCCAGCATGACAATACCTAAGTTGCAAAAACCGCTGAGGACTTTTCTGTCCGTCACTTTCAGTTTGAAAATGGCGGACACCGGCGGACCTCATTATAATGGGGTCTGCCGGTGTCTGTGTGTAACTGCCATGTTAACAGTCCGCCTCTCAGTCATTTGGGTCCCATGGCGGACCTGTATGCCAGAGAGCTTGCTGCGGATGTGAACCTAGCATAAGGCTATGGCTACACTACAACTTCCGTCATGGAACCAAAGATCGCCGTGTAAACCTTGGGACTCTTTCACACGTTAGTGCAAGGAGTCGCATTGGGACCCTCAGGTTGCAATGTGACTCCATTCACTAACATGAGTGAAGGGGTTACAAGGCGACACGGTGATCCACATGACGGGAGTCACGGCTTATTCATCAAAAACAATGTTTTCCACCTGCCGGAGTTTTGCATCTAATTTATAATGAGGTGCGCACTTAAATTAGTCGCTTCTTCCGGAGTCCGTGCACCTAAACAGAACTCCACACCAGCTCCTTGCTGATGTAGATCTCTGGCATCATTAACACTAGAAAACTGAAGCAATTGATTATAAAAATGACAGGGCCAGAAAAGTGGTGAAAAACTCAAAAAGTCTCAATTTTTTTTGCAAAAATTTTCACTTGCGTAAAATAATTGTTACTTTTTTAATGGCTTGTACATCACTTTTTTTTTTAGCACACAAGCTGTGTTAAATCAGCCCCATTTATTTATTTATTTATTATGCTTACTTGTATAGCGCCATCATATTCCATAGCGCTTTACAGACATTGACAGTCATATGTAGATTGTGAGCCCTATATGGGACAGTGACTGTCAATGTCTGTAAAGCGCTGCGGAATATGATGGCGCTATATAAGTAAGAAAACTAAATAAATAAATAGTATTTACACTGTACAAATAGGATGCATGATGTTAAAAAAAAAATGTCATGCATCTATTTAACGTCATGCATCCTATTCATACAGTGTATATACTATGGGGCTGATTTAACACGGCTTATTTAATTATATGGCAGATATAACCTTTTTAACCAACCCCCAATACAATATAATTTTGTCAATATGTTGTTAATTTTTTATTTTTTTTTTTTTTTTAATTTATGCCAGGGGAGGTGAAAAAAAACAAAAAAATACTCACCTGTCCCCGATGCTGCAGTGTCCTCACAGTGCAGTCCAATCCTGCTACTTCGCTGTCTTCTGGCTGTGATGTCCCAGCTCCCTTCCGCTGAGGCCGACGATTGGCCTCGGCGGTCACGTGACTACTTAGGTCAATCAGTGGACTACAGAAGGGACCCGGGGACGTCACAGATAGTGACGTCCCTTCGCTGTGGCTGCGGATTGGCCTTAGCAGTAATGTGTGGTGGGGACATGCGCCAACAGAGCTGCAGGACTGGGGGACACACGAGCATCGGGGACAGGTGAATGTGTTTTTTTTTTTCTTTTTTTTTCACCTCTCCCACTCTAATTAAAAAATACATTTTTGCCTGGACAACCCCTTTAAAGGGTTTATCCACATTCTAATATTGTTATACCACCTGCAGGGTTCCAACACGCAGGACCCCCTGAAGATCAGCTGCATTGGAATAGCATGGCTCTCAGTAATGTTACCATACCAGGAACCACGCTGCTCTCTAGTCGTATAAAGTGTAGTGGTGGCTTTAGGTACTGCAGCGCTGTCCCATTGAAGTCTATGAGGCAGTACTACAGTACCAAAAGCCGCAGCCGCACGTTGTACAGTGAGTGAGCAGTGTGGCTCCTGGTATGTAATCATTACTGGGAGTCACGCTGTCCTGGTGCAGCTGATCTGCAGGGATCCAGGTTGTCAGACTTCCACAGATCTAAGGGCTCATTCACACAACAGGATTCCAAGGCTGTGTGCTGGTTGTTGTATTAGCAGCACACGGTCCGATAGATTTTAGTGGATCTATTCGCACAACCATTGTTTCAACCGTCTGTGTGAATGATCCTAGAAAGAAATAGAATCGTCTATTTTTGGTGATTTTATGGATCCCTCAATAGACTCATGTCAATGAGGGATCCTTCAAAACAGACTTTCTTAGGGTATACACTGTGCTGGGCACTGTCGTGTGAATGTAGCCTAGAATATTAGAAGGTGGATAACCTTTTTAAAGGGGTTATGCCATGAAGAATAGTTATCTGTTATCCATAGGATCGAGCCCTCAGAATCGGGGTGTTTTTCTTCTAACTCAATCCTGGCTGAATGTAGCCGTGCCCAGCTGGATGGGAGGCGACCGTGCACCCATTAACTTGACTGGAAGTGCCTGAGATAGTGAAGTACAGGACTTCGGCTATCTCAGTTACTCCCATTAAAGTAAAAGAGGGCATGGATGGGTTTTTCCCCCCCTTCCTATCCAGCAGGGCACGGTTACATTCACCCTGGATTCAGTCAGACTAAATTCACTGTGGTGAGAAAAACAACCCCATTCTCAGGACCGGGAACCTGGATTCATTATGGTCTGTCCTATGGATAAAGTAATAGTAGTTAGGTGACTCTGGCCTCTTAAGCCTGGAGCATGTAAGGAATTCAGGTGCAGGAAGTGTAGGTCAGTGGGGACTTGTGTCACTACATTTCAAGAGCCATAGTCGGGGCACTTCTCTATCCTTAAGGCCCAACATGGTGTAAACGCTCGGTTCACCTGCAGCGTAAACGCCGTGGAAAAAAAAGCGGCGTTTTACAGTCACAGCAAAGTGGATGGGAGTCTAGTAATTCCTATCCCCACTTTGCGTTAATATACGTGTTGCAGACATGCGGCGATTTCCAAAACCCGTCAATTATACCTACGGAAATGCCGGCGGTTTCCCTATAGGTATAATGGAAGCAGAAAGTTCACAGAGGAAACCTCTGTGAACTTTCTGTCAAAAGCGCTGCAGGAAGAACTGCAATGCGTTGCTGTCGTGGTTTTTCCAGCAGAGCTTTTTGCTGCGGGACGCCATGTGGGGCTTAGCTTGAAGGGGTTTTCCAGGGCTTTCCTTTTTTTTTTATTGCTGACCTATCCTTAGAAATGTCATCAATTGGAGATCTGTTGGGGGTCTGACACCTTGTCCCCCTGTGGTTCAGCTGGTTAAAGTGGCAGTGGCCCTCTCTGAGTGCTGCTTCTACTTCACAGGACATGTGACATTATATTCATTGATCACATGGCCTGATCACAGCTCAGTCCCATTAAAGTGAATGGGCTGAGCTGTGATACCAAGCACAGTCACTATGTAAGTACTGAAGAGGCTGCAGCACACACATCACGTGAACAGGTGCTCATCCCTTTCCAATTTTTAATTGATGATTGCATAGGTCATCAATTACTCAGCCTTGGAAAACCCCTTTAAAGCCCCAACTAGACTGTGTCCTAAAGATATAAAATAAGATAATATAGCACCCAATTCTGTTTCCTCTCTGCAGTGAATGAAATGACAGCATTAAGCATTCTTCTATCTACAGTAGGCTTAACGTGAAAACTGTGGAATCTACCACAACATATGCCCTTGTGCAGATCTGAGGCTACTGCACAGACGGTTGGTCTGGAAGCATAGACAATGATTCAGGGTAGGTGCTTCTCAACATCTATTATTGACTGATAGTCATCTGTTTTTGTTTTTTAAGGGATTGTCCAGGATGTGAATACAATAGATACTGATGATCTATCCACAGGAAAGGCCATCAGCATCTGATCGGTGTGGGGGCTGATTCCCAGATCCTGCACCAATCAGTTAATTCAGCTCCCGCCTCTCAAACCTACCACATTGAAGTGTTTAAAATATTGATCCAGTGTTGAGGCATGTCAGTATCTTGGAAAGCTGGGTTGTACCCTTGTACTACCCTTATTTCCAAGGTACTAAGACAGCATTTAGCTTGTCAGCTGCCCCCACTCTGGATCAATATTATTACACTTCACTGTGATTGGTTTACTCCCAGTCACATTGACAGTATTTCACTTCAATAGCTTACTTTAAATGTGAGCGGGAGTAACTCAGGTCACATAGCTAGTGAAGAGAGTCTTATGTAACTTAGGAGTCCCTTCACTAGCTCAATCTGGAACACCTACCTTTAGGATGAGACAGAATTCTGTCTCACAGATGAGTCAAGATTCTGTCTCAACTACAGGTCCCTTGCACCAGAATAGAAGCCAGTGTTCATTAAATTTACCAAATAAGAAGGAAGACAGCTGAAGGTCACTATAGTTTTTTAAAATTTTTCATACTGCTGGGATCTTTTGTGTTTTTTTATCTTTCAGGTTATGATGGATCGCTTGGATTACGTCGGATTCGTTGGACTCCATCATCGTTTTTGTTTAATTTTTTAATAAAATGGTCAAAGAGGGTTGTCTGGGGGAGTTTTTATTTCAATAAAAATAATTTCTCTCATGTCTCTTGATTTTTTTAACTACTTTCTTACCCCCTTAGTAATGGCGACTGTCTGTTAGACAGCATCCATTACTAAGGTGTGGCTTAGTGTTAGATGGTGAATATTCTAGCATTAACCCACCAATTATTACCCCGATACCCAACACCATCCGGGGTGCCGGGAAGAGCTGGGTATCATCCAGTACTCAGCTGTCTAATGAGACTGCTGGTGATTGGGGCTGTCGCAGTCTGGTATTATTAGGCTGGGAAGGCCCAAAAACAGTGGCCCTTCCCACCCTTGTAATGTCAGGCTTCTGCTGCTTGTTATATCCAGCTGATTATGAGAAATTGGGGGGACCCTATGTCGTTTTTTTCCAATTATAAAGCAGCATAGGGTCCCCCCAATATTTCTGAACCAGACAGATATAACAAGCAGTAGCCTGACATTACAAGGGTGGGAAGGGCCATGGACCTGTTTGCCCCTTCGCAGCCTAATAATACCAACCTACGATGGCCCCAATCCCTGGCTGTCTCTTTTGACAGCTGGGTATTGGACGATACTCAACTCTTTTTGGTGTTAGGTACCGAGGTAATAATTGGAGGGTTAGTGCTAGAATATTCACCAGCTGACACAAAGCCACACCTTAGTAATGGATGCTGTCTATCAGACAGTTGCTATTACTAAGGGGGTAGGAAAGTATTTAAAAAAAACTCGAGACATGAGAGAAATTTTTTTTATTGAAATAAAAACTCCCCCAGACAAACCTCTTTGACAATTTTATTAAATAAAAAACAAAAACAAAAATGATGATCATCGATGGAGTCCAACGAATCCGACATAATCCAATGGATCATCGTAACCTGAAAGAGAAAAATATAGCATAATAAAAAAAAATTATACTCACCTACAGCTGTCTTTTGGATTTTCTGGTGCGGGAGATCTGGAGATGAGAAAGAATTCTGTCTCATCTCAAAGGCTTGTGCCCCAGAATGAGCTAATGAAGGGACTCCTAAGCTACAGAAGAATCCCTGGACTAGTTGTGTGATTGTTGTTACTCCTATCAATGTGACCAGGAGTAACACAATCACATTGGGGGTCGGGAGAAGCTATTTATATGAATTGACAGGCGTCTCATGCATTCACAGCAGGCACTGCCCGGTAATTCATTTGCATTTACAAGCAGCTCCTGCAAGGGGGGAGGAGGCAATGCAGGCGCAAAATATCACTCCTGCATCGCTCCACATCTGTAGCAATGTAAGTGTGAAAAATGGATAGCACAAGAATGATGTTTTTTTTACAGATAGTACATGGACAGAAAAATTGTTAGTGTTAAAGGGGTTGTCCAGAATAACCTGTTTTTGGCAAGGAGGCTGGGGAAGGTGAAGAAAAAAAAACATACTCTCACCTGTCCCCGGTGCTCCGGTGTCTCCCACCGCAGTCCGGTCCTGCTGCTCCCAGGTGACGTCCCGGTTACTTTACTTAGGCCGCTGATGCCGCTGATTGACCTCAGGGGTCACATGAGGCGAGGACTTCCTCCTAAACAAGACCCGGGAGGAGCAGGACCAGACCGTGGTGGGAGACACTGGAGCATTGGGGACTGGTTAGTAGGGGGTTTTTTTTCTTCACCTTCCCGGCCTCCTTGCCAAAAATGGCTTCCAAGAGAACTACGCCACTTTGAAAAAACCATTCCCTTCTGCAATAGATATTATGGAAGCTGATGTTGATAGTGATGGTGAGGATCACATGAATGATGGAAAACATGTAGCTTGTGAAAACTGCCTGACCTGCTATAGAATTTTATATGATCACAACTTGCATTATGCTGCATATACAAATCTTTTTGTGGCATATAAAGCGCTCCTTACTCTGGCCTGCACCTTTCCTGTGAAAGAATGTTTTTAAAAAAAATTGTAAAAAATCGGTTGAGGTCATTGATTGGACAAGAACTTTTAGAATCTCTCATTTTAATGATCAGTGAGAGGGAGATTTCCATGTCTTTAGATTATGATGACATTGTTGATCGATTTGCAAACTCATCTTCTGTTCTTCAGAAACTGCTGCTGTAACCTGGTTGTGTAAAATGGTTTTTTTTGTGTCTTATTATATTAATACTGCTCTATTTAAGGTTAGTTATTTGTATTGTGTGTCTGATACATTAAAACTACGTTTATAGAAAAAGAAAATGGAAATCCTGACAGGGACAGGAACCCCTTTGACTGTAATGGGGTTCATCAGTTTTCTACTTTGATGTTTGTCACTTTGCCTGGCAAAACAGGCCGGCTATCTGCACTATTGTGTCTGTAATGTTTGTTGAACGCTATCTGTGATGGAGGAGAAGTTAATGTCTGTGATGGAGGATAAGTTAATGTTTAATTTTATATTATTTATTTAAATATTATTTATTTGGTTGTGCAATAAAATAATTTTGGGTTGCTTTTCCGTGTATGTGTGTAGAATGTAATATAGTTTGTGTGCAAGGTCTCATGCCTGAATGTATTTAAGATCTGCATCACACAGATCTCAGATATGCACCATGCATACCCATATATAAAATAAAATACATTTTTCTATTCAAAGATAGTAAACTAAGGTTCAGATAAAAGTGATATTTGCATTGATTAAGAGAAAACTCACTTTCATGTAGTGCAAAGGACAATACACTTCTGTTTTGCACACTGTATTGTGCACGAAAATGCACGTTAAATGTGCATGATGCCTGTGATGGTTCTGCTTAAATATGGCGATAATTCAGAGCTGTATTTTGGTCTCTGGGTACCGTATTTCTCTCTAGTTCCATTTACTCATAAGGTGCGCAGCCATAATCCTAGGTGTATATTGGCAGTAGTGGCAACACTTGAATAATAGGGCTTTGTATCCATCACAGCAGGGCTCCATTGTATTCATACGCAGCCCTGAGTGATCCAAGAAACATGCATTGATCAGTCTGCACTGGTTGATCAGATATGGCTGATAACATTGTATCATTTCACTTGGTCTCAGCTCAATACAAAGGATCTGGACTTGAGTGCATTATTCAATCAGACTTGCTGCCGCCGATGACCTCATTCTGGGAGGTGGCATAAAGGGTATAAAAGATGAGGTAAGAGGTCTGTGGGAGGAGATTATGCTATGGAGACTGTGCTGAGACTACAAGAGTTTATTGAGAGATTGTGATGAGAGCATGCAGGCTGGATTATTGTATTAATGCCACATGCTAAACAGCCTCCACTGGTTATTCACACATGACAGAGCATGTGTGAGTGCTGGACTACAGAACCACATCAAGGACATGTGTGGTAAAGTAATCATTTCACCTTTATCCCTTTTATTTTATTTGTACTCTATCTTGTAACTAGTAACTGTTAATGCTTGCATATATCTGCATATCTGTTCTGAACTGCATGTGTTAGATGTTAATACCGACCCATTTAGGGGTTAATAAATATATAAAATTTAGAAGGCTTGTCTTGTATTTATCTTGTGGACCCGACACTCACTGGCGGTGAGTGTGGTTTATATGAAAGAGGACTCAGGTGTGAGCCAAAGCGGTTTGGCGCACTGAGGATCTTTCACAATGCCAAAAACTGGATGGGTGATATTTCATATGGCAGTAGGGTGGGCCCCTAGAATCAATCCCACTGGTGGGCCCTAGGCACCCCAGTCCGACCCTGAGCGACACTGAGCTTTCGGAGGGCAGATTTTACTTAAATCAATTTCAGGTGCCATGTTGCATTTGCAGAGCACATGAAAATATACCCCCTCAAGGAATTTATCAAGGGGTATAATGAGAACTTTGATGCCACAGCTGTTTCACAGTATTTACTACCATTGGGACATGAAAAGGAAAAATTACTCTCTTTCCAGTGAAATGTCTCTTTAGCCTCAAATTTCTAATTTTCACAAGGGGTTACGAGAGAAAAAGCACCCGACAGTTCATTACACAATTTCTTCTGAATGTAGCAGTACCCCATATGTGGTTGTAAACTGCTGTATGGGTACATAGCAGAGCTTGGAACAGAGAGGATGCTATTTGGCTGTTGGAGGGCAGATTTTGATAGAATTGTTTTCAGGTACCATGTCGCATTTGCAGAGTCCCTGAGGTGCCAGAACAGTGGAAATCCCCAAAATATGACCCCATTTTGGAAACTAGACCCCTCAAGAAATTGATCAATGTGTATAGTGAATATTTTGACCCTACAGATGTTTTACAGAATTGGGCCGTGAAAATAGATGATGACATTTTTTTCCGTTAAAATGTTGTTTTAACCCCAGACTACTGGAAGTTCAGGGGTTACGTTTGTACTGTGGGTTAAAAAAAAACAAACACCTGCTATTATACCCATCTGAAAGCTGCCATTATGTATGATGATTATGATGTTAATCTGTTTTCCCTTAGTCCCAACAGCAGCACAATATTGGGGTATTTCTGCCCCTGTGTGCTGGTAGGACAGAATGGAATTTTTAATGAACAACAAATAGTTAACCATAACTCCTCCCCCTTCTCAATATAAGGAAGGAAGTACCAACCCCCCAGCGTGTAATTATAAAGACAAATACATAACACATAGGGAGGGAGCCTTGTGCTGCTGTTGGGACTAAGGTAAAACAGATTAACATCATAATCTATTCCTCCCTAACATCCCACCAGCAGCACAATATTGGGGATCTAGCAAGCAGAACCCTAGGGAGGGTCCTCTTGAAGACTAAAAATTAACATGGAATGGCCAAAAGAAGTGGCCTCCGTACCCCGGGTGTTAAATCTGTAATGAGAGCTCCAAGAAGCTGACGAACAAATTTGTTCCCAAGGAACAGAGCTTCTTTCCACCCAAAAGGTAGAAATGACTCTTGTAGAATGAGCTCGAACAAACTCATGGGGGTCTAACCCCTGTGAAGTGAAAGCCAATTTTATGGCTTCATTGTGCCAAGGAGGCTTTAGAGGCCTTAACCCTTTTATTCTTCCCAGCAAATGGTAGAAAAAAAATTATCTGACCGTCTCAAAGGCCGAGATCCCTGAATATAAATTCCGAGGCATCTGGACACATCCAGTGAGTGAAGTTTAACTTGTTTGTTTGTTTGTTTGAGTTGGAGTTGGAGTTGGAAGGGACCTCAAGGGCCATCGAGTCCAACCCCCTGCAAAAGCAGGAATTCCTAAAACATCCCAGCTATATACCTATCCAGTTTCCGCTTGAAGATTTCAATTGATGAAGAACTCACCACCTCCCGTGGCAGCCTATTCCACTCTCTCACTACCCTTACTGTTAGAAAGTTTTTCCTAATGTCTAATCTGAATCTCCTTCCCCTTAGTTTCATCCCATTACTTATCGTGCTTCCTTCTGCTAATGAGAAAAGGGTAGATCCCTCTGCACTGTGACAACCTTTCAGATATTTAAATACCGCTATTAAGTCTCCCCTTAGCCTTCTCTTCTGCAAACTAAGCTGTCCCAATTCTTTTAGCCTCTCCTCGTAGGACATGGTTTGTAGACCTTCCACCATTTTGGTTGCTCTTCTCTGGACCTGCTCCAATAAATCGATGTCTTTCTTAAACTGGGGCGCCCAGAACTGTACACAGTACTCCAGGTGGGGTCTGACCAGGGCAGAGTACAGCGGAATAATTACCTCTCTTGATCTAGCTTAAATGCTCATCTTGATACATCCTAGAATTTTATTAGCCTTTTTAGCCACCGCACCGCACTGTTGACTCATGTTGAATTTGCGATCTATTATTATGCCCAGATCCTTTTCCCCTGTACTCTCACTTAGTACTATTCCTCCCATACTATATATGCTTCTTGCATTTCTGTTACCCAGATGTAGAACTTTGCATTTGTCCCTGTTGAATACCATTTTGTTCACCTCAGCCCATTGTTCCAGTGTGTCCAAGTCCTTTTGGATGCATTCTCTCTCCTCTCTAGTGTTGGCCATTCCTCCTATCTTTGTATCATCTGCAAATTTTATTAGTTCCCCATTAACCCCATCATCCAGATCATTTATAAAAATATTAAAAAGTACTGGGCCCACTTCCTCTGGAGATGACAGACTGGGATAGAAAAACTGGTAATGAGATAACCTGGTTTAGTTTAGAATATGAGGGTACCTTAGGGAGGAACCCTGGCATAAATCTTAGTTGCACTCACCAACTCTCTGAGCTGAGGTTATGGCCAAAAGGAACAGTCTTTAGTGTGAGAAATTTAATCTCAACCTCTTCTAGAGGCTCCAAGGGGAGAATCACATAACCCCTTAAAACAGTAGATAAATCCCATTGAGGGACTAAGCGGACTAAGCCTGAATGCACCCTAAAAATATCTTTTAACCAGTGGGTCTGCAGATAGCTGCTTATCTAAGCAGGCTGACAGGGCAGTAACCTAAACTTTCAAGTGAAAGGGCTAAGGCCCTTGTTCAAGACGTCCTGAAGGAATTCCAGCATCTTTGGAATGGAAGGATCCTGATGCCCAGGAGATGAAGATGATTCGGATCCAGACGTAATTTTTATTTCTAGACTCTGCTCTAGCGAGAGTGTGCTTAAGACAGCTCCTGAGAGTCCCTTAATAGGGAAAAGTCAATCCTCAGGCTCTCAGACTGAAGGATTTCAGATCCTGGCAGAGCCTGGGCCCTTGACACACGAGGTTCTGAATCAGGGGAAGCCTCTAATATATCCCATGACTCATTTGAATGAGATGGGAAAAACCAAGCTCTCTTTGCCCAGACTGGAATGATGGCGATTACAGAGACTTGGTCCTTTCTGATTCTCATCAATACCCCTTGGTATCATGAAGATTGGAGGGAATATGTATGCCAGCCTGAACCTCCAAGGGATGGACAGGGCATCCACAGCCAAGGGATTCTCCTCCTTGTATAGAGCAGAACTTCTCTACCTTGGCATTGAGTCTGTTTGCCATCAGGTCTATCTCTGGATGACCCCATTTCAGGGTGATTGCTTGAAAGACTTCTGGATGGAGAGACCAATCCCCTGGAACAGTGCGCCACGACTCAATTGATCCGCCACTACACTGAGTGACTCTTGGATATGTACGACAGAAAGATGGGTTAAGTTCTTCTCTGCCCAACTCAAGTTCTTCCCCACTTTGCTTAGAAGAGGTTGTGACCGAGTTCCTCCCTGTTTGTTTAAATAAAGGACAGTCGTCATACTGTCCGATCTTACACAGACTGCCTTGTCCTTCAACTGGTTGGCAAAGTGAAGCAGTGCCAGTCGTACTGCTTGGAGTTCTTTCCAATTGGATGACATCATCTTCTCGAGGGAATTCCAATGCCCTTGGGCCGGAAAGTTGTTCAGGTGGGCTCCCCAACCTGTGAGTTATGCATCTGTAGTCAACAGGGTCCAGCTAGGCTGGACCGTGGACCTTCCGTTTTTTTAGCCGAATCCACCACTTGAGGGACAAGCGGGCTTCCTGAGACAGGAAAAAACTGTCTAGGCCGCTGGTTTTGCGATTCCAGGCCGACAGGACTTCCCAAGGGACTGCTTCTGCAGCTGACAACATCAATCCCAAAACTTTATGCCTGTCCTGATGGTGATTGGCCGAGAAGCCAGTAGGAATTTTGCGTCCTTGATGATTCTTTACCTTCTGGAGGGAGGAAGAGATATTTTCATTAGGCCTGAATCAAGTATGAACCCTAGAAATGTTTTCTGGGTTGCTGGTAATATTTGGGACTTTCCCCAATTTATAATCCACCCCAATTGTTGGAGGAAATTCATCTTGAGCGACTTTTAACAGTCAGTCTTCCAGATAAGGAACACATGTGAACCTCTGGATTCTCAGTGACTCAGCTTCCGTGGATACCACCTTGGTGAATACGTAGGGTGCTGATGTTATCTCAATTGGAAGTGCGGTGAATTGGAGGTGTCTTCAGCCGACCCTCTACAACCACTGCAATTCTTAGGTATTTCCTATGAGCAGGAAGAATAGGGACGTGGAGGTGTACGTCCTTTAGCTTCAGAGTGGCCATGAAATCTTGATGGAGAATGGATATCACAGACGTTACCATATGGAAATTTTTTCCGAGATAGCTCTGCTGAGGTATCGTGGGTCTATTATCATCAACCAGTCTCGTGAAGGTTTTGGAACCAGAAACACTGAGGAATAAATTCCAGACCCTTGACGTTGTGATGGACAGCAGGGAGGCGAGAGGTCTGTATAATACTGTCCTGGGGAGGCACAGAAAAAACTATGCCGAAACCGGAATTGATTATCTCCAAGACCCATGAACTGTTATCCCCACAGGAACTTATGTCTTGGACGGAGGTAGAAGATAATAGTCAGAAATTTGGCTTTCTGATTTTCCTGTCATCATGGAAAAAAAGACGGTTGGAGTTCCCTCTCAGGAACCTAGAACGTCCCCACGTGACCTCATGCAGGTGGCGGTCTTTGGAGAGACTGTCCTCTACGACGCTGTCTGCCCTGTCCACAGAAGAACTGTGGAAGGACTTTCCTTCCTTTCCCACTAGTCCTTGTATCATGTTCTGCCTGCAAATATTACATTTTGAGGCATAATCCGCCCTTCAAGGTTTTACCCATAGGGGGCGACGGGCAGCAGAAGTCAAGGCCCTAGACTTGGCAGCTAACTTCACCTGGAGAAGAGGTTTCATTGAGGTAATCCACCTCAAGGGCTATACCCTTCAAAGAGGACAATAATTTGAACCTGGAGACCCCCAAATCAATATCTCTTTTTAATGAAGAGAAGCCAGAGCACAGCTTCTTAGCTACCTCACTAGTAGCGATACCAATCAAACACTATGCAGAGAAAGTCGTATATGCTTTCCTTAGGGAGCACTCTGCCCAGTGGTCTATGGGGTCCTGAAGGCTAGACCCGTCCTCAGAGGGTACAAGTGTTCGCCTGGGCAATTTGGCGACTGCCATGACAAGCTTAGGTAGGGGACCCAACTGGTCCTGAGCCCTTTTTCTTTCCTTAGGGAGCACTCTGAAGGCCACATTGAAGGCCCTAGGCCACCTAGAGGTGGAACTAGAGGCTTCCCCAAGGTCAACATTATGGTCCCTTGACCCGATGGACTTCCGTAATTTCTGAATTTTCTCCAGATGAAAAAGCGGTTTTTCTACAGTATATTCGTATCTGAATCCTCAGATGAAGAATTAGCTTTCTCTATGATCCTGAATACCTCATCAGATTGTATGACAGAAGCGCCATTATATTCCACAGCGCTCCACAGACACAGACAGTCACTGTCCCATATAGGGTTCACAATCCATACCCCCCCACCAGCAAGCCTTTGAGTGTGGGAGGAAAACTGGAGTACAAACAATGGGAGAACCACAAACTCCCCCTACATGTCGCCCCTGGCAGGATTCAAACCCATGACTCCAGCGCTGTGAGGCTGCAGTGTCAATCACTGAGACACTGGGCTGCCCAAGCAGCACAGGTGGCATGTATTGAAATTGCAACCATCAGGCAAGGGAATTTCACAAGAGCGACAGTTTAGATGTTTGTGCCTAGACACAGACTTACCTGGAGGATTCAGGTAACTGCTACTGGAGAGAAGTAGCAGGAAACGCCGTGCATCACAATAAAACAAGGAATGCAACGCTTACATAGCCACAAGGGGTTCAGTGTGGACACTCACCCATTATAAGCAACAGCTGAAAAAAGGCCTTTCACTGCAGCTAAGCAGACTAAGCAGCAGAGGCAGGTAAGACAGACAAGGAGTTTTAGCCTTTCAATTTTGTTCCAGCAGGAACAAAAGGCAGAAAAGAGTCCTCACAGGAGGATAGACAAAACAAACTCAAACAGGAGAGAGGAGGGGAAATTCATCCAGAAATCTGAATAACATCACTATGGGGAAGGTATAACCTTCCCTCCAACACAGGACACCACCAACACAGGACAGAAAAAAAACACGCTGGGGGGTTGGTACTTCCTTCCTTCCTATTTGTTGTTCATTAAAAATTCCATTCTGTCCTACCAGCACACAGGGGAACAAATACCCCAATATTGTGCTGCTGGTGGGATGTTAGGGAACTGGGATTTTATATTGTGACATTAAATGGGTCACAATGTGTTATCTGACTGGCGGAACTTTCCGCTTGTCACAGGTGTTTTATACGTTCATCTCTAGTAATAATCGTTATTGCTATTATTTTAGCGTGTAACGGATATCGCTAGAGAGGCGGTCGGCGTATTATACTCTATAAAGATCAGGTATGGACAGGACAGGGACAGTGAAAAAATGTAAACTTTATTGATGACTTTGTGAATGAGTTGTGTTTGGTACAACTCTTTTGGTGCTGCGACCCCGACGATGGTAATTTCTGGGTCACGGCACCAATAAACTTCCTGGTTATGTTATGTTCAGAGGGGTATTACAGAAGAATACCCCTCTAATAAGGCTCAGCATGGTATTATATTATCTGTATATGTGACAATCAGAGGGCAAAAGTATAGTATGCTCTCTGATTGATAGGAGAAGGGATAACATGGATAGAAGTCCATGCTACTCCCCACTGGGGTCACATGCAGGTTATGCACAGATGATGATGATTTATCATCCGCTGTGCAGTCTGCAGCTCTCCTCCCCCCTCCTTCCTTCATCTGGCTAAGATGGCTGGAGGGGGGTGGACACTTTAGATCCCCATGGATTCATTTTAAAGATGAGATTCTCTCTAGATCTGTACGGGCTATCATGAAGATCTTGTTATCATCTTTAAAATGAATCCAAAGTGATCTTCATAGCCATAATGGATCCTGAGAGAATAAAAAAAAAACCAAAGTAATACTCACCTCATCACCCACCAATCACAGTGATTGCTGGAGAGGGGAGGCTTGTAGTGGTCCCTCTTCCATCACAGGGGAGTCTCAGCTGCTGGCAACAGCTAAGTTCCCGATACCTAGCCATACTCCCTGCTAAATAAAAGCCCAGGGAGCTGGGACATAACTGTACGTCCTGGAGCGCTAATGAAGCTCTCTCCAGGACGTACAGTTACATCATGGTGTGCCTAGGGGCTAAAAAATGAGCTACAAGATTTTAGAGATATACATAGTCTAGCAGGAGGCATGGGGTTCCAAATCGTAGAGTTAGAGTGTTAATGAATCAATAAATAGTATCACAACTAAGCTGTCTGAACAGAGATGAAAGGGTCTGTGTAGAGTATAAGGTTAATATAGAGTTTCAAATATCATGCATAACATTGAGTAAATGGATTTTGTGAACTTACGAAAAAAACCACACAATGTCTATGGTACATCAGGAGTACAGTAGCTACAGGAGCATCTCAATAAATTAGAATATCTTTGAAACGTTTATTTCTTTCAGTAATTGAATTAAAAAAGTGACCTCCTATATTTTCTAGATTCTTTACACACAGAGTGTTCTATTTCAAGTGTTTTATTTCTGTAAATGTTGATTATGGATTATAGGTAATGAATACCCAAATCTAAGAAAATTAGAATATTGTAAAAAAGTTCAGCATTGTAAATTCAGTGTGTCACCTGCCAAGGTTTCCTAAGCCTTTAAATGGTCCCTCAGTCTGGTTCAGTAGGACACACAATCATGGAAGACGTTGATTATGAATTGTATTACTGAAATGAATGAACGTTTCAAAGATATTCTAATTTATTGAGATGCACCTGTATTTTTATATTAAATATCCTGCCTAGCTTTGTGATGCACTTTCGTTTTAATACAATGGGGGCTTGCTTCCTCGATTTACAGTTGCCTACATGCTCCTCTATTACAAGATATAAAGTAAAACAATACAGGCTCTGCTACTGAGAAACTGTTCTACTGCTCACTGGACAATCTGTTCCTGAGCATGAGATACACACTACCTCCGGAGACAGAGTGGGAAGGGGAAAGAGCTAGGGAGCTGTGATGATACGAGGCATGTGATGTCCTATACATCACAGAGGGAAAAGTGGAAATAACCACCTGTTCAGTTTACATGACTTTACACAAGCATGAGATAAATACAAGGGGTATGGCCATGTGACTACATGTAAGACTGGCTTACAAAGCCACTTCAGCTACAGGCAGTACATTAGTAAATGACTACTCCTAATACATGTAAACCATTTCAAGAAATTTTAAAGATTGGAAAACCAAAGAAATTATAAGATAGTAGTTACCAGCAGCCACCATTCTCATACAGCATACTATTTACATATTGAACATAATAAAAAATGTATACAGCAAATTATTTTGCTCTACCTGGTGGCGCCTGCAAATAGCTAGAATTTTATAATTTAGCTATTTGTCTTTGCAGGACAATTGGAGCTCTGTATAATAAAAATTTAGTTCTTATGGAGTAAAAAAAAAACTAAAAACTTGATGGTATGCCTTTTCACCTCACAATTATTACTATTACAATGTCCTTTTCACAGACAACACATCTACAGATCGCAAGTTCCATTTGAGAATGGTATAGCACCTATTATACATATTCTTGCACTCCCTATCCATTTATCCTCTGCATTATGCATATTTATTTCTATTACATGGAGATTTTTTTTCCTAAACTCAGTAGATGGAAAGTTCGCTTTTATCATTAAAGTATGATTAGATGGTTTGACAGGGGTTACTCCATATCTGAACTTCAAAAATGACTGGTAACAGAACCAGTGCACATGTCATTTACATCTATTTTTTATATTGTATATGCCCATGTGTCTTATTCCAGGTTCATACTACATCTTCCAAAACCAATATCCCTAGTAATTACTACCCTCTTATTTTTTAACTCATTTTCCTTTGCAAGGTGCTTTAGGAAAGGCATGTGGTCTGGCATCTGTTGTAAGTGTTCCACTCACTGGCAACTAAATCCAACTATCCATTAACTAGTATTTCAAGCAGAAAACATCACTTCTATTAAAGAACAGAAAGAGGAACAAAGTCAAATAATATTTTTACATACAAAACACACATACATTATCTCTAAATTACTTCAATGCAATTTGTAAAAAACAAGCAAGTACTGTACATATGATCATGCCATTTTGGTGGTTTAGTCTATTTATTTGTAATTGGGTTAGTTAGAGCCTTACAATACACAAAAAAGGCTTAAAAAAACCCTCATGCCTTCTCTTCTTATATTAACCATAGGCATCAAGACCAAGAAGAGACGGAGCTCATAGTTTCAGTGTCTGCAGAGTCAGGGCAGGAAGCTAGCTAGTAGTCTTGCTCTATCTGTGCTAGTGCCCTCTTCTTCCTTGATTTTCAAAACTGGTTATGGCTAATGCTTTGAGGTAGAGCACACTGCTACACACTGGAGACTGTTGGCATACAGTATAAGGTAAATTTGTGTATGTACTGTATGCATGTAGTGTGTATATATTGTAAGATTATACTTAGGATTGATAGGTATATGATAGCAGATAGATATAAGATGACACTGGGTCAGGTATTATTGATAGGGTTTCAAGTAGAGATGAGCAATTGAAGCTGACAAAGTGGAATTCGATCCGAATTTCAGGAAATATTCGATTTGCATCGAATCCAAATTTCCTCACACTGCTCCCATGCCTGCGCAGTAGAGGTGGATTATTGGCTGCACAGAGCAGCGCTGGGTCTATAGCACGCACAGCAGTCAGAAAACAGGGAGGAGCCATCCCGCAGGAAGAATCCTGGAAGGAAGAAGATAGGTAAGTATGATGGAGTGGATGGGGAAATGGGGAAACGGATCATCACCGTATAACCAGGAAATGTCCCTGGGGCGGTCACATGACCACCCAAGGGATATCGGTAACTATACATTTTTGATTAATTATGTTATTTAGAAAGAAGGAGGGGGGGAGGGTGTCTAGATTAGTGTAGGGATTTCAATTTATCCTGGACAACCCCTTTAATTTTTGTGAGACATTTCGTACTTTGTAATCAGGGCGTTGGGGGGGGGACAATCTGGGCAATTGCCCAGAGCCCCATCCCCAAAGGGGCCTCAGGGATCCAGAGCCTGATGACTCCGGATCCCGGAGTCTGGCCCGCCAATATCAATGACAGAAAGGGACCTAGTGTCATATGTCCTTGGCGTCCGACGTCATCTTCTGGCGTTCTGAACGTCACCGCTGAGGCCAAGCCTCAGTGATCATGTGGGGCGTGCTGACAGTGTGCCTCACGTCACTGCTAAGGCCTGTGATTTGGCCTCACCGGTGACGTCCACAACGCGTGACGTCAGCCGCAAAAGAGAGGAGCAGCACGAGGAGGCCCAGGAGAGTTAAGGCAAGGTAAGTATAACAGTTTGTTATTTTCCCTTACCGTCCCCGGGCCTTCGATTATTGTACTCTGGGGTCTGAAGAGACCCCAGAGTATAATATAATAATAGCACTGAGGGAGTCTGTAGGTCCACTGTGCAGCATTATACTGGGGGGCCTCTGGATAGCATATTATACTGTGTGTGGGGCCACTGTGGAGCATTATACTAGGGGGCCCCTCTGGATAGCATATTATACTGTGTGGGGCCACTGTAGAGCATTATACTGGGGAGGGGGCCCTATGGAGAGCATGTTATATTCTGTGGGGCCTCTATGGTGCATTATACTGGGGGGCCCCTCTGGAGAGCATATTATACTATATGGGGCCACCATGGAGCATTATACTGGGGGGGCCCTCTGGAGAGCATATTATACTGTTTTGGGCCACTGTGGAGTATTATACTGGGGGTACTTCTCTGGGCAGTATATTATACTGTGTGGAGGCCATTCTGGAGCATGTTATACTGTGTGGGGTCACTATGGAGCATTACTCTGGGGGGGTCATCTGCAGAGCATATTATATTGCGTGACGCCACTGTGGGGCATTATTCGGGGTGGAACTAAGGAGCATTATACTAGGGGACCCTCTGGGGAGCATTATACTGGGGGGATGCTCTGGGGAGCATAATATATTGCATGGGGCCACTGTGGAGCAAAATACTGGGGGGGCACTGTGGAGTATTATACTAGCAGGGGCCCTCTGGGGAACATATTATACTATGGGCCACTGTGGAGCTTTATACTGGGGCTAAAGGGGCAGTGTTGGGAGCCTGTAATACCTTGTGGGGTCACTGTGGAGTGTATTATATTGTGTGGGGGCTTCTCGGGAGCATATTATACTCTGTGGGGCCATTGTAGAGCATTATACTTGGGGGGACTGTGGGGAGCATATTATACTGTTGGGGACCACTGTGGAGCATTATATTGGGGGAACCCTCTGGGAAGAAGATTATACTGTGTGGAGGCCATTGTGGAGCATGTTATACTGTGTTAGGCCACTGTAGAGCATTATATTGGGGTGGCACTGTTGGGGTGCATATTATACTGTATGGAGCATATTATATTGTGTGGGGCTGCTGGGGAGCATATTGTACTGTCTGGAGCCACTAAGGGGTAGTATACTGTGTGGGCCACTGTGGAGTATTATACTGTGTGGAGCCTTATATACCATGTGGGCCACTATGGGGGGTTTAGGGGAGCATTTTATACTGTGTGGGGCCACTGTGGAGCATTATATACCATGAGGGCTGAGGGGAGCATTTTATACTGTGTAGCATTATACAGTGGGGAAAAAAAGTATTTAGTCAGCCACCATTTGTGCAAGTTCTCCCACTTAAAAAGATGAGAGAGGCCTGTAATTGACATCATAGGTAGACCTCAACTATGAGAGACAAAATGAGAAAACATATCTAGAAAATCACATTGTCTGATTTTTTAAGAATTTATTTGCAAATTATGGTGGAAAATAAGTATTTGGTCACCTACAAACAAGCAAGATTTCTGGCTCTCACAGACCTGTAACTTCTTCTTTAAGAGGCTCCTCTGTCCTCCACTCATTACCTGTAGTAATGGCTCCTGTTTGATATTGTTATCGGTATAAAAGACACCTGTCCACAACCTCAAACAGTCACACTCCAAACTCCACTATGGTGAAGACCAAAGAGCTGTGGAAGGACACCAGAAACAAAATTGGACCTGCACCAGGCTGGGAAGACTGAATCTGCAATAGGCAAGCAGCTTGGTGCGAAGAAATCAACTGTGGGATCAATAATTAGAAAATGGAAGACATACAAGACCACTGATAATCTCCCTCCATCAGGGGCTCCACGCAAGATCTCACCCTGTGGGGTCAAAATGATCACAAGAACGGTGAGCAAAAATCCCAGAACCACACGGGGGAACCTAGTGAATGACCTGCAGAAAGCTGGGACTAACGTAACAAAGGCTACCATCAGTAACACACTATGCCGCCAGGGACTCAGATCCTGCAGTGCCAGACATGTCCCCCTGCTTAAGCCAGTACATATCCGGGCCCATCCGAAGTTTGCTAGAGAGCATTTGGATGTTCCAGAAGAGTATTGGGAGAATGTCATATGGTCAGATTAAACCAAAGTAGAAACACAACTCGTAGTGTTTGGAGGAGAGTGAATGCTGAGTTGCATCCAAAGAACACCATATTTACAGTGAAGCATGGGGTTGGCAACATCATGCTTTGGGGCTGTTTCTCTGCAAAGGGACCAGGACAACTGATCCGTGTACATGAAAGAATGAATGGGGCCATGTATCGTGAGATTTTGAGTGCAAACCTCCTTCCATCAGCAAAGCCATTGAAGATGAAACGTGGCTGGGTCATCCAGCATGACAATGATCCCAAGCACACTGCCAGGGCAACAAAGGAGTGGCTTCGTAAGAAGCATTTCAAGGTCCTGGAGTGACCTAGCCAGTCTCCAGATCTCAACCCCATAGAAAACCTTTGGAGGGAGTTGAAAGTCCGTGTTGCCCAGCGACAGCCCCAAAACATCACTGCTCTACAGTCATGGCCAAAAGTTTTGAGAATGATACAAATATTAATTTTTACAAAGTCTACTGCTTCAGTTTTTCTAATGGCAATTTGCATATACTCCAGAATGTTATAAAGAGTGATCAGCTTAACAGCAATTACTTTAAATGAACTTTATCCCCCAAAACACATTTCAACATCATTGCAGCCCTGCCTTAAAAGGACCACCTAACATCGTTTCAGTGATTGCTCCATTAACACAGGTGTGGGTGTTGATGAGGACAGGGCTGGAGATCAATCTGTCATGATTAAGTAAGAATGACACCACTGGACACTTTAAAAGGAGGCTGGTGCTTGCCATCATTGTTTCTCTTCTGTTAACCATGGTTATCTCTAAAGAAACACGTGCAGTCATCATTGCACTGCACAAAAATGGCCTAACTGGGAAGAGTATTGCAGCTAGAAAGATTGCACCTCAGTCAACAATCTATCACATCATCAAGAACTTCAAGGAGAGAGGTTCCATTGGTGCCAAAAAGGCTCCAGGGCGCCCAAGAAAGACCAGCAAGCGGCAGGACAGTCTCTTAAAAGTGTTTCAGCTGCAGGATCGGGCTACCAGCAGTGCAGAGCTTGCTGAGGAATGGCAGCAGGCAGGTGTGAGTGCATCTGCACGCACTGTGAGGCGGAGACTCTTGGAGCAAGGCCTGGTCTCAAGGAGGGCAGCAAAGAAGCCACTTCTCTAGAGAAAAAACATCAGGTACAGACTGATATTCTGCAAAGGTACAGGGAGTGGACTGCTGAGGACTGGGGTAAAGTCATTTTCTCTGATGAATCCCCTTTTCGATTGTTTGGAACATCTGGAAAACAGCTTATTCGGAGAATAAGAGGTGAGCGCTACCACCAGTCTTGTCTCATGCCAACTGTAAAGCATCCTGAAACCATTCATGTGTGGGGTTGCTTCTCAGCCAAGGGAATCGGCTCTCTCACAGTCTTGCCTAAAAACACAGCCATGAATAAAGAATGGTACCAGAATGTCCTCCAAGAGCAACTTCTCCCAACCGTCCAAGAGCAGTTTGGCGCTCAACAATGCCTTTTCCAGCATGATGGAGCACCTTGCCATAAAGCAAAGGTGATAACTAAATGGCTCAGGGAACAAAACATAGAGATTTTGGGTCCATGGCCTGGAAACTCCCCAGATCTTAATCCCATTGAGAACTTGTGGTCAATCATCAAGAGACGGGTGGACAAACAAAAACCAACAAATTCAGACAAAATTAAAGCATTGATTCTGCAAGAATGGACTGCTATCAGTCAGGATTTGGTCCAGAAGTTGATTGAGAGCATGCCAGGGAGAATTGCAGAGGTCCTGAAGAAGAAGGGTCAACACTGCAAATATTGACTTGCTGCATTAACTCATTCTAACTGTCAATATAAGCTTCTGTTACTCATAATATGAATGCAATTATATTTCTGTATGTGATAAAAACATCTGACAAACACACATAAAAACCAGAGGGCAGCAGATCATGTGAAAATATAATATTTGTGTCATTCTCAAAACTTTTGGCCATGACTGTAGAGGAGATCTGCATGGAGGAATAGGCCAACATACCAGCAACAGTGTGTGCCAACCTTGTGAAGACTTACAGAAAACGTTTGACCTCTGTCATTGCCAACAAAGGATATATAACAAAGTATTGAGATGAACTTTTGTTATTGACCAAATACTTATTTTCCACCATAATTTGCAAATAAATTCTTAAAAAATCAGACAATGTTATTTTCTGGATTTGTTTTCTCATTTTGTCTCTCATAGTTGAGGTCTACCTATAATGTCAATTACAGGCCGGCCTCATCTTTTTAAGTGGGAGAACTTGCACAATTGGTGGCTGACTAAATACTTTTTTCCCCACTGTATCATATTCTGCATATAAGATACTGTGGGCAGTAAGGAAAAAAGCCATTTTATTGCAGACAGCCTAGAGGAGACTTGGTATCAGTCACTGCATGATCCAAAGCGATTACTGCAATATTGCTAGTGGAAAAACAACACCAACACTGCAATAGAACTTCAGAAGTTTAGGAGGGGAAAACTATTTTGGAACATACTTTAGTTAGAATTAATCAATTTAAGATAGATAGGCTGAAAAATCATAGAGGGGGGAGTTCTGCACTGTGCTGTGACTGCAGTGTTTACCGTTTAAACACAAAAAAGAGCATTACTGCAAATACCTACTGTATATAATAATACATAAAGATAAGATTCTTGGTTTTTATCCTTAGATCAAACTGGGCCTCCAACTATTATAATCTGGGATCTGAAGAAACCCCAGAGTATAATAATTTTCCTTATGGTTCTATCCAAACAAGTTCGGACCAAACCAGGAGTTCGCTTTATCCGAGAAAGGTCTAAACAAATCTTAGGTTTGCCCAACACTAACAGTCACGTGTAGCATAACTACTGATAGACTTCTGTATTTGTATATGTAATAGCTGTGAAGTGCATGTAGGGGGGAAGGCACTAAACTGAGGACCATGAGCACCTATTCCCCTACAGTGGTAGCAATTTTGTACTTGTTGCCACCACACTGTTAAAGAAGCCTTTTCCTCTGCAATGACTATATGCTATGTCTTTACATTACAGGGGAAATGGCTTCCTTGACTGTGTGTCGGAAACAAGTAAAGTTTAAAGGAGTCAGCATAATATAAGAGATAAGGCAGAATCACGTCACCAAGGACATGGAATTGAATGCTAGTTTACACTCCTCTGTCACCACTGTAGTAGAATAGGGTAGCATGGTCCTCAGATTAGTGCTAAAACATAGAGGTCATGGAAAAGGACTAGTAACTAAGAGGAATAGAGATGAGTTCAACTTGACGCTTATATGTGCTCCCCTCCCTTTTACACATAAAGAGGACTACCATAAAGACAGTACTGGTGGTGCTGCCATCAGGAGCCTGGTCACAGCTCTAGTGGACAGGGGCCCAGCCGCTGGCACCAGAAATTAAAATTATGAACGTACATGCAGCCGCCAGGGCCCTTTGTATTTGAGCTGACTGGGCTGGGCAGGCCTGCTTCATTCACTGTAATTCACCCTCCATTGACCACTAAGCACCTCTGCCACAATACCTATCACAAGTTGTGGTAGGATTCACTTCCACCCACATTTTTCTGACATGTCTGACACACTGATAGTCACATGACAGTCCAGAGGCAGAATGAATCATATGGCACCATAGGGGGAGAGAGGGAATTATTTGCAACTTTGCTGCTGGAACGTAGAGGATAATAGCTGTGACAGACATGACACATACGTTCCTGCTAAGCCTGTCATGTTGTCTAAAACTAGACATAGCAGGAACATGGGTCGGGGGGGAGCCAGGATGAAATGTCAATTGGTGTAGTAGAGGAAACATTACAACCATTTTAATTTCTACCTCAGGCATTAGATAATCTAGAATCAGCCCTGGGTAATCTGACAAATATTAAGGTCATACTTCCCCAATATAAAATTGTAATAAAAAATGATTTAGCACTAAAAAATGTTGCTTAAAATGTGCTTCTTATATGTTGACTATGTTTCATGCTAGGGGAGAGGAGTGTACCTATTTTAACATTTCACTTATTGGAGGGTATGATAATGTTATAAGGTATGGGAATCACAGCCACTACTTACCCTACAAATCCGTAGGCGCTACTAGCACTACTCACATGACAGATAACAGAGCAGACAATATATGTAGATAATAATACAAGTGTATGGACACTGAATGAACAATATACTCAAAACTATCCCTAACTGACCCTGACATCACATTTGGGTGCACCCCCTTTTCCCCAGTGGTCCAGGTGGACCGCTTACAGTCCGTAGAAGCGCGCGGTGGGGCCCAAAGTCAGTCCTTTCTTTTATAGTGAAGCGTCCTCTCCTAACTGTTATCAGGATCTTGGGAGAAATGAAGTCCTCTTTAACAGGGAAACCCAATGAATGCAATGTAATCCAACAGCAGGTTCCATTCAGCACACTGACAGTCCTGCCGAATCCATACACTGAGCTGGGATGTAAAGCGGGATTTAGCAGGTGCCGTCCAGTACATCAACAGCACAGCGAGTCTCTATCTGTGGTATCCATATACACAGTCACAATGTCAGTCTCACTGATCAGCCACTGAGCACAGTTCCTTTCACATGGACTCACTAGTCCTGTTGTCTCTTTACACTCTGTTTGTCTCTGGACCAAGATACAGCTTAGCTGTACAGAAAAATCTCCACACCAGTTCACTACAACACTTGCCAAGATGGCTGCTGCTCTCTGTCTCGTCACTTCCTGCTTCTCTGCTCACACTCTGTCTGCAGAACAGGCAGGCTGACATAAAAGGGAGGGGGGGTCTCACTCCAGCATCATGTCACAATTACAATGGCTGCTGTCTTAAAGGAACAGAATCACAGAAATACATTCAACATTAACAGTTTATACAGACAAATGAAGCTTAGGACAACATTGGCTGTCTCTTACATATTCCCCCCCACTTTAAGATTGGCAGTCCCTGCCTATGACTGTATATCCAGAGGGTTGTACTTTTATGCACAGGGTGGTAGTATACCGATGTATGGCAGGCCAAACAAACTCATCCTGCGCATACCGAACAGGGGGAATACCAGCATTTGGCCTAGTGGTCCGTCTGAGGACCGGTGGTATATTATGGGGTGCTGCAGCTATGGGCTGAGAAGGACCAGCGGATTCCGCACCTGAGGGGGCACAGGCCGGAGATACAGTAGTCACAGGTGGAACATCCCCAGGAGCAGGGATCGGCCAACAATCATCCTCCTCGTCTGAGGCCCATTCCGCACCTCCATTCTCTGACTGTGGGAGCTCATTCACATTGGCAGGCCCATCATGATTTGTCCCTTCAGAATGACACAGGCGCAACATATTTCGGTGAAGTACTCGAACACAATCAGTTCCTTCTTTCTGGACCTGGTACACTGGCCCATTCGCATACTTGCGGCCAACAACACGATACGGCAAAGCCTCCCATCGGCTTTCCAATTTCCCTTGGGGTTTCTTGACACGAACTAGCACCAGGTCGCCTGGTTGCAATGGTGCTTCTTGCACTGTGGTCTTATCAGGATGGGGATGTTCTTGCAGGCGCTGCCGCACCAATCGATGGATCGTCTCAAGTCTCTGCCGGTGCGCCCGCACCCAAGAGGTTGGATCCCTCGGAGGGAACCCATCCACATCATCCAACTGTAATTCTCCTATACTTCGCCCAGACCGCCCAAAGAGAAGTGTATAAGGAGAGTACCCCGTTGTAGAATGGACCTGATTGTTATAGGCCCACACCATTTCAGACAAGAACTGAGGCCACTGTAACTTCTTGTCTTCCTCCAGAGTCCGCAGCATCTGTAGCAGAGTTCTGTTGAATCTTTCACAGGCCCCATTTCCCTGAGGGTGGTATGGAGTCGTGTGCGACTTCTTTATCCCGTAGATACGTTGAACTTCTTTCATTACGTGTCCCTCAAAGCAGGCACCCTGGTCGGAGTGGATGCGTTTAGGGCACCCATATACTCGAATGAAATCTTGGCACAGAGCACGAGCTGCTGACTCAGCTGTCTGGTCCTTGGTGGCGGTTACCACCGCAAATTTGGTGAAGTGATCCACCATTACGAGGCAATACTGGTGTCCGCTATTGGATGGGCCCACCATTAGATAGTCTATCATGACGATTTCTAAAGGTTCCTGGGTCACGATGGTTTGCAGGGGAGCTCTCTGTTCTATTGCCTTATGGATCTCACAAGTTCGACAGCTGCGGCATACTTCTTCGACCATTTGACGAAGACCAGGGCAGTAAATCAGTCGCTGTAACCAACGAAAGGTCTTCTCATGACCAAAATGTCCATTCTTATTATGAGCCTCAACTGCCAACGAGTGAGCCAGTTCACTAGGCACCACAATTTGGTATCGAATGTCGATCTCAGAAGGTAAATAGACCTTTCGGCATAGCACTCCATTTTTCATCTCCAACTTTTCCCACTGACTCAGAACAGATAATATCTCACGTGTCAGTCGTTCTCTTTCCTCTCTACAGGGCTTCTGGCCTTTCTCAACACACTTGATCATCTGTGCCAGCCCCTCATGGGTCTGTTGTATCTGTGCCCATTCCTGTCGTGAGGGACCAAAGAAAGGAGCCATTTCAGTCCCCTCCATCTCAAACTGATTAGCTGCGGCCAAGGCCTGTGAAAATCTGCTGAAGTCGGGCACCTCCACATGCTCCAACTCATGATCCACGTCTTCTGTGGGGGTCTGGGCAGTTACCCTAGAAAGTCCGTCAGCATTCTGGTTCTCTGTCTTGGACCGATACTTAATGCGGTAATTGAACTTAGACATTCGGGCTATCCACCTCTGCTCTAACTCCCTGAGCTTGGCATTTTCCAGGTGAGCTAGTGGGTTGTTGTCAGTCAGTACTAAAACTTCAGCACCGTTCAAATATTCAGAGAATTTCTCGGTCATGGCCCATACCAGTGCCAACAGCTCCAACTTAAATGAACTATAATTCTCGGGGTTTCTTTCAGAATCTCTCAAAGACCGGCTGCCGTACGCTATGACCCTCTCCTGGCCATCCTGAAGCTGGGAAAGCACTGCTCCAAGACCATACAGGCTTGCATCTGTATACAGCTGGAACGGCAAGTGGTAATCAGCATATGCCAAGATTGGGGCTGTTGTCAGTGCATCCTTCAATGCCTGGAAGGCTTGTTCCTGTTCAGGTCCCCACTTCACGGACCGGTTCTTTGGACCACCGGATGTGCCTCGTAGGAGAGCATTAAGTGGTGCTGCTACCTTGGCGAAATCCTTAATAAACCGTCGATAGTAACCGGCTACTCCAAGGAACGCCCTCACTTCTCGCAGGGTAGTCGGTATTGGCCAATCTTGAACAGCCGCTATCTTGTCTCTTGATGGTCTCACCCCTTCTCCTGATACGCGGTGACCCAAGTAATCAATTTCAGATTGGAACAACCGACATTTACTGGGTTTCAATTTGAGCCCATGTTCCCGCAATCTTCGAAATACTTGCCCCAACTGGTGGAGATGGTCTTCAAAGGTCGCAGAATACACTATAATGTCATCCAAGTAGATGAGAGTGAACTCAAAGTTGAAGTCACCGAGACATTTCTCCATCAACCGCTGAAACGTTCCGGGTGCATTTGTCAACCCGAAGGGCATCCGGTTAAATTCGTATAGTCCCATGGGCAAGATGAATGCCGTCTTCTCCTTGTCTTTTGTGGCCATCGGCACCTGCCAATACCCACTAGCCAGATCTAGTGAGGAGAAGTACCGGGCTCTCCCCAGCGCTGAGAGGGACTCCTCAATCCGTGGCAAGGGGTAGGAATCTCGTACGGTGCAAGCGTTTAACTTCCGATAGTCTACGCAAAATCGGATGGACCCATCTTTTTTTCTTACTAACACCACAGGAGCTGCCCAGGGACTCTGGCTTTCTTGGATGATCCCACCCTGTAGCATCTTAGCTAACAGTTCTTTTACTTCCTGATACAACTGTGGAGAAATTTGTCGGTAGCGCTCTCTAATTGGAGGGGTGTCTCCTGTGGGAATCTCATGGTAGATCCCTGTGGTACATCCAAAATCTTCAGCATACCGTGAAAAGGCGGCTCGGTTCTCCCACAACAGTTCATCTACCTTCTGCACCCATTCCAGAGAACATGAACTTGCATCCATCTTCATCTGTTCTCGAATTGCACGGCCATTCCATTCAGAGGTGGGTTCCTCATCTTCTCCCATGGACACAGTTACGGTCCACTCATCCCTTTCAGTCGGCTTCAGCTGCATTGGAGTTACTTTCCTTACTTCCTCCGGAGTCACATAGATGTTAGCCAGCTGCCTCCCTGGGGTCAGGTCCACACTCTGGTCCTGAGTGTTTACACATCGAAGTGGTACTCTTCCATTGCGAACTATTGCCAAGGAACGGGCCACTAGCGGATCAACACCTCCTTCGGCTGCCTGCAGTGGTTCTACCAACACAGCTATGCCCTCTAGTTTCCGACAGGTGCCTATGGGCATGGACACTATTGTCTCCCGACTGGGTGGCAGTGTAACTTTTGTATGCAAAGGAACTGAAATTCGAGCCAGAGGACGCTGTGCATCTGAACTTTTCTGTAAGCCACATGTCCGGATCAGCCGCTGGAAAGCTGTTTGAGTAGGCCGATGGGTGGTGGTTTCTTTCCAATAACCGCGACCTTTCTTTTCAAAGAGGATCTGATCTAATTCTTTTAACACATTCATCCCCAAAATGACAGGGACCTTTACTTCATGTGACTCCTGTACCACCACAATGCCTTTCCTACCTAGATCTTGGCCACATACCTGGACATTCATCCAGGCCACTCCCACGACCGGAACTGGTAACTGGTTAGCTGCGACCACTCGTACGAATGTATGGGGATCATATTTCACATGTTGCCGGAAGTACCGTTCATAACAGTCTCTACTCAAGGTCGTTACTTGGGAACCCGTGTCAATCATCCCGGTAACCGGAATACCCTCCATTTCCACCTGTATGACAGGACTTGCAGCGATCAGGTCATCATTAGGGCATTCTCCCCACATAGTCTCCTTGTCAGTCTCCCCTACTACACGCCCTACAGCAGCAGGGGACTTCAGTTTAACGGCGGTCTCTCATAAGTTTGTCGCTGCTCTGGACATCTAGCAGCAACGTGGCCCATCCGTCCACACTCCCAGCAGCGTATCTCCCGTCGTTCTGGCCATCTGTTTGGGCCCCTTCGGTAAGCCCCTTCGATTTCTCCTGAGCACTGCATTAACTGATTTGGACCCCTTCGGTAGGTCCTATCCTCATCCCTCCAGCGGGGTGGTGGGTGATTCTGACTTGCTGGGTGTGGATGGCTCACCCTTTCATCTCCAGTTTTCTGGAAGTCTGCAATTTTCATAGACTGCTCATCACAACGAGTGTGCAAGTGTTCCATTTGTTCTTGCAGTTTCTGCATTACTGTGAGAATTTCTTTAACCGTCCCTTTTTCTACTGTCTCTGAGCCAGAACTAGCCCCCTGTGACAAAGTAACTCCAACTGCGGTCTGGGGCTTCAGGAACATACTATTGGCACGGGAGATGGCCTCTACCTGTACATCATGGAATTTAGCATCAGTCTCTCGTCGTATAAAATCCTGCATAGTCACAGTTAAACTGCCGTCACGTATCCCCAGGACAAACTGGTCACGGAGAGTCCGATCAGGGTTACAGAAGGCTGGCGAGCCCCCTCTTTCCTTCACTTGAATATCTCGGAGCAGTTCTTGTAGGGCATTTGCATATTGGGGAAGGCTTTCATTCTCCTGTTGTACCCTCTGGAAGAACCGAGCCTGCAGAGACCCCAGCAATGCAGTTTCTCCATAAATGGTTTCTAGAATCTGGACTACTTGCTCAAAGGTCTGCCTTTGTTCAAATGGCCTCAATATCACCGTGGTCTTAGCATCCCCTTGTAATGTCAATATTGCTAGCTCTACTAGTACTTCTGGTGCGGTCTGGTACATTCGCTGTATCATTCGTATCTGTTCCACCCACATACTCACTGACATATTATTGCCATCAAATTTAGCTAACTGACTCATTATAGCCCCTGCTGGCATTCTTCCTCCAGCACCATTCTCCCGAACGGGTGCGTCACCGTCCATTCTGGTAAGCGGATCCTGCCGACTACGCCAATTTGTGAACCGAGAGCAAGGCAGGTGGTTTGGACTCCGCAACCAGAAATGAACGCACACGCGGTAGTTCAAGAAAAGAATATATATTTACTATAAGTTAATAAAGGCTATTTGAAGGTAAAATGACAGGGATAAAGACAAGCAAAATATACAATATAGCATGAACAATTTCAAGGCAAATTCTGTAATGGTTTCTACTTTTACTCTGTCCACTTCTGCAGTATGGACACTGAATGAACAATATACTCAAAACTATCCCTAACTGACCCTGACATCACATTTGGGTGCACCCCCTTTTCCCCAGTGGTCCAGGTGGACCGCTTACAGTCCGTAGAAGCGCGCGGTGGGGCCCAAAGTCAGTCCTTTCTTTTATAGTGAAGCGTCCTCTCCTAACTGTTATCAGGATCTTGGGAGAAATGAAGTCCTCTTTAACAGGGAAACCCAATGAATGCAATGTAATCCAACAGCAGGTTCCATTCAGCACACTGACAGTCCTGCCGAATCCATACACTGAGCTGGGATGTAAAGCGGGATTTAGCAGGTGCCGTCCAGTACATCAACAGCACAGCGAGTCTCTATCTGTGGTATCCATATACACAGTCACAATGTCAGTCTCACTGATCAGCCACTGAGCACAGTTCCTTTCACATGGACTCACTAGTCCTGTTGTCTCTTTACACTCTGTTTGTCTCTGGACCAAGATACAGCTTAGCTGTACAGAAAAATCTCCACACCAGTTCACTACAACACTTGCCAAGATGGCTGCTGCTCTCTGTCTCGTCACTTCCTGCTTCTCTGCTCACACTCTGTCTGCAGAACAGGCAGGCTGACATAAAAGGGGGGGGGGGGGGGGTCTCACTCCAGCATCATGTCACAATTACAATGGCTGCTGTCTTAAAGGAACAGAATCACAGAAATACATTCAACATTAACAGTTTATACAGACAAATGAAGCTTAGGACAACATTGGCTGTCTCTTACAAGTGCATATAGTAAGTTTACTGTAGTTGCTGGGTTTGTTCTTTATAAAAGAGATTAACTTCATTATCTTATATATATCTGCATGTATATTACATCAGACTAAAAGTCTACAGTAATATTCTCATAGTGCACTGACTCATAGCCTTTCACTATTCATTTTAAGGCTTGTTAAGATACAGCCAGGGGCGCACCGCTAATGAGGCGAAGTGAGGCGGCGCTATCTTGTCAGTTTCGGGGGGTGGCATTTTGATTGACCTAAATCAGCCCAAGACAGGCCGCTTTAAAAAACATGCTGAGCTGACCTGTCCTGGGCTGGTTTAGCGTTTTAGGCAGGGGAGGAGAGCGGTAGCTCGGGGGCGGCCGTGCAGAGACAGCGCTGCTTCAACACTCACCTATTGGCAGCAGCGCTGCTCCAGCGGCCCACCCTCAAGCGTTCACTTAGCCTGCTCCTAGTTCTCCGCCTCCGCCCCCGTTCACTTAGCCTGCTCCTAGCTCTCCACCTCCGCCCCTGTTCACTTAGCCTGCTCATTGCTCTCCGCCTCCGCCCCCATTCATTTAGCCTGCTCCTTGCCCTCCGCCCCCGTTCACTTAGCCTGATCCTTGCTCTCCGCCCCCCGCCCGAACCCACGCTTGGCTGCGTGCATCACGTGACGTGATGTGACCTGACGTGATAGGACACACAGTGGCTCCTGCGCGGTCTCCTAAGGTGTCCCTGCTCTCAAAAGCGCTACTGAGGTAAGTGTTCTATTAGATAAATATTGCTTTTCTAAGTATTTATCCCCTAGGTTTGGGGTGCGGTGGATGTTGGGTGTCGTAGGGGGGGGTGGGTGAGGCAAGGTTTGGGATGCAGTGGATGTTGGGTGTCGCAGGGGGGGGTGGGTGAGGCAAGGTTTGGGGTGCGGTGGATGTTGGGTGTCGCAGGGGGGGCGGGCGAGGCAAGGTTTGGGGTGCGGTGGATGTTGGGTGTCGCAGGGGGGGCGGGCGAGGCAAGGTTTGGGGTGCGGTGGATGTTGGGTGTCACGGGGGGGAACGGGGGAGACAAGGTTTGGGGAACAGTGGATGTTGGGTGTCGCGGGGGGGGCGGGTGAGGCAAGGTTTGGGGTACGGTGGATGTTGGGTGTCGCAGGCGGGGAGGGTGAGGCAAGGTTTGGGGAACAGTGGATGTTGGGTGTCGCAGGGGGGGCGGGGGAGGCAAGGTTTGGGGTGCGGTGGATGTTGGGTGTCGCAGGGGGGGCGGGCGAGGCAAGGTTTGGGGTGCGGTGGATGTTGGGTGTCACGGGGGGAACGGGGGAGACAAGGTTTGGGGAACAGTGGATGTTGGGTGTCGCGGGGGGGGCGGGTGAGGCAAGGTTTGGGGTACGGTGGATGTTGGGTGTCGCAGGCGGGGAGGGTGAGGCAAGGTTTGGGGAACAGTGGATGTTGGGTGTCGCAGGGGGGGCGGGTGAGGCAAGGTTTGGGGTGCGGTGGATGTTGGGTGTCGCAGGGGGGCGGGGCGAGGCAAGGTTTGGGGTGCGGTGGATGTTGGGTGTCACGGGGGGGAACGGGGGAGACAAGGTTTGGGGAACAGTGGATGTTGGGTGTCGCGGGGGGGGGCGGGTGAGGCAAGGTTTGGGGTACGGTGGATGTTGGGTGTCGCAGGCGGGGAGGGTGAGGCAAGGTTTGGGGAACAGTGGATGTTGGGTGTCGCAGGGGGGGCGGGTGAGGCAAGGTTTGGGGTGCGGTGGATGTTGGGTGTCGCACGCGGGGAGGGTGAGGCAAGGTTTGGGGAACAGTGGATGTTGGGTGTCGCAGGGGGGGACAGGGGAAACAAGGTTTGGGGTGCGGTGGATGTTGGGTGTCGCAGGGGGGGCGGGTGAGGCAAGGTTTGGGGTGTGGTGGATGTTGGGTGTCGCAGGCGGGGAGGGTGAGGCAAGGTTTGGGGAACAGTGGATGTTGGGTGTCGCAGGGGGGGACAGGGGAGAAAAGGTTTGGGGTGCGGTGAATGTTGGGTGTCGCAGGGGGCGGGTGAGGCAAGGTTTGGGGTGCAGTGGATGTTGGGTGTCGCAGGGGGGGCGGGTGAGGCAAGGTTTGGGGAACAGTGGATGTTGGGTGTCGCGGGGGGGGGCGGATGAGGCAAGGTTTGGGGAACAGTGGATGTTGGGTGTCGCAGGGGGGGCGGGTGAGGCAAGGTTTGGGGTGCGGTGGATGTTGGGTGTCGCAGGGGGGGGGCGGGTGAGGCAAGGTTTGGGGTGCGGTGGATGTTGGGTGTCGCAGGGGGGGCGAGTGAGGCAAGGTTTGGGGAACAGTGGATGTTGGGTGTCACAGGGGGGGACAGGTGAGACAAGGTTTGGGTTGCAGTGGATGTTGGATGTCGCAGGGGGAGGGGAGGGGCGTTGACAGAAAAAGCCTCCAAGCAAAGAATATCCTCTGTGATAAGGAGCAGGGATTATGTGCCCAGCACTGTAAGGGTAGCTCATGCCAGGCCCATATAACCTTAGTACACTGTTGCTCAAACCATCACATTACAGTTATAGTTTTATCAGCTAATCTCTGTAGCATGAAGGGTTAAAGGCTATATGTTGAGACATTGTTTGAAAAATCACAAAAACAAATGCAAAGTATTTTTATGTAAATAAAGCTTAGGCTCCATTCATGTCTCAGGTCATGTCATGGTTTGTCATTGTGATCCTGAATGTATTCTGCTGTTTTTCCCTACCCAGTAAAATGCACCTGACAGACCCATTACAAATATGTTACAAATTAAAAAAAAAACCTATGTCGGCTTTCTAGCGGTATATAAAACCTCATATTCATGAGGACATGAAAGGTTCTCTTTAATAAGGCTAGCACTGCATTGCGATCTTGGCTGCCTATTGCATGACCAAAGATCGCTGGGTCTCCCTGCGACTCCTTCACTAATGTTAGTGAATGAAGTCACATTGAGATCCTGAGGGTGCCACAACCGCAACTTCAAGCCAAGCATTGCTCAACCCTTTTGTGACTTGAAGTCACAGTCGCAAAAGCACTAGAGGTTGCAATGTGACTCCATTCACTAATATTAGTGAAGGAGTCACAGGGCAACCCAGTAATCATTGATCACGTGACAGGAAACACCCAAAATTGTCATGTAGCCCTAGCCTAACCATTGCGGTTTTGGAAATCGCACCATGTCAATTATACCTATGGAAACGCCGGTGGTTTCCATATAGGTATAAATAGAAAGAGAAAGTCCACAGATGAAACCTCTGACAGTCTGTGAAAAGTGCTGCGATGCGTTGCCTCCATGTTTTTTCCTGCAGCGCTTTTTGCTGCGGCCCGCTACGTGGAGATTTAACCTAAGGATAGATTGTCAACATCAGATTGGTGGAAGATCTGATCTACCATAATCTGGTCTAACTACTATGCAGAGAACCATGCTGTATGGTTCCTGCGAGGTCTGGGGTGCCATGGATGTTGGGTGCTGTGGGGGGGAGTGGTTGGGGAGGGGGCGTTTTGGGTGTCTGTCTGCTGAGACCCCCCTTTTGCTTGAGAATTTGTTTTTTTCCCCTCCACTTGAAATTCAGCCTGACCACAGCCAGGCTGAATATAGGCTATCTGCGGCGCTCCTATTAAAGAGAATGGGAGCGTGAGTTTGTATATCCACCAAGTGGCTGCGGTCAGGCTGAACTCCCAGTGGTTGAAAAAAGACCCAATTCTCAGGCTCAGTGGGATTCTCAGCAGATGCCCAAAACTTATAAAAATATTTTTCCCATACGGTGAATGCCATAACGGGGAAAAATAAATCAAAAGTGCCGAACCGCAGTTTTTTCGCTGTTTTGCCTCTGATAAAAATTTGAATAAAAGGTGGTCAAAGCAATAGACATTCCCCAAAATGATATAACTAAAAAGTACACCTGGTCCTGCAAAACAAGGGGCCCTATGCATCCCCCGTACACTGAAATATAAACAAACAGATACGGGTGTCAGAATATGGCAACTTTAAAAAAAAATGTTTTAGATCTTTGTTATAGGATTAAAATGTAAATAAAACTATATAAGTTTGGTATCCTCGGAATTGTACAGAAACACAGAATACAGGTGACATGTCATTTTGGCTGCAGCGTGAACACCATAAAAACAAAGCCCATAAGAAAGTCACAGAAATGCACTTTTTCTTCATTTCCTCCCAATTCTGAATCTTTTTGCAGCTTCCCAGCACATTGTACAGAATAATAAATGGTACCATTATGAAGAACAATTTGTCCCACAAACATTAAAGGGGTTGTCCAGGCAAAAATGGACAACCCCTTTAAAGTTTAAATAAGCTGGGGGCAGTGAAAAAGTGCAATTCAGGAAACTCATTTTTATTAGGCCTATTCATCTTGGTCTTATCAGCAGGTATTCTTCTTCATTTACTGCTGTGCAAACGGCCCATAATAGGGAATCGTAAGTAAAAAGAAGTGGTCCTCTTACAGGATCCTCATCTTTTGGCATGAGGGAGGGTCTTTTTCTCTGGAGGACCCCTTTTCAGAATTATACAAACAACTCATTGACGTCAGGTTTCCCCATAGATTACAGCTAATCACTGGGGAGCATATCAGGGGACTCTTTGTAATAAGCATTGCAATAGTTTTTATTTGTGTATTCTGTTGTCTCTTTTGTAGTTAGAGTTTGGTCAAAGACCTTGATGTTTCACCTGGCAAGAAGATGTGTTAAGTTATTTTCATTGTTAATACCGTGTTGTTGGTCTCTGATACTGAAGTAATACAGTAAGAACTGTTTTATCACTTTGTGTATTTTGTATGTTTATTGTGTGACAATAGCAGCGTGTGAAGCTAGTAGAATGGAAACTCAATTTTTTTTTTTTTTTTTTTGGGGGGGGGGGCGCCTTTTTATAGTCCGCCTCAGGCAGCAAAGAGGCTAGGTTCACCACTGGATACAGCATTGTACAGAAACATAAAATGACCTCTAGATCATGTCTTACTGAACAGAGACAATGCTTTCAGTTTGAAATAATGACCAAATGCTTCTTATCTCTGGCGTTTCATAAGGAAACCAAAGCAAAATATCATTATAATTAAACATTCCTATTTAACTCTGCAAACAATTACAGAAAGCACGCGGATTGCAATTACTGAGTCTGAGGCTAGGGATTGGAAGAGCAGGATGATAACATTTACATGCAGATATTACGCCTCTAAGGAACATGCATCGCTGAGTGCAATTTAAAAATTTAATAATAACAGATTGGGTTACACATTTATACCAATATTAGCCTCTCTGTGAGCCGCAAGGGTCAAGAATGCAGAGTGTAATGGATGTTCCATCCACCACTGCTCGACGTGCAACGTATACTGAAAGATGGCTTGTAATTCTTCAAGTCACGGAACAGTTTTGAAATAACATGATGTATGTCAGAGACTGATAGTACTGAAGCTGGATTCAACACATGTTCAGTTGCAAAGTAAATGATAATAACAAACAACACCAGATTTATTAATGGTCAAATCATGTTATACTGTATACAGGTTGTAGGACAATTGTAGAAAGTTCCCATAAAGGAAACATGTGAAAAACAAAACTTTTTCAAAACAGAAAATTTATTTTTAAGTTACTGTATATGGGTCTATAGTATAGGCAAGTTTAGAAGATTTAGAAAAATTTTAGCATGCCCTAACTAGAGATGGGTGCCCCCCCTTTGTCACGAACCGGATTTGACCCGAATATTCCAAATTATTCAGTTTTTAATGAAATTAAACAGATGGCGATTCACTTCAGATGAACAAAATGTCCGCCACATTATACTCTGGGGTCTGAAGAGATGGAGGCCCAGGAGAGGTGACAAAATTTTTTAAAAAATGAATTCTCTTCCATTACCTCTTTTGGGCCTCCTCAGACTAAAACTCATCTGTCATCTCTCCTGAGACGTCTCTCCATGCACCAAGGGTCATCTCTGAGGCCTGTGATTGGGCTACCAGCGGTCACATGGGCACACTGAGCCTTATGACGTCATGCTCAGAGTGCCAGAAATTATCGAGGAGGTGGAGAGAGAGCACTGGAAACCGCAAGGAGGTCCAAAAGAGGTAAAGGAAGGTATGAATGTTTTTTTATTTTTTACACGTCCCCAGGGCCTCCACTTATTATATTCTGGGATCTAGAGAAACCGCAGAGTATGTCACTTTTAGTTTAACATAACGTTGGCTGTGTTTGCCTTAGAGAGCTAGTAGTATAATGTTGTACCGTGTTAGCCATAGAAAGTAGTGGAAGAGTAAAGAAATCAGGCGATACCTTTTAGAGGCTAACTGAGTATATTTGATAGTATCAATGTATTACAATCATGACTCAGTTAACCCCTTTAAAATTAACTCATCAAAGTATCATCAGAATAATAAGAACGTAAATGTAAATAGAATAGGTTTTATTGTAGCGGACTTTGATTAGGCTAGGTTCACGGTAACGTTCGAACTACGTTAGGGGTTTCTTTCCCCGAATCCGCATTTTTCCACATATTTTGGGCGGAAACGGGGCGGAAACCCGGCGGACCCCATTATAGTCCATGGGGTCCATGGGTAACTGCTTTTTATGTGGATTAGGTTTCCGTTCTTCGGGTCCCCAAGCAAACCCAGCTGAACTCTAGCGTGAACCTACCGTTAGTTGCATATTTATATGTGTTCTGTTTCGCTATAATATTGATACCAAATGTCCTTTTTTTTTTTTTTTTTTTGACATTTAGTGCTGATGATGTCACATATATGAGTGTATATTTATTATCACCTGTTAAATGCTCAAGGCTATCGGGATTGCAAGTATTTATACAGTAGTAAAACAATGCATACTGGTGAGTTATTTACAGTACAGACCAAAAGTTTGGACACACCTTCTCATTCCAAGAGTTTTCTGTATTTTCATGACTATAAAAATTGTAGATTCACACTGAAGGCATCAAAACAATTAATTAACACATGTGGATTTATATACTTAACAAAAAAGTGTGAAACAACTGAAAATATGTCTTATATTCTAGGTTCTTCAAAGTAGCCTCCTTTTGCTTTGATTACTGCTTTGCACACTCTTGGCATTCTCTTGATGAGCTTCAAGAGGTGTGAATTTACAATTTTTATAGTCATGAAAATACAGAAAACTCTTGGAATGAGAAGGTGTGTCCAAACTTTTGGTCTGTACTGTATGTAAATATGTGTTACATAATGTGATGGTTTTGTTTTTAGTTTCAAAGGTATTTATTGAATGAAACCACAAGTACAGGAAATAGTCAACACAAAAGCAAACAAAATAACAAGACTAATAAGAAACACATATAAGTATAGTTAGAGTTAACAATATAAAATGTGTAAGTATTGCAGGATAAACTGTATTAACTTATACAAAGCAATGTACATCACAATATTAAAATAAACGATAGGGTTAAAAAGGTTTACATCCGGGGATGAATTGGGGAAGGGATGAGGGTAGCACTGTGTCTGAGGAGGGGAGCCACTTTCTGAAGTAGAGTGTTAAAGCCAGATCACCTTATCCAGAGATTATAGTTGTAGGCAGTATGACAAACCAGTATGTTAGTTCTATTGACCCAAGGAGATCACACTTTATCGAAATGTGTTTGGGTATCTGAGATGACAGAATTAATGTTCTCAAGGAGCATAATGGAGTTGACACGTCCAATGACATCAGAGAAAGAAAGGCTATATGGAGTCTAGCTGACTTCAAGATGTACTGGAGTAGTTTTTAAGGTGCATATCGAAGGAGAGCTGGTTTAAGGCCCAGCAGGAAAACTGGGGAAGTCAATGGTATTGCCTGACCTAAGAGTCATTTGTACCATCCTGTGAATAGACAGCCAGAAGCGGCGGTCCAGTGGACAGGTCCACCAAGTATGGAGAGTATCTCCATGGACTCGACAACCTCGGAAGCACATAGATGAGACCATAGGGTATACAGGTGCATCTCAATAAATTAGAATATCTTTGAAACGTTCATTCATTTCAGTAATTCAGTAATACAATTCATAATCAGCGTCTTCCATGATTGTGTGTCCTACTGAACCAGACTGAGGGACCATTTAAAGGCTTAGGAAACCTTGGTAGGTGATACACTGAATTTACAATACTGAAGTTTTTTACAATCTTCTAATTTTCTTAAATTTGGGTTTTCATTACCTGTAATCCATAATCAACATTTACAGAAATAAAACACTTGAAATAGAACACTCTGTGTGTAAAGAATCTAGAAAATATAGGAGGTCACTTTTTTAATTTAATTACTGAAATAAATAAATGTTTCAAAGATATTCTAATTTATTGAGATGCACCTGTACAAGGTGTAGCTTGACTGGAACCATATGAGTCCTATGCAGGATTTTTAAAGAGGATTCCATAAGGGTTACCTGCCAGTTACCTTTGCTAATAAATGTGCAGCAGTGATGTCATTGGGCAAGAGTTGGTGTGGATTCCAGGTCTCTTTCCCAAGCTGTCATAAAGTCTAATTTAGCAGTAGAAGGTGGAGCATTCAATTCACTATATACGAAGGAAAGGGAACCTCTATCCAGGGTCCAGTAGCGACACATTATTTCAAAGTTAGTAGTAAAATTAGTTATTTGTGGTAAGTGTTCTCAAAAAATGAAAGACCTGGCATATTCGAAAGGCCTCAGACGAGGGTGGTGTGTGGGTATGAGTGAAACACTTAGGGATAGGCCGGGGGAAAAAAGGGGATTATTAAATAGGTGGAGTAGGGGTGAAACTTAGGCTACAGTAAGTGCAAAAAATATCTAAATGTCTGCTCACTATAAATGTGCCTTATTTGATTGACTCTGTAAAACAGTGAAATATTGTACTTGGGGTAATTTATCAAAATTCACTAAAAGTAAAACTGACCTTTTTGTCTATAGCAACCAATAAGAGCTCATGTAACGTCTCTGCCTGTTCGGGTCTCTGCGCCACCCTCCGCTCGCACGCTGCAGCGAAGGAGGCGTGTTCAGTTTGATTCCTTGCGTAGGTTTCTTGTTGCTCAGTCTGAACACTGTCCTAATACCTCTTGTCTGTAATTCAATTTCTGCCACACCCGTCTCCTGCATCTTTGCTACTCTAAAAGTTAGACTAATAGTTAGTCTAATAGTTACTCTAATAGTTCAGCTTTAGGGCTCACTGTCTTGTTGTGCCCCTCCCCCCAAGGTTCTGCAGCAGCACTGGGGAATTGCTCAACTGGCAATTCCCTTACAGAATAGCCAGCCCTAAATTACCTTCTGCCATTGCTTCCCTCCGGATCAGCATGGATCCTATCCAGGGCCTTGCAGCCAAGATGGAGGGTTTGGCAGGCCTGTTAGCTGAGCTAGCTAAACAGGTTCAGAACCTTACTGATGCTGCTGCAGCATCCCCTGCTGTTTCTACCCTTCCCAGGGTGAAGATGTTACTCCCAGGTCGTTTCTCGGGGGACCGAGAAAAATTTCAGACTTTCCAGGAGTCTTGTCACTTGTATTTTCAGATTAACCCTCATGCATCCCAGGTCCAAATGGTGGGAATAGTTACAGTGGGGAAAAAAAGTATTTAGTCAGCCACCAATTGTGCAAGTTGAGAGAGGCCTGTAATTGACATCATAGATAGACCTCAACTATGAGAGATAAAATGAGAAAACATATCTAAAAAATCACATTGTCTGATTTTTTAAGAATTTATTTCCAAATTATGGTGGAAAATAAGTATTTGGTCACCTACAAACAAGCAAGATTTCTGGCTTTCACAGACCTGTACTCCACTCATTACCTGTAGTAATGGCACCTGTTTGAAATTGTTATCAATGTAAAAGACACCTGTCCACAACCTCACACAGTCACACTCCAAACTCCACTATGGTGAAGACCAAAGAGCTGTGGAAGGACACCAGAAACAATATTGTAGACCTGCACCAGGCTGGATGACTGAATCTGCAATAGGCAAGCAGCTTGGTGTGAAGAAATCAACTGTGTGAGCAATAATTAGAAAATGGAAGACATAAAAGACCACTGATAATCTCCCTCCATCAGGGGCTCCACGCAAGATCTCACCCTGTGGGGTCAAAATGATCACAAGAACGGTGAGCAAAAATCCCAGAACCACACGGGGGGACCTAGTAAATGACCTGCAGAAAGCTGGGACTAACGTAACAAAGGCTACCGTCAGTAACAGACTACGCCACCAGGGACTCAGATCCTGCAGTGCCAGATGTGTCCCCCTGCTTAAGCCAGTACATATCCGGGCCCGTCTGAAGTTTGCTAGAGAGCATTTAGATGTTCCACAAGAGTATTGGGAGAATATCATATGGTCAGATGAAATCAAAGTAGAACTGTTTGGTAGAAACACAACTCGTCATGTTTGGAGGAGAGTGAATGCTGAGTTGCATCCAAAGAACACCATACCTACTGTGAAGCATGGGGGTGGCAACATCATGCTTTGGGGCTGTTTCTCTGCAAAGGGACCAGGACGACTGATCCCTGTACATGAAAGAATGAATGGGGCCATGTAAAGTGAGATTTTGAGTGCAAACCTCCTTCCATAAGCAAGGGCATTAAAGATGAAACGTGGATGGATCTTTCAGCATGACAATGATCCCAAGCACACCACCAGGGCAATGAAGGAGTGGTTTCGTAAGAAGCATTTCAAGGTCCTGAAGGGGCCTAGCCAGTCTCCAGATCTCAACCCCATAGAAAACCTTTGGAGAGAGTTGAAAGTCCGTGTTGCCCAGCAACAGGCCCAAAACATCACTGCTCTAGAGGAGATCTGCATGGAGGAATGGGCCAACATACCAGCAACAGTGTGTGCCAACCTCGTGAAGACTTACAGAAAACGTTTGACCTCTGTCGTTGCCAACAAAGGATATATAACAAAGTATTGAGATGAACTTTTGTTATTGACTAAATACTTATTTAACACCATAATTTGCAAATAAATTCTTTAAAAATCAGACAATGTGATTTTCTGGATTTGTTTTCTCATTTTGTCTCTCATAGTTGAGGTCTACCTATGATGTCAATTACAGAACTCTCTCATCTTTTTAAGTGGGAGAACTTGCCCAATTGGTGGCTGACTAAATATTTTTTTCCCCCACTGTATATCCCTCCTACTGGGGGATCCACAAGCTTGGGCCTTTAAACTCCCTCCTGGGGCTGAGGAGTGGTCTGATTTTGAAAAAAAATTTTTTGTCTCTGGGGTCTATCTATGCTGAGCCAGACCACATTGGGCTAGCGGAATTGCAACTCCTCACCGTGCGGCAGGGCAAACACTCTGTTTAGGAGTACTGCTCAGAGTTCCACAAGTGCAGTGTAACTGCAGGTTGGTGTGAGTCGGCTCTAAAGGCTCACTTGTTTAAAGTGAGCCTTTAGAGCCGACTCACACATGTGGCCATGTTAAGGAGGTCTGGGTTGGTCACCCAGATCCCCCTACTCTTGAGCAGGCTATGACATTGGCTGCCCGTATTGACCGTAGAATCCGGTAAAATGTTAAAGAGAGAATAGGGTCTGTTTCCTCCAAATTTTCTGTCTCTTCCTCTCTCTCTCCTGATAAACCCACTTTTTCTCCCATCATTCCTGGTGAGGAACCCATGCAACTGGGAGCTATGGACGCCAAGACTCGATGAGAGCATCGTCTTAGGAATAACCTTAGCCTCTACTGTGGTACTTCAGGTCATATCATACGAGACTACTCGATCAGACCCCATACACCAGCGGAAAAACTTCAGTGCCTGAGTGGTAGTCAGAAGAACCACTAAGGCAACCAGGTATTTGCTGAAAATAACAATAAGATGATGTTATCTGTGTCTCTGTCCTCTGGGGACAAATCTGTTTCTGGCTAGGCCTTAGTTGACTCTGGGTCTGCGGCAAACTTTGTCACATTCTCGTTTGTCTCAGCTTTAGGCATTAAGCTTTTGCCACTCGATACTCCTCTGTCTTTTACTGGGGCGGATTTTGCCCCACTGGCCAGGGGTAAGGTCCGATTCAAGACCCCTTTAATCAATTTGCATGTGGGCTCTGCACATTCGGAATTCATGAGCTTTTTTGTTATGGAGCATCTGTCTTCTGATATTATTTTGGGGCTCCTCTGGTTGAACCTCCATAACCCTATTTTTGATTGGGGTAAAAGGGAGTTAGTAAAATGGGGAGATCAGTGCTCATCCCACCATATTGCTTTGCACACCTTAGATTGTGCCAGTGAGGAGACTGTCTCAGCTACTAAGGGTTGGAAAAGCCAGGCGAATAAAAAACGTTTGCCTGGTCTACCAGCACCTCTTGTTGTTCAGGGAGATCTGGAATTTAAGGCAGAGAAAATACTGGGTCCTTCTAAAATTGGTTTATCTAGTGAGAGTCCGGTGGCCCCTCATAAAGGGGGGGTACTGTAAAGTCTCTGCCAGTTCGGGTCTCTGCGTCACCCTCCGCTCGCAAGCTGCGGTGAAGGAGGCATGTTCAGTTTGATTCCTTGCGTAGGTTTCTTGTTGCTCAGTCTGAACACTGTCCTAATACTTCCTGTCTGTAATTCAATTTCTGTCACACCCGTCTCCTGCATCTTTGTTTCTCTCTGCCACTCTAATAGTTAATCTCAGCCTTGCCTGTGTAATTGACAGTCTGTCTACCAATCTAGTCTGGGGCAGGTCCTTTCTTTCTATAAACAGGTTGTCAGCCCTCACATGCTCGCTGGCTATTGATTCTGTCTTGTGACTTGTCCCTGCTAGCTCCTATTCTGCTATTGTTGTATTTCTGACTTCTGACCTTTGGCTCCCCCTGTGACTACTCTCTTGGATTCGTTTTGGTACTGCATTGCTCGACTGTTACCGACCCTTTGGCTTGCTGACTCTGCTTCTGTGTTGTTTTGTCTTGTCCTGTTCTGTGTGTCACTTATATTAGGAAGGGACTGATCGACCGGTTGCTGGCTGTTGCCTAGGACAGATCGGGCAAGTTAGCCAGGGACAGTGGGGGGGGGGGGTCAGCTTTAGGGCTCACTGTCTTGTTGTGCCCCCTCCCCCCAGGGTTCTGCAGCAGCACTGGGGAATTGCTCAATTGGCAATTCCCTTACAGCTCAACATTCATTTCTTAAGCTGCTCTGGAAAAATAAAAGATGCTCCGTGATTATTGCATAAACAGAACAGTAAAGTAAAACTGGAAGTCTGAAATTGAAGACATCTAACTTTTTGCTGTTTGGAAGAAAAAAATATGCCTTTTCTTTTATGAAGTCATAGAATGGAACACATGCCCAAGACTTACAACACTTGAACCTAGTCAAAGTGATGATTACCATTTCTAGGTGTCATCTTAGTGAGGGGGTCTGTTGCTGAATCTACATATCCATTCACTCACCAATCTCCTATTGTATCTATTAAGCCATCTCACAGTTGATGCTTTTGTTAAAACTGTCCAAAAAGTAATTGCTAACCAAACCGTCTTAGTTGTCTCCATCAACACAATTCCCTGTGACAGTCAGGTGAATCAATAGTTCATCCTACATGCAAGATATTTAAAATTCATTAGAATTATAGATTTTGTGAGATACATAAGGCTTTTTTTCAACATTCCCAAGTCCTATGTTACTTGCTACATCTTAGTGTCCAAAATATTCTGTGGGGATTCTGTGTTCTGCCTTGATCACATTATTTCTTAATAGTTTTTAATTTCTAAACACTTTCAAGGAGTCATGTGTTGTTGAAAAATATTGTATAACCTGTTGGTGTTTATCCTCTTCACCCAAAGAAACTCTGCATTTGCTTTCAATCACAAGTTAGAGACTAGAATGTTTCGAGACTGTCCAAGTTTAAGTCAAGTTTAAGTGACTAACCTGCTGAAATTACTCCTCCTGGTCCAGCGTTAGTAAAGACATATTTGAACAAGGTTTTAGCCCCCATCCCCAGTGACATAAAACTATTTGTCACCTACATTGCCTAAAAGTTTCCATAAAAAAGAGGAAAAATTATTTAAAAACAAATATTTTAGTGCACTTTGTGCTTTAAAAAATGAAAATGTGATAAACAAACATGTCTTTATCCTCAGGCTGGTTTCACACTAACTAACTATCCATTTTGTGAACTACAAAACAATGGACATTGTACATCCTACTGCTCTTGGTACTGTGTGTCAAACTTTTTTTTTGCATCCACGTAATGATAATAATAACTTTATATAGTGCCAACATATTCCACAGCACTTTACAAATCAGAGGACACATGAACAGAAAATATGAGACTTTACAATGTGACAAAGAAACTAACATATCAAACAATAGGAGTGAGGGCCCTGCTGCAGTGTAACTTCTAGATGGTGGCGCCAGAATCTGAGGAGCAGCAGAGGAAGGCTAAAAAAGTGTTATTGTTCTGCATCTCCGCACACTACACTGTGATCAGGTCATGTGATAAGCCTGACCATACAGATGTGATTTTAGGGCAGTTTTGAAGCTGCTGTAGTTGTGGATTAATCGGATTGTCTGGGGTAAAGCATTCCAGAGCACTGGTGCAGCTCGAGAAAAGTCTTTGAGACGGGAGTGGGATGATCGGATAATAGAGGATACAAGTCTAATGTTATTGGCAGAACGGAGAGTATGGTTAGGGCGGTAGACAGTGACGAAAGAGAAGATGTAGGGGGATGCAGCGCTATGAATGGATTTGTGGGTCAGTGTGATAATTTTATATTGTATTCTGTGATGGGTCGGCAACCAATACATCGAATGACACAAGGTAGATGCGTCTGTGTACCGTTTTGACAGAAAGATGAGATGGGGCCACATTGGTGGATTGTAGAGGGGGAAGTTTAGTAAGAGGAAGCCCAATTAGAAGAGAATTGCAATAGTGAAGACGGGAGAGAATCAGAACGACAATGAGTTTTTGATGTTTCCACAGTGAGAAAAGGTCGTCTTCTTTATTTTTCACCTAGCACTGTATCTGTATATTTTTCACAGGCCCATAGACTTGAATGGCCAAGATGAGTAGAGAAAAGAGAAAAAAATAGTGCATGCCACTAGTTTTTTTCACTGGCCCATACAGTAGACTTGAATGGTCAAGATGAGTAGAGAAAAGAGATACAAATAGCCCAAGGACAGAAAAGTAGTTAGTGTGAAATGGTCCTCAATCTGTAAATATAATTGAACTTCATTTATGAAACAAAAAGAATTCAATGAAAAGTAAAAAAGGAGATTTATAACATGTATAGCATATTGGATATGACCATAACATTTCTTTGTAATGCTTTGTACTAATAAATAAAGGGCTAATAGTCAATGGACATTAATGAATCTTGCCCTGTTATAGTACAATATTCATTTGCTCAGGCTCCAGAGCATTGTGTGTATTGCCTAAAGGTTTCCTACAAAGAGAACATTTCTTTGAAATAACTTTCTTGCTGATTGAGAGGAAATTGAGCACCCTGTCTTGTATAAAGGAGAGCAGAACTTCTGCTTTGCCTGTTCCAGCTGTTCATACTATCATAAACATACTAATAATTCATTTTTATTAGAGGAACTTGCATAGAGGTGTACAGATGTATATGACTATAAGGAAGTCATTCAAGCGTTATCTCATTTCAGAATAGGATCGTGGGTGTGTAAATATTCCAGATTGAATATACTGTAACAGATGGAGACTTTCTCTGTATCAAAATATCTTGTTGCTCAAAGCTGTCACATTTGTTCTATATTTCTAAGATCCATCTATTATCAACAGTATATATCTATCTCCATATCCATTCACTTCAATCAATAACATTTAGGTAAGGTGAGGCTGTATAATATGGAACATACTTAATGGAAACAAAAAGACAGCTTTACTATTGAAAAAGTCGTCAGAATTTTAGTGCAATATTTCTCAAAAAACTGGCATTTATGCATTGCACCACGTTTTTCATGTGTTTTAGCCACTTTTCTGCCTCTTTCAACAAGCATGTGTGGTTTATCTAAAATGTGTGTTATTTATTCAAAAAGCAATATGGCCTAAGATGTGGCATTGTTAACATTTTTGCGCATTTTCTTGGCATTATCTAAGGCAGTTAATAGTTTAAAATTCGACTAGACTGACAAAATGCAAGCTAGATTTATCTTTCAGCAATGGCCACTGTGATAAATCTGAATAAATCTAGACTGTCTAGTCTAATATTACACTGTCCAAACCTTAGGCAGTATGTGTAATGCAATCCTTTTATTCCATTGCTGTTGCTATTTAGATCATATATAAATTGTTATATACAAGCACAATTACGTAATGTATAAAATAATCACATCCATTTTAACATATAGTTTTCCTAGTAGCCAATTATCACCATTATTGTCAGTCCTCACGCAATATGTGAAATACTGGCCTCATACTGTATATCCTGTAGCATAAATTACTAACTCCTTTCCCACCCATTGCAACCAATCCACAACATTTCCTATGTTCCGAATATTCCATAACACAAAGATACTGAATTCTAGGAGTTGTAAGTAGCATGTGGTTCAATGATTCAATTCTATTAGAGATCAATGACTGTAGTAAACTAGCATGAGGTAAACTAATGTGTACTGGAAGTAATAATACTGTTCCAATAATAATAAGAGTTCAACTAATAATATACCCTTCATATCCTACATAGGAATAGAACATTGACACTGCAAGCAGTGCTGATCAATCGCAAGATGGACACCAACAGAGCCTGATGGACCCCACTGACCATTATAGGGTCCATTAAGTTTCCATCATAGTGCCTTTCACTTTACTGTACCAAATAGAGCTGCAATTTTTATTAAAAAAAAAATGCCAATACCCTACCTTTCTATTTATGCATGTATTGTACATATCTATTGAGCCTACATCAGAGAAGAAACTTTTTCTCCACCATTGATGTCAATTAGTGAGCAATACTTTTTTTTGTTTTTGTACATTAAAAAAAAAATCACAGTTAAAGGAATTATAAGGAGGTAATTCTCATACTTTGTTAATAAAACATTAAAAACATGGAGAAGGAAAGGTGAATTATACTACTGCTGACTACAGTACCTGTTAGTCACTTCTTGTCCCAGTAATTGAAAGGTAAAAGAACTCTGAAGCCCAAAAGGATAAGCTTTCAAGTGAAATACTATAAAAATGTGTCCTTCTTTACTTCCCCTTTTGTCTCAACATACTGTATGTGTTCCAAGATACAGATGTAGCAGTCTGTAGGAAGAATGTCATGGCACTATATCATGATACCATGGTGCACCATGCTGATAATGTAACTCAGCAGCCTGCTTATCTGACAACCCAGAAACTGTAAAGTTAATGACTACTACACCTGTATGCGGCTTGTGATAACCAGCTGTGAGAAAATAACATGATTTCACATTATGCTGTCAAGAGACATGCTACATCCTCATCACTGAAAGTGCAACAACTAGAAGGATAAATCCTAAGGTTATACAAACTGAAAAAAGGACCAGGTGTCGCTAAGATCTGCAAATTATCAAATTTTCAAGCACCTAGCTCCAATCTGTGGCATGTGGGAGGGGCATAAAAGAAAGATTTAGGTCGAGGCCCACTGTGGCATAAACGCCACGGTTTGGCCATGGAAAAAACACAGCGTTTTACAGTCCCGTGGTTTGGCCGAGAAAAAAAAATGCAGTGTTTTACAGTCCCTGCAAAGTGGATGGAATTATAGCGAATCCCATCCCCACAGTGTGGTAAAATACGCAGAGCAGACAGAAAACAGGCCTCCAGCTACAGGTATTCCATTGACCTCATGCCACCACACTCAAATGCTATCATGATGCAATGGAGGTCTATCCTCTTCAGCAATGAGTCTCGCTTCTGTCTCAGACTCACTGATAGTTGGAGATTGGTTTGAGGACCATGTGGCCAATGCTATAAAGAGGCCTTCACAAAGGAACATCACACCAGTCCTACTCCAGAGATCATGGTGTGGGGGAGATAATGTATGGTAGTCTGACTTCTCTAACCTTAATTTCGGGCACACTAACAGCTCACCATTACAATGATTTGGTTGTGAAGCCAGTGATTTGGCCATCTGTTGAAAGTGTCTCAGGAGCTGTTTTTCAATAAGAAAATGCTAAGCCACATGTTGCTAGTACTACTGTGGTCTAAACTTGCTACCATGTTGAGCATATCTGGGAGATCATTAGTCGGTCATTGCAAAGGGAGCTGCCAGCAGCCAGTTTTGATGATTTGCGTACCCAAGTGCATTCAGTTTGGTGTAACATTCTTCAGACATCGTTATTGGTAACATGCCAAAATGTTTAAAGGACTGTCAGCACCAAAAACGTTATTAAAACAGCCCCAGTACCTTGCAGTGTTCAGAGTCGTGAACTCAGTGCTATAATTTGTTTGTAGAATGGCTGCTTAATTTTGTCAAAAAGCTGCTTTTTATTCTACTGCAAATGAATGAGTGCATTGGGGGGCGTTTTATGGGCAGTTGAGCATGGCAAGATCTTTCTCTTACTTGGGAGGAGGTGGGAAAAGCTCAGATTACATCAGTGTTGCTGGGAGGGGTATAGCGCGAGAAGATCTTGCTGTGATGCTCAGCTGCCCCAGATGCACTCTTGGCTCATTTGCATAGTAATAAAAAGCATTTTTTTTTTTGTCAAAATCAAGCATCCATTCTACAAATAAATTATAGTACTGTACTCACAGCTCTGAGCTCTCCTAGGTACTGGGGCTGGTTTAATAATGTTTTTGGTGCTGACAGACTCCCTTTAAGTATGTGTATTTCTGAAAGTTGAGCTCATACTGGATGTGATGATGCGAGACCCCCAGTTATGTATTTTTCTTTGGTGTATTATTACTTGTTCATATTAGTCCCACATATATCTTTAGGAATGAGGTGTTAATGCTTTGTAGTCATTCCCTTTTGATCTTTAGCTTCTCACAAACCTCATGACTACAGCCCCCACACACACAGGCTATTTGCATACAAGTGTGAAAGTCGTTAGCCCATCAGGGGAGATACTGGAGTGCTTTGAACTCCAACATGTTAGTAGACTCTCTGCCTCTGGCCCAGGAACAAAGGAAATATGGTATTATGATGATATTTCCCAAGGGGAGCATCCTACAGTTGCACAGATAAACTTCTCGGGTGTGCAAGGCAGAGACGAACACTCCAAGTCCACACACTGTACTGCTGGAAACAGGGAAGAGGTCCACACACTGAACTCCTTACCCAAAGAGAATTGGGGGGTCATTCTTGGTGTCTACGTGATGGGTGTCTCGCCATGAACCCCATCATACCACTTGCCTGACACTATGGTCATCTGGTGAGGAATTATGATGATATATATATATATCTGGTCCTTAGGATAAGGGCTGGCCTTCTTCTCCAGGTGACATCCCACAGGGAGGAGACTAGGGTAGTTAAATGCTCTCAGACCAGGGAGATAGGCTGCCCTGATCCTAGGAAAAATGTGAGGACATGTCGTGCTGTTGACTTAAGCAAGTGCCCTGAGGCCTATCTACTCTATGACTGCCTGAAGAAAGCGCCCTAGGCTAACCTGCTGAAGCCTAGAGACTACAAACTTGTTCTGGTATTTTTCTATCTTTTAATCCCATTTTATTTTCTGTACTGTATTCTTGTTTTCACCTGTATTTGCTTGACCATCCACTGATGTGTATTCCTTTATACTTTAGTGGCTAGTACCGACCCACTTGGTTTAATAAATATATAAAATTTACAAAGCTCGTTTCATATTATCCTATGAACTCAGGCAGTGGAAAGTAAGAAGGGATATCGCAGGTAGGCCAAGAGTCTTGGCAAGGCGAAATCCTTCACACTGGATACTAAATAAGTCAAGATTTTTTAAATGTGTTGTTTTCATTGTTTTATAATTTACATTAATTAATTTTTAATATTTGCACATCATGTCTATCATCCCTGTGATTTCCATAATATCAAGAATTTGTCTGGGCCACCCAATGGTTGATATGTGAGCTGCAGCTTGTCAAAAGTTTTGTTAGCTTATTGCAATAATATATGAAAGTTGTGTGTAGAAGAAATTGAAGTTTCCTACAGTTTTGGATGGATATGTGTGGTTGCTGCACATAAAAACTCAGGACCAAAGTCCAGTAATAATTATTAGCCAAAGGTTATTATCGGGTGAATGCATAATTTAAATATAAAACATAGCAAAACATGCCGACTCTATCATTGTACTGAGGCAGGAGTGACCACTGAGACTATGTATCAAGCTGTAATAAATGTGTTACTTTATCCTGCCTATTTGCTATTATAAGCTATTCATTATTGTAGAATCGAAAACCAAGTATAACCTACTTTACTACCTTTACTTAATCTAAGTTTAATAAATAGCGCTGCATTAACTTAAAAGGAAAAAAACACAAATTTCTTCAGAATTAATGTGCTCTAGAATGTGCAATATCAGCAGTACGTTCCAGAACTAGCATTAATGTCTAATATACATTCCATAGCGCAATAAGCTCCTACACTGAGGCAATGAACCAATCCTACCAGCTCAGTAAATTGTTCTAATCAGTAGAGTGTGCTTTCCTAATAGTGTTTTGCTGTGTTACGTATGCCTCATTAACTGGTATAAAAGGTTAGATCTGTAGTTTTGGAAGGCTATAAACTTTCCTTACATGTTAAATTGGCATGTTTCATGTGAAGTTTTCTTCACTTGCTTAATCACAGCTACTTGCTAAATATAGATGGATCTTGTATTAGAGCTGGAAAAAGTGATCATGTTTATGATGATTTAATTAACAATATTTGTTTTGTAGCTTTAACCATTTGTGCATAAACATATTTTTAGCAGTAGCTTCAAATCCTTGATGATGTCATTTTAATGGTGTGAATAAAGGCAAAGTTTTATATGGAAACTTCTCTGTGCTGGAAATTGTTGTTTTTGGATTAAACATATTTTTTAGTCCCATTTTCTCACATATTGGAGGTAATTTATTAAGACTAGCATTTCCTATGCCAGTCTTAATAAAGTCCTTGAGGTTCTGGCCTCTTAATAAATCATATGCACACCCTGACATAGATTTTCTTAGATCCATGCAAACTCCTATTGTGGTTGGAGTAGATTTGACTGTCTGGAGCACTGAGGGCCAGAGAGGTGCCTATTCATTAGGAGGCCCATGTCTCTTAATGAATTAGGTACAAATCACTTCACCAGACTGTTCATTTAGCCTAGATTCACACAACTGTAGTAGAAAATGACTGTGAAAAATATACATTTTTCACGGATCTTTCATACATTTGAGTGTATTGAAGAATCCATGATAATGGACAAAAATAGGACATAACCTATTTTTTGCCATCCATTAAAATGGAGTGTCAAAAAATCGGTCATGTGAAAACCCCCCATTCCCATACTGTGAAAGTAATGGGGCCGGTTTTCAGTGTCATGCGAATGTAGGCTAACACTGGGGCATGTAACATCAGTACTGATGAATTCCCCTTAAATTTTACTTTATTATACAGATGTAGCAAGAAGAGATAGGCAAACCAACTCGACACAGGTCAGGTTCGATTTAAATATTCCAATTGTTTTTAAACAAATGCTGATTTGTCTCGGGGGAACTAAAAAGGGTGCCCCCCCCCGTAAAAAAATATATGAAAAAAAAATATATAAGAGATGTGTGGGGTGGGTGTCTGTGACTCTCTTATCCCCCCTTCCTTTTTCTGCCCCCCCCCCCTTTTTTATTGGGGGGTGGGGGGGGTTTTTTTTGTGGTGTTGTTGTATTATTTATAATTGGTGGTGGGGGTGGGGTTACGGCGGCGCTGTGGGGGGGTGGGGGGAGGGGGGGTGGGGTATTTTATTATTTTTTTTTTTGATATTTTAAAATTTAAATATTATAAAAAAAAAAAGAAAAAGAGAGAGAAGGGGAGGGGGAGGGAAAAAAAAAAAAAAAGGGGGGGGGGGAAGAAAATGGGTGTGTGGGGGTGTGGCCGCGGGCTCCCCTCTTTATAAATAAAAAAAAAGAAAATTTTTTTTTTTATTTTTTTTTTTTTTTTTGTGGTGGGTGGGGGGTGTTGTGTGTTTATATAGAGAGTATATATATAAAAATTTGGGAAAAAGAAAAAAAAAAAAAAAAAATATAATATTTTTATTTTTTTTTTTTTTGTTTTTTTGTGTTTTTTGTGTGTTTGTTTTTTTTTTTTTATAAATATAAAAATATATATATATATAATAAAAAAAAAAAATAAAAATATATAAAAAGAAATAAAGAAAATAAAAAGTATTTGTGTTTATTTGTTTTTTTGCCTTTTTTTTTTTTTTTTCTCTTTTTTTCCCTCTTTTTTTCTCTTTTTCTACCTTTGTTTGAACTCTACTTTTTTTTGTTTTTTTTTTTTTTTTAATTTTGTCTGAATTTGTTGGTTTTTGTTTGTCCACCCGTCTCTTGATGATTGACCACAAGTTCTCAATGGGATTAAGATCTGGGGAGTTTCCAGGCCATGGACCCAAAATCTCTATGTTTTGTTCCCCCAGCCATTTTTTAACCACCTTTTTTTTTTGCGGGGGGGCCCCCTCTTGGGGAAAAAAGGCATTGTTGAGCGCCAAACTGCTCTTGGACGGTTGGGAGAAGTTGCTCTTGGAGGACATTCTGGTACCATTCTTTATTCTTGGTTGTGTTTTTTGGCGAGATTGTGGGGGGGGGGCTTCCCTTGGGTGGGGGGGCCCCCCCCAAAGGGGGTGGTTTGGGGTGTTTTTTTTGGTGGGGGGGGGGGGGGGGGGGGGGGGGCCCTTTTTTTTTTTTTTTGTGTTTTTTTTTTTTTTTTTGTTTTGTAAAAAGGGGGGGGGGGGGGAGAGGAGGAAATTTTTTTCTTCCCCCCCCCGCCCCCCCCTTCCTCTTTTTTTGTTTTTTTTTTTGTTTTTTTGTTTTTTTTTGTTGGGGGGGGGTGTTGTGGTTGTTCTCTTTGGGGGGGGGGGGGTGCCCTTGTTCTGGGCCCCGCGGGTGGGGGGGGGGGGGGGGGCCCCTGCCTGCTTTTTCTCTTTTGCTTGGTTGGTGCTGGTGGGGGGGGGCCGCGGGGGGGGGGGTTTTTGTTTGGGGGGGTGGGGCGGGGTGGGTGGTTTTTTGGGGGGTGTTGTGGTTTTTTTTTTTGTGTTTTGGGGGGGGTCTCTCCTTGAAGTTCTTGATGATGCGATAGATTGTTGACTGAGGTGCAATCTTTCTAGCTGCAATACTCTTCCCAGTTAGGCCATTTTTGTGCAGTGCAATGATGACTGCACGTGTTTCTTTAGAGATAACCATGGTTAACAGAAGAGAAACAATGATGGCAAGCACCAGCCTCCTTTTAAAGTGTCCAGTGGTGTCATTCTTACTTAATCATGACAGATTGATCTCCAGCCCTGACCTCATCAACACCCACACCTGTGTTAATGGAGCAATCACTGAAACGATGTTAGGTGGTCCTTTTAAGGCAGGGCTGCAATGATGTTGAAATGTGTTTTTGGGGATAAAGTTCATTTTCTAGGCAAATATTGACTTTGCAAGTAATTGCTGTTAAGCTGATCACTCTTTATAACATTCTGGAGTATATGCAAATTGCCATTAGAAAAACTGAAGCAGTAGACTTTGTAAAAATTTATATTTGTATTATTCTCAAAACTTTTGGCCATGACTGTAGTTTTTATTGACACTCAGTCCTGTTAGTGAAAAATATTTTTGTTAAGGTTTTTTATTTAGAAAAAAAAATAATAGGCAAAAATCTAAGTTTTTTTCATTCAATACATAGAAACTGCTGTTCTAATAGCAAAATGCTCATTGCACCTATGCTAATTTAAAAAATAGTCTCCATTATTTAAGCGGTTTTTCTTGTTCACCCAGTATACAGTCTCACAGCCTGCTCTAATTTGAAAAAAAAACTGTTATTTAAGGGTTTTTTTGTGCTCTGCAATGCACAGTGTGATGGAGTGTGCTAGTATGAAAAAATATTTGTTTTTTTGTTTCTCTTATATATATATATATATATATATATATATACAGTCTACACTAATCTGAAAAAAAAAATCTCTGTTATTTAAAGCTGACTGACACAGTTCTAGTCTGATAGTTACTGACTAGGTCACCATTTTAGTGCTTTTAGTGCTTTGCTATTTTTCTTGAAATAGTTGTTTGTAAAAATAAAAGCAAAAAAAAAAAAGATTTACACCCACTTCACTGCCAATCACTATGATAATGAAGCAGTGTGCAGTAAAAAAAAAGGGCAGGGGACAGCCAAAAGGAGGGGGAGGAGGAAACACTTGTGCAAGTACTAACAATAAGAATGTGTCTGTCAGCAGCAACACTACTTCTAGTTTTAGTGGCACTACTAGTAGCCGCAAGATTGTTGTACTTCATCAAAATGAAGATTGATTACTTAACTCACTTATCTCAGGCACAGGAGGATATTGCACATGAGAGTAATGTGATATTGAGTAAGGCTACTGTGTGTTTCTCCTCCTACATACTCTAACTAGGAGAACTATATTGGTGCTAGATGTAGTAGTGGCAGAGGGTGTGTTACTACTACTGGGAAAATCTGGAGGTGGAAATTATGAGGGTGTGCAGGAATCCCATGGCCATGATTTGTCAGAAAAAAGTGGGGAAGATGATGGCATTGTCAATAATAAGCATTCTTTTGTGGATAGGAGTTGTCAACAGGGTCAGGGTGACAAGGTGACATCAGATGAAGAGAGTGGTGACAGTGATGATAATAACGATCCCAGCTAATGCGCAGGCCCAAGATCCAAAAATTCTGCCCAGGGCAGACCTAGGGGAAGCTTGTGGGGTGGAAGTGGTGGCACTGGTGGTGGTAGTAGCAGACATGATTCTGCTGTTGCTGGTATTGGTGGCAGCAACCATGTGGGAATTTTTTTCTACATTGCCAAATGATAAATCCATGGCAAAGTTTAAGATCTGTAAGCACAAATTAGCCATGGCTGTGTAGTAACAAATGTAGGAACAACATCTCAATGTACTCACATGAAAAGGCAACACCATCTTATTTGGCAAAATAGACTTGGCAGTGACACTGGCAAGGGAAGTAAGCAAGACCATCCTACTCTTTTTTCCCTGCTTTATATGCTAGTCCAGGCCCTCATAATCTTCCGCTTAGATTACTGTAAAACTGTAACGTCTATGCCTATTCAGGTCTCTGCACCACCCTCCTCCCGCACACGGCAGTGCAGGAGGCATGTTCAGTTTGATTCCTTGTTTAAGATTCTTGTTGCTCAGTCTGAACGCTGTCCTAGACTATGTAATTGATTTTCAGCCACACCCGTCTCCTGCACCTTTGTTTCTCTCTGCTCCTCAAATAGTTAATCTCAGCCTTGCCTGTGTGATTGACAGCCTATCATCCTATCAATTCTGGGGCAGGTTCTTCCTTCCTATTTATTCTTTGCTCACATTCACATTGGGGCTTGATATTGCTTTTAAGTACTGGCCTTTACTCCTTGCTGTTTTTTTTACTTGTATTCCTATTCCTGACCCCTGGCTTTGACTTTGACTATTCTCTTGGATTTTGATTCTGTACTATATTGCTCGTCTGTTACTGACTCCTTGGCTAGCTGACCTCCCTTTTTGTTGTTCGTCCTGTCTGCGTTCTGTGTTGCCACTTATATTAAGAAGGGACTGTCGAACAGTTGCTGGCTGTCACCTAGGACAGATCAGGCAAGTTAGCCAGGGACAGTGGGGGGGTTCAGCTTTAGGGATCACTGTCTTGTTGTGCCCCTCCCCCCAGGGTTCTGCAGCAGCACCGGGGAATTGATCAACTGGCAATTCCCTTACAAACACCCTTCTCCACGGCCTCCCAGCAAATACTCTTGCCCCCCTCCAGTCCACCTTAAACTCTGCTGTTCGCATCAGCCGCTACCCTCTGCTAATCCCATCACTGGCTACCTGTCGCCCAGCGAATAGAGTTCAAAATGATAACGCTGACATATAAAGCCATCCACAACCTGTCCCCTCCATATATCTCTGACCTAATCTACTGCTACCTGCCACACACAACCTCCGATCCTCCAAGGACCTCCTACTCCGCTCTGTTCTTATCCGCTCTTCACACAACCATCTCCAAGATTTCTCCTTTGCATCCCCCATACTCTGGAACTCATTACCAAGACACATAAGACTGTCCTCCATAATCACAAGCTTCAAGAAGGCTCTGAAGACTCACCTATTCAGGAAGGCCTACAACCCCCAATAACACTACTGCCACCAAACCAACATCTGAACAGCATCTCCCTTCACCTTGTCTCTATCCCTCTTTCTTCATACATTGACAGCCCTTGTGGGCAGGGCCCTCTATCCCACTGTGCCAGTTGGTCACTTTTAATATTGTATTTGTTTTGTATATTTTGTGTACCATATGTAAACCCTCAAATATACAGCACCATGGAATTAATGGTTCTCTATAAATAATAATAATAATAATAATAATAATAATATGTGAGAGTGTGAACCTAGAGGGCGCTGGTGAGCGACCCAAAGCCAGGGTTAAAAAGGTCCTCAACCACACCCATAGGTGGGGCCCAACTCCAGAGGGAGTGTACACAGCAGGAGAGAGCTGCTGGAGACCTGTAGGGTGCAGGTAGATGGTGGAACCAGTTTGAGACAGACAAGGCAGTCTGTCCCAAGAGGACTGGATTACAAAGCGGACTTGGTTGAGCTAAGTGTGAGCCAGACTGCTGAGGAGAAGCCTCAGTAAAGCTTCTTGCCCCCAAAGGTTAGTCAGGGCTCAAGTAGTGAGGTAGTGCCCTGTGTGTTGGCTTGGCTGTTTTTTTGTTTTGTTCCTGTTTTTACTCACAAGCTGAATAAAGCCATTTATTTTGGAATACCACTGCCTGATATGCTGCTTGTTTGGCACCCAGTACCACCAACACCTCTGTGGAGTCCAGGAGGCTGCCGCCTTTGAGGCTAAATTCCCCCCAATTGTCACAAATAATAATAATGTGTTGTAGAAAGTTGGACTTTCCTTAGATATGTCAGTCTGGGGAAAGGTGCACGCCACCATCGACACATAGTGCAGCAATTACGGACATGGATGATACATGGCTTTCACAGCCCACTAAGTCAATATATTGAGTGGCAGTGGCCACAGTCCAGAAACACAAGAAAGCCAGGTGCTAGTTTCACTATGTTTGTGCCAGCCCAGTCCCAACACCATGCAGAACCCATCCACCTGCTCAGGATTCTCTTCTCTGGACTGTTTCTTGCCACCATTTCACCAGGGCATGGCATTGTTTCCACTTCTCCTCCCCCCTTATTTCAAAATTATACATCAGTCTGCTCAGCTCCTCCTACTCTATAATATGCTGTATGCAGATTAGATTGCATTTTCATGTTGACATGTTCCCTTTAAACTCAGAGTTTGTATCCATTGCTTACCATTCATTTTTCCATAGACATGCATGCCACTTTCACTTTCACATAACTTTGGCTGTGTATGCCTTATAGAGCTAGACATTGGATAGATCGGTTTCTAGGAGCTCTGAAAGTGTTATACACTTTGTTTTAAGACAATTTAAGTTGAGGTTCATACTGAACCTGTTTGACAAACAAGCTACTTAAACCGGAAATAATACGAATTTTGAGAGATTCGCTCATCTCTAATAGCAAGAACTATTTTTACAAATGACAGGTTACACTATAATAATAAGTGTATTAGTACTACACTACTCTCAAATGCTATGCATACACTAATAAAGTAGTAAAAGTAGTGGTATGTGTATAATTGTTGCTTCCTATGTCTGTATAATTACAGTTTATGAGGTGATAGACATCTGCATTCATTTTTATATCAAATTTAACAAGAAAGTATGATATTTTACATAAAGAAAAGTATACCCTTAAAAAAAAGGTTGTGTCTAAGAGGTCTCCAGCAAGGACAACAGTGAATCATTTGCTTGAGATGTTGACAGTATGAAATTGCAGAAAGTCATACTTCTTTGGCCTTAGTAAGACAAATAATGGTGTTGCATCCAACCACAACATGATTTCTTGCATGTGGTTATGCTATAGATTCTTTTTAGGATTAGTTTCTACTTTGTGGTTGAGTAGCTTCAAAATCTAATTGTTCTCATATCTATTAATCTACTCACTGACCCCATTAGTTGCATTTTTGGTATCAATAAGTAAAGAGGGGAGGAAAATTTCCCCTTCTGATCTAGACAGCCATTAGCCTATTCTTTATGCAACTGCTGTCTGGGGAAATATCCACACACTAAACAAAAGACAAAGCTCCTACTAGTGCCTAAAACCTTAGCCAAGTGATAATATAAATCCTTAAATATAGCTTACTTGGAGAATTAATCATTAGTAACATTTATATCCTTTTTTTCCCTTTCCTCTTGGCTGAATGTGACCAGATATGTGTGTCACAAAGTGACCATCTTTTCAAGACAACATGATATAGAAATAGTCTGTGGCACAAGATTTCTATATCAAATAATCCTAAAAAAGTGGAAATGAAGAGATGCATGTGTTAGATAGTAGAAAGCTGTTCTGATGTAGTAGCATTTGCAGGACAGGGTTCCAGGTAGATTGATGGGGTCATTGTGGATGAGGATAATAATAATAATAATAATACATTTTATTTATATAGCGCCAACATATTCCGCAGCACTGTACAATTTGTAGGGTTCAAGTACAGACAAAAAAGATACATTACAAAGAGGTAATGTTGGAGCGTAAACAGAGGAGGGTGCGTTTTAGGGATTCTAACTACGAAAGGGTTTACATTAGGAGTTGTGATAGGCCTGTCTGAAAAGATATGTCTTTAGTTTGCTCTTGAAGCTGTAGAAATTGGGGGTTAATCTGATAGTCCAGGATAGAGCATTCCAGAGAAGTGGTGCAACTTAGGAGAAGTCTTGTATACGAGCGTGGGAGATTCTGATAATAGAGGATGTTAGTCTTAGGTTATTGAGTGAACGGAGAGTACGGGTTGGGCGATATACAGAGATGAGGGAGGAAATGTAGGGAGGTGCAGCATTATGGAGAGCCTTGTGGATGAGGGTGATCAGTTTATAATGTATTCTGTATTGAATAGGCAGCCAATGTAGTGACCGACACAGACCGGAGGCATCGCTGCAGTCTAGACTGATAGATGAGCCTGGCCACCACATTCACAATAAATTGTAGAGGGGAGAGATTAGTAAGGGGAAGACCGATTAGTAGGGATTTACAGTAGTCAAGGCGAGAGTGAATCAGGGCAACAATAAATGTCTTTAGTGTATCTCTGGTAAGGAAAGGGCGTATTCTGGAGATGTTTTTGAGGTGGAGATGACATGAGCATGCGAGTGATTGGATATGGGGGGTGAAGGAAAGGTTTGAGTCAAACATAACCCCAGGGCAGTGGGCATACTGCTTAGGAGTTATGGTAAGGCCAGAGACTGCAATGGAGATATCAGGGACAGATCTATTAGATGGTGGAAACAGCAGTAATTCAGTCTTTGAGAAATTCAGTTTCAGATAGAGTGAAGACATGATATTTGAGACAGCAGAGAGACAGTCACTGGTGTTCTGTATTAGTGCAGGGGTGATGTCACAGGATGACGTATATAATTGGGTGTCATCAGCATAAAGATGGTACCGGAAGCCAAATCTAGTGATGGTTTGTCCAATGGGCCTGTGTAGAGGGAGAAGAGCAGGGGACCTAGGACCGAGCCCTGAGGAACCCCAACGACAAGGGGAAGAGGGGAAGAAACAGAGCCCGCAAATGATACACAGAAAGTGCAGTCAGAGAGATAAGAGGAAAACCAGGAGAGAGCAGTGTCCGTGAGGCCGACAGAGAGGAGCATAGTGAGGAGCAGTTGATGGTCAACAGTGTCAAATGCTGCTGAGAGATCTAGAAGAATAAGAAGAGAGAAGTCACCTTTGGATGAGGAGAGTTGCTTGTTGTTTTTTTGTATATTCCAGAGGCCAATGCTTGTTTTTTTGGACTGTATTTTTGTGTGTAGTTTGTTGGAGTGCTGGGTAAGGTATCACTTTCCTATGCATTTACCTCTAATGTGGGTACAGCACCATTTACTTTTGTATAGTGGTGTGCAGTAGTGTAGACATAGGGGGTGCATAGGCAGAAGTCTTTAAAAGGCCCTGGACTCTGAGGGTCCCTAAATTCCTTCTGGCACATATTACATACCACTATTCTAAATGGGACATGGTAACTGGGGGCCCCATAAGATATTTTGCACTGGGGTCCAAGAGCTTTAAGTTATACCTCTGGTGGTGTACTTATATGCTTCCTCTCTAGTCTTCAATTAGGTTGATGGTACCATTCTTCACTGTCTGGGTTTCACCAGGATCTGGTTATTGCCCATACCTTTCATGGATGTTCCTGCGTAGTTGCAGCATCAGCTCATGCACTGCACCTAGGTGTGGCATATATATATATATAAGGGTGATTTTGCTCTAAATAGTCAGGCCCCAGTCGTCTTGTTTGAAGCACATCCTTTGTCTCCAGTCTGGTTGGTGCATACCCCCCAATTACCACTTAAGGAACAGTCCCAGTAGAGTAAACCATCCACCATTAAGTAGCTCCTGTTGGTCCAGTGTCACAAGTACCTCCAGGGTCTCAATCACAGTCTGCCATGATCACCTCTGAGGCTACAGTTGCACCATTTCTCTGGACTAGTTCTAAACCTAGCCACAGAGGTTGTACTCATACCATCTTTCCTTTTGGAAGTAGTACCAACCAACACTAACATTGAGTGAAACAGTGTCTATTCACTTTTAAAAGCAGATGGGCCTGATCTGAAGATACTATCAAAACAGGCCCCAAAGGTGTGACTCACATCCATCAGGTACTTATGGCATATCATATGAACATACAATAGCTAAAAATCCTGAGATGAAAATACCTTTTCAGGTCGGGTCCCATGTTGAGAAAACTCTGTTTTGGCTGCAGCGGAAAATGCTGTGTTTTACAGTACATGCAAAGTGGACGGGATTCTGAGGTCCACACATTGCAGAAAAAAGTCTGCAAGCGAAAAAGCTGTGTTTTCAAAAATGTTTGAGTCCACAGCATGTCAATTAAACCTACAGAAACACTGGCATTTTCTGTGGAAAATCTGCAGAGAAAAACTGAAATTGCAAAGAAAAACGTTGAGGAAAAAAACGCAAAGCGTTCCGACGCGTTTTTTTCTGCAACATTTTCTTGCTGTGCTTCGCTACATGTAAGCCTTAGCCTCAATATTGATTTGTAACCTGAGTATCTATTGTAGAAACAATATTGTGACCACGGCATCAGGAGCACCGAGGACTGCAGTAGATGCAGTACTGAGGCAGCCACAGTTAAAGTCTTAGAGGATTTATCAAGCTAAATATTGGCTATAACAAGTCTATCAAAATAATATCAGTTGGCACTGTAGTACTGTATTATCAAACATGGGGGGCTGAGAGGCGCCATTGTGGTTTCTACTGGTGGTGCTCAGTGCTTGAAGACTGTCTATAAAACATACTGTTCCATGGAAAACTGAACATGGCAAGGCGTAATATTATCTTCGTTACTCAAATATAGAGCAGGCTAAACATCACAAAGGATTATGTCACCCATGTTCCTTCATGATGTGTATCCTGCTCTGTGTTTCAATAAAGAAGATCATCTTTATCTTTACACTCTGGTTAGTGCCATGTTGAATTTTTTTTCATACATTACTATACATTACTAGGGTAACGACAGGCAAGTGGCACGAATTGTAAAAACAGCCCTCTGAGTTAAATAAAAGCATCGGTTTCCCACAGTAACTTATTGCATTATATTTCATGATATCTAGTGTAATGAAATGATGAGGGATGACTTGTTTTTTACTATGCTGTGTGTTAATTTAAAGCAGATCAAATATGACAACATTGCGTTTATACAGCAATGCACAAGTGCACACTGTGATCTAATAATTGTTATTAGTAAAAAATGATTTAATTACCAGTGTTAATGACTGTTGATTACAATATCAATATCGGCATTAGCATGGCTGTAAATGAACTGTATTGCATCAAACTAAATGTCTAAGCTGCATGCAATTCCATTAGTTGTAGTGTTTTTAATGATAGGAGCACAATGCACTAAATGAATAGTTTTAATCTTGTAACAATTGCCTATCTCTTAATGAGAACAACTGCATTTTATAATGAATACAGCCAGGGAACACAGAAAAATAGAGGAGCACACATCTGTGTTAGTTGTCAGGCAGTCCATGCTTGTGGCTTCTACAGACTACCTCTTCCTATGTATCTGGTAAACAGACAGCATGCTATGCACTATGGATGTGGCTGCAATTTCCACAGGAAACTAGCCAAACTCCCTAACGGTAAAGTATCTTATAGGAAGAATGGGACAGAACTCCAACACTTTTGTTATTTATTTATTTATTTTGCTTACTTGTCAAGTGCCATCATATTCCACAGCGCTTTTACAGCCCATATAGGGCTCACAATCTACATTCCCTATCAGTATGTCTTTGGAGTGTGGGAGGAAACCCACGCACACACAGGGAGAACATACAAACTTCTTGCAGATGTTGTCCTTGGCAGGATTTGAACCCAGGACTCCAGCGCTGCAAGGCTAACCACTAAGCCACTGTGGTGCCCAGAACCTTACTTTGAGTTTACTAGTTACTTTTTTAGGAGTAGTATTGGGATCCATTTAGTGTACATCAGACATGTAATAATAATAATAATAATAACAATCATCCAAAAGATATCCACTTTACCGCCATCCAAATAACATTCAAATTAAAAACTTTTCAGACAGGGGTGCCCTTCCTCAGGCTGTGAGAAGATGAGAAGATATATGTGGCCAAAGAATACATGATAATCAAATTTATAGATACTATTATTAATAAATACATAATCTCATGCTGTCTGTATTTATATAAAGAAGTAATGTAAACAATAATAAGGGTAAATCACACTCAGATAGCTCAAGTACAAGAAAATAAGTAAATAATGCAATGGGATACAAGAAGGGAAGAAATAGAAGACATGGGGGAATTTATAAGAGAGTAGAAAGTATCCCCACTAACAAAACTAGCATATAAAGAAGGACAGGAAAAACACTAATGGGAAAACATAGAATCAATTGCCTATATAGTGTACACACCAAAAATGGTCTACACTATAGGGTTCAGTAAATAAAAGGGGGACCATGACATGTGAGTTCTGTAGGATACAGAACTGTACTATACTGCTCCCATTCTGAATAAGTACCCTAGTGTAAATTGATAGGGGCATGATATGGCTAGGTTGGATGGGTGGAGGATCCTGGAAGGATGCCTAAAAGAAAAGATTTTTATCTAATGCAGTTCAGGTCCATTCTAGAGCTGTGCAGAATAATGCCATTGACTTGTATGGGGCAGTGCTCCTGATCTCTGTTTAACACATAAAGGGGTAAACAACCCTTAATTCTTGCAATACCGTAGCCATATTCCCATGATCACAAGCAGATGATATTCTAGTGATATAACATCTCTAGCTAATGTGAGTCCCCTTTAGGGTATGATGAGAACAACAGTAAGGAGATATCAACATTTCCCAAGTAGGTAAAAATAAACTATAGATGTGTCCTTCCATACATTTCCTCTTGGAAATGAGGACCAGCTTCAAAACAACATGATTTTGCAATATTCCGTCATGAGAAGATGTCAATCCTGTATGTGTCAGTATACAGCCACCCAGTGGTTGTGTTCTGGGTTGCGGGCTATGGAGTCCTTCACTACAGTAGCATATAATCAAGAAGAGCAACATAAAGGTACACCAATGATGCTTGGATTGATTTTATTCACATACATGAAAACATACTGTAGCTGTAAATTATGACAATGTTTCTGGTATCAAAAAACCTTCACAAGGTATGTAATAGTGGAAGATGCCAGCATGAACTTGGACTCAGGTTCAATGCTTATGGTGGAAGACCATGTGCATTCCTATGTGGCTGCATGACACATTTAATGCCTTCCATACAGTACATCTGTGGTCTACATTTGTGGCACACACAAGCTCCAAGCCACCTTCTTTGATATCTTCTTATCTGCTCTGTACATAATAGTCTCTTAGATTTCTCCCATGTGTCCCCCATATTCTGTAACTCTCAAGTCCAACACATCAGACAGTTGTCCAATATGAAAACCTACCTCTTCTGAAAAGCCTAAAAACTCTATTAACCCTGCTGTTACTACACCACCATATTAGCTGCCTCTACCCACACTTACTGTCTCCTTCTCCATTCCCTTGTAGATTGCAAGGTCATTTCTAACTCTGTACCTGACAGTCACCTATTTACTGTGGTTCATGTTTATTGTACTTGTTTGTTGTATTGGTATGTATGCAAAAACTTTTATGTACAGTGTCCTGGAATTAATAATAATTTTATGGCGCCAGATTTGCTGTAGTTTACTTGCCGTCTTTCAGTGATATGCTTTCTCTAACTTTTATTAGTCATATGAAGACATAGGAATAAAGTAATGAAACTCTTCAAATCGTAAATATGTAACGCTGATTTTCATATGATTTACATTTTGACAATTCCACCTGATCTAAGGCTGTGTTCACACGGCGGAAAATTTTCCGCCCCTGGAGTTTTCGCCGCGGTCAGCCGCGACGGGATTCCGATGCAGTACATCAGCATTCCGTCGCGGCTAACCGCTCCTGATTAAGCCCGGATGAATGGGCCTAATCAGGAGCGCGGCTCGAGCCGCGGAAACCGCGGGCGGAATCCATGGCTAGATAGGTCATGTTGCTTTTTTTTTCTGCTAGCGGAAAAAAGCCACTAGAGGAAAAAAAAACGCTACTGACTCCCATTGAAATGAATGGGAGGAGTTTTTTCAGGCGGATTTTGAGGCGGTTTCCGCGTCAAAATCCGCTACCAAAAAAAACTCCGTGTGAACACAGCCTAAGAAGACTAAAGCATTCTTTGAAATATTTGAAACAACAAATATTAACAATTGTCCAAGCAAACTATAAACTTTGCTTCAGTAGCTACACTGTCGACAGCTTGCCTCTGTAGGTACAATGTTACCACTGACTGTCATTCATAGTCTAGTGGCTGCAGGCTCATTATACTGAATTAACTCAGAAGTGTAGCTACCACAGGGGGCACAGGCTGAAGTGTCTTCTAGAGACCTATTTGGTACATTATTCTGCATGAAAAGATGAGTACATTAGACTACTCCTGCAATATGACCCTAGGCTTTTAAAGTAAAAAGCACAACAATTTAATTACCGCCATATTTATTTTCTGATGGAGGGTTTTGTTATGTAACCATGTGCTGTTTTGTTTTAAAAAGCGAAAAGGTGCATCCTAAAATGTAGTCTCCTTGCTGAAGTGCCACCTACCGTATATCCAGTATATCCAGTATATCCAGTTACACCATATTAATGCCTATATAAACATTTTACTTGTAATTACAGTCTTTAGGATATAGGATAATTCATTTAAATGTATTTAGACTAAGCATTTTTTCCCATAAATCAGTAATGCAAGTGATGATGTAATTTCTGAACTTTGTAATATATTTTATTATATAAAAATGCACCTTTCTCTGCCTATTAGACTACTCTTATTGTTTGCACTATCTCCTGCACTGATCACTTATAAGAGAGTGAAAAAGAGAGGCATGGATACTGCTGCTGCTTCTATTAAGTGGTCTGTTGTGTCACCCCAGTGTTGAATTTAAATAATAATAATAATAATAATAGTCCTTTAATAGTCCCACAATGGGGAAATTCAGTGTGTTACAGCAGCAAAGATAAGCAGATACAAATACAAATACAACATGTACAGGAATGTTCCAAGGTAAGAGGCATTACATTAATAGCAGACAGACAGGTAGGACGTAGCAGAGGGGGGGGGGGGATATAACAGGCAGAGAGATATTTCAGTTCTCTGTGTGTAATGATCTCCGCTTAGGTCGGTGTTGGTTGTACAACCTAACCGCGGTGGGGAGGAAAGACTTCCGATAGCGCTCCTTCTCACACCTAGGGTGGAGCAGTCGGTCACTGACAGTACTGCTCAGCGCGATCACAGTCTCATGCATGGGATGGGACTTCTTCTGCATGGAGCTCACCACGGACAGTATCCTTCTGTCACCCACCACCTGCACTGGGTCCAGTGGGCTCCCCAGGACAGAGCTGGCCCTTCTAATCAGCTTGTCAAGTTTATTTCTGTCCCTGGTTGATATACTGCTCCCCCAGCAGGCCACTCCAAAGAAGATGGCTGATGCCACTACCGAGTTGAAGAAAGTTCTAAGAAGTGCCCCCCGGATTCCAAAGGCTCTCAGCTTCCTAAGCAGGTAGAGCCTGCTGTGGCCCTTCCTGTACAGGGCCTCCATATGATCTGCCCAGTTCAGCTTATTATTAAGGAGCAAACCCAGGTACTTATAGGTGTTCACAATCTCGATGCCCGTCCCCAGGATGTCCACTGGTTTAGGAGGACTTCTGCCTTTGCGGAAGTCCACCACCATCTCCTTGGTCTTCCCCGCATTAATCTTCAGGTGGTTCCAGTGGCACCAGTCCACAAAATGCTGGTTCAGTTCTCTGTACTCCCTGTCATCATCATCTGTGATGAGACCCACTATTGCAGAGTCGTCAGAATACTTCTGTAGGTAGCAGCTGGATGAGTTGCACCTAAAATCTGCAGTGTACAGTGTGAAGAGGAAAGGTGCGAGAACCGTACCCTGAGGTGCCCCCGTATTACAGATCACGGTACCTGACACACAGTCTCGGGCTCTCACGTATTGAGGTCGATTTGTGAGGTAGTCTAGGATCCAGTTGGAGAGGTGGTGGTCCACTCCAGCAAGGCCCAGCTTGTCCCTCAATAACCTGGGCTGTATGGTGTTAAAAGCACTGGAGAAGTCAAAGAACATTATTCTCACTGTGTTCCCTGGTTTCTCCAGGTGAGACAGAGCCCTGTGCAGAAGATGGATGATGGCATCATCTACCCCAATACCCGGCCGATAAGCAAACTGGAGTGGGTCCATAGCGGGGCTCACTAGAGGGCGGAGATGTGTGAGAACCAATCTCTCCAAGATCTTCATCAGGTGGGATGTCAGTGCTACAGGTCTGTAGTCGTTGAGGTCCATAGGGTGGGGTTTCTTTGGAACTGGTACCACACAAGAAGATTTCCATAATTCAGGGACTATTTCCTGCCTCAGGCTCATATTATACATATATGTAATTATACCACACAGCTGGTCCCCGCAAGTCTTAATTAGCCTTGCACTGATGTCATCTGACCCTGCGGCTTTCCTCGCCTTGATCTTTTTCATCTCCTTCCTCACCTGGGCCCGTGTGAAGGTCAGACTGTGGCCAGATAAAGATGGATTTCTGGATTTACTGGTCTGTTGGGAAGTGGCCGCATGGGGAGAAGTCATTGTGGTGAGGGGAGCTGAAGGACATACTGGGGTGGGAGGAGCTGGTGTGTGATCAAATCTGTTGAAGAATAGGTTTAGTTCATTAAGCCAATTAACATCTGCCTCAATCTGGCAGACAGACTGTTTATGACCCGAAATTGACTTAAGCCCCTCCCAGACCCCCCTTATGTCTTTTCTTTCCATTTGCTTTTCCATTTTTTCCTTATAACTGGCTTTTCCTTGCCTGATTTGATGCCTCAGCTCCTTTTGTACTTCCCTCAACCCCTCCTTATCTCTTGTCCTGAATGCCATCTTTTTCTCCTTAAGTAGTGTTTTTATATCAGAGTTAATCCATGGTTTGTTATTGGAGAAGCACCTCACCACTTTTGTGGGTACTGTGTTGTCCACACAAAAATTAATGTAGTCCGTTATGCAGTGTGTGAGTCCTTCTATGTCTTCCCCATAAGAATCCTGCAGAACTTCCCATGCGGTTGTGTCAAAACAATCCCTCAGAGCCTCATCACTCTCCTCGGACCATATCCTCACTGTGCGGGTGACAGCTGGTTCTCTACGTACAAGTGGCTTGTACACAGGTCGGAGATGTACTAGGTTGTGATCCGATCTTCCCAGGGGCGGTAGGGCTGATGAGTTATATGCCTCCCTCACGTTGGCAAAGAACAAGTCCAGTGTTTTGTTGTCTCTTGTGTGGCAGGTTACATACTGTGTGAAACTGGGCAGTGTGGATGATGGAGAGGCGTGGTTGAAATCACCCGACAGAAGAAAGAGGGCCTGGGGGTGCTGAGACTGTAACTGGCTCAGCGTGGCTTGTAGGACCTCGCAGGCAGCGTCAGCTTTCGCAGAGGGGGGGACATATGCAGCTATCACGATGACATGTGATAGTTCCCTTGGTAGGTAGAAAGGTCTCATGCTCACAGCTAATAGTTCAATGTCCTTACAGCAAGTTTGATCCTTAATCACAATGTGCCTAGGATTACACCATCTATTATTCACAAACATTGCCAGCCCTCCTCCTTTCCTCTTACCGCTCTCCCTTGTCCTGTCTGCCCGAAGGAGTTTAAAACCATCCAAGGAGACCAGAGGGTCAGGAGTAACTTCAGTGAGCCAAGTCTCTGTAAGTAGCATCATGCTGCACGCCCGAAACTCCTGATGCTGCCTAGTGAGCGCTGTTAGTTCATCCATCTTGTTTGCAAGAGATCTCACATTGCCCATGATGATGGAGGGAACAGCTGGTCGATAACGCCTCTTTTTAATCCTCTGAAGAGTACCAGCTCTGCATCCCCTCACCCGCTTTTTCTTTCTCCAAATCTCACGGGGGATGTGTGACCAGATGGTATGCCGTCCTGCTGTGCCTCTGAGCTGCAGAATTTCCTCTCTTGTATAGACAAAGGAATTGTCTGCATACACAAAAGATCCCATTTTCAAGCAGAACAAAAAGACAGATAAAAACAAAAAAAAAAGTATCACAAGGGTCCAAGTCTTTGCGTGTGTTTCATAGTGCAAAGTCCTTAAGTAGAGAGGTACAAAACGAGTCATAGAAAGAAAAATAAGATAGAGAGTCTCAGAGCTGCTGTAGCTGGCAGCCACTCCAGCGGCGCCATCTTGGAAAAAGCACAACAATTTAATTACCGCCATATTTATTTTCTGATGGAGGGTTTTGTTATGTAACCATGTGCTGTTTTGTTTTAAAAAGCGAAAAGGTGCATCCTAAAATGTAGTCTCCTTGCTGAAGTGCCACCTACCGTATATCCAGTATATCCAGTATATCCAGTTACACCAACGTTTAAAGCTACGCTGCTCAGTATACAGTGGGGAAAAAAAGTATTTAGTCAGCCACCAATTGGGCAAGTTCTCCCACTTAAAAAGATGAGAGAGGCCTGTAATTGACATCATAGGTAGACCTCAACTATGAGAGACCAAATGAGAAAACAAATTCAGAAAATCACATTGTCTGATTTTTAAAGAATTTATTTGCAAATTATGGTGATAAGTATTTGATCAATAACAAAAGTTCATCTCATTACTTTGTTATATATCCTTTGTTGGCAATGACAGAGGTCAAACGTTTTCTGTAAGTCTTCACAAGGTTGGCACACACTGTTTCTGGTATGTTGGCCCATTCCTCCATGCAGATCTCCTCTAGAGCAGTGATGTTTTGGGGCTGTCACTGGGCAACATGGACTTTCATCTCCCTCCAAAGGTTTTCTATGGGGCTGAGATCTGGAGACTAGGCCACTCCAGGACCTTGAAATGCTTCTTATGAAACCACTCCTTCGTTGCCTGGCGGTGTGCTTGGGATGATTGTCATGCTGAAAGATCCAGCCACGTTTCATCTTCAATGCCCTTGCTGATGGAAGGAGGTTTGCACTCAAAATCTCACGATACATGGCCCCATTTATTCTTTCATGCACACGGATCAGACGTCCTGGTCCCTTTGCAGAGAAACAGCCCCGAAGCATGATGTTGCCACCCCCATGATTCACAGTAGGTATGGTGTTCTTTGGATGCAACTCAGCATTCACTCTCCTCCAAACACGGTGAGTTGTGTTTATACCAAACCGTTCTACTTTGGTTTCATCTGACCATATGACATTCTCCCAATACCCTTCTGGAACATCCAAATGCTCTCTAGCAAACTTCAGACGGGCCCGGATATGTACTGGCTTAAGCAGGGGGACACGTCTAGCTCTGCAGGAGTCCCTGGCGCCGTAGTGTGTTACTGACGGTAGCCTTTGCTACGTTAGTCCCAGCTTTCTGCAGGTCATTCACTAGGTCCCCCTTTGTGGTTCTTGGATTTTTGCTCACCGTTCTTGTGATCATTTTGACCCCACGGGGATCTTGCATGGAGCCCCTGATTGAGGGAGATTATCAGTGGTCTTGTATGTCTTCCATTTTCTAATTATTGCTCCCACAGTTGATTTCTTCACACCAAGCTGCTTGCCTATTGCAGATTCAGTCTTCCCAGCCTGGTGCAGGTCTACAATTTTGTTTCTGGTGTCCTTCCACAGCTCTTTGGTCTTCACCATAGTGGAGTTTGGAGTGTGACTGTTTGAGGTTGTGGACAGGTGTCTTTTATACTGATAACAATGTCAAACAGGTGCCATTACTACAGGTAATGAGTGGAGCACAGAGGAGCCTCTTAAAGAAGAAGTTACAGGTCTGTTAGAGCCAGAAATCTGGCTTGTTTGTAGGTGACCAAATACTTATTTTCCACCATAATTCGCAAATAAATTCTTAAAAAATCAGACAATGTGATTTTCTAGATATGTTTTCTCATTTTGTCTCTCATAGTTAAGGTCTACCTATGATGTCAATTACAGGCCTCTCTCATCTTTTTACAGCACGTGTGAAGGACATTTAAAATATTTACACCATACAGATCACTTTTTACCATTTTTTCACATGGTTGGAAGTTTTTGTTTGTCAGTGAGATAAAATGTATAAGCACAAGCAGTGTTTTCACAAGTCAATAGTGCCCACTCTTGGCTCCCACAAGGTAATTGTAATTGTGCCTCCAGCAAGGTAATAGTGCCACAAGTCAACTGTGCTTCCCTTGTCTATCCAAAACAAAAAAAATGGCCCTCCACCTATTCAATAGTCCCTCAAACACAGGTAATATTGCCCCCTCAGCTAATAGTTCCCCCACAGGTGATAATCCCCCTCCCCACATAGGTAATTGTGCCCCTACTGTAATAGCCCCCTCCCCAACATAGGTAATAGTGCCCCTACAGGTAATACTTCTTCATCTTCTCCACACAGGTAATATTCCCCTCCAACCCCCCAACATACTGTCTGGGCCACACTACGGCTGCCTGCTCTAGTGAATTGCAGACTGACCTTCTATCCCTAAATAGTGCTTGGCCGTGTGTGTCCTTTCTAGTGTCCTCCTGGCTCTACTATCTTGTGCTCTATGGTACCCCTGATTCTGAGAGCTGGTTACAGAGCCAGGCGGAGAACAGATGACACACACACACACACACACACTGCCATGTGCCATATGATCACTGTGTAGTGAGAAAAAGTCAGTATACAATTCAGTAAAGCAGGCAGTGTTACTGTGGTGAGGGGGAACCTGCGACACTGCAACCCCTACAACTACTCCACCAAACTTGCCAGGTGTACACTTTGAAGGAGTTGTGAGTATGTGAACCAGAGGGCGCTATAGAGTGACCCAGGCCCAGGCCAGAAAAGGCTCTCAGCCATGCCTTTGGGTGGGGGCGCGTAACTCCAGAAGGCTGGAGTATCCTGCAGGGAGCAGGAGATGGTGGACCAGTCAAGGACAGAGAGAGACGGTCTGTCCCAGAAGGGCTGGGGTCCACAGGGGACTGTTGCTGGAGCTGAGCAGTAGTCAGGCTAGTTAGGGGCTCAAGGAGTCAGTTAGTGCCCTAACTGTGGCCTAGATTTTTGTTGTTTTGTTATGTTGCACGTAAGCTGAATAAAGCCCGTTTATTTTTTACACTTGGACCCATCTGAACGCTATCTATCCGGCGCCCAGTACCACGAACCACCGCTGTCCGGACCAGGAGTCTGCCACCATTTTGAGACTAATTCCCCCAAGTTGTAGCAGAGTTTACAAAAAGTTAAAATATCACAAGCTGGCATACTAGTTTTACTGAATGTTTCTCTTTTATTTTGAAGCTCACACATCCCCACATCATCAGTGATCCACCTCTGTGCTTTACAGTAGGAAAGGTGTTCCTTTCATCATAGGACTTGTTGACACCTCTCCAAATGTAACGTTTATGGTTGTGGCCAAAAAGTTAAATTTTTGTCTCTTCACTCCAAATTACCTTGTTCCAGAAGTTTTGAGGCTTGTCTCTGTGCTGTTTGGCGTATTGAAGGCAAGATTCTTTGTGGCATTTGCGTAGTAATGGCTTTCTTCTGGCAACTTGCCCATGCAGCCCATTTTTCTTCAAACCGATAGTTTTCAGAGAGTCCTGTATTTCAGCTGATGTTATGTGTGGGTTTTTCTTTGCATCCCGAACAATTTTCCGGGCAGTTGTGGCTGAAATTTTGGTTGGTCTACCTGATCGTGGTTTGGTTTTTACAGAGCCCCTGAGTTTCCATTTGTTAATCACAGTTTGAACACTGCTGACTGGCAGTATCAATTCCTTGGATATCTTTTTGTATCCCTTTCCTGTTTTATAAAGTTCAACTACCTTTTCCCATAGATCCGTGGACAATTCTTTTGCTTTCCTCATGACTCACAATCCAGAAACGTCAGTAGCTGGAGGAAAGATGCAACAGTCTGTCTGGATCCCAGAAACTCACTCAGCTTTTATGCACACACACTGATTACAAGCAAACAGGTCACAGGTGAGGATGTTACCATTAGTAGCCATTCAAACCCCTTTGTGTCAACTTCTGGGCATGTTATCAGGCCAAAATCAGCAGGGTATGTGAACTTTTGAGCAGGGTCATTTTGATGTTTTTGGTTGTCATTATGATTTAAAAAGAGAAAACACAGAAGTTTGACAATAAATGGCTTCAACCAACCACTAACCATGAGTGGAGAAAAAGTTTTTGTGTTATCATTCATATTCTCTGAAAAAAGGCCAAAAAAAAATCTGCCGGGGTATGTAAACTTTTTAGCACAACTGTATGTCTCCATCTAGCTTGTATTTCGGAATAGTACATACACATTGTACAGTGCCATTTGTACAATCTGCATAGCCAGCTTTGTATACCAAACTTTACCTTTACGGAGAGAACTGGATGGCTTCAGCACTTGATCAATAATAATAATAATAACTTTATTTATATAGCGCCAACATATTTCGCAGCACTTTACAAATCAGAGGACACATGAATGGACAATATGAGACATTACAATGTAAGAAAGAAATTAACATATCAAACAGTAGGATTGAGGGCCCTGCTTGCAAGAGCTTACATTCTATGAGATTAGAAGCTCCTCACCACCAAAAATCCTGCATCCAGACCATCAGAGCACAAGCAAGCTTAGTATATCCCTCTTCCCCTTTAGAAACCCTATCTTCCCCTTCCTACTCCCTCTGTTCTCTTTCCTATTACTGCCTCTCTCTCCAGCTTTCATATTTAACCCCCTCTTCTTATGTTGCCTTAAGAATAGGGATAGTTAGTTGTTAGATGGGTCAAAGAATCGTGTGTGTGTGTGTGTGTGTGTGTGTGTGTGTGTGTGTATGTACAATATCCATGTTGTTGTGAGTGGGTTTAATGTACCATTTGAAGTAACTTTTTTTTTTTTTGTATTCTTGATATTGTAGTGTGAAGTTGTATTTACTGTGTTCTGCTTTATACACAGAAGTATGCATAGTCTGGACATTGTATTGTGAATTTGTCTTATACTTAACATTTAGTGTATTAGTGTTAGTTAATAAAGATATTTTATTATCCTACACTGAGTATACATTGTCATATTGTGGAAAGTAATAGAGATAATCGTTAATACGAGGGAAAAGGAGATATAAAAGGAATAATTAATATTAGTTATTGATATTGTGATTAGATATTAACAACCAATATTGATCACCCTTTTTTCGTTGGATCAACCCCTCCTGTTTATATTATAGGCCAGGATGCATTCTGGTTTGGTGTTGGGGGTATTGATACCTTGTACAGGGGCAGGGGTCATGCTGTTACCATGAATTGTGGTTAGTACAACGACATCCCTCTTGTCCTTATACTTAACTAGAGGAAGGACCCGGCTTCACACGGGTATATTTCATTTTTTGTTTGTGTAGTGGCCCCATAAGAATTGGCCAGTTTTGCACTTGATATACAGTATGGCAGTTCAGTATAGGTACAGTCTATTTATGGCTGTGTTGCTATGAAAACCTGGTAAATGAAATGTGAACTTATATTGGCTGATGCACGTCATATGACTGAATATTTAAGGACCTGCGAACCGCTATTGACTCATAAGGTCATAAATAGCTTGGTTGCTATGGAAACCTGGTGTAAAGCTGTGTGTATGTCAAGACTGAACCTGCGATTTTCCATTGGTCCATAAGTGTCATGTGATCATGTGCATCTCAGTTTGGATATCAGTGAAAAACCTGCGATCGGTTGTTATGGAAAACCTGGAGTAAAGCTGTGTGTATGTGACCTTGTGTAACAGTGTCATCCACAGCGCCCTGCCCCTTTAAAGCTGACCTACAGCAGTGAAGAAAAATGGCTGGGTTGTTATTGAAACCTGGAGTGCAGCTGTGTGCATGTGGCTGACAATGCTTTGTCAGATTGGAGACGGGCTTGGGTCTGCTGGGGAGTTTCAGCAACTCGCTGTTGTCTGTAACATACCTTATCAGATTGGAGACAGGCTTGGGTCTGTTGAGAGTTTTCATTAGCTCGAGCAGCAGCCATGCGTTTTGCTGCAGGGGACATGAGTAGTTTTAAAAAACGTTTCAATTTATAAGAATGCTGAAATCCAGTATGGCAGTCCAGTCAGTGGCGTAAATACCGGTTTAGCAGTGGTAGCAGCTGCCACAGGGCCCGGGACATTAGGGGACCCGGCGGGCCTCTGATGTTTTTTTTTTTTTTTTTTTTTTAACACCAGCAGGTAACGGGCTCTATTTACTTACCAATCCCCACTCCTGCTCACGGCCGCCTGCACTTCACCTTCTGCAGCGGCGGCTGTGAGCAGGAGTGGGGATTGGTAAGTAAGGCCTGTGGGCCGTGAACCCCACAAACACTGCTATCATTATACTCTGGGGTCTTTTCAGCAGGCTTCAGGCCTCCTTGGTGGCGTCCCAGATGTCGGTGGGCCAGTCCGACGTCATTATGCATTGCGATACATGCCTGGCTCACGTGACATCTGGTCCAACATTGAAGAAGTAGCGGGAAGTGCGCATAATACTATATGAAGGAGCCACTATAATACTGTGTGCAGGGGCCACTATGGGGCAGAATACTGTGTGCAAGGGCCACTATGGGGCCTAATAGTGTATGCAGGGGCCACTATGGGGCATAATAGTGTGTGCAGGAATGCAGTTTGTGCAGGGGGGGTTGCCGGGGGGGGTCCCATGTCAAATGTTCGCCTTGAGGCCCAGCCATTCCTAGTTATGCCACTGAGTCCAGTATAGGTACAGTCTATTTATGGCTGTGTTGTTATGGAAACCTGGTAAATTAAATGTAAACTTATATTGGCTGATACACGTGATATGACTGAATATTTAAGGTCCTGTGAACTGCTATTCACTAATACAGGTCATACATAGCTTGGTTGCTATGGAAACCTGTGTGCCTGAACAGACTAAGCGCCTGCGAGCTGTTATTGGCTGATAAGGGACATGTGACCGTGTGTATGGCAGTTGGAATATGAGTGAAAGACTTGCAGGCTTGTATAGACTAATGCTGGTCATTTTTTGGGAATACTGTATCTCAGGAACGGTACGTCCAAGAGAGCTGAGACCCAGTCTATAATATTCCCAGACACCTGATGTACATGTGTGCCAAATTTGGTGAGGATCTGTCCAGTCGTTTGGTCGCGCATAAAGAACAGACAGACAGACAGACAGACAGGAACTAATTTTTATATATATAAGAGACTAAAAACATTTTCTCATAGCAGAGTGTCCTGTTATCACCACTTCTGAAGGGCTGAACATCCTGTAATCTAGGCAGGCCTCTCTGATTTTTGCACACTTTCCCACAAGCTACAGTTCTCCTGGAGTTGAGGCACCTAAAGGGTGGGATGCTGCTGTAGAACTTATCCACATAAAGGTGATATCTCTGATGCAATGAGCAGAGTAAATCCCACACTATTTTCCAGTAACTCCTAGGATCGGGGGCCTTTCTGAGGGTTCAATTCTGGGGTCCCTTCCCTCATAAATCCTAAACTTGTGGGTGTATCCTGAGCTATTCTTGCACATTTTAATACCATAACTTGTCATCTTTCTGGTTCAGATATTGGCAGAATTTAAGCCTCCCTTTGAAATAGATCTGAGACTCGTCTATTGCAACTGGAAAGAGCAGTGCCCCAGGAGATGAAGGCCCACCCCCAGTGCTCAAACTTCCTAATTTGCATATCGCTTCAAAGTTAATATTCTCCAAATAAGCAAAAGTTTCATACATAACAAAAGTATGTATTTTATCACTGTAATATGTTCTGTAACACGATGGTAAATATTCTGTGGGGGATGTAGAATCTCTTAAAATTTGACTTTGACATACTGTAGTATTCACAACCAGCAAAACCTCTGACATAACTGCAGTGTGAAGTTGCTCTTCTAGGGGGCAGTATACTATACATAGTGTAGTATATTAAGTAATTTAATAGTTGTAACAGAAAATCTGGTCTACTATTAGTACTACTGGTATATCTAGGTGATCTTTTGAAGCAGTGTTATTGTAGTTCTGCTTATTGCTACTATTTTCTATACCTTTATATACAGTACTGGCCAAAAGTATTGGCACCCCTGCAATTCTGTCAGATAATACTCAATTTCTTCCAGAAAATGATTGCAATCACAAATGCTTTGGTAATAATATCTTCATTTATTTTGCTTGCAATGAAAAAACACAAAAGAGAATGAAAAAAAAAGTCAAATCATTGATCATTTTACACAAAACTCCAAAAATGGGCCGGACAAAAGTATTGGCACCCTCAGCCTAATACTTGGTAGCACAACCTTTAGACAAAATAACTGCGAACAACCGCTTCCGGTAACCATCAATGAGTTTCTTACAATGCTCTGCTGGAATTTTAGACCATTCTTCTTTGGCAAATTTCTCCAGGTCCCTGAGATTTGAAGGGTGCCTTCTCCAAACTGCCATTTTGAGATCTCTCCACAGGTGTTCTATAGGATTCAGGTCTGGACTCATTGCTGGACACATTAGAAGTCCCCAGTGCTTTCTCTCAATCCATTTTCTAGTGCTTTTTGAAGTGTGTTTTGGGTCATTGTCCTGCTGGAAGACCCATGACCTCTGAGGGAGACCCAGCTTTCTCACACTGGGCCCTACATTATGCTGCAAAATTTGTTGGCAGTCTTCAGACTTCATAATGCCATGCACACGGTCAAGCAGTCCAGTGCCAGAGGCAGCAAAGCAACCCCAAAACATCAGGGAACCTCCGCCATGTTTGACTGTAGGGACCGTGTTCTTTTCTTTGAAGGCCTCTTTTTTTTTTCCTGTAAACTCTATGTTGATGCCTTTTCCCAAAAAGCTCTACTTTTGTCTCATCTGACCAGAGAACATTCTTCCAAAAAGTTTTTGGCTTTCTCAGGTAAGTTTTGGCAAACTCCAGCCTGGTTTTTTTATGTCTCTGGGTCAGAAGTGGGGTCTTCCTGGGTATCCTACCATAGAGTTCCTTTTCATTCAGATGCCGACGGATAGTACGGGTTGACACTGTTGTACCCTCGGACTGCAGGGCAGCTAGAACTTGTTTGGATGTTAGTCGAGGTTCTTTAGCCACCATCCGCACAATCTTTCGTTGAAATCTCTCATCAATTTTTCTATTCCGTCCACATCTAGGGAGGTTAGCCACAGTGCCATGGGCTTTAAACTTCTTGATGACACTGCGCACGGTAGACACAGGAACATTCAGGTCTTTGAAGATGGACTTGTAGCCTTGAGATTGCTCATGCTTCCTCACAATTTTGCTTCTCAAGTCCTCAGACAGTTCTTTGGTCTTCTTTCTTTTCTCCATGCTCAATGTGGTACACACAAGGACACAGGACAGAGGTTGAGTCAACTTTAATCCATTTCAACTGGCTGCAAGTGTGATTTAGTTATTGCCACCACCTGTTATGTGCCACAGGTAAGTAACAGGTGCTGTTAATTACACAAATTAGAGAAGCATCACATGATTTTTCAAAGGGTGCCAATACTTTTGTCCACCCCCTTTTTTATGTTTGGTGTAGAATTATATCCAATTTGGCTTTTTGACAACTCTTTTTGTGGTTTTCCATTGAAGACAAATTAAATGAAGATATTATTACCAAAGCATTTGTGATTGCAATCATTTTCTGGAAGAAATTGAGTATTATCTGACAGAATTGCAGGGGTGCCAATACTTTTGGCCAGCACTGTAGTTTATACAGATTATGTCTCAGCATTGAAAGTCCATTTAGTATATTCTGTAATATGATTCATACATAATATAAAACAGTCCATATCAAATGATGAAGAAGCAGCAAAACAATATTAAATCTGTTCTTACATTAAAGGGTATTACTATATTTCTATTTGCTGGCAGATTTACTGTAGTTAAATTAACCTTATGAAATTCCATGTAAAGATTAAAGCTTGGCAACTGCAGATTATTTTTCCCAACTGAACTGAACCGTGCTGCTTGTTATTAGCTTCAGTGTTACTGAATAAGATGCTGTGTTTCATGTTTATTGTATACATCCGTATGCTGTTGCTATGATATTTCTCTATTTCTCCCACCCCCCCCATACATGCTCTTTTTCCATACAATGTAGAGTAGTGAAATGTATGACATGTTCAAAAATGTATTTATTATTGATCAGTGCTTTCAGTAGCCAATATAGTAAATGACATAATCACTTACCAGCTTAGTAATGAGATGAGCAAATCATTTACATACAATCAATGATTATACTATTACTATGCTATGGATATTATTTTCATTACATGCTTCATTATTCTAAATCATTCTTGTCTTGGTGCCCATTAATATAAATAATAACAGGTAATAGAACTGGTACCCATTGCCAACCTCCTGTTGCCTATCAATATACGCTCTATAAAAGTCATCTGTTATATTAATTGCTACATTAATCAGATGTAAAGCCAGACACTCTTTCACCCAGGGCAAGAATTCAGTCCTGAGCACTCTTGTAGGAGTATCTCTGAGCTCTCCCTGTTTCTCATTGTCCCCCCACCCCTTCATACATGCCTTACTAGCCTCACTTAGCTATGCCCCTGCAATAATTCTTACATAGTACAAATAAGATAACTAAGACACACTGAAGACCACTGCCTTATATATGTATTACAATATTTCCTTATACAATCTTGTTGTTTGTTTAGTCCCTGACACTTAACATAAAATGTTATTAATACAGAAGGGAATTTACAAATCATATCTCCAAAGAAAAGACATAATGCATGAAGTCAGAAGTGACCATGAATGATTTAACTCTTGCAAACACTAATTGAAAGTACAGTAAAACAACAAAGTGATTCAGTTTAATGACCCACATACTGGATCAGGAAAACATTTATTGACATTCATATGAATTGTGTGAATGATCTCAGATTAGACTAGAAAAAGTAAAATTATTGATAGAAAAGCACTTCGTCAACAGTAAAGTAAATGGCTGTCCAGGGAGATCAAAGTTTCCTAAGACATTGTCTGATTTTTTTTTTTTTCACTATTTGATAGAAAATGAAATTTTACTTCCATAACAATAAGAGTCTTTTCTTAACCACAGTGTTCATAAATAATCATAACAGGGCTGAGAACAAGTCTGTTTTAAAATATTACTGATTTACATATACAGTATGCAGATTAGTTTTATGATGGAACCTGCTATTTATCACACTGAAACCATAGCAACATATATGTTTTGTAAATATTTCATGTTTAGTGTAAACATTTGTTGATACAAATATTGTGTACTGTGCCTTTAAATCAGGAAATGTATGAAAGCTACAATTATTACCAGACACTTGAATTAAATCTTTTGCCACGGTTTGATGCATAGATCACATAGAGTACTGTATCGGCTGCTAGTGTCTATTTTTACCCTCACTATTCTATTGCACAGTTCCCACTGCAGTTCCCTTTAGTGCATGCCTTCCCTTCCATGTGCCTGTGCCTTATAGCACTTTGTGCCTGCATTCTCTCAGTGCGTTTCCTTGGATGTTATAGTATGAAGGCTTCCTAGCAGCAGCCTACCAGATCACAACACACAGTCTGTCACATTAGGTTTGTACTGAAGATTTTGCTTCTTTGTTTTCCTGCATCCCTCTTCCCTACCCATTCCTATGCCTAAATTCAGCCTCTGTAGCATGCCCCTTCTTTGCAGATCATTGCTGTATCTTTCAGTTTGCCATTCACTCTTCTTTCTGTTGCTGCTGTCTACATCCTTTCTTTTTTAGTCCCTGCCTGCCCTCTTGCTTTCTCTCCTTTATCACACTGCCTTGTCTCTCTCCCTCCTTCTCCATTTCAGTACAGTATCATTCTTTTCATAAACAAGTACAGAGCCCTCTCTGTGCATTTCTATGCCTCTCTTTCCTCTTCCCCTTTAATCAATAGCCACACCAGGAGAGTTGCTCACATGAATGAGTCCTTGTGAATCTCACCCCCAGACATCTTTCAGTGGATGTGCAGACGACCAGAGCTGGAAATCTTTCTCAACTACCCTTACTTATCCTGGTTTCCTTAGAGTCTGAGGTTCTGTCATGTTGACCCGTGGAATATGCCAGTCTCTTGGTCTCTATGTCCACCCTTTCATCCTCTTCTTCCTGCTTCACGGAGCTCAGGCTGAAGGTAAGAAGATGCTCAGCATCAGTATCAATGTCTTTCCTTCTGCAAGCACTTTCCCTTTAAATTGTTAATGCATTGAGTGCTTTAAATGTTATAGAAAGGCATAAAGAGAAGCAAAGTAGCAGCAGGGGATGAGCTATATCTTTCAAGGCGTAATCAATTAGAATTGTCTTGGTGCTGCAAGATCTATGGGAATTTTAAGAAACTAGTATGTAGGACAAAAAAAAAGCACATGCTCTGGTGAGAAAGTAGCATTGTGCTGTGAGCTGCTACTCCTCACTGTCAGAGCTGGAATTATTATGAACGTTTGAGTACTTAGCCTATGTATCTGATAGTTTATAAACAGCTTGTATATGTCTTATCAGGTCTTTGCTACAGTATACAATGCTTTGGAGGGTTATGCTATATGCGTCCCATTGAGCTTTTAGAGATGAGGATGTTCAATCTGATTGAACTTTCTCACTCTGGGACTTTGTGTTCATTAGAATAACAGGGCAGTGTAAGTGTCCACATCTGATCCTACTGCACCTGGTGCTCTTTTGAAGCCAAATATTGTGTGAGTGAAAGTTAATCTTTGTGCAGGATTCAAGTCTGTATCTTTTTAGGCAGGATGGTGAGAATTTTTGCTTTTGATCTTTTGCTTCTCATTTTGACTATTATTAAATGTGAATATGAAGTCTTTTAGATTTCAATCTTTTTGATTCCCTAAGCTGAGTTTCTTCTGCTGCTTGACAATGGTTAGATTCTTACATCTTTGCCACTTAGATCAGGGAAGATTCTCTTATGTATTTGATGTATTTTTGCTATGTGGCTTCAATGTACTTCTGTCCTATGAAATGTTTATTAAAAGATATGGCCACCTTCTTATTTATAACGTGAAATCATCCAAGGTCTGAGTCTAAATAGACTGTATCATCTGGAATGTGTACTGCACGGTACGTTTCAGATAAGATAACATTACAGTTTGGTTTCTTTGTTTTTATGAAGAGTTACAAAAACCCAGAAACAATATTGAAATGGTTTTGACTACTATGCATGTAAAGCTTATTGTAAATAAATTCATAATTATGACCCCACGTGAGTGATAATTCACTTCAACCATAGGTACAGATACTGTTCATATCTTTAGACATATAGTTAATTGTTATCATAACCATGTGTTAGTCAGTAATGTAACATCTTTGTTAATGCAACATACATCTTTGTTAGAGTTTGTACATGTCAATTATTACCAATATTGATACATAGCTGGTTAAATAGCATCATTAGGTTTTGGTATGACAAATATTTGCTTGGTGTTAATGAAATGTAATGCTTATTATAGTAATTGGCAGATGAATATACACAAGTATATAGTAGACTATTGCTTTTGTGTAGAAGTGTATTAAATTGAGTAGCTTTGTTTTATTAGGAAATATATTTTTATGGTATACTCCTCTTAATCGATAGATTGATTTTTCTGCAGACTATCTACGCCAGTTATTAATCCTGCTTATTGGTAAAGTCTTTTCAGTGTACATCAAGCTGGTTCTGCTTTTTCTTTTTTTTTCCCATGAATCCAATTACTTGACTTAAACTACTATATGTGTTATTTGTGGCACATCTGATGATTGAAGGCAGCATCAAGGATGTGTGTCTAATAGTATCTGGGATACTGAATGTAGAGTTAAGACATAAGATCTAATAAGTGATATGACTGTATTCACCTCATAGGATTGACTGCTTCTCCAAAATGGCAATGTCATGGTTGGATCTTCTGAATAAACCTTCAGAAACCCGAAGAAACTTGGAGAAAGGCAAATATTTCTGACACTGCGTCTCAGTCTCTTAGATGTTTTATCTGTGAGCTGGAAAGAATAGCTAGACCACACATCAATGTATATTATTATCAGCAAACACTTTCTGATACAATGACTTTCACAGGTAATTAAACGCCAAATGAAATTTTGGATCATAGTAGTTGTGGTGCTGGTTTTTTAGCATTTAGCTTGGGGGAGGGGTGGTGATGCTTCCATGTTTGTCTTTTCAATATAAGTTATCATTGAGCGTGCCAATGCAACACAGTAGTCTATGGAGTGTTCCTTTGGCTGTGAAAGGTTCTCTGGATGTTGCCATTTTAGATATACCATCTGTCTGACACTACTGCTGGTTCAGTGCCCAGTGGATTAGTGTAGGTTAGGCACAGGTCTCACATAAAATCAAAGTTGTAAGAAGAATGAAATGAAACAGTTACAGCAATGGATTGAAACAAATACATAGATTGCTAAATTATTTAATAGAAAGGTAAGACAATTTCTGTATTAATACTCATAGTGGAAAACAAAACCAAAAAATAAGTTGGAAGAGTTGTTAAGACAACCATATAGGGTTGAATTAGTAGGCAGTATTTAAATCTGCTGAACAACCCTTTAAACTCTGGTTTGGGGTTGTACAGTATATTGGATTAAAGCTCTGCATCATGTCAGTCTCATCATGTCACATACATTTTGAACCATATACACAATGCCTTGTTTGTGAACTATAGAAATGTGCATTTACATTCTGTACATAAGATAAAGATAAAACATTTGATGGGTATCTCTGATGTTGCAGTTTTGACCATCTCATAGAAGAATTTCGAATCTGGCAGCAGGAAATGCACCTGGCAGATAAGGTGGTACTGCATCCAGGTCTCTCCTGCACAGTTCCTATGCAGAGGAGGAGCTAGACATTAAAGATTACAATGTGAATCTACTGAAGACCAATTTCATAAAAGCTTCAAATAATTTGTTTCCTTTAAAGGGATTTTTTTCATTACAAACACTTAGCCCCTATCTACAGGATCGCTGGGAGTCCAACTGCTGGGATCCCCTGTGTTAACAAGAACGAGACCTCCAAGTGCCCCTGAGTGCCCCATATAAATGCACTGGCAGTGTACATGTGTGATCACCACTCCTGTGGATAGAGGATAAATGTAACTAAATGGGAAAAACACTTTAAATATATGATATATAAAATAAGTTTCTTCAATACAGATGTGTCAGACTATGAAGCCAGACCCACACTAATTTCCAATAATCATGCATATGTGTATTTCAAGGAGTCATAGTATTATATGTAATTATTTGCACCTAATTTTTTGGTACCGTATTGGAATTTCTGTTTTTGTCCTAAACCATTGTTCGGTTTTACAGTATTTCAAATATATCACATTTTGCCCATCTGTAACTCTCCATGCTCTTTCCTTGGCAAATCACTACCTAGGTGGGAATAACTGTTCCTCATCCCAAACTTATGGCAAGAACATATGGAACAGCTGAACAATGCAGCCCTATCCCATAAGCCCTTAGAGGAGAATGGGAGCTGCGGAAACAACATAGTACAGCTGGGCTATGCTGTTTCCATAACATTAAAGGGGTTATCCATCTTTCAAAAATTAACTGCAAATACATCCTCAACAGTGCTAAATACTCACTGTTCCCTTGTGCAGCCTTTGCTTGGCTTTCTTTTACTTGCTGCTCCTTGTATCACTGTTATTTACATGCAGTGAATCTGTGGACAAACTATATTTCCCATGATTCATCTTCCTGCTCATTTCATTTTCCAACTCTCCTCTGTGTGCAAATTCCCTCTCTGTTACAGGGTCTGTTTTGTGCCACAGTGTCTATTGGTTGTTCTGATAACTCCCACCCTAATAACCCTTTAAGAGACAACAGACCTCTACACACCACTTCCCACAATTCTGACCATTCTTATTCCCTTATTGAAACTTAAAGGGAAACTATCACTGTGAACATGCTGTCTGAGCTGTGTGTAGCATGTACTAAAGAAGGAAGACCTGAAAAGTTTCTAGTTTTATAACTGTTAATTTAAAGAAACACTCCAGGCAAGGGTAGAACTGTGTTATACCTTCTGAAGGGCCTGAGGGGGACTAAGCATGACCCAGGATTGTCTGTTTGCTGTTCTTTGAATCCCTGTGATGTTCCTCCCCCTTCAGGCCCTGAGCTAGATATAACGCAGTGAATCAGCTTTGCCTGGAGTGTTCCTTTAAATACTCACTATTATTCAATCATTGAAAGGCTTTCCTGTACATGTTTACATATAGAGATAGCTCTCTGACCGCCCATTGGACTACTGGGCACTGAATAAGCATAGATTTCAAGAAATAGATTACATGCTATTCTGCATATTTTCCAAAAACTACACATCAGTTTACTCTGCAGATCAGACTTCATTTTCATCAGCACAGGTTCCCTTTAAAAATTCCTGACTTTCTCTAATGCTAACCATTGAGTGCTAAAGTATAGTCATTTTTCTGAATTAATAGTTTGCACATTTAGCTTTTTAAATCTATGCAAACAAGCAATTTGCACATAAGAGCTACTGTAATTTACGTACAGATGTAGCAACGTTTAACTTGACTTTGTCATATCCCATCACAGAAGACAAATAAGCCATTGAAACCCATTGAAAGAGTTGAGGTAACACAGTGTGTGCCACATTGTTAACGTGTTAAATGGGTTTTCCCATAAACATTCCCATAACCATTTTTAAATTTGCAAACAATTAAAAGTTAAACATTTTTGTAACTATATGTTTAACTTTTGTCTGCTCATCTTAGCAGTGACAATATTTTATCTTGCCAATGGATATGACCACGAGTGCAGCAACGTTCTGGGACTGTCAAGTTAAACTTTGCTACATTGGTACATGTTCAGGCATACATTCTTACATAATGCACAACTTTCTCTCTGTTTCCTAAGTAGAATTTTTAATCTCATACAACAGCTGCTTCATAATGAGACATGTTTAACATTTGGAAAAAATTAATACTTAAAAGAAGACATGGTAAGACATATGGAACATAGTAAGACATATGACAGTTCTACCATATGTGTTTAACTAGAAGAGGTGTGGGGAAAACCTGCAATGATTTATCTGCGTCTCATGACACTGGAGATGTGCCATTAGTTAAACACCTCGCTCATGCACATGGAGAGTATCTTGTCATTTTATTGTGTCCCATATAATTATGATTCTTTCTATGTTATCTTTCTCCTTGATAAAAGCTTTCTTGACCAATTATGTTGAGAAAATGTTCTATACATATACCACAGAGAAAGGCTGTGAAAAGTTCACTCCTTTCAATTAGGTTAATGATTTATTAACTATGCCATACTGCTGAGAATTCTAGTGAAAATTTTCTTATATATTTAATATGTTATTACATCCAGGAGTGGACAATGCATTATTGAATTTGGTAGTCGTTTCAACCACTCCAAAATACTTGACTAATAAGACTAAAGATAAGGCAACCGCAGCAAATTTCCTGGCCCCTGTCCGTTCCCGTGGCGCCGCAGGGCTTGTTCTAGCAGAAGTCCTCAACGCACGTGACCACTGAGGCCAATCAACAGCCTCAGAAAAGGACCCAGGACGTCACAGGTGACATATGTGAGTGACGTCCGGGGTCCTTTGTAGCTCAGCTACATGCATTTTTGATAGCTGACTTTAAATACAAAGGCAGCCTCTCTACTACACCAGTTAAAGGCCCTTACACAGCAGTATTATTGCTTTGTGGGTATTTTTGGCAGATTTCCTTTAAGGAACTATCCTTTTTTGAATGCAGAGTTTAAATAAAACAAAGCCTCCCTACACTGGCATTGCTGCAATGGCAAACAAGGGAGGAGAAAACTGGTCCAGGACAAGCTTCACATGCAAACACTAGAAACTGAGCTGAGGCGTTATTATCAGACAACCTCACAGGTGCCATGGACCGGCCAAAATGGCAAAGGGTTAGCCCTAATTTGTTATATCAACATGGTACAAAAAGAAGTGCTAAACTAAAAAACTGAAAAAGTTATCTCTTATATAAAGTTGTGAAAAAAAGTATTTAGTCCGCCACCAATTGTGCAAGTTCTCCCATTTAAAAAGATGAGGCCAGCCTGTAATTGACATCATAGGTAGACCTCAACTATGAGAGACAAAATAAGAAAACAAATCCAGATAATCACATTGTCTGATTTTTAAAGAATTTATTTGCAAATTATGGTGGAAAATAAGTATTTGGTCAATAACAAAAGTTTATCTCAATACTTTGTTATATATCCTTTGTTGTCAATGACAGAGGTCAAACGTTTTCTGTAAGTCTTCACAAGGTTGGCACACACTGTTTCTGGTATGTTGGCCCATTCCTCCATGCAGATCTCCTCTAAAGCAGTGATGTTTTGGGGCTGTCGCTGGGCAACACGGACTTTCAACTCCCTCCAAAGGTTTTCTATGGGGTTGAGATCTGGAGACTGGCTAGGCCACTCCAGGACCTTGAAATGCTTCTTATGAAGCCACTCCTTCGTTGCCCTGGCGGTGTGCTTGGGATCATTGTCATGCTGAAAGACCCAGCCACATTTCATTTTCAATGCCCTTGCTGATGGAAGGAGGTTTGCACTCAAAATCTCACGATACATGGCCCCATTCATTCTTTCATGTACACAGATCAGTCGTCCTGGTCCCTTTGCAGAGAAACAGCCCCAAAGCATGATGTTGCCACCTCCATGCTTCACAGTAGGTATGGTGTTCTTTGGATGGAACTCAGCATTCACTCTCCTCCAAACATGACGAATTGTGTTTCTTACAAACAGTTCTACTTTGGTTTCATCTGACCATATGATATTCTCCCAATACTCTTCTGGAACATCCAAATGCTCTCTAGCAAACTTCAGACGGGCCCGGATATGTACTGGCTTAAGCAGGGGGACACGTCTGGCACTGCAGGATCTGAGTCCCTGTCGACATAGTGTGTTACTGACGGTAGCCTTTGTTACGTTAGTCCCAGCTTTCTGCAGGTCATTCACTAGGTCCCCCGGTGTGATTCTCTGATTTTTGCTCACCATTCTTGTGATCATTTTGACCCAACGGAGTGAGATCTTGTGTGGAGCCCCTGATTGAGGGAGATTATCAGTGGTCTTGTATGTCTTCCATTTTCTAATTATTGCTCCCACAGTTGATTTCTTCAAACCAAGCTGCTTGCCTATTGCAGATTCAGTCTTCCCAGCCTGGTGCAGGTCTACAATTTTGTTTCTGGTGTCCTTCCACAGCTCTTTGGTCTTCACCATAGTGGAGTTTGGAGTGTGACTGTCTGAGGTTGTGGACAGGTGTCTTTTATACTGATAACAATGTCAAACAGGTGCCATTACTACAGGTAATGAGTGGAGGACAGAGGAGCCTCTTAAAGAAGAAGTTACAGGTCTGTGAGAGCCAGAAATCTTGCTTGTTTGTAGGTGACCAAATACTTATTTTCCACCATAATTTGCTAATAAATTCTTAAAAAATCAGACAATGTGATTTTCTAGATATGTTTTCTCATTTTATCTCTCATAGTTGAGGTCTACCTATGATGACAATTACAGGCCTCTCTCATCTTTTTAAGTGGGGGAACTTGCACAATTGGTGGCTGACTAAATACTTTTTTTCCCCACTGTATATATATATATATATATATATATATATATATATATATATAAAACTAGCAGAAGGACCCGGCTTCGCATGGGTATATTTCATTTTTTGTTTGTGTGGTGGTCCCATAAGAATTGGCACTAGTCTATTTTGTATGTCGTTTATGTGTAGTTTAAATACGTTTCAATTTATAAGAATGCTGACATCCAGTATGGCAGTCCAGTATAGGTACAGTCTATTTATGGCTGTGTTGTTATGGAAAACTGGTAAATTAAATGTGAAGTTATATTGGCCGATACATGTCATACGACTGAATATTTAAGAACCTGCGAACTGCTATTGACTAATACAGGTCATAAATAGCTTGTTTGCTATGGAAACCTGGTGTAAAGCTGTGTGTATGTCAAGACTGAAGAACCTGCGAGTTTCCATTGGTCCATAAGCATCATGTGATCATGTGTATCTCACTTTGGATATCAGTGAAAAACCTGCAATTGGTTGTTATGGAAACCTGGAGTAAAGTTGTGTGTGTGACCTTGTGTAACAGTGTCATCCACAGAGCCCTGTTTCATTAAAGCTGACCTACATCAGTGAAGAAAAATGGCTGGGTTGTTATGGAAACCTGGAGTAAAGCGCCTAATAAGGGACATGTGACCGTGTGTATGGTAGTTGGAATATGAGTGAAACACTTGCAGGCTTGTATTGGCTAATGCAGGTCATTTTTCGGGAATACTGTATCTCAGGAACGGTACAACCTAGAGAGCTGAGACCCAGTCTAAAACCTTCCCGAACACATGATGTACCTGTGTGCCAAATTTGGTGAGGATCTGTCCAGTCGTTTGGTCACGCATAAAGAAAAGACAGATGGACTGACAGAAACTCATTTTTATATAATAAGAGAGATAAGAGATGAGTTTCTGTTTGTCTGTCTGATATACAGTACAAACCAAAAGTTTGGACACACCTTCTCATTCCAAGAGTTTTCTGTATTTTCATGACTTTAAAAATTGTAGATTCACACTGAAGGCATCAAAACTATGAATTAACACATGTGGAATTATATACTTAACAAAAAAGTGTGAAACAACTGAAAATATGTCTTATATTCTAGGTTCTTCAAAGTAGCCACCTTTTGCTTTGATTACTGCTTTGCACACTATTGACCTTCTCTTGATGAGGTAGTCACCTGAAATGGTCTTCCAACAGTCTTGAAGAAGTTCCCAGCGATGCTTAGCACTTGTTGGCCCTTTTGCCTTCACTCTGCTGTCCAGCTCACCCCAAACCATCTCGATTGGGTTCAGGTCTGGGGACTGTGGAGGCCAGGTCATCTGGCGTAGCACCCCATCACTCTCCTTCTTGGTCAAATAGCCCTTACACAGTCTGAAGGTTTTTTGGTGTCATTGTTCTGTTGAAAAATAAATGATGGTCCAACTAAACGCAAACCGGATGGAATAGCATGCCGCTGCAAGATGCTGTGGTAACCATGCTGGTTCAGTATTCCTTCAATTTTGAATAAATCCCCAACAGTGTCACCAGCAAAGCACCCCCACACCATCACACCTCCTCCTCCATGCTTCACGGTGGGAACCAGGCATGTAGAGTCCATTCGTTCACCTTTTCTGCGTCGCACAAAGACACGGTGGTTGGAACCAAAGATCTCAAATTTGGACTCATCAGACCAAAGCACAGATTTCCACAGGTCTAATGTCCATTCCTTGTGTTCTTTAGCCCAAACAAGTCTCTTCTGCTTGTTGCCTGTCCTTAGCAGTGGTTTCCTAGCAGCTATTTTACCATGAAGGCCTGCTGCACACAGTCTCCTCTTAACAGTTGTTGTAGAGATGTGTCTGCTGCTAGAACTCTGTGTGGCATTGACCTGGTCTCTAATCTGAGCTGCTGTTAACCTGCGATTTCTGAGGCTGGTAACTCGGATGAACTTATCCTCCGCAGCAGAGGTGACTCTTGGTCTTCCTTTCCTGGGGCGGTCCTCATGTGAGCCAGTTTCTTTGTAGCGCTTGATGGTTTTGGCCACTGCACTTGGGTACACTTTCAAAGTTTTCCCAATTTTTCGGACTGACTGACCTTCATTTCTTAAAGTAATGATGTCCACTCGTTTTTCTTTACTTAGCTGCTTTTTTCTTGCCATAATACAAATTCTAACACTCCCTTCAGTAGGACTATCAGCTGTGTATCCACCTGACTTCTGAACACCACAACTAATGGTCCCAACCGCATTTATAAGGCAAGAAATCCCACTTATTCAACCTGACAGGGCACACCTGTGAAGTGAAAACCATTTCAGGTGACTACCTCTTGAAGCTCATCAAGAGAATGCCAAGAGTGTGCAAAGCAGTAATCAAAGCAAAAGGTGGCTACTTTGAAGAACCTAGAATATAAGACATATTTTCAGTTGTTTCACTCTTTTTTGTTAAGTATATAATTCCACATGTGTTAATTCATAGTTTTGATACCTTCAGTGTGAATCTACAATTTTTATAGTCATGAAAATACAGAAAACTCTTGGAATGAGAAGGTGTGTCCAAACTTTTGGTCTGTACTGTTATATATATATATATATATATATATATATATCAGACAGACAAACAGATAGACAAACAGACAGGCAAAATGATATGGTTAGTTCCTTCAGCATCTAAATGCTTCAATTCAATTAGCAAATGCTATATAGATAAATATAGATTAGTGTTTTGTTTATAACCTTCTTTCAGAAGTTAGCTATGCATGTCCCTTTATCAGGTCTCATCTGCATCAGTTCTCCATTTTGCTGAACTGCTTGTTTAGATAATGTGTTCCCTATCGTATATACATCATGGACATGCTTATGTACGGGCACATTTATATACAGCACATCATGCCAGATAAATTATACTACATTGCAAATACACAAAAGACTGACTGAGCTCTGTAAAGAAAGGTGAAATGATTGTGATGTAAGATATTAGGGTACATTCACATCACATTTTGGCATCCATTTTCCTGTCCTATTTAACACCTTAGTGACATCCACCACCATGACTCATGATATGGGTTTCCATGGCTGATCAGCTGCCTGGAAGCCTTACATCTCCAAGCACAATTCTAAGCATCGGACGGAGTAGTTTAATGCACACTACCATTGGTGCCACTGGACTTTGGAGCAGTGAAAATATGTTCTGTGGAATAACAAATCACACTTCTCTATCTGGCAATCTGATGAATGAGTCTGGGTTTGGCAAATTCCAGGAGAACATTACCTGCCTTACTGCACTGTACCAACTGTAAAGTTTGGTGGAGGAAGAATAATACTATGAGGTTGTTTTTTCAGGGGATGGCCTATACTCCTAAGTTTCAATGAAGGGAAATCTTAATGGTTTAAAATATCAAGACATTTTGGACAATTATGTGCATCACTTTGTGGGCACAGTATGGGGATAGCCTTTTCTGTTCCAGTATGAATGTGCCCCAGTCCACAAAACAAGGTTCATAAAGGCATGGTTGGGTGAGCTTGATGTGGAAGAAGTTGACTGATCTGCACAGAACCCCAACCTTAAAGCCATCAAGTACCTTTAGGATTAACTAGAATAGAGATTGCAAGCCAGGTCCTTCTGCCCCATATCAGTGTCTGACTTTAAAAGTGCTCTTCTGGATGAATGGATAAAAATTCCCACAGACACTCCAAAACCTTGTAGAAAGTTTTCCCAGAAGAGTGGAAGCTGTTTTAGCTGCAAAGAGTGGACCATCACAATATTAGTACCTAGGGATGAGTCCAGTATTCCCAGAGTTATGTCATTATCTGTTGGACTGAAATACTGTGCTTGTGGGCTGTGCATGACATGAGTAGTGTATGCGCAGTACTTCACTGAGACCTTTGCCCGCAGAATGGAAAGTCACTGTGCATGTGAGCATGACCCACATTGCTAAGTTTAAACTTACTTTTAAGTAACCAACAAAACAGTGCTAGTATTTTTGGAAGGTGAAAGCTGCGCTTAACCCAAAGGAGTATTGATGCAATTCAGTGGAGCTCTATATAATGTAACATCTTGTCAAAATGTACATCAGGAAACAGTGAAGTTGAAAACTTTTCTTACAAAACTACATTGCTATAGATCTTGTTTTATCTTCACAGGAAACCCTAAGACATAAAGAAATAGAGAAAGCAGAGAACATGTTAAAATGTGTACAGTAATGTGGTAACTTCCTTAAGCAAGCTACCTGAAGAAGACTACACTGCAGTACATGATAAAATAAATGATAAAAAAGAAATGTTCTTGGTATATATGTATTTACACATGTGGACAAAATTGTTGGTACCCCTCGTTTAATGAAAGAAAAAACCACAATGGTCACAGAAATAACTTGAATCTGACAAAAGTAATAATATATAAAAATTCTATGAAAATGAACAAATGAAAGTCAGACATTGCTTTTCAACCATGCTTTAACAGAATTTTTTTAAAAAAGAAAACTCATGAAACAGGCCTGGACAGAAATGAAGGTACCCTTAAATTAATATTTTGTTGCACAACCTTTTGAGGCAATCACTGCAATCAAACGATTCCTGTAACTGGCAATGAGACTTCTGCACCTCTCAACAGGTATTTTGGCCCACTCCTCATGAGCAAACTGCTCCAGTTGTCTCGGGTTTGAAGAGTGCCTTTTCCAGACAGCATGTTTCAGCTCCTTCCAAAGATGCTTAATAGGATTTAGGTCAGGGCTCATAGAAGACCACTTCAGAATAGTCCAATGTTTTCCTCTTGAGTGTTTTTAGCTGTGTGTTTTGGGTCATTATCCTGTTGCAAGACCCGTGACCTGCAACTGAGACCAAGCTTTCTGATACTGGGCAGCAATTTCTCTCTAGAATCCCTTGATAGTCTTGAAATTTCATTGTACCCTGCACAGATTCAAGACACCCTGTGCCAGATGCAGCAAAGCAGCCCCAGAACATAACAAAGCCTCCTCCATGTTTCACAGTAGGGACAGTGTTCTTTTCAAGATATGCTTCATTTTTCTGTCTGTGAACATAGAGCTGATGTGCCTTGCCAAAAATTTTGATTTTTGTCTCATCTGTCCATAGGACATTCTGCCAGAAGCTTTGTGGCTTGTCAACATGTAGTTTGGCAAGTTCCAGTTTTGTCAGATTTAAGTTATTTCTGTGACCATTGTGAGTTTTTCTTTCATTAAACGAGGGGTACCAACAATTTTGTCCACGTGTGTATGTGTTGATCTTTCTTCTTCTGTGTTGTGCTTTAATGGGCTATTAGTGTACATGTACAAACCTTTTATAAGTTTTTTCCTCAAACACCAATAAAGTACTGTACACCAATGTTTTTTTAACGCTTTGATAACCTTCTAATATCCATTGTCATTTAAAGAATGCAATGCTTCAAGATACATTTCTCTTTCTCTGTACCAGCACTTTATGTCTTTAGTCTCATAAACGTTCCATACAAAAGTGCCTTCAAAACCTACTTATCCTCCTACTCAACTGTAAATGGTCCTGGAATGGTTTCCGATAACTTCTTCTCCAGCCACTCTAATAAATTGCTTTCCTAAATTACTGACAAACTCTTTTCTAAATGCCTCACTAATTTAATAAGTCTTTTCAAGTTCTCTTCTAAGTGCTCCACTCAATTGCTCCTGTCTTAATTTTTATTATAGTTGTTCCCTATGTACCATTCTTCTATGTGCTCTGATAAGCACTCAATCGAATGATTCTGATTCTGATTATATAGTTAATACCTTTAGTGAATTTCACCTTGTATTAGATAGGATTAACCCCCTTAAATCTACTATCTTCATCAGAGTATTCACTATTATCCTTATCATTAGAATGATATAGTTTCAGCTATAACAGAAAAGTTATATGCAACAGCATTATCATCAAATCTGAAGAAGCATTCCAACAAAAACTTTTATCCTTAATATTGTAGTCCATGTAAATAATCAGTATACAACCCTGGTTCAATTTATCTTCACCAAAAGTCTAAAACCTGTAATCTGTAATATTTATCCTTTCAAGAAATGCATCCAGGCCCTTCTTGAGATTGCACAATGTATCTACTATCACCACATTCTGTGGCAGTAAGTTCCATATCCTCACTGCTTTTACAATAAAGAATACTCATCTATGATGCTGGTGAAATGTTGTTTCCTGTAGGCTTAGAGGATGTCCCCTTGTCATATTTACAGGCTAAGAAGTAAAATGATGATTACAAAGGTCTTTGTACAGTCCTGTCATTCATTTGTACAGTAGTATAATGTTGTACCATGTTAGCCAAAGAAAGTAGTGGAAGAGTGAAGAAATCAGGCGATACCTTTTAGAGGCTAACTGAGTATATTCATTTGTACATTGTAATTTGATCTCCATGTAGGCGTCTTTTCTATAAACTGAATAACCTCAAGTTTGTTAATTGGTCTCTGTACTCCAATGCAGAGGAGGGTGACCAAGATGATTTTACTCAAAAATTATATAATTCACAAACGTAACTGGTACAAAGACTGCCTGCAATTCTATAAATGTTGTGTATGTACCAAATGACCTAAAGGATACAATTTGTTTGTGGAAGGGCTTATTTAATAGTCTTATCTTTGCTCATTCTACCAATAAACTGTAGATGTAGTACATTGGTAGATGTTTTCTGACTAAGAAAGTGCTTATTTAGTTCACAAGAAGATGACTGAACAAATGGCGAAGACTAAAGAGAAAAGTGGAAAAGTTCTTCATACAGCAAGTCAGATTCCAGCTTCCCTTTACTTTTAGACATGGGATATGCTAAAAAAAAAAACATTATTTGCTTGGTTGAATAAATGTTACTGACATAGCCCCAGAGGCTTCTTTTAAAACATATTCTAAAAGGACTTCCTTCAAATGACTGTGACAAAGTTAAAAGGTTACAATTTTCATTAAAAAAAAATTCTGTAGCTGAAATTTAAAGGAGCTGTCTTACTACAGGAACTTCGGTTCGGATGCCCAAATAGAGCATATCATAGAGGGGTTGTCTTAGAGGGGGTTGCCCCAGCTGTTTCACTTGGCATGTCCAAGCATTACATGGACAGCATTAAATGCTATATTTCCCCTACAGGTGGCTTTTAACAACTGATCACCAAGAATTAGAGAAGCCAGACCTACTCTATCACAATAGCTTTTTTTTTTTTTTTTTTTAAGACATGATCTTCAAGAGAAGTCAAGCAACCCATGGTAAACATGAGAACACATAAAGGCTGAATATTACTCCTGAGAATGTCTTTCCATTGGCCAAAAGCTAGAGTGTTTTTCCATCATTCCATTTGCAAACATTACGAATACACACTAGTATGAGATTACTTGCTAAAGAAACTCCAAGTATTTGTGTTAGGCTTCCAGAGTTTGAAACTGGTAGGGTTGTTGCTGAAAACAGAAGCATACATTGTATATGCTTTAGTAGTGTTGCCTAGGACTGGTTTGTCTAGAGCCGATAAGTAAGTAACAATATGAAGGCTACTGTATTTGTTCATACCACACCTATTCACAAATTCGTTACACTGTGCTGACACACAGGAATATTAGCTGTTTTGTTCTTGCCTTGAACTGTTTCTGTCCTTGGAGCCATTTTAATGCCCTGTTGGCTGGCTCTTGCTTTGAACTAGGGCCATCTTAGATCTGTGAGCTGAGGATACTTGCTCACATGGTGGCAGGCCTCAGGTAACAGCAAGATACTGCAAGGTGATTGGGGCCAGGAGAGTAGACACGAAGGAGTGGTCCAAGGAATAAGGATACTGGTTGGTCTGTCTCTGTACCTAAGTGTCATTTCAGCCACCTGATGGGTCTACAAATGTAGAAAACGTAAACATGACTCAATGTTAATGTAAATGTTAACTTCACATTTACCTGTCAAGTTAACATTTGCTACATACAAAATATATAATATATTATATATAATATAATATATAATGATAAACTGGATAGTTTGTTAACTAATACCCAGTTTTTATATAAGATGCATAGACTATCTGAGATGTTGTACTCTGCCTACCTGTATCTAGTAGTATAATGTTGTACCGTGTTAGCCATTGAAAGTAGTGGAAGAGTGAAGAAATCAGGCGATACCTTTTAGAGGCTAACTGAGTATATTTATAAGTAAGCTTTCAGGAGTACTAGCTAGCTCCCTTCATCAGACATGGTGTGATACAAGAACTGAAAATTCACAGATTTTTATACACATGGTTTTCAAAGCATTTTAGAGTCCTTAAAAAAATGCAATCTAAGTAGAGAAGTTATTTACTTAGATTGCATTTTTTTAAGGACTCTAAAATGCTTTGAAAACCATGTGTATAAAAATCTGTGAATTTTCAGTTCTTGTATCACACCATGTCTGATGAAGGGAGCTAGCTAGTACTCCTGAAAGCTTACTTATAAATATACTCAGTTAGCCTCTAAAAGGTATCGCCTGATTTCTTCACTTTTCCACTACCTGTATCTAGTACAGTGAGAGTACTGTGCATTGCTTGGCTTGTGCAAGGTATGGAGGGCTGGTATCCCACCTTGGCCTAGGGGTCTAGTTTGACTCATGGACCCACAAGGCAATTCTCCTCTTCCCCTGTGGGCCAGTCTGAGCCTGCACTTCAGTACTCGGTGGTCATATTCTCTGATACTATTCTGTGAGCTTTCAACTTCATGGCTGAGCTGTTGCTGCTCCTGGAAATATTCACTTCACAGAAACAACTTTTACAGCATAAGCTGAGAAGAAATTTGACAAGCTGACATGTTGGAAAAGTGGTATATTAAGACAGTGTGGCTATTCAGACTGAGCCATTCTACTGGTAATATTTATCTGCAAAGATTTTAGTGTCGTATTTCTATTTTTTGTCTGTTTCCATTATAGCATACCTCCAGTTCTAAAACAAATTTTCATAAAAGAGTAGTACAGGTGAATATAAGAGTCAGCTTATAAAGAAATATGTTCCCTTCTAAGTTTTATTTATTAGGTTCAGTTACTTTTTACAAAGAAGTCTATGAAGAGGGAAGGGAAGGACGCTGCTGGAAAAGACACACCAATAACTTCAGTAGCTGGTAAACTATGCTACACTGTTAGTGAGACAGGTCTTTTGACATTGCTATCTTTCAAAATTAGACTGTAACATTGCACAGAATAAATAATCTAACTAGCCAACAGCAGTCACATCTTCCCCCAACCCTCTCCATAGATTTCTGTGTGAGGCTGACAGAGACAGCAGATTCTATATACATAAACAGTCGGAGTGAAGAAAAGCAGGAGATGAGCAATCTAATACAATCTAATCAAACATGCTGTCATAACCCCACTACTGGAAAAACCTTCCCTTGACCCATCCTGTGCTGCTAACAATCAACCCATATCTAACCTCCCCTTCATCTCTAATCTCCTGGAACACTTGGTCTATTCCCATCTGATGCACTATCTCTCTGCTAATTCTCTTCTGGACTCCTTACAATCGGGTTTTTGTGCATTGCACTCTACAAAATTGGCCCTTACAAAAGTCTCCAATGTTTTCCTGATGGATAAATCTAAAGGAAACTATTCACTTCTTATTCTTTTGGATCTCTCAGCAGAATTTGATAAGGTAGACCACCAACTCCTGCTCACTGTGCTCCACTCCGTTGGCCTCAAGGACACCACTCTCTCTTGGTTTTCTTCCTATCTTTCTGACCGTTAATTTAGTGTAAAATTCGCTGGTGCTATTTCTTCTCCTCTTCTTCTTTCTGTTGGGGTTCCTCAGGGCTCGGTCCTAGACCTCCTCCTCTTCTCTTTTTACACAGCCCCTATTGTACAAATCATCAGCAGATTTGGCCTTCAATACCATCTTTATGCTGATGACACCCAACTATATACCTCTTCCCATGATACCACCCTTGCACTACTAAGAGAACACAAAGTGACGGTCTCTCTGCTGTCTCTAACATCATGTCTGGAGCCTCTTCATAAATCACTCGTTCCCTGCGCCTTTATTAAGACTGATGTATGATATATCAGTCTTAACAAATCTACCACATTGTCTTTCTGTCATTGTATGAGCTACAAGAAATAAGATTAGATATGATATTGAATACAAGATACCTTAGTCCCGGAACAACAGAAAACAAGTCCATATAGTAGAATCCTCACAAACCATATAGCTTGTATCCACCTTGAATGTCTTATTAGTAATATAGCACAGTGTAGTTGCAAGGCTCAGTGCAATAGAAAACAAGGGGCTCTAACACTCTCTCGCTCCTCCATTTCACGTGTTTCAGCCTCTATTGCATTTCCAAAAGGTATGGTCTCTTGTCTCAACAAGGCATTCAGTTCACACTCTCCTCCTGCTGCCAGCCACGGATGTCTCTGATAGGCAGATTTCCTTGCAAGGGATTATTCTACCCCTCCAGGGCTATGCTGCAGCTCTTTTTCTAATGAAGAATCACAAGAAAACGTACAGACACTGGGTGGGATCCAATTAAAAATGGATAACACAGCTTCATTTATTGTACTTACAAGACATCTGGTTTAAAACTTGCATAAAAGTAAAAAGTATCACAAGTGGTGCCCAACCGGTTTCACATTCCAGCTTGATCAGGAGTCTCAACACTCGTGATTACAGAACAATATTAAAAAGAACAAGCACCGCCTACTATCAGGCTATCTCCCACAATCACTCCCATAACCCTTCTTCTTACATACACATTGTATATTTATATATATATATACATATATATATACACACAATTTAGCATAATCTGAGTTCACACTAGTGCGATATTTTCTTATGATAGCTAACCAAGATGGAAATAATTACTATTAATATAGATTATTCTCTATGCCAAACATGAACAGTATAGTGCATCACTGTTTAAAAGTACTTGTCCCTCAGTACAAAATTACCAGGTGGCTAGCTGAATTACTATAGACCAAGTTCAAGATGGTGCTGTCTCTCATGGAGACAAAGCGATATATGGGTGCAAAGGTTCATGGGTAAAAAGTTATACGCAAATTAGCTAATACCAGGAAGAGCAGAAACACTCATATAAGGTAAAATGAGTCAATAATGAAATAGAGGAATCCTATATTATTTTCATATAAAACAGTTAAGATCTAATTCAATGTTCATGTCTTTCAGGGTCATAGTATATAGTAAATATAGATATACAGTAGATATGATATTGACATGTGATAATGACTCTTTCATTATGACTGCTTTAAATGATCAGTTTCAATAAGTCTGTATCAAAAAGTTGCTCCTTAACTCTTCTCAAAACCTAAAAATACAAATATGTATTTAATATCATAGGCCCTGTCAAGTCATACTAAGAGATACAGGAGATTATTTTTCTGTTTCCAATAATCCCATTCATTTCTAAAGAGCTAAGAAAGCTGTTTTTGGTAATAGGGGTAGTCTTAGAAGTCTTACAACCTACCTAATTATCACTTTCTTAAATATGATATTTACTGACTAATATGTAAGTTCTGCATGTGCAGGGATGGCTAAGTGAAGAAATCAGGTGTTACCTTTTAGAGGCTAACTGAGTATGTTTGATGGTAAGCTTTCGAGAGTACTAGCTCACTTCTTCAGACATGGTGCTATACAAGAAACTGAAAATTCACAGACTTTTTATACACAAAAGACATGGACCTTCAAAGGATGTTAGAATCCTTAAAAAAAACAAAATGCAATATAAGTAGTATATAATAGTATATATTTCAGTTATTTACAACAGGTTAAAAAATAAACAATCTGGAAACTTGTGGGGCGTGACGGATGGATCAGTAATTCTTGCTATCTGTTTGCTGTCACGTGGTGATTTGTGACCCTCACAGTTCATACATAGTGTGACATGAAATGGGCATGAACATTAAGTCCAAATTGCAGAGTTTGAAATTTTTGCATTAACTTATAGGCTAAAGCAGCTCAACTCATAGAGCATGCCCAGCATTATGCACAGATGTAAGTGCTAGCATTATAAATTATTATCTATGGGGCAAAATATGACATATGGGGGTTAGATGTGACTCCCCACATGCCACCTACTCTACCACAAGGTTCCGTACTGATCTGCGTAACCAATTCATTACCTCACCTGAGTTGTAATCTCCTTCTCAACATCTGGCTCAAGGTTCCACTCATTACATGAGTTATGTTAATTGTGTTCTCAGAAGTAATAAGTCAATTCTTAATGGGTGGTATAGAGGTACCTTTCTGAGGGTACTTATGGGCTCACCACAGTTGTCAGTCATATGATAACCTCAAAACTTTTTCTAATGATGTAAACTAATACTCCCTCTATGTGTCTGTTAAATGCTTTGTATCCCTTTTTGCAGATTGTAAGACCTTGCGGGCAGGGCCCTGTATCCCACTGTGCCAGTTGGTCACTGTTAGTATTATCTGTTTTGTACATCTTGTGTACCGTATGTAAACCCTCAAATGTAAAGCACCATGGAATTAATGGTGCTATATAAATAAATAATAATAATAATACTTTTGCATTATGTATATTGTTAATTCATTGTAATGGACATGTGTTAAGTATAGGTTTTTCTTATATTTATGCATGTTTATTGATTTTTTAATATAAAGAGTTTCAAAAATATATAACCTATACATAGGTTTGCAATGATACATGCTAGAATATTTAACACATATGTGATATTTTATGCATTTACTTATGTTACACAAACATATGCCACAGCGCTTTACAGATATGGTCATCACTCATTATCCTAAATAGGGCTTACAATCTAAGTTCCCTATCAGTATGTATTTGGAGTGTTGGAGGAAACCGGAGTACCTGAGGAAACTCATGCAAACACAGGGACTCCAGCATCTGCAAGGCAAGCCCAAGACTCCAGCACTGCAAGGCGCCAGTGCTAACCAATGAGTCACCAGGCTTCTTATGATATTCAACAAGATGACATTGTCATCATCATGAATTTAATTTACCATGTAGTTTATACTGTACATGTATAATTCATGAAAGGTCAAACTAGTAACATATATGCAACAAATGTAAACTGTTAAGATGTATTTCATGGTATATGTACACAGCATAAATCTAATCGTCAGTGGTGCTGACTACAAGGTCAAACAATTTCTTTATGATAAATCTATGCTTGTTGTGACACAAAACATATGTAGTTCAATGCATACATTTCCCATAGACATTTTAGAAATGCAAGCTAGCAAGTATTGTTAGGATTTCTTTTCAGACTGCAAAAACTGAACATACATTAATTTGACTACATAACTTCAGCACATTTGATACACGTCATTATTAATATTATGCACAGTACTAGCCACAGAGTTACAGATGTGGACAAAATTGTTGGTACCCCTCGTTTAATGAGAGAAAAACCCACAATGGTCACAGAAATAACTTGAATCTGACAAAACTGGAATTTGCCAAACTACATGTTTACAAGCCACAAAGCTTCTGGGAGAATGTCCTATGGACAGATGAGACAAAAATCAAAATTTTTGGCAAGGCACATCAGCTCTATGTTCACAGATGGAAAAATGAAGCATATCTTGAAAAGAACACTGTCCCTACTGTGAAACATGGAGGAGGCTCTGTTATGTTCTGGGGCTGCTTTGCTGCATCTGGCACAGGGTGTCTTGAATCTGTGTAGGGTATAATGAAATCTCAAGACTATCAAGAGATTCTAGAGAGAAATGTGCTGTCCAGTGTCAGAAATCTTGGTCTCAGTCACAGGTCATGGGTCTTGCAACAGGATAATGACCCAAAACACACAGCTAAAAACACCCAAGAATGGTTAAGAGGAAAACATTGGACTATTCTGAAGTGGCCTTCTATGAGCCCTGACCTAAATCCTATTGAGCATCTTTGGAAGGATCTGAAACATGTCGTCTGGAAAAGGCACCCTTCAAACCCGAGACAACTGGAGCAGTTTACTCTTGAGGAGTGGCCAAAATACCGGTTCAGAGGTGCAGAAGTCTCATTGACAGTTACAGGAATCGTTTGATTGCAGTGATTGCCTCAAAAGATTATGCAACAAAATATTAAGTTAAGGGTACCATTATTTCTGTCCAGGCCTGTTTCATGAGTTTTCTTTTTTTAAAAATTCTGTTGAAGCATTGTTGAAAAGTAATGTCTGACTTTCATTTGTTCATTTTCATAGAATTTTTATATATTATTACTTTTGTCAGATTCAAGTTATTTCTGTGCCCATTGTGGGTTTTTCTTTCATTAAACGAGGGGTACCAACAATTTTGTCCACGTCTGTATATAGTTGCTTATTGCTTTCATTACTTTTTTCTAAAGGCTCATTGACACAAGCAGATATTTGTTCTAATTATTCTAAGTTAGTTTCTGTTAGCTAATTATCATATTTTCATACAGATGTAGAAAAGATTAAAATCACACTTTACATATTAACAACACTGTGGTACAGAGTGTTAACACAATTTCCATTGACTTTTGTTTTCTTCTGAGATAAGATCACACTGCAACAAGTTATTATGCTGCAGGAAGTCAAGTTAATTCTGCTACAGCTGCTACAATGCCATATTGATCCACTTTTTTATTACACCAACATGAAAAACCCTAGGCATGGTGTATATTAGAGATGGGTGACTGGATTTGTTCTGAAGCGGGTTCAACCTGAATATCCCAAATTGTTCGGTTTTTAACGAGACAGAAAAATTGGGGATTTATCTTGGACGAACTAAAATGGCTGCCGCGACATGCATTTCCAAAAATTATTGTACTTTGGGGTCTCTTCAGGGTCATGACATCATGACATTTGGCATGCCCATGTGACCAATCACAGGCGAATCAAGGAGAGAGAGAGAGAGAGAACCAAACTTCACGAGGAGTCCCAAAAGAGGTGAGGGAAGGTGATTGTAAATGTTTTTTATTTTTTACACCTCCCCTGGGCCTCCACTTATTATTCTTTGGGGTCTGAAGAGACCCTATAGTATAATAATTTTACTATCCAATCTTGTTCAACTCGAAACTAATTAAGGACCCGTGCCACCTGAAACCAAACAAATCTTGGGAGGTTCGCCCATTTCTAGTATATATATGTATCCTACCTTTTATAATAAACAAGGGTGCCTTCCATTTTCTTGATTAAATCTGTATCTCATCTTTTCCCTCCTCTCTTCCACTATGAGCTGCTGTAGATAATATTCCTACTACACTGTGCTAGAACTGACTGTGAACTTTTGTGGATGATCTTTCTCCCTACACTGTGCTGTGAGCTGCTGCAGACACTGTTCCCCATACACTCTGCTGTGAGTTGGCTGAAAACTGCTGTAGATGATCTTCCCCCTACACCATTCTGTGTCAGTGCAAAAATTAAAAGAATTTATATTTTTTAAAACCCTGTCCTTCGAATATTATTCTTCAGAAGCAGCTATTCTCCAGCCATGAACTACTATATTCATAGTCAGTCAATGGATTATTAGTTGCAGTTTGGATGCGTCAGACCCAGAGGCATAGCTAGGGGTTCAGCACAGGGGGGCGAACATGTCCAAGTGGGCCTCCAACTTAGGTATACCAATATTACCAATATATGGTGACCGTATAGTGGTATATATCAGCTCTACACAGGGCTCTGCAGACCATTTAGGTGAATACAGTACAATAACATTTAGTGACTTACACGTGACGTCTCTGATTAATCATTCCCATTTCCCGTCTCTTCCACCTGGACGGCCATGACCACTTCTTTCAATCTCTGTAAAGTTTGCAGCACAGACATCTTTGGTTCCTTACTTTTCCAGGTACCTGACCCACATTGATCTCACCTGCACACCCATCCTGCTGCTACCCCCATATAAAATATAATTTTTATATATATATATATATATATATATATATATATATATATATTACCCCCAAGTGCATCTTTAAATTAATAACTTCCCTGTGCACCCCCTTTAAATAGTGCCCTTTATTAATAATGTCCCAGGCATTTCCTAATTAAAAGGTAAATAAAAGGTAAAAAAAAAATAGTGGGGCTCCAATACCCGGGACCCCCAGTATCAGCTGTTTGAATGAACTGTGTATGCGCTGCGACCCCTTCTCTGTTTACATAGTGTCATGCATTTCATAGTAGCCATGTAATGTAACTACAGCCTCATCCTATACACGTCCATGTGGCAAGACTGTAATTACATCACACGGTCACTATAAACAGACAGCGTGTAATATAAACAGGTGCCATAGCCCCTTCATACAGCCGATCTCACGTGGCAGAAATGATGTGGAAAAAAACGCTGCATTTTACAGTTCCTGCAAAGTGGATGGGATTCTTGCAAATCCCATCCACACATTGCAGAAAAATACGTGCAGCGGATACACTGCGATTTCCAAATCCGTTGCAGTTTTGGAAATCGCAGCATGTCAATTATACCTACAGAAACGCTGGAAGTTCCCTATAGGCATAATGGAAGCAGAAAGTCCTTTGAAAAGTGCTTCGGGCAATGCATTACTGCAGCGGTTTTTCCTGCAGCGCTTTTTGCTGTGGGACACTATGTGGGGCCTTAGTCTTAATAAAGCCCAAGTGCCACCTTAATTAAATTAATTGCCCCCTTATATTATGCACCTGATTACCCCGACATAAATACTGCATCCCTAACGACCCCTTATATAAATGACCACCCCCTTATGTTCATAATACCCCCTAATAAGATAAGATAAGATAAGTTAAGATAATCCTTTAATAGTCCCACCATGGGGAAATTCAGTTTGTTACAACAGCATAGATAATACAAACACAAAAGCAATATATACAAAAGCTCCAAGGTAGAAGTATTACAGTGACAGTAGGTACAGGTAGAAAGTTACAGGTAAAAAAGTAGTAGAAGGGATACCACAACTTTTGACCCCTTATATAAATAACCCCCCCCCCCCTTGGATTCATAATGCCCCCTAATAACCCTTATATAAATGACCCCCCCATTGTCCTAATTCTCCCTAATGAATCCTCCCTTATAGTTATAATTTCCCCTCCTAACCACCCCTTATACTATTAAATTATCCACAACTACACTAAAAAACAAAAAAAGAAACTTATACTCACCTACCTGCGATCCTGATGAAAGGAGCCGCCGCCTCCTCTCTGTCCACGTATAGGATGTCTGGCTCTCAGCGCAGGATGAGCGATGCTGTGACATCATCGCACCCGTCTGTGCTGAGAACCAGACGTTCACTGTCTGTGATCTCGGCATCTTGTAAACCAGAGGCCTGAAGTGGCTTGCGGTTTACAAAACAGTTATTTGCGAGATTCATTTTAACTAGATCGGCAGCCCCGGGGTGGGCCCCACAGAGTCAGTGGGCCCGGAGCAGTCGCCCTCTGGCCTCCCTTCCCCGCTAGCTACGCCACTGGTCAGACCAACAAGTAATGTGCAGCAACCCTGAATACTACATAGTGCTGCTAAAACAATATTTTGTTTACAACCCCAATTCCACAAAATTTGGGATACTGTGTAAAATGTAAAAAGAAAAAGAGAAATCTCATATAACCCTATTTAATACACAATAAGACAGAAAACATATATCAGAAGTTGAAAGTTTAATTAAAAAGAAATAACTAATTGAGAAACTGATGGCAGCAACACACCTTAAAAAAGTTGGGACAGGACCATGTCTACCATTGTTTACCACCCCTTCCTCTTTTTTACAACAGTCTGTAAATGTCTGGGAAATGAAGAGACCAATTGTTTGAGTTTTAGGAGAGCAATATTGTCCTATTTTTGTCATATGTAGGATTCTAGCTGCTCTGCAGTCCTGAGTCTACTTTGATTGATTTTTCATTTCATAATGTGCAAAATATTTTCTATTGGTGAAAGTCTGGACTGCAGGCAGACTAGTTCAGCACCCGGACTCATCTTTTGCAAAGTCATGCTATTGTGATGGATGCAGTATGTGGTTTAGCATTAAACTGCTCAGCATTGATAGTGCCTTTCAAGATGTGTAAGCTGTCCATCTCATAGGCACTAGTGCAAGACACTGCATTTGTGGTTTGTATAAAGAAGTTCAAAGTTTGATTCTTCTGACCACAGAACAATTTTCTGTTTTGCCTCAGTTAATTTTAAATTAACTTTAGCCCAGAGAAAACAGCAGTGTTCCTAGATTGTGTTGCTATATGGCTTCTTCTTTGTACAATACAGCTTTAACTTGCATCTGTGGATTGCACTGTGTTCACAGACAGTGATTTCTGGAAGAATTCCTGAGCCCATGCAGTGATTTGCATTCATGCCAGTTTTTAATGTAGTGCTGCCTGAAGGTCTGTAGATATAGAAAATCCAATATTGACTGTCAGCCTTGTCACTTGGATTTCTCCATTTTCTCTGAATCTTTTGATTATATTATGTACTGTAGATGGTGTGATGTTCTTGTTTTCTTTATAAAAACTTTTATGGAATTGGGATTGTGTTCACTGAACAGCCACTGTAGAATGCCCTAGAATATTATGTGCCAACGGCATTCAACATTTTTGACTATGCAGACACACAATTGATTATAGCAATGCATTAGGGAATGTCTTATTTTGCACTTTCACCAACCATTGACTGTAGAATGTATCACCATTTTGAGCTCACTAGGAGATGTGCATCAGCTCTGAATACTAGATGGTGCTTCTCAAACATCACATTAATCTGTTTAGTGAACAGGTCAATATTTTTATATTGGTACCCAACTGAATGCTATAATGAGGTGCCAGTCGGGAGAAGTTGTATGGAGTGGTGGCTGAGCATGCATGCTGCCTTGCACATAATTCTATGGAAGGTATGGAAACAGCCAAGTCATTCAGATTGGATAGGTGTTGCTCAAACTTGGATTCAGCTAACAACTATTCCTTCTGACATCCTCATACCCTTGAGAACAAAGGGTCAGGCATTTTGAAATTCAAAATTGGCTGAAAAAATATGATATACACATTAAGTTATCTGTTAAGGAATTACTACTGGAGCAATTCTCAAGAAATGCAGGAAATAGCAGATACCAGAGAGCAGTAGAACAAGCAACCTAAATCTTAAATTGCCCTGGGAGATAGATCAAAGGTATTCCAAACATTCTTCACCAGAGCCCATCATGAAGTAAGTTGGACTTATGCAAAATTTGGACCCAGGTTATCGTCCCAGTAGCTTAGTGCAAAAAATAGATGCTCTGCAGTTTGAATGCTATGCAACTTTCACAATACTACTTACTAGGCACATCAAAACAGGAGTGCTGAATCAAAAGTGTAAATATATCCAGGTTGGGGTCAATCCAAGAGGTCAGAGTCAATGCCAAAATTAGAAGACAAGATAATATCTGGTAAACAAGCCTATGTCAGTATATCAGTAACAAACAGATATGATTAGAGTTCTGAAGTCAAACTTAGTAATAATTAACTAATAGCAGGCAACTGGCACATAGAGAGTAGGCCTTAAATATCCCTCCCCAACTTCTGATAAGTTCAGCATAGCAAAGATATGACAGATACAGAAAGCATCATGTGGTGGCATTGCAACCTTAAAACAGTAGCAGCGGTGATCAGAGTTGCACAGTGAGATTCCTAACATTGTCATCCAGACCTGCTGAAATCAGTGGGTTTGGCTGACCTTAGTCTAATGAGTATGGCCACCATAATATCTCTTTAACAAACAAATGTGACAATTTTATTGAACAGTACATCCTGGGACACAGGCACTGAGCAGTTAAAATCTATAAATACACACTTAAATATTTATCAGATAGTTCAGTTTGTGAATACAGACTACAGTATCCTTAAAGTTATTAAAATAGGACATTTAAATTGAAAAAAAAAAATCCATAAATCCAATTATTTCCTGAACCAATTTATCCCTTCTACGTGCCTGCAAATTCCTGTGTGATTTCTCTATAAAGGTACTGTAGCAATGATGAATAAGTACAGTATTTTGCAAGCATCCAAGCATTATCATTGTAAACACACAGGTGTTCCCAAACATATGTTCTATGAAATTAGGAGCAGTTTATTAAGCTTTCACAGTCAGCATTATTTTACATTTACTAAGGTCACTGAATAGATTCAGATGCTTGTCTGTATCTTAAAGCATGTTTGAAATTCATTTAAAAACATTAAGAATATTTACATCTACATACACTATAGATGTAGTTTAATACAGGCATACAATAGCTATAGGGGGTCCATTAGTTCCTCTGCCGCATGAGTCAACACCAGTAAAAATAAATAGTACATGGAAGGGGAGGAGCGATATTAAGGATTTTGCATTGGGGCCCAGAAACTTCAGTTTAATAAATAGGTTATGGAAAGCCCATGGAAGCATAGCATGAAAGCGTAGAAATCCCCAGTGTTCAGCATAAAAATTAGTGCCCACAAGAAGGTGACTTCCATAGCAGCTAAATAGTTCTCTGTATTTTCTAAACAGAAGTAGAGGATGAAATTTGGCCAGCTCTATAGGCAATTGTAGTGGTGTTAATAAATTATGCCCCCTTTTATTAAGCTACAGTATGTTCAGTTCTTCAGACTGTAATTAGCAAAATAAGTAAAAGATAAGGAAAGAATTCTGTGAAAAATCATATTCCCATGTATTAGGGGGGTCTTTGGGACAAGAATTGAAAATAATATCCTTCCTAATACTTTGATTGTTGTGGGTCAAGATCCTGGAACTTTCATTCAGCAATACATTCTCCTTGCAGTTATTTTAACTTTTATAGCAATATTTTACGGGTCAACTATTTAAATAAATGGCAAAACATGTAAAACATGTAGGAGTTCACCAAAGTGGAAGGTGCTCTATCACAACTACTCTGGCACAAAGAGGAGGATGAAGAGTTTTATAACATTCATATATCCAAAGGGCTCCTTTAGATACAAATTTCACAGAAACTTGCACATATATGAGGGAAGTTTTGTCAGAGAGGACAGAGTAATATTAGTCAACTCATTGTAATGTCAGAGTGGCTGCATCTAAGAAAGTAAAGTACAATCTAAAAACAGATACAGTGGCTTGCAAAATTATTCATACCCCTTGAACTTTTTCACATTTTGTCACCTTACAACCAAAAACGTAAATGTATTTTAAGTGATACACCAACACAAAGTAGTAGATAATTGTGAAGTGAAACGAAAATGATACATGGTTTTAAAATTTTAATCAAATAAAAATCTGAAAAGTGTGACATGTAAAAGTATTTTGAGGTATGTCTCTACCAGCTTTGCACATCTAGAGACTGAGATTTGTGCCCATTGTTCTTTGCAAAATAGCTCAAGCTCAGCCAGATTGGATGGAGAGCATCTTTAAACAGCAGTTTTCATGTCTTGCCACAGATGCTGAATGGGATTTAGGTCTGGTCTTTGACTGGGCCATTCTTTCTGGAAGGTGAATCTCCTTCCCAGTCTTAAGTCTTTTGCAGCCTCTAACAGGATTTCTTCCAGGATTGTCCTGTATTTAGCGCCAGCCATCTTCCCATCAACTCTGACCAGCTTCCCTGTCCCCTATATGGCTTGTGGCAAACTGCAAACGGCACTTCTTATGTCTTTCTTTCAACAATGGTTTTCTTCTTGCCACTCTTCCATAAAGGCCAGGTTTGTGGAGTGCATGACTTAGGCCCGGTTCACATCTGCCTTCAGGTTTCCGGGAGTCCGCTTGGGGTGCCCCCGAACAGAAACCTATACGCATAAAAAAGCGGTTTACCTGGGAAACCCACAGACCCCATAGACTATAATGGGGTCCGTGTGGTTTCCTCTCGTTTTCCGCACGAAACATGCGGAGAGGAATGTGCTGCTTGCTTCGTGTGTAAACCGAGCGGAAACCACACGGACCCCATTATAGTCTATGGGGTCCACGGGTTTCCCAGGTAAACCGCTTTTTTATGCATATAGGTTTCCCAAGTAAACCACTTTTTTATGCGTATAGGTGGACAGATTCTCCCACCTGAGCTGTGGATTTCTGAAGCTCCTCCAGAGTGACCATGGGCCTCTTGATTGCTTCTCTTACCAGTTCTCTCCTTGCTCGATATGTTAGTTTAGGTGGGCGGCCATGTCGTGGTAGGTTTCCAGTTGTAGAATACTTTTTCCATTTTTGGATGATGGATTGAACAGTGCTCCTTGGGATGCTCAAAGCTTGGGATATGTTTTTATAACCTAACCCTGCTTTAAACTTCTCCACAACTTTATCTCTGACATGTCTGGTAAGTTCCTTGGTATTCATGGTGCTGTTTGTTCACTAGTGTTCTCTAACAAACCACTGAGGCCTTCACAGAATAGGTGTATTTATACTGAGACTAAATTACACACATTTGCTCTCTATTAACTAATTAAGTGACTTCTGAAGGCAATTGATTGCACAGGATTTTATTTAAGGTTATCAGAGTACAAGGGGCTGAATACTTTTGCGTGTCACATTTTTCAGATTTTTATTTGATTAAAATTTTGAAAACCATGTATCATTTTCATTCCACTTCACAATTATCTGCTACTTTGTGTTGGTCTATCACTTAAAATCTCAATAAAATACATTTAAGTTTGAGATTGTAAGGTGACAAAATGTGAAAAAGTTCAAGGGGTATGAATACTTTTGCAAGCCACTGTAGCTACTTTCTTATAAAAACAATGCCATACCTGGTCATAGCTTACTTTTGGTATTTCATCTCAGCCCTATCTACTCTTTTGGAGGAGACCTGTAGCTATAGGCTTTTACATCTGCAAGTTTACATTAGTAAACACAACAATAAAAAAAAAGGTATGATAAAAAGCAAATAAATGCTCACATCAATTAAAATAAATCATCAAACTGATCCAGTCCATAGGCAGGTATATACAAAGCACATAGCTTTTTGACAATGTTCTTACATTTGACTGATTTTAACTTCACTGCTAATAAATTATTCAGTGAAAGAACTGATTTTGGTAGTTTCAGCACCTGTATGCTGGACAGCTCCCTACACCGAATACAGTGACAATGGACTCATTTATTATATGTTCTTGTCCTCCAGTCTTGTATAAAACTGTGAGCCTCCTGACATTCACAAAACTGGTCTCAGAAATAGAAATAAATAAATGTGCTGCTCAATAGATGAAGACAGAAAAGCCTCTCACCAGGTGGTCAATGATTCATTTTCCTGCCCAAACAGCAAAGAGAAAGAAAATATTATACTTCTTAAATGCAGTAGTGTCAATATCCCAGTGTTATTGTGGAAGCAAATGTGGCAGTGCTTGCATTTTAAGTTGACGGCTAAAGCTCTCTTTTTACACATTCAGAAGTAACAGAGACCTACAGCATATTGATATTGAATCAGTTACCTTTGTGTACCATTGCTACAGTAAATTATTCTCTACATGTAAAAATGGAAGATGTGCTTATTTGGTATCCTGATAAAAAAAAAAACAATTAGGAAAATATACAGATGTAGTAGAGCTGAATGTGGAATTGGAAACAACTCATTGTGATACTGTATTAAATGTACTTTTACATAGGAATGCAAGATCGGTGTACACCACTAGTTGTGCAGTCTAGTGCAATCCAATACTATCTATCTATCTATCTATCTATCTATCTATCTATCTATCTATCTATCTATCTATCCTTTCCCTTTATCTGTCTGTCTATTTCATCTCTGTCCATCCCATGCCAGAACAATGTTTCAGTCCTACTATTGGGATCTATATATAGTATCTTTATCATGTTGCCACAATATGTGTATTTCACATCTCTTCACACTGGTAATAAAACCTCCAGTAATAAAAAAAACACTATTCCTTACCTCATTTAGAAACATGTTTACAGTAACACAGTTATGCATACGAGTGTTTCATTGTAGAATTTCAGCAATTGGAAAATAAAATCAGCCAGATTGTTAGTTTTTATGGTTTGTCACTTTTTACCATCATATGCTGTTGTTTGGTGAAACTTAGTGATATATACCTTTTATTATTTCTTCAAACAGGCTTTGTTCAGTGTCATAAAGCATGGAGGTTGTCCCTCCTGTGGCTTAACTACATGAAACATAAGATTAAATTACTAGGATGATTGCAGCTGTCTCACTGCATGACAAGAATCCTAATATGAACATCTGAACTGTCTTGTAACCACAAAGAAAATACATTTGTTGAGTTCACTAACAAGGTGGAAGAAAATAAAACTTTCCACTTTCTGTCTTTTGCTGTGTATTTGAATCATCACATATGTGTGGTAGTGCTTTGAAAGAAAGTATAACCTATTTCTGTTGATAGATATGTAGAAAGATAGATAGAAAGATAGATAGATAGATAGATAGATAGATTAGGTTTGGTCATAGATACATAGAAAGATAGATAGATAGATAGATAGATAGATAGATAGATAGATACAACATGATGGTGAAAGGGGAAAGGGATTGGGTCATAGTCAAAAACAAAAAAGGAATATGAAGACACTCACAGCCACACCAGTACTCCGCTGGGATATGAAAACAGGAAATACAGGGGTAGGAAAAGCGATGATCTGCTAATACTGATACCAAGGGGACCAGGTAGCATTAAATGACTTTTCCCAGTCTAATTTCTCATTAACTATAAAATCTGATCTTAACCAAGTTAATATTGACTGAAGACTTTCTCTAGGAGCATGCTATAGCTATCTTAGTAGCCAAAACAAACCATAAAAAGATCCCTATCCCAACCAGTTTGGACACATTGAGAACCCGCCACCTCCCATGGCAACTTTCACAGGTTAACATCAGACTATGAATGAATAAGGGTATAAACCCTCACCCAAAAGCAGTACAATTTTGGACAAGTTCACCAGATATTGAGGAATAGGCCCTTCCCTCTGCAGTCCTGAAACAAAAGATATCCTGGACATTGTGGTATCTACAGTCCATGCTTGTACCATTACAATTGTATACACTACATATACATAAGAAGCAGTACACTGCTAAAAAGGCACAATACAAGATAAAGCAATTATAACAGGCACAATGGCAGAGTATAACACAGAATAACATACACTACTGTAAAATATACATAATCAGCCCAGTTCATATCCTGTAAGGGGGTGCAATACATGTTTGAAGGTGGTTTATTGAACCAATACCATACAAACAAACAACCAGCTCCATTGTTTTATAGCATTAAGATAAGAAAGTTATTGTTGTAAAGTGGTTCTCAGGACAGCGCCTGAAATATCCTTGTCTAAATAACATAAGCCAACCACCCTGTAGCAGATTGTACATATACTGTAAGTAACCCTGCAATGTACTAGGATATCCTGGTGTTGGCATTGCGGCTTTTTTTCTTTCTTATTTTATAGTATTGATAACTGTATGAGGTGTAGTATATCATTACTGATCCCCACTGACCTGGGATGATGAGTAAGTCTCAGGAAGCCATGTTTCAAGGTTTGCAGGTTACTTGTGCTGTGTTGATGTCCTAATTACTCTGTGTTATCGTCGACAGTCTGAACTGAGGACACTCAGTAATTGGAAGCAGATTCATTCCTTTCCCTAGATAATGCGGCTGCTCAGGTTTTTTAATTTTTCTAGGGCAGGTTACAGAAATGCTACAAGGAAAGGTCACTCTGGAGGCTTCAGTGCCGGAACATGATATTTATGAGAAGTCGCACAGGCAAACATTAAATATAAATTATACAAATTACAGAAGAGGTAAAGGTTTTCCATTTACTATATAACAAAGTAGGCAAACTTAATGGAAAAATATCTCAGCCAAGGACGTGAATCAAAAAAAAGAAGAGTTAACACTCTAATAGCACTTTGAAGAGGTACTGATGTAGCAGAGCTGAATGTATAACTTATTAGATGTCTCGAAATGTCCATAAAATGCCAAAAGTAACTTATTGTGATATGATAATATAGCATGTAAAATAGCACGCTCAACACCAACTATATTTCTTGCTATGCTATAAGTACGCTGTATAAATACCTTGGAATATATTTAACATAACTAGGCCAAAGAGAAGTAAAGCAGTCTCCCATAGCAAACACTCAGATTGGAAAGTGAGAGCTGATCTCGTTGGTTGTTACAGGCAACACTTCCATTTTTCTTTTGCACTGATTTTTATAACGCTCACCCACTGAAAGTTCATTAGCTGCCTACTGTAGTCAAATAGGGGAACGGAAGACTGGTACTATCAGATGCACTATAGATGACAGCATCATTTTCAAGATTTCCAGTCTGTGTAGTTTCCCAGCCTTATTACTGCAGGGAAACCCAAATACTATTCCTACCTCTATGAACCTTAGTGTAGGTTTGGGGAAAACATCCTATAAGTTTCTCCATCGCTTCAGGAAAAAACACTGTAGTAGAATAGTTAGTAAAAAGAATGAGTGTGCACAGGTGATACTTCCACATACATGTTTAAAAGCCAATTATGTAAATTATATTATTTTTCTCATTACCCAGCAACCTGTTGGCGTCTGTGTGTATGGCTTGTCAATACCTATATATGTATATGGTTATGTTGCGAATTGCAGCCTTTCCAGCATTTCTAGCTAGTGTGTCATTATGCTGAGAAATGGGAGCCCGTAACCTAATTCAAGCTAGGTTAAGGGTAGACATTTGTGTATATGACCAAATAAATGACAGACTATATAATAGGGGGTGAGGACAAAGTCGCCATAGGAAAAGCTACTCTTTATTGTGGTCCTTTTACATGGGCTGGTGATAAGGCAAACAACCATCATCTGGGACTCTTATTCCTTCTCCATTATGGCTAATAAAGAAGGGATGTAAATGTGGAACCCCCTGCTAGGAGACTTACAATCCTGATTTAAATAAGAAACACATATGTCTAAACAGTAGACAGCTATGTCATTGGAATTCACATTCAGATGTAGTAGACTATAGTGATTGACAACCTCTCCTCTATGACTGCATACAGAGATAAGCTGTCAGTCAGAAAGTAGGACCGACTCCTTGCCTTCTTAGCATAAAAAGAGTAGAGATTTCAATTAATAAAATACAAGATATACTTAATCTATTCCCACAAATGATATATTGTATCAACCTGCACAGCTTCCTGCTCTATAACATGGCTGCATATTGCACTGTTTTCCATGTGACAAGTTCAATACTTTTTACATTGATAATTTAATAACTTGATCAGTTTAGAGCCTTATTAGCTTCAGACTGATATACCCATCTGCTTCAAAAGGAAGAACATACCATAGAAGCGGAAGGTTATAAAGCAAATAGATGCTTTGATCCTAATCTAATGTCCATGAAGAACTAAACAACAAACTAGACCAAACTATTAACATTTACATGAGCCAAATGATTATCAAAATGTCTGGAACTAAAATACCTGGATGTACCAGTTATATTGTTTATAAATATGTAATAGGAAAGTTTCACCAATAATGTATGCAATTATTAGTATAACAGATGTGAAGTGTGCTAGTGTCTAAGTGCAAAAGATATCCATACCCATTAGATGTTAGTCTGTTAAATCCACCAATATTAGTTGAACTGGTCTACTATTTATTCTGTATGGGGGTGACTAGATTACCTTCCAACCGCAGATGTAGGGGGAAAGAAGAACCAGTCGCATTTCAACATGCACAAACCATTGTTCCCACATAAGATGGTGTCTGGCAGCAGCTTAATTATTTCTAAATATACCGTTCTCATCGTTTTCTCTACCGTTTACAGACCCTGCAAAGTGGGACATTGCTGAAAAATACCCGCAGCGGAAATGCTGCGATTTCCAACACCGTTGAGTTTTTGGAAATCGCAGCATGTCAATTATTCCTACGGAAATGCTGGTGGTTTCCATATAGGTATAATTGAAGCATAAAGTCCTCAGAGGAAAACTGTGGACTCCCTGTGAAAAGTGATGCAGGAAAAACCGTGATGCGTTTCCACCACAGTTTTTCCCGCACCGCTTTTTTCTGCAGTCTGCTACATGGGGCATTAGCCTTAATTTCTGTTTTACATCAGTTTTAAACTGAACAGATGTTAAAAACTGACCTCATAGAATTGTATTGGGTCCTTCAGGCCAGAAAAACAGACAAAGATAAGACATGTCCTATTTTTTTAACTGACATTATTTACTGTCAGTAAAAAAATAATCTGTTTTGTGTATGTACCTATTGACTCCCATTGTTCTAATAAGGGACATGTAAAGGACATTAAAAATAAATCTGTTACATGACCATTTTTCATGACTGTAGTATAGCTATGACTTTCACTGTACTACTATAACGTCTCTGCCGTTTCGGGTCTCGGCGCCACCCTCCGCTCGCACGCTGTGGCGAAGGAGGTGTGTTCAGTTCGATTCTTTGTGTAAGTTTCTTGCTGCTCAGTCTGAACATGGTCCTAGTCAGTGTAATTGATTTCCGGCCCCACCCGTGTCTGAACATTTCTCTCTGGACTGCATAGAGTTAATCTCTTCCTGGCCTGTGTGATTGACAGCCTGTGTACCTATCAGGTCTGGGGGCTTGTCCCAGACTTTCTATATACAGGATGTCATTTCTCAACAGGTTGCCGGTTATTACACTTGTGTTTTGCCTGCTGTCTTTCTATACTCCTTGATACTTTGTTACTTGATTCTCTGACCCTTTGGCTTGCCCCTGACTATTCTCTTGGATTTTGACTTTGTACTGCTTTGCTCGTTTGTTACCGACCCCTTGGCTTGCTCACTCTGCTTCTGTGTTGTTTTTGTCTTGTCCTGTTCTGTGTGTGACTTACCCAGTATAGGGTTTGTCTTCTGGTTGTCCTTTTACCGTTTAGGGTAACTGAGGCAATAGGAAGGGACAGTGGCTGGGGTGAGATTAGGGCTCACTTGTCTCTGTCCTTCCTCCCAGACCGCTGCAGTAGTGTCAGGGTTGCTACGTTTGGCAAGACCCTTACAACTACTTACTACAAATACAAAGTGATCTATAAAAGGAGAACAAATAGTGTTACAATGGATGTATAAGTATGTTACCAAAAAATCAAGATACGATTACAGCGTATATTCAAGCAGAACTTGTAAGAATACAGAAAATCAATAGCAAAATGAATTCCCATTGTGCATTTAGGTGCAACTCCCAAGTCAATAGCTATCATTAAAGTCAATGATGCCATAACTGCTCAGCTATACATAAGACCGTGTTCAACATCATTTCATTATATCCCTGAGCAGTATTGCAGTCGTAAGAGTGAAGTGAAGAAAATATTTTTTTTCTAAAAACATTTATATGGCTTGGGCTGACTAATTCTTAAGTAAGACAAAGCAGATTTAAAACAAATACCCATGCTCCTTCCTTAGGGCATAATCAAATGGCAGATATTATTCATCAAAAAATCCATCACAGAATTAGATCCTTAGATTTCTGCTGCAAATTTGCAGATCTGTGGATCTGCTTCCAGAGTAGCTGTGTTGGATGGGAGAGTGGTAGCATTTGCACATAAAATCCACTTTGGTAAATATGTCAATTTTAGGCCAGGGCCGCTTGTAGCGTAAATGCCGTAACAGTGTGGCTAAAACCACGGCATTTTACAATACCTGCAAAGTGGATGGGATTCTGGTTAATCCCAACCACACATTGCAGAAAAATATCTGCTGCGGAAATTCTGCAATTTTAAAAAAATCGCAGTATGTCAATTATACCTACGTATAGGTATAATAGAAGCAGAAAGTCAGCAGAGGAAAATTCTTCAGAATTTCTGTGAAAAGCGCTGCAGAAAAAAACCATGATGCGTTTCCACCGTGGTCTTTTCCAAAGCGCTTTTTGGCTGCAGCATGCTACGTGGGGCCTTAGCCTTAAATTGTAAAGGCTTGTTCACACAGTTTTTATCAATGGGGGTTTTGGAGTTTTTTGCTTCAAGAGCCGCATCTCCCCTCTCTCAGCTCCCACTTAAGTCCCTTGGTTTTCAGTGGAAGTTAGTAACGGAATCTTTTTTACTTTCCATGTGCTAAAAAAGACATAACATGCTCTAACTTGCTCTATCTATCCTCACTGAAAATGAAGCTAAAAACCTTGTTGCCTGGTCACACACTGATAAATCCTATACGATTAACAATCCACACCAAAAAAAATATATATATGTCACATTAGTTTTTGCCTTGGTTTTGCATTCTCCATCAGGTTTTTTTTATTCTTTATTAACATATAAGTACTAGCAGGCAGCGTCTTCTCTCCTTCTGTACCAGTCAGTCAATATGGTAGCTTATTTTACCTGTTTTTGTACTATGTACGTAATACCCTTTTCATACTTTAGCATGCCTATGAACAGCAACAAGGATTCCCATTGCAAACAGAGTGGCACATATTTGGTGCACATTTTACATGGATTTCGGCACAGAATCCAGGCCACAATCCATATATATTTTCCACTGTGTGAACATGCATTAGGCTCATTTGTCTATATATGTGTATGGCAGTACTTTTAGCCAGGGGTGGACTGGGAAATTAAAATGGCCCTGCAAAAGATCTAAAAGTGGCTCCATGTCATATAGGTGGGTTTAATGACAGAAGACTGGTTTTTCCACCACTGACTGGAGCCTTGAACTGTAAGCATTATATTTAGTATCTCCTGTTGGCATAAAGTGGAAATGCAAAGTTACAGTTGTGTATCTGTGCCTAGTCCAGGTGGTCTGCAAGAATAGAAAATTGGCTGATCTTGAAAGAGTGATGTCACTAAATGTGATTTGGCATGTAGCTGTTACAATTAATATTTTGATAATTGCCTAGGTGAACTAAGTCCTAGTCAGTAAAACCTTAGTATGTTTTTGGTGTGGTGATCATAATGTAGATGTTTAAAGGGTACCTCCAGTTTTAGGCTAAAGCCCCATGCAGCGAGTCGCACTGAAAAAACGGGGCGGAAATGCATTGCATTTTTTCCCGCAGCACTTTTCACAGAAAGTCCGCAGAGTTTTCCTCAGCGGACTTTCTGTCCCTATTATACCTATAAACTACAAAAATTACAGGCCAATAATACTCAATGAATAAATGTGCTGTTGTTGTTTAAATTATAATATAACAAAAAAACAAGCACAAAAATAAACAAATAAAAATTTTAAAATTTATTAACACATAATAAAATGTAAAATATGAAAACATACATTAATGGAACCACAGAAAAATAACAAACAGACTCCTCCCCAGAAAAATCACAGATAATAAGTGTATCTAAGCAAATAGTAACTACATATACTGTATCTCAATACATCAACATCATGCAAAGTGCACATATACAAATAGGACAAGGGTGAATAGCAACTTACATATAGACAAAGTAATGGTGGCAAATCTGGAAAGGGGAAAGAAACAGACGCACCCTATATGGAAAATGCCAGCGTTTCCATATGTATAATTGACATGCTGCGATTTACAAAAATGCAACAGTTTTTGAAATCACAGCATTTCTGCTGCGGATATTTTTCTGCAATGTGTGGATGGGATTAGCCAGAATCCCATCTACTTTGCAGGTACTATTAAACACTGAAGTTTACGCTACATGGGACCCTGGGCTTAAACAATTTTTTTTTTTTTTTTTTTTTTATAAATTAATAGTACAGGTGAAAATGACAAACTTTGTATTATATCTTATTAAAGAAATATATTTTCTTCAATTTTCAGGCAGTTGCTTTCCCCTTATTAATCTATCAAGAGAGAAAAGACACTCAAATAATTGCTGCTGTTACACTCTGCTGTTCCTTGCTTTTTAAACACTACTAAGTGTAGCTAAGAAGCTGATAATACACAGAAGATAATCAATTGACCAGCCTGCAGGAAAATTCTGCTCAGCCCTTCCGTGCTCCATAGAGTTCTACGAGTGAGACTCAATTCGGAAACAGATATAACATAAATAGTCAGATTTAAGATAAGGAGCTTAAAAATGGAGAAGGAAACTGATCTCCTTAATAAGATATATTACAAAGTTTCATATATTTAAATGCGCTCTTCATTTATGAAAAGTTGATTATAACTGGAGGTGCGCTTTAACCCCTTAACGACCAATGACGTACCTGTACGTCATTGGTGACATGGGGATGTATGGAGACGGCTCAGGAGTATAATACAGCCAGGACCCCCCGCTAACAGCATCGATCGGTGGCTTCACCGATCGCAGCTGTTATCCCTTTAAACTGTGCAGGCGCCACCGGTGCCGCCATTTTTTACCGATTGCCACCCTCCTGAACGTCATCGGAGGGCGCCGATCTGTTGCCATGACAGCTGGGAGCCTACCTGAGAGGTAGACATTTTGCTATTCACTGTTATACAGTAGTATTGCAGTGAATAGTATGAGCAATCAGACCCCCTAGGTTTCAAGGTCCCTAGGGGGTCTGATCATAAAAGTAAAAGAAAAAAAGAATAAAAAAAAAAAACACTAAAGTTCAAATCACCCCCCTTTCCCTAGATCAGATATAAAAGTAAATAAAAAAAAGTAAACATAAACACATTAGGTATCCCAGCACTCCAAAATGCCCGAACTATTAAAATATTTATCCTATATGGTGAAAAAAATCAAAATAGCCAAATAGCGTTTTTTCAACACTTTGCCTCCTAAAAAAAAAAAAATTGAATAAAAAGTGATCAAACCGTCAGATCTTTCCCCAAATGATATCAGTAAAAACGTCATCTTGTCCTGTATAAACAGACACCTTACCCAGCTCCATACATGTAAATACGAAAAAGTTACAGGTGTCACAATATGGTGACAAATTTTTTTTCAATTTGGCAAAGATTTTCATTTTTTAAAAGGTATCAAAACATTGCAAATACTATATAAATTTGGTATCACCGTGTTCGTACTGACCTGCAGAATACAGGTACCATGTCATTTTTACCACACAGTGAATGCCGTAAAAATTAAACCCATATGAAATTGGCGCAAATGCATTTTTTCTCCAATTGCACCTCATTCTGATTTTTTTCCAGCTTCCCAGTACATTGCACAGCATATTGAAGGATGCCATTACAAAGTACAATGTGTTTCACAAACAATAAGCCATCATGTGACTCTGTAAACTGAAAAATGAAAAAGTTATGGCTCTTGGAATGTGGGGAGGGAAAAATGAAAATGCAAAAACGAAAAATGGCCCGGTCCCTAAGGGGTTAAAGGGGTATTTCCATCTCTAGGATTATATTGAAAGTTGTAGCTTAAACTAAATCAAGTGTTTTGCTCAATACATTGTTTTATCTATCTTGCTCCGTTTGTCAGATGCAGCTGAATATGTGTCTTCAGTATTTGCAGCTTGTTGCCTAGGTTTATGACCACCTCTGATATCTAGCGGCACTGGCCAGACTGATGACATCAATCCCTGTTTCTCTTCACTGTAACTGCTGACTAATAGAGTCTTCTGCCAACTGTGCAAAGTGCTATCAGCTGCTGAGCCCTGATCAGTGACATTGTTATCTCTGTATGTAAATAAGGGAACAGAAATTGATTTTACAAACATTACAGTACACTGAAAATCCCACTTAGTCTCTAGAGGTTTAAATAAAATACATATCCCAAATAACCTATTTCACACCTATAAGCCCCCTCACCAGAGACCAGATCTTGAGGTAGAACACCAGGAGAAAAGTCTAAAAAAAACAGCAAGAGGGATGGATGTGCAGTGTTCCAATCACAGGTCAAGGAGGACTACTATCTCTTCAAGAGGTCATAGGGGTCACTGGGCATAGAGGGAAAAGTGCTTATTATGATTTATATTTATATTTATAAGTGAAAATGGGTCTCCTTATTGGTTCAAAGGCTGATTCCTTATTGGTTCAAAGATTGAGCTCACTGACCTCTACTGATAAGAACTTGCAATCCCAGCTGAACTTTTTATAGAAGACACTTTAGAGAAACTATTAGGCCACTTTCACACAGTCAGTATTTAGTCAATATTTTGCATCAGTATTTGTAAGCAAAACCAGACCAGAAGTGGAATGTACACAGTTATAAATATAATTGAAAGAATTGGGATAAAACAATCCTGTATGCTGCAGTTACCTGAGCAGCGAATGGCTGGGGTGCTGCTGTGTAGGGTGAAAAAATGAAGGGAATTCTGAAAATCAAGGAGCCTGATAGTCTGATTCAGCGTTTCAGCCCCTTTTAGAATTCATAGCATTATACTATCATTTTATAATCTTGGGATAGCCCTTTAAATGGGCTTTATATATACATGCTATTCAGCCCTCAAACTTCTAAAGAATATTTACTGGTTGCATTCTAAGCTTTGAGACCCAGTTTCTCGCAGTTTTACTCAAGGGAAAAATGACCCACAGACTTATATTATACAGGGTAGTTAAAAAAAAACAGCGTAGATCAGAGACCAGTGGGGACCTCAAAGCCATATCCTAACTGATGAAACCATTTGACATGTTTATATAAAGTGAGATATCTTAATCTTTAGTAGCATCATGTAAGTGCACTTTAAATATATGTCTGTGTCTACAAAAATATGATACATTATATTTCCTATGCTTTTGAATAAAAAAAAAGGAATAGAAAAGAAAAATCTTGCTGCCTGAGTAATGAATCACTGAATACAGGGAATGAGAGTAGATACTTGACTAAATTAAACCTAACTTTCATTTCAAGTACAAATAACCAGACTGGAGCCCAGGAGCTCTACATTCACAAGAACGCTGGATGTAATAGCCATTAAAAATGGACATTTTTTCACGTTCATTTTGCTTCCAAGGGGTATCTGTGAAAACGGACACAAATAGGACATGACCTATTATTTGATAGTCTGTTGAAATGGACAGTCAAAAAAATGGTCATGTGAATAGCCCCATTTACATACATTGAATTTAATGCAGCTATATGAAACCTGTTAAAAAAATCAGAATCCTGTTTGTAGTTTGAGGCTGGAGCCCCACGTATCATAAACGCTGCAATTTTGCAGTGGAGGAAACAGGTATAATAGGAAAGAGGAAATAGGAAAGGTATAATAAGGACTCTACAGACTTTCTGTGAATAGAGCTGCATAAAAAACCAAGATGTATTTCTGCTACGGTCTTTTCCGCAGCACTTTTTGGGGCCTTAGCCTTATACGGGTGTTCCGGGCAATTTTTTTTTTTTTAAAGGTCTGTTAGTGCTATTAATAGGTTAAAAGTACACCCATATACCTTTAGCAGTGTTTTGAGCGATTTCTGGGTTTCGGTGGGAGCTAGCATCTTCTGCATTTGTTTACATGGTGTTAGCTTCCTGCTAAGTAACTTCCTGTGTACTTTCCACACTACCTCCGTGTCACTGCTCCCCCCCCCCTCCTCTCTCACTCTGTTACACCCCCTCGACAATGTGTGGCCTCAGCCTCCAGGTCAGATGGTACTTTTCCTCTTTTTTTTCAAGTCCACTCCTGGTTTTGGTTTCATAAACTGCATTAGGCTAAGGTCCCACATTGCAGAAATGCAGCGGTTTTTTTTTGCAGATTTTGCTGAGGCCCCATGTAATGGGCAGCAGCCAAAAAGCGCTGTGGCAGAAACATATAATGGTTTTTCGTGCAGCGCTTTTCACAGAAAGTCTGCAGAGTTTTCCTCTTCATACTTTCTGCTTCCATTATACCTATAGGAGAACTGGCAGCGTTTCCGTAGAATCCCATCCACTTTGCAGGTACTGTAATTCATACCTCCCAACTGTCCCGGATTCTGTGGGATAGTCCCAGATTGTGGGTCCTGTCCCGTCATCCCAGTCAACGGGAGGTATGTCCTGGATTCAACTCATCTGTGTCTGAACTGGGGGCAGATGAAAGAGTCAATTAAACTGGGGGCAGATAAAGGGGGAAATAAAGCTGGTGGCAGATACAGGGGGACATTAAGCTCATTGCAGATAAAGGGGGACATTAAATTGGTGGCAGATGTAGGGGGGCAATTAAACTGGGAGCAGATAAAGGGGGACATTGAGCTGGTGGCAGATGAAGGGGGGACATTAAATTGGTGGCAGAGGAAGGGGGACATTAAACTTGTGGCAGTTGAATGGGGGCATTTAAACTGGGGGAAGATGAAGGGGGACATTAAACTGGGGACAGATGGAGGGGGGACATTAAACTGGGGACAGAAGGAGGAGTGGACATTAAACTGGGGGGGGCCGATGGAGGGTGACATTAAACTGGTGGCAACTGGAAGAGGACATTAAACCGTGGGGGTAGCTGTAGGATGACATGTCCGCCTCTAGTTTCCCCCAGTTTAATGCCCCCCTCCAGCTGCCCCAGCTTAATGTCCCCCTCTAGTTTCCCCCAGTTTAAACTGGGGCACGAGGAGAGGGACTTCATACTGTGGGGCAATTGGAGGGTAACATTATAATGCGGGGGCATATAATGTTAGGGTGACTGTAGGAGCAATATACTGTGGGGACACAAAGAAAAATGGGTGAGAATGGGCGGAGTCAACATAGAAGTGGATGGAGCTAAATTAGCCACGGCGTGCATAGCGTGCCACACATTTTGTCCCTCTTTCTGTCCTTTGAAAGCTGGGAGGAATGGTAATACAATCTTTGCCACTGCTTTTCCGGCCCCAGCCTAAAGGGGTTTTATAAAAGTTTATTATCAAACTAAAAAATAGGCAATAAAGGTTTTATTCCTGGGAACCACCTCTGAGCCCCACATCGATCACCACTATGGAGGTTCCAAGTCCCCAGCTTCTCCTCACCCCAATGCTCTTCTGTTTTCATACCTTTCATAGAGTTTGTATTGAGCAGCAGTACTCATGTGCCATAAAACCTAAACTCATTGTGATGATGCAGGTGTGGAGATGTGAAAGATAATTTTTTTCCTTTATATACAGTATTTCCTCCATTCAGAATCCAGTTTTGGCACATATGTGCAATAACATAAGTAAGGGGTGTTCAGTGGGATAGCTTTATTTTATTATGGTACTCTAGTCTATTAATTGTAGTAATGACGGTAATAATTCTATAAATAATGTAATGCTGTAGGTGTTGACTATAAGCCCCTCTTCTTCATTTTGAGACTATAAAGTGTTGGGATTGTTGATGTGAGGTGACATGTCCTCTGGCAGAGTAGTAATGCCTTCTATAGTGTACTGTACATGTTATTGTCACTGAAGGGGATATAGGGACTGTCTTATCATGTACAGAAAGGTATATGGGTGGATGTACTTGTTTGTAAACCAAACATGGCATTATCTGTCTATACAGTGTGTGTAAGAAAAAAACAAATGTAGTTATGTAGCGTTTGCTTCCTTACTAGCACTAATAATTATTCAGTCGGTCCTCCATGTTACCGGTATGAGCTGCGTAGACTATACCGTAATTAGAAACTTTGCTGCGGCTGTTAATCTAGGAGCGATTAGTCATGTCTACGCCCCGAAGTGTTGTATCCATGTCAGTGTATGAGAGCAGAGAATTGTACATGTGGCAGCTTATCAATCAGAAGAAAACAATTGCTAGTGTGGTTAGCGCCACTTAATAAATGCAGTATCCATGGCAACTACTAGAAGGCTCTCAGAATTGTCCTTTATTGTGAAAAAGTCACTCACCTGATGCTTGTTTGACAAATCCAAAGGATATGCCACAAATCTCATCATTAATGTGAGAAGGAAAAGAGTGGAGGAGCTTGTGAGAAGGATCCAGCGAGCATTTTATCAGAGTATAGCAGAGCCATAAGTATGTGTTTACCTCCTAGCCCTTTACTCACACTATACAGTACATATTATTATGTTACAACTTTTCATGGATCCAGAGACATAGTATAGAAAATGAGAAAAAAAAAATACAGAACAACTACGGACAGCACATCAACCACAAATTAGCATTGTGGGGCGCTGCCCATGAATGAGACCTTAGGCTAAGGCCCTACGTAAGCAAAACGCAGCAAAAAAATGCAGCGGAAAAGCATCCGTTTTTTTCTGCAGCGTTTCTCTGCAGCGTTTTTGTAGAGATTTCCTCTACGGACTTTTTGCCCTTATTATACATATATACGGAAAATGCCAGCATTTTCACAATTATAATTGAAATGCTGCGATTTTCAAAAATGCAGATGGTTTTGGGAACGCTGCTGATTTTTTTCTTCAATGTGTGGATGGGATTAGCCAGAAGCGCTGATTTTGCAACATGAAGCCCTAGCTAATTTAGCAAGTAGGGCTACATTGGAATATTTGGAAAGTACTTTATAGTGGATATAACTGAGGAGTCTCTTGTGAATGCTGCAATTGGAGCGGAGGATGGACAATCTGGCATCTTTACCCTTTAATGGCTTTGCTTTCATTGTAGAAAGGTTGGTTGTGTCAGAAAGCTGCCAAGGCAAAATTGAGCAGTAGAGGCAGAGGCTAGGTATCATGGTTATGACTTAAAACCAGTAGGTCTGAAACCAGTTTTTTGGGAGAGTTTTATGGAGACTGGCAGTATCAACATCAGTCTTCATATCACCACCACCGGCGCAGGGTGCATCTCATATATGACAAGACACACACCTTCACTGCCATAAATAAGGAGCATCCTCCAATGGACTCATAGCTGATGTAGATTTCCAGCATCATTTAAGCCAGATTTCTGGTGTAAATGATAATAAATGGGGCAAGTGTGATGGTCATCCCCTGCATGCTCTTGCCACACCCTGGCACTTTTTAATGGTAAGTGATGAGAGCAGTGCAAAACTAAAAAGTCTAAAAATTTTTGGACAATAAAATTGCGACTTTTTATGCCTTTTACACCAGAAAACTGTCATGCAAGGCATAATGATTCTGCCCCTATATGTTTGTGATTGCCTGCTTGTTTACATGGATTTTAATGGCTTACTAATCAAGTGATGCACTTTTAACAATGCATTGGATCGCTGCTGTGTTTGGAGAAGGGCCATGCTTGAAGCAATGCACAGGCACTGTCATTATAGCAAGGTAGGGGACATTTGGGTCTTCTAACTAGGTCTGACTACCAGAGCATAGTTAGGGGGTGAAGAGGTAGCAGTTGTATCTAATTCCTAATACATAAGAAGGCCCAAAGACCACTCTGCAACATATGGCACGTGGTAGGCAGGAAATCCTATTACAGATTTCCCATTAAGGATAAAACCCCACATAGCAAGCCGCAGCAAAAAAAAAAAAACTCTTTGGAAAAGACCGTGGCAGAAACGCATTGGTTTTTTTTTCCACAGCGTTTTTCCTAGAAAGTCTGCAGAATTCTCCCTTGCAAACTTTCCGCCCCTATTATACCTATACAGAAAACATCAGCATTTCCGTAGGCAGTGTCGGACTGGGATATCTAGGGCCCACCAGTGGAATTGTTTCTAGGGGCCCACCGTCAGGACCCCTGCAGATCAGCTGTACCGAGACAGGAAGGCTAAAAGTAATAACATGTCCGCTGCTCACCAGCCATACGATGTGCACAACTGCACTACCTAAACCCACTGCTACTCCCTGTATGGCAAATAAACAGCGTGGCTCCTAGAATTCTTACCATTACCTGTAGTCGCACTCTCCTGGCAAAGCTCATCTGCAGAGTTCCTGGCTGTCGGACCTCTGCAGATGTAATATTAGACAGATGGATAAATCTTTTAAAGAGGTTGTCCAAGAATTGGAGCAACCCATGTGGCAAGCAGGAGGTGTAAAATAAAAAAATAAAAAAGCATACTCACCTGTCCCAATCCGTTGTCCACCACCAGTGTCCATTCAGTCTCCTGCCGGCGCCTTCATGCTGGGAGTCCTGCACCTCATGTGACTGCTAAGACCAATTAGGTACAGGATTTCCAAACAAGGCACCACCATGAGACCGAACAGACACAGGCAGGGGACAACCTCCGTGGCCGCCACAGTGGTCACTCCAATTTAAAGGGGTTGTTTGGGCCAAATTTTTTTATGGCCACTTCACTGGTCCCCCCATACAGTGGCCTCTTCACTGGTCCCCTATACTGTATGAGGAACAGTGATGGGGCCATTATATTGTGTGGGGAACATTAAAGTGTATGGGACATATTAAAGGGGTTGTCTAGGGTTAATTTTTTTATGGCCTATGCTCAGGATAGGCCATAAATACCTGATCGTTAGGGGGCTTACACACGACCCCATCAGCTATACAGAGCCACTTCCGGCACCCGTTCTGTACACAACACAGGGCTGGAAGTAGAAAGCTCCATCCACTGTTTAGTCGCCTGGTCCCTTAACTGCAGCTCAGCTCCCACTGACTTCAATATCTGGTGAGATGGAGTGAAGTTGCCCGTCTAATACACAGTGGACAGAGCTTTCTCCTTCCGGCCCCATATTGTGTACAGGACAGGTGCTGGAAGTGGCTCCGTACAGCTGATCGGTCTGGGGGCCGGGTATCGGCTCCCTACAGATCATGTATTTATGGCCAATCCTGAGGATAAACCATAAAAAATTATACCTGGACAACCCCTTTAATATACCCCCTAATGTTCCACACTTTAAAGAGGTTGTCCAGCCTAATTTTTTTTTTTTTTTTTTAAATTAGTCCGGGGAGGTGAAACCCCCCAAAAAAACAATACTCCCAGCACGGTCTGGTCCTGCAGCTCTGCTGTCTTCTTTTGCCGGAAGTCCTCACTGGAAAAAGCTGAATTTCCACAACCTGGGGTCTTAGCCTGCAGGTTAAACAAATGTAAACTTAAACTAGAAAGTTGAAAAATATGCCAAACTTATCATAGTGGCTCATGCTGTCTAACAATACACTACCTGTTTGTCGGCTGTATTTTGTAGCAAAAATATATAAAGTTTTGGCATATTTTTGTTGCACTATGTCACATCTTAAGCCATGTACCTTTTCTGATAAGCCATGTTCCTTTTCTGATAAGCCTCACCTCTTGTCATGCAGGGAGCAGAAAGAGTCTAAAACAAATAAATTCTGATACATTTTCATTAAATCTGCCCTATTACTTTTATAGCTAACAGGAGGGAAAACCCATGGGGTGAGCTCTAAGATCTTAATGATGATTTTTTTATAGTCATATCAAAAGGTAATATATATGATTTTTTATGAGTATTTTTTAAGGTTTATATAAAACCATTTCACAATAATGTGCCTGATTGACAGCAGATTTTCCCTAATAAACTCTCATTAGCCACAGTTCCTAGGTAGTAGCCACATTAACTAAAATATAAGTGGTCTATTAGATAAATGATGTAATAGACAGGTCTACATTTCCATAATTTACAAATATTTAATAAATATAAGCACTAATTAAATTAAGGCAGTATTTACACATGGTATTTTCCTTGCATATAGGGCAGCAGCACACGACCGTGTTTCACCCATGAAACACGGTCCGTGTGCTAGCCAGATGTACTGGCATGAACTTTGTGCAGGGAGCGGCAAAGTCATATTTATATACTTTTCATTTTATTTTTATTTGTTTACGGGGGAGCAATTGAGCAATGTGGATGTATTTCAAATTGTACAATGAAATCAAAGCCATAAATTCATTATGCAAGGTTGATTAGAGGTGGAGAGGATACATTCTCTTCTACTCACTGCAATATGACTATAATTTTATCAACACTTCTGAGGTAACAGATGTCACGACCATTATTATAATTATAATAGCAAGGAAAAGTACAGAATTTTGGAAAGAGGAGAATCCAAAATGTAAATGAATGGGCATGATGGTAGCAGCAAGCACTTTGTTTATATTCTCCTGAATTATACAAATTAAATGCACATAATATTCTGTGAGCCAAGTTTATACCCTAAACTCTTATGTTTTTGCAGGGTAGAAGGATACATTACCCTGCACGTATTCCCTGCCATTAGGGAACATGTACCTTGAAACTTTCAGGGACCAGAAAGACAGAAAAATTTGCACATGTTAAGACACACCCCTAACCCCACCCAAGACCTCTTTGAACCCATCCAGTCCCAATCAGCCCCTTTGTCCCCATACAGTAATAGTGTCCTCCTCTATTTCACATGCAGGGATGAAGCCTCATTAACGCCTTCTATTAGTATATTGTCCCTTTAGTGCCCACACACAGTATAATGCCTCCTCAGTGCCACCATGTAGAATATCTACTGAGTGCACACTCATACAGTATAATGCCAATTAGTGCCCCAGACACAGTATAATGCCCCATTAGTGCCACACACAATATAATGTCCCACAGTGCCCGTCGTCCCACAGGATTCTGTTCCCTTAGTGCCCCCATACAGTAAATAGCCACACACACAGTATAATGCACCATTAGTGCTCTAAGATAGAATATTGATTCTGTACAGTAGTGTCCCTTCACAGTATAATGCCTCTTTTTTGCTCCTCTAATATAGCATAATGCCCTACTAATGCCCTTACACAGGATAATTACCCAATAGTGCTTCCACACAATATAATGTCCATTTATGGCTCCCATACACTATATTTCCACCTTAGTGTATATTCACAAAGCGGAATTTAGAGCTGAAATTGAGTTGGATTCCACCTCAAAATCAGCTCCAAATTCTACCTGAAATCTGCCTCCCATACATTTCAAGGAGAGACAGACAGTGATTTTTTTTCCTCTAGCTATTTTCGAGCTTTGTGCTCGATTTCCAGGTGGGTAGTGGGAGGAAAAAAAAATACAGCTTGGCCAGTACAGAATTTACAAATTCCGTAAACATATTCCTGCATGTAGGACTTTTTCTTCTGTTACAAATGTAAACAAACATGACGGAAGATAGCATCCGTCATGTTGTTTAGATTATTGTCAATGGGAATGGACACAGACTTGGTCTGTATCCATTCTCTGCAACAGTTAATGTCCATTGCTGCTATCCTATAACAGGAGACAGCAACGGACATTAACAACGGTAGTGTGAACCCAGCCTTAGGCATCTGTCGGCAGTATAAATCAGGAATAGCTCTGTATACCTTCTGTGGACACTGCAAGATACAATGTGAAAACATTGTAGAGTAAAGTTTACAATACTAGAAACTATATACTTGAAAAAATGGCAAAGCAAACAAAGAATGCCCACCAAAAATATAAAATAATTGAAAAAAATGTAACTTTATTGTTCAGGAGTTAAAATAACAAGAAGAAAAGCAATTACGCTAGGTTCACACTTGCGTTGGGGTTTCCGTTCTTTGGGTGCTTGCAGGACTTTTCTCTACGCATTTTTAAAGCAGAATGGGGGATGGAATCCCAAAACAGTGATCGAGCGCAGGTGTGAACCTAACCTTAGCAGTGTTTTAAAGCATATTATCACTGGATCACCTATTGTAAATGTACTGTGATTCATGCACTGTACATCGCAGACTCATAATAAGATATTGTGTACTGTAGATAAAGGACAGGACTGTCAAGCTCCTTTAATAGCCAAGTAAAAATGCTGTAGGTAACTACTGTACATTAATGTCACGTGAACTAAATAGCAAACTTGTGATCCAAAAGTACAAAAAGGACAACAATTCATTCATACCCATGTAACCTGCATACATATGTAAAAATACACATACTGTAGTTAAGAATTATGAAAACCAAACCCACAGTGAGTCAGAAACACTGTCAAAATCTTTTTTATGTCACATACAAATCATATAACAATACACAGTATAGTCCATTCCAGTAAAGAATACCAGTATTAGAGAAAGTAGAGAGTAGGTTTTCAAACAAACAGTGCTGCAACATGTGGTGAAAACCCCACACTTATCACTACTTCATGCATCTTCCTCGGGGGTAACTATATAGTATACATACAGTGCCTTGCGAAAGTATTCGGCCCCCTTGAACTTTTCAACCTTTTGCCACATTTCAGGCTTCAAACATAAGGATATAAAAATTTAATTTTTTGGTGAAGAATCAACAAGTGGGACACAATCGTGAAGTGGAACAAAATTTATTGCATATTTTAAACTTTTGTCAAAAATAAAAAACTGAAAAGTGGGGCGTGCCAAATTATTCGGCCACCTTTTGCTGCGATTACAGCTGCAAGTCGCTTGGGATATGTCTCTATCAGTTTTGCACATCAAGAGACTGAAATTCTTGCCCATTCTTCCTTGGAAAACAGCTGGAGCTCAGTGAGGTTGAATGGAGAGCGTTTGTGAACAGCAGTTTTCAGCTCTTTCCACAGATTCTCGATTGGATTCAGGTCTGGACTTTGACTTGGCCATTCTAACACCTGGATACGTTTATTTGTGAACCATTCCATTGTAGATTTTGCTTTATGTTTGGGATCATTGCCTTGTTGGAAGATAAATCTCCGTTCCAGTCTCAGGTCTTTTGCAGACACCAACAGGTTTTCTTCCAGAATGGTCCTGTATTTGGCTGCATCCATCTTCCCATCAATTTTAACCATCTTCCCTGTCCCTGCTGAAGAAAAGCAGGCCCAAACCATGATGCTGCCCCCACCATGTTTGACAGTGGGGATGGTGTGTTCAGGGTGATGAGCTGTGTTGCTTTTACGCGAAACATATCGTTTTGCATTGTGGCCAAAAAGTTCGATTTTGGCTTCATGTCACCAGAGCACCTTCTTCCACATGTTTGGTGTGTCTCCCTGGTGGCTTGTAGCAAACTTTAAACGAGACTTTTTATGGATATCTTTGAGAAATGGCTTTCTTCTTGCCACTTTTCCATAAAGGCCAGATTTGTGCAGTGTACGACTGATTGTTGTCCTATGGACAGACTCTCCCACCTCAGCTGTAGATCTCTGCAGTTCATCCAGAGTGATCATGGGCCTCTTGGCTGCATCTCTGATCAGTCTTCTCCTTGTTTGAGATGAAAGTTTAGAGGGACGGCCGGGTCTTGGTAGATTTGCAGTGGTCTGATACTCCTTCCATTTCAATATGATCGCTTGCACAGTGCTCCTTGGGATGTTTAAAGTTTGGGAAATCTTTTTGTATCCAAATCCGGCTTTAAACTTCTCCACAACAGTATCACAGACCTGCCTGGTGTGTTCCTTGGTCTTCATGATGCTCTCTGCGCTTTAAACAGAACCCTGAGACTATCACAGAGCAGGTGCATTTATACGGAGACTTGATTGCACACAGGTGGATTATATTTATCATCATCAGTCATTTAGGACAACATTGGATCATTCAGAGATCCTCACTGAACTTCTGGAGTGAGTTTGCTGCACTGAAAGTAACGGGGCCGAATAATATTGCACGCCCCACTTTTCATTTTTTTATTTTTTACAAAAGTTTAAAATATCCAATAAATTTCGTTCCACTTCACAATTGTGTCCCACTTGTTGATTCTTCACCAAAAAATTAAAATTTTATATCTTTATGTTTGAAGCCTGAAATGTGGCAAAAGGTTGAAAAGTTCAAGGGGGCCGAATACTTTCGCAAGGCACTGTATATATATATATATATATATATATATATATATATATATGTGTGTGTGTGTGTGTGTGTGTGTGTGTGTGTGTGTGTGATGTGCAATCAATTCATTCAATAAAGTTATTAGTGTAATATTTCAAAAATACTGTGTTACATTTTGTGCAAAATTTCAGAAATGCCCCTAACTGCAGACAAAGTGTGAGATTTCATTGAAGCAATGGTAGGTGGAGCTGGGTGGCAGTAAGGGGCGATATCTAGAACACAGAGTGAAGCCCCAACATGGAAACAAACGCCCCTTTTCAGCTAATTTGCATAAGTATAAAACACTGACTTTCATGAAAATGGAGCTCAGTGTAGAATAAGAAAGGCATCTTTTAAAAGTGTAGAAGCAACCTTACAAGTCATTAGTTTGATATCGATTTTCCTGTGGACAGACTCCCTTTAAGATGCAGTCCTCACCAAGCAAAAAGAACAATAACCCACAGATGATAGTGATCACACAAGCACTTATATTGCAAGTAACTGCTACAGTAACCCACACTCCCTAAATAACTGAGTTAGTGGGCTGTCAGGACTCCTTCTCTCTCCTGGGTTAGACAGTGCCAGACTATTTACTCTCTGACATGGAGAGGCACGTAATATTGGGGAATGTATTCCACTGTCCTTCAGGATAAGATAGGCTAATAACTGGTGTATACAACCTGCAGGAGTTACATATATATGCATCTTTTGGTTTGTAAACTGCTACAGAATATGTTGAGGCAATATAACTAAAACTTATTATTATTATTATCATTATTATTATTCCATTAAATCCATCTTGAGAGGTTCAGGCTGCTCTCTCTCATATGCTTTACACTGCAGCTTGACTCATTTTGACCAGCTACTGTCCATAATGACAAGGATGTGACAATCACAAAAATAAACTCTGTATATTGAACCTGATTTCCATGATAACAATAGAATTATTGTAAAACTACAAGCAACTAAACCATCAATGAGAAAAGTATTATCAGCGAACTGCTACATATAGTATAGTCCTCTGGTAAATGAGCCTTAATAGAGAAGAAGGGATCCTGATATTTAACATATAGTTAAGGTTTTAACTACAGTCAGTCTATTACAAGTCGAAGAGACAGCCAATGTTGTCTTAAGCTTCATTTGTCTGTATAAACGTTAATGTTGAATGTATTTCTGTGATTCTGTTCCTTTAAGACAGCAGCCATTGTAATGGACATGATGCTGGAGGAGACCCCCCCCCTTTTATGTGAGCTTGCCTGTTCTGCAGACAGAGGGAGCAGAGAAGCAGGAAGTGACGAGACAGAGAGCAGCAGCCATCTTGGCAAGTGTTGTATTGAACTGGTGTGGAGATTTTTCTGTACAGCTAAGCTGTATCTTGGTCCAGAGACAAACAGAGTGTAAAGAGACAACAGGACTAGTGAGTCCACGTGAAAGGAACTGTGCTCAGTGGCTGATCAGTGAGACTGACATTGTGACTGTGTATATGGATACCACAGATAGAGACTCGCAGTGCTGTTGATGTACTGGACGGCACCGCTAAATCCCGGCTTACATCCCAGCTCAGTGTATGGATTCGGCAGGACTGTCAGTGTGCTGAGTGGAATCTGCTGTTGGATTACATTGCATTCAGTTGGTTTCCCTGTCTGTTAAAGAGGACTTCATTTCTCCCAAGATCCTGATAACCGTGAGGAGAGGACGCTTCACTATAAAAGAAAGGACCGACTTTGGGCCCCACCGCGCGCTTCTACGGACTGTAAGCGGTCCACCTGGACCACTGGGGAAAAGGGGGTGCACCCAAATGTGAAGTCAGGGTCAGTTAGGGATAGTTTTGAGTATATTGTTCATTCAGTGTCCATACTGCAGAAGTGGACAGAGTAAAAGTAGAAACCATTGCAGAATTTGCCTTGAAATTGTTCATGCTATATTGTATATTTTGCTTGTCTTTAGCCCTGTCATTTTACCTTTAACTAGCCTTTATTAACTTATAGTAAATATATATTTTTTTCTTGAACTACCGCGTGTGCGTTCATTTCTGGTTGCGGAGTCCAAACCACCTGCCTTGCTCTCGGTTCACAAATTGGCGTAGTCGGCAGGATCCGCTTACCAGAATGGACGGTGACGCACCCGTTAGAGAGAATGGTGCTGGAGGAAGAATGCCAGCAGGGGCTATAATGAGTCAGTTAGCTAAATTTGATGGCAATAATATGTCAGTGAGTATGTGGGTGGAACAGATACGAATGATACAGCGAATGTACCAGACCGCACCAGAAGTACTAGTAGAGCTAGCAAATTGACATTACAAGGGGATGCTAAGACCACGGTGATACTGAGGCCATTTGAACAAAGGCAGACATTTGAGCAAGTAGTCCAGATTCTAGAAACCACTATGGAGAAACTGCATGCTGGGGTCCTGCAGGCTCGGTCTCCAGAGGGTACAACTGGAGAATGAAAGCCTTCCCCAAATGCAAATGCCCTACAAGAACTGCTCCGAGATATTCAAAGGAAGGAAAGAGGGGGCTCGCCAGCCTCTGTAACCCTGATCGGACTCTCCGTGACCAGTTTGTCCTGGGGATACGTGACGGCAGTTTAACTGTGACTATGCAGGATTTTATACGACGAGAGACTGATGCTAAATTCCATGATGTACAGGTAGAGGCCATCTCCCGTGCCAATAGTATGGTCCCGAGGCCGCAGACCGCAGTTGGAGTTACTTGTCACAGGGGGCTAGTCCTGGCTCAGAGACAGTAGAAAAAGGGACGGTTAAAGAAATTCTCACAGTAATGCAGAAACTGCAAGAACAAATGGAACACTTGCACACTCGTGTGATGAGCAGTCTATGAAAATTGCAGACTTCCAGAAGACTGGAGATGAAAGGGTGAGCCATCCACACCCAGCAAGTCAGAATCACCCACCACCCCGCTGGAGGGGTGAGGATAGGACCCACCGAAGGGGTCCAAATCATTTAGTGCAGTGCTCAGGAGAAATCGAAGGGGCTACCGAAGGGGCCCAAACAGATGGCCAGAACGACGGGGGATACGCTGCTGGGAGTGTGGACGGATGGGCCACTTGCTGCTAGATGTCCAGAGCAGCGACAAACTTATGAGAGACCGCCGTTAAACTGAAGTCCCCTGCTGCTGAAGGGCGTGTAGTAGGGGAGACTGACAAGGAGACTATGTGGGGAGAATGCCCTGATGATGACCTGATCGCTGCAAGTCCTGTCAACAGGTGGAAATGGAGGGTATCCGGTACCGGGATGATTGACACAGGTTCCCAAGTAACGACCTTGAGTAGAGACTGATGAACGGTACTTCCGGCAACATGTGAAATATGATCCCCATACATTCGTACGAGTGGTCGCAGCAACCAGTACCAGCTCCGGTCGGGGAGTGGCCTGGATGAATGTCCGGGTATGTGCCAAGATCTAGGTAGGAAAGGCATTGTGGTGGTACAGGAGTCACATGAAGTAAAGGTCCCTGTCATTGGGGATGAATGTGTTAAAAGAATTAGATCAGATCCTCTGAAAAGAAAGGTCACGGTTATGGAAAGAAACCACCACCCACGGCCACCAAACAGCCCAGCGCTGATCCGGACATGTGGCTACAGAAAAGTTCAGATGCACAGCGTCCTCTGGCTCGAATTTCAGTTCCGCATACAAAAGTTACACCCACCCAGTCGGGAGACAATAGTGTCCATGCCCGTAGGCACCTGTCGGAAACTAGAGGGCATAGCTGTGTTGGTAGAACCACTGCAAGCAGCCGAAGGAGGTGTTGATCCGCTAGTGGCCCGTTCCTTGGCAATAGTTCGCAATGGAAGAGTACCACTTCGATGTGTAAACACTCAGGACCAGAGTGTGGACCTGACCCCAGGGAGGCAGCTGGCTAACATCTATGTGACTCCGGAGGAAGAAGGAAAGTAACTCCAATGCAGCTGAAGCCGACTGAAAGGGATGAGTGGACCGTAACTGTGTCCATGGGAGAAGATGAGGAACCCACCTCTGAATGGAATGGCTGTGCAATCGAGAACAGATGAAGATGGATGTAAGTTCATGTTCTCTGGAATGGGTGCAGAAGGTAGATGAGCTGTTGTGGGAGAACCAAGCCACCGCACGGTATGCTGAAGATTTTGGATGTACCACAGGGATCTACCATGAGATTCCCACAGGAGACACCCCTCCAAAGAGAGCGCTACCGACAAATCCTCCACAGTTGATCAGGAAGTGAAAGAACTGTTAGCTAAGATGCTACAGGGTGGGATCATCCAAGAAAGCCAGAGTCCCTGGGCGGCCCTGTGGTGTAGTAAAAAAAAAGATGGGTCCATCCGATTTTGCGTAGACTATCGGAAGTTAAACGCTTCACCGTACGAGATTCCTACCCCTTGCCACGGATTGAGGAGTCCCTCCAGCCAGGGAGAGCCCGGTACTCCCTCACTAGATCTGGCTAGTGGGTATGGCAGGTGCCGATGGCCACAAAAGACAAGGAGAAGACGGCATTCACTTCCCATGGGACATACGAAAACCGGATGCCCCGGGTGACAAATGCACCCGGAACGTTTCAGCGGTTGATGGAGAAATGTCCGGTGACTTCAACTTTGAGTACTCTCATCTACTTGGATGACATTATAGTGTATTCTCGACCGAAGACCATCTCCACCAGTTGGGCAAGTATTTCGAAGATTGCGGGAACATGGGCTCAAATTGAAACCCAGTAAATGTCGGTTGTCCAATCTGAAATTGATACTTGGGTCACCGCGTATCAGGAGAAGGGTGAGACCACAAGAGACAAGATAGCGGCTGCAAGATTGGCCGATACCGACTACCCTGCGAGAAGTGAGGGCGTTCCTTGGAGTAGCCGGTTACTATCGACGGTATTAAGGATTCGCCAAGGTAGCAGCACCACAATGCTCTCCACGAGGCACATCCTGTGGTCCAAAGAACCGGTCTGTGAAGTGGGGACCTGAACAGGAACAAGCCTCCAGGCATTGAAGGATGCACTGACAACAGCCCCAATCTTGGCATATGCTGATTACCACTGCCGTTCCAGCTATATACAGATGCAAGCCTGTATGGTCTTGGAGCAGTGCCCCAGCCAGGATGGCCAGGAGAGGGTCATACGTACGGCAGCCGGTCTTGAGAGATTCTGAAAGAAACCCGAGAATTATAGTCATTAAATTGGAGCTGTTGGCACTGGTATGGGCCATGACCGAGAAATTCTCTGAATATTTGACCGGTGCTGAAGTTTTAGTACTGACTGACAACAACCCACTAGCTCACCTGGAAAATGCCAAGCCGGGCGTAGAGCAGAGGTGGATAGCCCGAATGTCTACATTCAATTACCGCATTAAGTATCGGTCCAAGACAGAGAACCAGAATGCTGACGGACTCTAGGTAACTGCCCAGACCCCCACAGAAGACGTGGATCATGAGTTGGAGCAGTGGAGGTGCCCGATTTCAGCAGATTTCACAGGCCTTGACCGCCACTAATCAGTTGAGATGGAGGGGACTGAAATGGCTCCCTTTGGTCCCCACGACAGGAATGGGCACAGATACAACAGACCCAGAGGGGCTGCGCAGATGATCAAGTGTGTGAGAAAGGCCAGAAGCCCTTAGAGAGGAAAGAGAACGACTGACACGTGAGATATTATCTGTTTGAGTCAGTGGGAAAAGTTGGAGATGAAAAATGGAGTGCTATGCCGAAAGGTCTAACCTCTGAGATCGACATCAACCAAATTGTGGTGCCTAGTGAACTGGCTCGCTCCTTGGCAGTTGAGGCTCATAATAAGAATGGACATTTTGGTCATGAGAAGACCTTCGTTGGACAGCGACTGATTTACTGCCCTGGTCTCGCAAATGGTCGAAAAGTATCCGCAGCTTCGAACTTGTGAGATCCATAAGGCAATAGAACAGAGAGCTCCCCGCAAACCATCGTGACCCAGGAACCTTAGAAATCGTCATGATAGACTACTAATGGTGGGCCCACCAAAGCGGACACCAGATTCCTCGAATGGTGGATCACTTCACCAAATCGGTGGAACCGCCACCAAGACCAGACAGCTGAGTCAGCAGCTCGTGCTCTGTGCCAAGATTCACGAGTAAGGGTGCCCCCAACGCACCACCCGACCAGGGCCCTCGAGGGACACGTAATGAAAGAAGTCAACGTATCACGGGAAAAGAAGTCGCACACGACCCAACCACCCCAGGGAAATGGGGCCTGTGAAAGATTCAACAGAACTCTGCTACAGATGCTCGGACTCTGGAGGAAGACAAGAAGTTACAGTGGCCCAGCTTGTCTGAAATGGTGTGGGCCTATAACAACAGGTCCACTACAACGGGACCTCCAACACCTCGGGTGGTCTGGGCGAAGTATAGGAGAATTACAGTTGAATGATGTGGATGGGCCCTCCGAGGGATCCAACCTCTGGGTCGGGCGCACGGCAGAGACTGAGACGATCCATCGATTGTGCGGCACGCCTGCAAGAACATCCCCACCTGATAAGACCCCAGTGCAAGAAGCACCAGCAACCAGGCGACCTGGTGCTAGTTCGTGCAAGAAACCCCAAGGGAAATTGGAAAGCAGATGGGAGGCTTTGCCGTATCGTGTTGTTGGCCGCAAGTATGCGAATGGGCCAGTGTACCAGGTCCAGAAAGAAGGAACTGATTGTGTCGAGTACTCACCGAAATATGTTGCGCCTGTGTCATCTGAAGGGACAAATCACGATGGGCCTGCCAATGTGAATGAGCTCCCACAGTCAGAGAATGGAGGTGCGGAATGGGCCTCCGACGAGGAGGATGATTGTTGGCCGATCCCTGCTCCTGGGGATGTTCCACCTGTGACTACTGTATCTCCGGCCTGTGCCCCCTCTGGGCGGAACCGCTGGTCCCTCAGCCCATAGCTGCAGCACCCCAAATATACCACCGGTCCTCAGACGGACCACTAGGCCAAATGCTGGTATCCCCCTGCGGTATGCGCAGGATGAGTTTGTTTGGCCTGCCATACATCGGTATACTACCACCCTGTGCATAAAAGTACAACCCTCTGGATATACAGTCAAGGCAGGGACTGCCAATCTTAAAGTGGGGGGAATATGTAAGAGACAGCCAATGTTGTCTTAAGCTTCATTTGTCTGTATAAACTGTTAATGTTGAATGTATTCTGTGATTCTGTTCCAAGACAGCAGCCATTGTAATTGTGACATGATGCTGGAGTGAGACCCCCCCCATGTGAGCTTGCCTGTTCTGCAGACAGAGTGTGAGCAGAGAAGCAGGAAGTGACGAGACAGAGAGCAGCAGCCATCTTGGCAAGTGTTGTATTGAACTGGTGTGGAGATTTTTCTGTACAGCTAAGCTGTATCTTGGTCCAGAGACAAACAGAGTGTAAAGAGACAACAGGACTAGTGAGTCCACGTGAAAGGAACTGTGCTCAGTGGCTGATCAGTGAGACTGACATTGTGACTGTGTATATGGATACCACAGATAGAGACTCGCAGTGCTGTTGATGTACTGGACGGCACCTGCTAAATCCCGGCACATCCCAGCTCAGTGTATGGATTCGGCAGGACTGTCAGTGTGCTGAGTGGAATCTGCTGTTGGATTACATTGCATTCAGTTGGTTTCCCTGTCTGTTAAAGAGGACTTCATTTCTCCCAAGATCCTGATAACCGTGAGGAGAGGACGCTTCACTATAAAAGAAAGGACCGACTTTGGGCCCCACCGCGCCTCTACGGACTGTAAGCGGTCCACCTGGACCACTGGGGAAAAGGGGTGCACCCAAATGTGAAGTCAGGGTCAGTTAGGGATAGTTTTGAGTATATTGTTCATTCAGTGTCCATACTGCAGAAGTGGACAGAGTAAAAGTAGAAACCATTCAGAATTTCCTTGAAATTTCATCTATATTGTATATTTCTTTCTTACCCTGTCATTTTACCTTTAACTACCTTTATTAACTTATAGTAAATATATATTTTTTTCTTGAACTACCGCGTGTGCGTTCATTTCTGGTTGCGGAGTCCAAACCACCTGCCTTGCTCTCGGTTCACAAGTCTACTGACAGATAATCCATGGCAGAATGCAATGGGAGCATAATGGATTCTAACAGTGTTGGACTGGGGTCCCTTGGACTCACCAGATGAAAAGATTCTCGGGGCCCTCCCTCCAAAAATACCCAGGAAATAGACTAAAATACCTTTTAAGTTTGAGTGTCTTGCTAGACCTTTATCGTGTTAGAGCCTGGGCCCATTGGAGGATTGGTACTCTAGTGGGCCAGTCCAACACTAGATTTTAAAGGATCCCAGTGTTGTTAAATGGCTGTACTGGATTAGAAGACATTTCTCATGAAATGACATCATGTCAGTTGATCACATGGCCATGATGCAGTTCAGTCACATTATAATGGGACTGAGCTGCAGCATCTTCATGTGACCAATAGACATGAGTTCACTTCCTGAGAAGAAGAAAGTAGCCATGTTTTCTAATCCTGCACAGCCCCTTTAATGGCATACTTTAATATTTTTTAATTGTGACCCAGGATATGCCACTTATGCAAAAAAAAAAAAGAAAAAAAAAAGAAAAGAAACCTAAAGGATCAGAAGCTGAAGTGTTAAAAACAATGGGGACACTAGCAAAGACATTTCAGCATGTTGTTCTGCAAAACTGACACAGAAAAAGGAAGGGAAAATGCGGTGTTCGCTCTATGCAGCAGAGCTATAAGCACCTCTCATTTCTACAACTGATGTTTTAGGTTTGTAAACTTGAAAATAAAGATTTTACAGCTACTCATGCTCGGGATGTAAATAATAGCTTAGTAAGCATATATTTTTATTTCAAGTACTTGATGCTCTAGTCAGTTTTCAAAACATGCTGATGCTTTCGACATAGCACATAGTGAAGCTTTTATGCTGCAAAACTGCAGAGTAGCTTTCATGTAGTGATGAAGCAGAGGTGAATTTGCCATTTAACTATTTGTGCACCATGGTAAATTATTGGGTTTAGATAATTCACAAGGTGAATTTTAAGGTTCCTGGACCAGGATGTAAAATGAGAAACAAGATACCCCCACTTCAGATGCAGTTCATAGTAAGGGTATCTATCCTATTATGTGACAGGGAATCCAGTGGACCACCTTAGATACCAGTGCCCAAGTGCAACTGCAATCTCTGCACAAAATAATTGTGAAAAATATCACTAAACTTGGACAATACACAATAATAAATCATAACAGGTGTACTAAACATTTGTTGTGCAGAGATACTAAATGCAGAGATGTGACAGTACAGGTGGAATGAATACTGTGATATGACGGCACAGGAATAATAATTACAGTGATGTGATGTGATGGTATAGGTATACATGTATCACAATACAGAGGCAATAAAAGGGGATATCTCTGCACAAGGGTAAAAGAGATAATGATGTCACAACACAATTGTAATGAGCAAAGTGAAGTTACAGCATAGAAATAATCGTCATAGTGATGTCACAGTGTACAGATAATACACATTGCTACAGGATATCACAGGATAAAACACACTGTAATATCATAGAAGCGTTACTGCATGCAACAACATGGGAATAATGGACATACTAATGCAAAGATGGATAATAAACAAAGTAATAGGAAATAAGAGATGTCATATATGACTGAATGAACTTTCCAAAATAAATTCATTATGAATCAAAAGTGCCCCAATTGCTCTGTAAATTCATCCCCAGAGAAGTGTGGTTTACAAAAGCTCCACCCTAAAGTGGGGCCCCACTTGGTTTCAGGGTGGTCCCAGGAGTGGGACTTCTCTATTTAATCAATGTAAATGCTGTCTAGTGCGAAGATGATGAACACGTACAGTACAGAGGTAAGAAATACAATGTGGTCTCACAACAGAAATTATTAGTGAAGTGATGTCACAATACAGGAATATCATAAAACTGAAAGATAATGCACACAGCAATATGAAAGTATAAAAGATGTGACAAAACAAAAAACCTTATGCACATGGCCATTTACAGTTCAGTTTTTACAGAGCTCTGCAGTGTGGATGAGTCCTTAGACAATGTTCCAAAACTGATTCACTGGACTTGGAGCTACTTAACAGATACATGTATGAGTTGTCTTTGTTGTATATGTTCATAGCTGGTACAAACACATCTCATTCTATGCAAAAGCTGTATTTCTGTTGTCCGGGATATAAGCACAACTGGTATTCCAAGTATTGTAAAGAAAGTCCTTAGGTTGATGCCTGTGGTGTTGTTTAGACACCTGTTCTCCAAATTCTACAAAATGGGTTGACACTGGCCACTCCACATTATACCCATCCCTTCAGTCTTAGAGGGTACATGACCATGTTTGCACACTGTATATATTAGAGGTTATTACTCAGTAGTAGTAGGTTTCTGTGAAAGGGATCCTAGTTGTCCCATAAGTGGGGGGAATTGGAGCAGAGTTGTATCCATTCCTAAAGTAGTTGTTGTTTTTTTATGAATTTCTGCATTTTATTAAAGTAAAGAACTTTTGCCCTTTTATGCAGGTAAATTACATGATATTGTAAAGTCAAATCGTCTCTAAAGGATTTCTCATCTATAAACTGGATTTTCATGTCAAAATAAGCAATGTATCACTTCCTCTCTCCAACTGTACCATGCTCATGTTTCAGCACTTAGAGGATATTTGCATAAGCAGATGGTGTAACTTTTTAATGATCTAGAGAAACAGAGCTAATGTAATCTCTTTAGAAAAGTCATCTCCAGCATTTAATATCTTCATAAAAACAGGAGGTTTAGATTTACAGATACGGTGCTAAAACTGTATTTGTACTTCTCATGAACAATATAAATGTGTATCCTTTCTGGGTCCAAAAACACAAGATCAGTGCTAGGTTATATAAAACATCTATTAGTAGTAATCCAGTAAGCATGTAAGCTCTTAATGTCAGTATGATATCTATAGAACTCAGGGGCTACTGTGACTAATTTATGCTAAGTAACTTAGTCAGTCTAATATGTATATGTATGTATATATAAATGCAGTATGTGTATATATAATCTATAACAAAAACATTTTTATTCACTCGCATTTATGTAATTGATACAAATGTGCTACCATTGTCCAGTCACCAACTGCATAGATAACTTATTGGCTATGTTGTGGTTAAAGGGGGTTATCCATGACTTACTGTACATATTAATCACCTAACCTTAGGAAAGATCATCTATCAGTGGGGGTTCAGACACAAAACCCCTGTCAATGAACTGTTTAATGGCATCACATTCACTGAAAACCTGGTACATCAGCAACTCAATCCTATTCAAGTAAAAGGGGCTGAGCTGCAAAGCAAAGCCAGGCCTCTATACAATGAACTGTGCTGTGCTCACCTAAGGCCTCTTTAACCAGATGTTCAGTGGGAGTCCTGGGTGCATGACCTCCCACAATAGATATTGATGACCTAAGGATAAATCATCAGTATGTAAGACCTGGAAAACCTTTTCAAAAAGTGTAGATTTATTATAACTAGAAGTCTACCCTGTCTCTAGTATTCTGGTAAACAGTCTTTAACCCTGCTAGAGGAAGTAAAAACAGAAAGGAGAGATTAGAATTCATAAGGAAAAGCAGATAAAGAGGCAACTGGTAAGAGGTGGAACTTGATGAAAATTCTAGGCATACAGAATGCATTGGTTTGACTTGCTTGAGGGTAAATACGGTGGATTGACGTGGGAATTCAGTATATATTTTAAGCAAATTGAATAAAAAACATGGCTACCTAAATGAATCCACATGTTTACCAAAATACAATATTATCTGATGTAAAAATCAGGGACCTTAAACATACAATAACATTAATTTATGATTATCCAAATTTTTTTTTACAGTAAACCCTTTTGAAGCCTACACAAATAAAAAAGCATTGCTATGTGAACAACACATGATAGACAACCAACAGCATTTAGTAAAGATCCATTTTTTTGTGTCTATAAGCCTATGTCTATGAGCCTATGACTCCCTATTCAATTACACCCTAGCTATTTCTGACCACCATGTAATAATTATTATCTAAAATAAAGTAGTCAAATCTGTCAAGCATTGTAACTGGACATTGTACTTATGTATGGTATAACATTATCACTAAGCATATTTTTACCAATCATCTTGACTAATAGAATAATGATTTTTCTGTAGCACAAACTGCTACATTCTTATGTCTTTTTACAGAATGGAAAGTAAGAATTTCATCTTTTCACATGGCTAGTTTAACCTTGCATATGACAAGAAAGGGGAGTTTGGAATGAGCTGTCTCTTTAGCTGAAGTGTCTTCAAAATTAAATGGGTGATCTAAGCTGTTCATTTATCTGGTCAACATAAATGAGCAGACACTGTCACCAAGATACACCAGGGCTCATTTATCATTTATACAGGAATGGCACAGAATCCAAAATCTATACAGATAACACTACATGCTGCTGACAACTACATAACAGACATGCAGGATATATATAACGCATTTCAAGTCACTGTAAGGTAATGATTCTTCTACAGTTTACTATCCATTGACCAGATGTACAGTATGTGGCTATAGTTACATCCATTCAATAAAACAGCAAATAATCAGGATTTCCCGTTAATCTAGACTCATACCCCTTAAAAAAAGTTACCTTAAAGGGAGTCTTTCAGGACCAAAATGCCTCCCAAACAAGCAATAGTGTTTTGCATAGGGAGCAGAAAGATGTCCACGAACCAATGAAGCAACGCAGAGATAATCATCTTTCTATGGGTAAGCAAATCAGCCTAGAGGTGTATCAGAGGCAAGTTAGATTTACTAGATTTGCCTTAAGACAGTTGCAAATGTACTATCTCTCCTCTGGAATCAGAGCATATTGTCTCCGTTTTAGTTGTGATTAACATTTTCAGCCTTTGTCTGCATTATAGCTTTCTGTAGACAAACCTGGAAAATCAGACCCACCCCCGATGCACTTGCAGGATGATTTACATAGCCATTAAAATAAGATTATCTCTGCATTGCTTCATCAGTTTATGGCCACAAAGAAATGTTTCTGCTCCTATTAACCTTCCCGACATCCTCCGTACTATTACGCCAGATGACGGGACTTTAAAGATGGTGCCCCCCCCAAAGCAAAAATGAACATCTGCAGACTACAATTTCAAAATGCTGTTAACAGTAGCTCAGACATAAACATGTAAAACAGATTACAAAAATATTTTATATTTATGGTTTTAGTTGGTACAATCAGGCAATGTTGTAGCTTTGGAGGTAGATATAATATTTTTAGAGAATTCAAATAAACATTTCTTAAGCATGTAAGTAAATATCGATGTTTGTGAATTGTGTAGGTTTGATATCATTTTATACTTTCTACTCTACTTTATCTTGTCAGTCTAATTATACTTAAAGGAAACCTTTACATTCATTTTTATTGTATTGTACCAATTTCGGTCTTTTTTTTCTTCACTGTTTGTCTTCTGCAGTCTACCTGTTTTCGCATATATTGCAGGCTGCAAGTCTCAATCTCAGTCTGATAGTTTACTCTGTAGTACTTATATTTGCTCTCCTGAGGGATCATAGACGCTCATTTATACATACGTATTGTGACAACTTGGGGGAATTAGACTCAAAATGGCGGCAGACTCCTGGTCCGGACAGCGGTGGTTCGTGGTACTGGGCGCCGGAAAGATAGCGTTCAGACGGTCCAAGTGTAAAATAAAACTGGCTTTATTCAGCTTAACTGCAACATAACAAAATAACTAAAAACCTATGCCACAGTTAGGGCACTAACTGACTCCTTGAGCCCCTAACTGTCCTGACTATTGCTCAGCTCCAGCAACAGTCCCCTGTGGACCCCAGCCCTTCTGGGACAGAGCCTCTCTCTCTCTGTTCTTAGCTGGTCCACCATCTCCTGCTTCCTGCAGGATACTCCAGCCCTTCTGGAGTTACGCGCCACACCCAAAGGTGTGGCTGAGGGCCTTTTCAGGGCTGGCCTGGGTTGCTCCCTAGCGCCCTCTAGGTTCACATACTCACAGTATGTATGTGACATGACAGTATAAACTGTTTGGCTCATACAGACCCCTTTAAATTTTTCACTCTTTGTTTCATTGCAGCCATTTTCTAAAAGCAAAAAAGTTCATTTTATTTCTCATTAATGCACACTCAGCACCCCATCTTGACAGAAAAAAAAAACAGAAATGTAGATATTTTTGCAAATTTATTAAAAAAAGAAAAACTGAAATATCACATGGTCAAGTATTCAGACCCTTTGCTGCGACACTCATATTTAACTCACATGCTGTCCATTTCCTTCTGATCCTCCTTGAGATGGTTCTACTCCTTCATTGGAGTCCAGCTGTGTTTAATTAAACTGATTGGACTTGATTAGGAAAGGCACACACCTGTCTATATAAGACCTCACAGCTCACAGTGCATGTCAGATCAAATGAGAATCATGAGGTCAAAGGAACTGCCCAAGATGCTCAGAGACAGAATTGTGGTAAGGAAAAGATCTGGCCAAGGTTACAAAAGAATTTCTGCAGCACTCAAGGTTCCTAAGAGCACAGTGGCCCCCATAATCCTTAAATGGAAGAAGTTTGGGACGACCAGAACTCTTCCTAGACCTGGCCGTCCAGCCAAACTGAGCAATCGTGGGAGAAGAGCCTTGGTGAGAGAGGTAAAGAAGAACTCAAAGGTCACTGTGGCTGAGCTCCAGAGATGCAGTAGGGAGATGGAAAAAAGTTACACAAAGTCAACTATCACTGCAGCCCTCCAGCAGTCGGGGCTTTATAGCAGAGTGGCTCGAAGGAAGCCTCTCCTCAATGCAAGACATATGAAAGCTCGCATAGAGTTTGCCAAAAAACATATGAAGGACTCCCAGGCTATGATAAATAAGATTCTCTGGTCTGATGAGACGAAGATTGAACATTTTGGCGTTAATTCTAAGCGGTATGTGTGGAGAAAACCAGGCACTGCTCATCACCTGCCCAATACAATCCTAACAGTGAAACATGGTGGTGGCAGCATCATGCTATGGGGGAAACCTCTTCCAGAGTGCTCTGGACCTCAGACTGGGCCGAAGGTTCACCTTCCAACAAGACAATGACCCTAAGCACACAGCTAAAATAACAAAGGAGTGGCTTCGGAACAACACTGTGACCATTCTTGACTGGCCCAGCCAGAGCCCTGACCTCAACTGAATTGAGCATCTCTGGAGAGACCTGAAAATGGCTGCCCACCAACGTTCACCATCCAACCTGATGGAACTGGAGAGGATCTGCAAGGAAGAATGGCAGAGGATCCCCAAATCCAGATGTGAAAAACTTGTTGCATCATTCCCAAGAAGACTCATGGCTGTACTATCTCAAAAGGGTGCTTCTACTCAATACTGAGCAAAGGGTCTGAATACTTATGACCATGTGATATTTTAGTTTTTCTTTTTTAATAAACTTGCAAAAATATCTACATTTCTGTTTTTTTTCTGTCAAGATGGGGTGCTGAGTGTACATTAATGAGAAATAAAATGAACTTTTTTTGCTTTTAGAAAATGGCTGCAATGAAACAAAGAGTGAAAAATGTAATTTATAATACTTTCCGTACCCACTGTATGTGAAATATAAACTAAGCTAACAGAAGTAGAATATATATTATCAGTTTCAGGGATGTACATAAAATATAAACAATTTTGAGGGTAAGTGATTTGCAAGGGTATAAATATACTTAGCCTGGCTAAAATGTGTACATTAAATGAAAGCTTATAGATAGAGTAGAATTCTTGATAGTCCTACTACTTATCAATTTACATTAATAATAGGGCAGAATAGACGATGAGAAAGATCTATATCCCACTCATCTTACATAAGTATATACCCTTCTGTTGTATTACAAAAATATTGTGAATCATCCTGCAATCTATTTGACCTATTGGAAAACTAGGTCAAAACCAAAAACTATTGACCATTAGATAGTGTTCGAAGAAGACTACATTCACCTATTCATAAAGAAGTTTTTTTAAAAGGGTAGAATTCAATATTACAAGCAAGCATAAGGGTTAAATAAGGGAACAAATTAAATGTATGGCCCAATAATTAATTCCTTGCAAAATGATTACTGCTTGGTAATGCGTAACAGCGTCCGTTAAGTGATTAAGCGCTGCATACATGAGCGACTTCAATGTAACGCACAGAGTCTATTAATTGTAGATTGAAACACTAAGTAGAAAGTAGAAAGAGCTAAATAAAGTCGTTCTTACCTTTAATTCTGTCATTTAAAATCAGTCTGCTCATAGGTGCAGAAAGAGTTCTGTTGTTTTGAGGTTGACAGAAAGTGCAGAGTAATTATCAGATTGCATGAATGGGCATGCACAATGGGAAAACACCACAAAGTACATCAAATTGGGTAAAGTTGTGTAAAGACCTATAACACATTCATGAATACATTGATGAGTGTTTAATGTCCATGGCCAAGTCAGAGGTTGGTAAAGTCTGATTTCTATTCAACAATGAAAAATCAAGAGACAGTTTAGAAAAATGATTCAGTACAGTAAATGGGAACAGGCAGAGAAAAAAAAACAAAAAATAGATATGCCAAATAAAGGTACATTACTCTAACATTCTAAATATAGGGCTCCAGCAATACCTAAAAGGCAGCTCTGTGGCTTAAACAAATTATAAACTATAAATTTATAGAAATGTATCTCTTCAAGACTAGACCACAGCAAGTGTGCTTAACTGGTTTTGCAACTCCCATAGAAATGAATGGAGAGAACTTCACATGGCCTCCACTTCTCATCAGCTACATCGGATCTCCAGAATAGCTGCTGGTTCTAGAGGCATGACCTGCACGTATCAGATATTTACGATATGTCTAAGATCAAAATATCACTTTAAGCAAGTGAAAATATGAATAATTGACTGTACTGAACAGGCAATAAACCATCTGGATGTACAGCAACCATAAATCCAGAGACCACGAACAATCCATATTCAATGAATGCCTCTTTACTATACTTCTTTACTGAGCAAATGGCATAAATTTGTCTGTACACTCTCTTGAATGACAATGTCTGTATGGAAATGATAGCATAATATTTGTAAGGGGATATTTGTATCCTGTACCTAAAAGTATTTTTAGCTACTGTAGGTCCTTCATATACAATACTTTCAGTGGGGAATACTGAAGCATATGTATGTTTAGTAACTTAATCTATATTATAATTTTCCACTGCCACCATATACCATGTATACTTGCCACGTTTTTCCATGTGGAAGACTACTTTTCAGTCAATTTTGTATGATTGCTTACACAAGGTTTCACAATGCAACAAGTATAAGTACATATTATAAAGCTTATCGAAACCTGTACTTCAGAGGTTACAACCAGTGACAGTCCTTGAAATTGGATATTCATTTAACTCATTACCAAGATGTAAAATATAACAACCTGGATTGCAAATCTGGAAAGGCTGAAAGTCATCCTGGAGCATGACCACTGACTCTCTGCACTTTAACTTTTCATTTTGCATTTACTATAGGAAATTGTTGGGCTAAAAATCCCTGTGACAAATGTTCAAGTTCTAAAATGGAAGTTGTGTAATTGTATGAAGTGAGACAATTGATTTCCCTTGTATGTTGAAATATCAGGAGATCTGGGGAAAATTAGTCTTTGGATTGTCTGGTTAATGTTGCCTATAGTTCTTTCTGTTAATACTATTCACATTTACAATGCATGTCAGATAAATGTTGACTACTCTACCACATCTGTAGATACCAGGGGACACATTACAGTTGTAGTTGCCTTGAATACACAAACATGACATTTGCGGAGTAGAAATAAGCTACATTCTACTTAAATTTTAATATGAAAGGAAATGAAGTTGCATTGCTTGTACATGGCAATAACTCTTAAACTCTTTTTTACTACACTGAGCTGGAGAACCTCAGCTTGCCTTAGCCCACTTTTGTCATTCTTCTACCTATTCAGTTCCAGTTTTAGACTAGGTACCAAGTGAGATAAAGCAGTACTGGAAGGTCACATGTCCAGACACTGCTCATCTGATTGGTCATCACTATAGATGACATGCCTACTCATGGAATAAACTTCACCCTTTTTGTTTGATACTACTTGGAGTCCTGGCTTTTCCTTTAATATAGATGACAGCAGCTACGTGAAGAGGATACATTCTACAGTGGAAAACAAACTGCATAGTACACAAACCAAGTTAAGCTGAGTTTAACCAAACTGAGTAGAAATGATGCCATGCAGTTGAAAAGGGGCAATAGATTATGCAGCAGGTTTAGATCCTATGGTATGTACCATATAGCCACATGTAACAAATCATGATGTAACAATGCCTTGTGCAATATGGAAATTATTGTAAAATATATAAGCTCTACTGTTGCACTCTTTCATACCCAACAAATCACATATACTCTATCTACAATTTCTAAATGGATCCCACTAATCCTAACACAGTTATATTCTGCGCCCTATTATAACTTTCTTGTCTGATCATTTTACAGTTGGTAGAAACTGTAGTTTACATGTATAGCAACAAATGAGAAAGAGAATTATGCAAGAGAAATCCATCAATAAATTGATATATAAACTTGGACTATGGCACTAAGCAAAATTTATAGCTGGTGCCATAGTTATGCAAGTATTTCCACCTAAGTCCAAGGCCCCATGTGGCATAAACACAGCGGTCTCTGCAGTCCCTGCAAAGTGGATGGGATTCGGTTTCACACTTTGGAAATATACGTGCAGCGGAAACGTTGTGATTTCCAAAACTGTCGCTGTTTCCGAAATCCCAGCATGTCAATTATACCTATAGAAATGCTGGCGGTTTCCCTATAGGTATACTGGAAGCAGAAAGCACTGCGGGAAAATTGTGATGTGTTGCCGCTGCGGTTTTTCCTGCAGCGCTTTTTTGCTGTGGCCCGCTACGTGGGGCCTCTGCCTAAATGATCTTTTATCTGACCTTTAAGATGTCTTATTCCCCCCAATATTGTACTATACAGTACAATATTCAGCTCAGAAAGCACATATGTAGGTTGGGTCTGTGGTACATTAGGAAATAATGAGCTGACTGGCACATTTTTTTTACTGCTTATATAGGGAAAATAATCCAAAATACACAATAAAAACTGCACCTCATAACCCTGATGAACCAAAGAACAATACAAAACTGTCATGAGCATTGGTTCAGACTTCTAGTATAATTAAACAAAACCCCAGATAAGCTGACAGCATCCATTTTGATTGTACTTACTACTCGAATAGGTCACATATACAGCAATGCATAGGTGAAATAAAGGTCTTTTTTCAGCCTACAAATTACAAGATACCCTGAAAAAGCTCTCTTCACATTAAATTTGCTAACTATACTCAGAGTATGCATGTGGATGATATCCAGATGTATATTGTAATATCCCCATAGACTTACATACATCAGACATATGTCAAAAGATTGTCCTTATGGCATATATATGGATGGACACAGCAAAAGAAACTCACAAATAAAAGTATGCATTTTTATAAATAATGGATTTCAAAGAACATTTTGTGAACAGAGTGCAACCTGTCAGACTAATAGTTATAGTCATACATGGACTATATATTAGTCTAAGAGGATTTATGAGATTTGAAAAATGTGGCTGCTTCTTTGCGAGACACCCCATATACTTGAATGAGACTGAGCTGCAATAATAGACACAACCTATAAATAGGAGTGACACTGTTTCTGGAAAAAAATGTTTTTCTAATCATATATAACCACTTTACAATTCAACTAGAGCAATGAACTATTTCCCTTTACATAAGATGTTAGATGAGACATGAGATATCTTGCAAGTCTCTACTTTATGACCACTTAACCATGGCCACTGGAGCTAGGGCTCCCTGGCTGAGGTTTGAGAGGTATTCTACTAGTTAGTGGTTTGACTGTAATTGAAATCAATCATGACATGAAGACAATCCCTTTTAAGGATATTTCATATTTCTCTGCCTAGAATCTGTCCTAGTTTTTATGATAATGCATTTCCTGTCAAACTACAAGGATGTTACAATGTCACATACATTTAATATGTATTTAAACATATTGGTGAACCTTTGTAAAGGTACATTGTGTGCCCAAGGCTAAGGATTAGCAGCGCAACATCAGCTCAGCTACTTAATAAGCTGTTTTGACAATTCAGCTCTAATTTGCACCGGCTCTCAACTGCATACTTTTGCATTCTCCATGCCAACCCTACAGAAGCTTTGTAATTGGGAACTGAGACAGCCTTGCTTAGCGGATGATGCTGTGAGATCTTGCTTCACATGGTCAAAGCAATATTTGAGAAATTTCTTTGCAAACACATCTATATTCTGTAAGCACACAACCCAAAAGACCCTTACTACTATTGTCAGCATTATATTCTTGTAATGATGTTTGTTAGAGCAAGAAAATGGCTTCCTAAGGCATCTATGTGGCGCCGCTATAATTTTCTGATGCTTTAGCAGTTTAGAGGTTGTTAAAGTTTTGCATTAGTGACACTTTGTACTGGACACTGCATGACCTAAGGAGACCCTGGAGACTCTCTAACATGTGTCACTCTACAATATAAGAACATTACTTCACACATTTGCTTCTGGACTGTAGTTAAGCTCTCCATTGTTAGGTAAAAAAGAAAAGTCCCTACTGAAATGTGTGTGAGAATAGTTGTCACTTTCTCATATACAAGCATAAAACAGTGAAATGATAATTGGTAGGATATTGCAACACGTAGGTCGGCTGCTAATTGTGGTTTCCATTCCCAAATGATAGGAATGAATTGCAAGGAGAGAAGTTTAGACGAACACTTTATATTTCTAACCTTTTTAGATGTTTTATTTTTTCTAAATAACACAAATAAGTGGATATTGCATTTAAATAGACAAATCTTTTCTCCACTTATACTGTACAATAAAATCCCTCAGAGCCTCGGTGTCAATAGAATCTAATGGTTGGGTACCAGATTTATAGAAATGTATGTAAAATTTTCTAAGTCAAGAAATCAGTAACACAAGTTTAAAAGAATTTTACTGGACAGTCTTTTCATTTATTTTATTTTTTTTTCTAATAATTCCCCTATATTATTAACTTCAGATTTGTTCTTTTTTATAGATCACTTTTCCTAACAACAGCACCAAATGACACTGAGGTGTCCATCTCAACTACTCTTGCCTTCCTACAAACACTTCACCAGTGAAGCAGATAAAAATATTTGCCTCTTCCGGTAATAAATCATAATGTCTATATAAAGGCAAGAGACATACAGACTATTTTGGCAATTGGACACAGCTTATTCTTCCAGCACAGTTTTCATATTTTCTTAGTGATTTTTTTTTCTATTTTTCTGTCAGCAGGGCTTGTTTTTTATGATGTCACTTGTATGCTTAAATGGTCTAATTCAATGTGCCATAAAATGTACTTAGAAGCTTAAAAAATCTGGTGTAGAATATAAAAAATTCAATTTTGTCATTGTTTTTTCTTTGGGTTTAGTTTTCACAGCATTCACTATGTAGTAAAAATTATATATTAACTTCTGTGATCAGTATAATTACAGCAATACAAACGTTTTACAGTTTTTATTATATCTTACTACCTTTTACAAAACAAAAAACTTTTTTTTTAAATTGTCTTCTTATGTCACATTCTGAGACCAACACATTTTTAATTTTAACACTGACTGAGCTGTGAGGGCTTGTTTTTTGGGTTTCAGCTGTCATTTGTACCATTTTGGGGCACATACAATTTTGTGATCACTTTTTATTAATTAATAGTATCCAGCAAGCATGAATTTTGACATGTATTTTTTATTTTTCAGATTTTAATATCTCAGGTTTTTTTAAAAATATTCTTTTAAATTGTATTGCTTTTTTAATCTTATTAGGGGACTTGAACTTGCAATCACTTAAACTCTTGAACTTTGTATAATACAATTGTAACATCTCTGCCTATTCAGGTCTCTGCATCATCCTCCGCGGCGGCGCAGGAGGAGTGCTCAGTTTGATTCCTTGTTTAAGATTTTTGTTGCTCAGTCTGAGCACTGTCCTAGACTATGTAATTGATTTTCTACCACACCCGTCTCAGCACCTTGATTTTCCTCTGCTCCACTAATAGTTAATCTCAGCCTTGCCTGTGTGATTGACAGTCTGTCTACCAATCCAGTCTGGGGCGGGTCCTGACTTTCTATAAACAGGTTGTCAGCCCTCACATGCTCGCTGGCTATTGATTCTGTCTTGTGACTTGTCCTTGCCAGCTCCTTTTCTGCTATTCCCTGAATTCCTATTTCTGACCTCTGGCTTTGTTTTTTGTCTATTCTCTTGGATTGTGATTTTGTACTGCATTGCTCGACTGTTTCCGACCCCTTGGCTTGCTCACTCTGCTTCTGTGTTGTTTTGTCTTGTCCTAGTCTGTGTGACACTTATATTAGATAGGGACTGATCGACCAGTTGCTGGCTGTCGCCTAGGACAGATCGGCAAGTTAGCCAGGGACAGTGGGGGGGGGGGGGAGGGGTTCAGCTTTAGGGCTTACTGTCTTGTTGTTCCCCCTCCCCCCAGGGTTCTGCAGCGGCACTGGAGAATTGCTCAACTGGCAATTCCCTTACAACAATACAATATTTTTGTATTGCACTAAATTGTGTCTCTCAAAGTTATCCTATTAAGCATGGCTCTGGCTGGACTTAATAACACTACTAAAATGGCAGGCCTGGTGATGAAGATCACTGGCTGCCATTACATCCCCTGTGCAACCCATGATTGTGTTAGTGTTGCTTGGTGGGGTGATCAGGTGACAAAAGGTGCCTCCTCTTCTGTCTAACCACTTAGATGCTGTTAGATGAGTCTAGAATGAACTCTGATCACAGCCAAGGCAGGTAGTTGTCAGCTGTATAACACAGTCAATACATTCTGTGACGATGCACTCACCTGTATCTTATTTATGCATATAATGCTAGTATATTTTAGATTTATTTTAGATTTTATGTGTTAGATTTTATAAATATATATGTGTGTATTGGATGTAAAAGTTCTGTGTGTTCTTTTATACAATACAGTCACCAGCTTTGTTTTTACCTACTTGGTCCCTGAGCTAACTTCTAATGTGGTTACTGTCAAACAAGAAGACATCTGGAGGAGATAATTCTGCACATAATTTAATGTACCGAGATGTTATCCAGTTTCCTAATTGCCTATTTTTCCTCTGCGTTAGCACACAGGGATTTAATAAAAAGTGAGAATGCATGGACAGAAACAAACATCTATGCAGTTGTTCTCATGCAGTGTGTACACATGACTCTCTTTTGAAAGCCTGTAAACAATTTACTTGAGAATGAGAAAAGCATATTCTACAATTACTGTAGACTACAGATCAGTTTTTGCAATTCTCTTCTGTTTTATTTTCGCCAGCATACTGCATTTTAATGAAGAACACATCTTCATAATTTTACATTTTGGTTATGTGTTTATGGAAACATATCATTACTTTTATTTGGGAAGCAGGGAAAAAAACAGGTTTCATATACCGCACTTCTGAGATGAAGTAGTTGGCACAATTAATAGAGTGAAGACACGACTTTATTCTGATGATGCATTTCTGGAGCTTACCATCCCTTTCATCTGGTCAAATCTATACAATTTGTGGTACCGTGATGCACTGCATGTGTGGAAGCTGGCTCGGTGTTGCTAAGATGAAGCACCTGAACTCTCCAGTTTCTGGCTGCTAAATGTGGTTATGGTAGAGTGGGGCCCCATTATAAGTTTTGTTGTGGGGCCCCATGGTTATTTGTTACACACCTGGGATCACACATAAATTGAAGCAAATGAGCCTTAGCCAAAAAAAAAAAAAACTGGTGGGTTGCTTTAAGGTTTCAACATTTTAAGTTTTATTCTCCCACAAGACCGCACAATTGTATCCATTTCCATGCCCCATAAGCGCTTTGACACAAATAAGCCTGAGAGCCGGGTCAGTCCAAATATTGATCTGTTTGGATGCTATCCAAATGATGAATTAATGATCCGTAGCCTTTTAGGATGAAAGATAGCTTCATGTCCACTCACAATGCTTTTAAGTCCTCCTTGTTTTTACCGTTTACGTGTTAAATTAATTCACGTCTTCTTAGCTGCTCTAGTGCAGTAATCCCTATGGGGAAAAGGTCCTGTGGAAATGAATATAGGTGACATAATTAGCATAATGATTAATTACAACAAGGTATAATAATCCAATGTCATTAAAGTCACTTTAATTCAATAAGCCAAAAGTTATATTTTGAACTAAGCAGGGTAAATGTCAGCAGTTGCTAAATGTTGATACATATTCTTTTTTACTGTGACCTTATCTAGCTTCTTGCAAAGCTCGCTATTATATGCAATGCTTCATTAGCTATACAGGACAGCAAGCTCTTCATTGGTGCACAGTGCAGTTAATCTTTGTCAGTGTCGCAAAGGCAGTATGTTCCAGGCCGTTCAATATCAGTAAACCTATTAAGGGCTTGATTTACTAAAATATGAATATGTTGCGTGCAGGTTAACCGTGCATTTAAATAAACAATTTGTCTTAGGCACAATATAGTGTGTTTCTTTCCAGGCATACTATACTATTACAGATATATCATATTTATAAGGAACACATTTCATATGGGGAATAAATGTTATTTACAATCCTGGCTCTCTTTTTGGATTATGCATCCATATTTATAGTGTAGTCATAAGACGCTTGACCTAGGCGAAAAACTTAGTTTGCAATTTCGTTGGCATGGAGATTGGACAACCTCCCAAGTACAAATATATTACTTCAGATCCTGCAGTGCTGAGACTTTGACTGAGTCTTGAATAATGAGATAAAATCCATAGTGATGAGAGGGTGAAATAATAATTTTTTATTTATATAGCTCCTACACATTCCCCAGCACATTACAGATCATAAGGGTCATATACAGACAAAACGAGACATTGTAGGTTAATAAATCATTTTACACAATAGGAGTGAGGCCCCTGTTCATGAGAGCTTACCATCTATGAGGTAAATGGGGTGACACAATGTTAACTGAACTAACTGACCATCTAATGTGTATGTAGGTTGGGGAAAGAAGGAGAGGAGTTAGGCATATTGGTTTTTAACATGTTTGATGCTTCTGTCTTAAAGGGTGATAGGCCACTGCTATAGGATAGGTCATACTAGCTGTGGCCAAACCATCGTTCAGTGACAGCTATCTAATGTGTAGGGCCAGCTTTATTTATTCTGTCTTATTTACATCTTTCATGTATTTCTTGAAGCTGCTCCATCCTAATCTCTTCTCTACCTGGTTGCCAGGCAAAGGTGTACTCTATTTTCCTACTAGAACAGTAATAGCTGTCCATCTAGCACTAGGAACAAATAAGAACCAGAGAAAACAAGGTAGTTGCTTAGAGCGGGATCAAGCAGAGTGTAGTTGGAGCAATGAAAAGGAAGTGGTATGGTGATATGGAACACGATGACCCATAGAAGCATAATGCTTCTAACAAATAATTTTTACAACCCTGGGTATTACCACTTGTCAAAATACAGTTAGCCATGAGGAAGAGGATAAGATCTTCAGTGACCTACATAAGCACATGTTGTTTTAGGCTGAGGCTGCAGGGTGAGACTCCAGTTTACAGTTGTTTGTTGTTTAGCACTTTTGTCATCTAAAGTACCCTTGTCCATTTTCCTGAGTAGTATCTGGAACAATAGGGTAAAATCTATAGTCAACACCATTTGCAGCACAAATTTCTAATGAAACCTCTATTATATTTATACAAGACGTTACAGTCCTTGTCGGTGGCCTGTGTAGAAAAGTCAAGCAATGCTTTCTAAGAGAAAACTAAGTTTGATAAAGAAATGAGCACTATGGACAGTGAGGGAGGATTCTGGGACATATCTGAGCAGTATTAACAAATTATTGCCCCAGGAGGTGCAGCCTCTACACATCTTATGAACTATGTGGTTGTATGAAGATAATCTTTTTTCAATGGTAATATCTGGTAAATGTTACTAGTTGGTACATGGTATCATTAACTACTATGCCGAAAAAAAGGTGTGAATCAAGGGACCTTGTTCTCGACCTGTACTTCTTGAAGATTAAAACGAAAGTGGGTGCTCTATGAGATAGCTGGCAGAGCATCATATATTCCCCCTCCATCCTTAAAGTACAGAAGTGTAAGAGAAATGTGATGTTGCACAATATGAAGGAACTGCAGGGTGTAGTCCTCACAATTAATAGTAAATTAGTTATTTAACATTCACCATCATTTAAATTCACTCTTTTAGGACTCGTGAAAGACTACATTTGTTATACAGTTATCAGAGAGAGATGTACAACAACAGATTCGCTATATGAAAATGGCGTTTTCACATTGTGCCTTGAACGTCCTTTCATTTCTATAGTTGTGCGGTTTCTATTCTCACATTTCTTGGAGTTTGAGGTGTTTTCTCAGCAGAGAATTACAGACATTATTGGTGTGATAATATTAAAAGATAAAATAAATGGTGTAAAAACACTGTCCTATGAAAAATTATTCTTTTTAGCTTCTGTAAACAAGGTTGTAGCTATAGGCAATGCAGAGGTAGCAATTGCTACTGGGTCCTGGAGCCAGAGGAGGCCCTAAGGCCACTCTACAACATAATAAGACACCAGTATTATACATAGCAAATGGCAAGTCAGCGCCCCTTTACAGACTTTGCATTTGAGTCCACAGGTTTCAAGTTATGCCTTTGTCTGCAAATATGTAAATTGCTCTTTATGGCTCAGTAATGTAAAAAGGCTTTGTGTCAAGCTTAAAACTTACACAGGATAGGTTAAAAACAGAGGGTCTCTTTTACACCTGCAAAATGGAACAGTGGTCATACTGACGCTCTGCTATACCATCTCTAAGGGACTCTCCAGTAAAGCCAAGTACAATGATTTGCTATCCATAGAGTTGAAAAGAAATGGGTACAACATACTCTAGTTCTAGTGAACTAAAATTAGTGAACCTATCCTGAAAACCCAATTTCAAAACAAAATACAAAAACTGCTAGATGTTAACGCTGGTACTGATTCTGGTCTGGCAGCATGACTATCCTGCCATGACAACTTCCGTTTTCCTGCAGCAGAAAAACTGCAGTATTTCATCCAGAAATCCACAGTAGAAAAAAACAGACCCAATAGCGCATGGCTATTTAGAAAAGAGGTAAAAATGGGAGTTGAAATGTATTCTTGGTGTAATTTGGTGAAAGAAAAATTCAAAAATTATATTGATTTCCATTTTACAGTATTGAAGCTTAATAATACTTCTTATCCTATGAGGGGTTCATTGATGTGAAACGATATAATGGTGGAGGATTTTTAACTAAAAGCTAATATTATTTAAATTGGGTCTCACTACAATATAATATACAATATCATTCCCAAAGCTCAAACTAATTTTTACAATAATCCTCAAAGAACTAAAAGTTATGTTGCAATGACCAATCTAGTAATACATTTGTAGCAGTACAATGTATGTATCACTATTTCATTGTATTTCAATTGTAAAACTATTATTAATGTACCTTCATAAAAGGGAGTTTTTTTCTTTTCATCTTTTTCAATTAAAACAAAGTTTCTTTTATTTGCAAGGTAAATGGAGACAAATATCTAAGATTTATTTTAGGAATGTCCTATATACTAAATATAGACAGTAGGTAAATATCTGTTAAATCTTTAGTCATATATTTTAAAAACTGCTTCATATATTATTTAAGTTCTCTATTTTTATGGAAGGAGTAACAGTATGATACTATGATATAATCAGTATTAAAATGTATTAAAATGTGAAATCAAGATAATGTTGCTGAATGAATAATGTTTTGTTGTTGGTTCTAAGGCTTTTTTAATATATCAACATGAAGATGGTTCACATATGTCATTAAAAAAAAAATTAAAAACAAGATCAGGGAGCTCTACTGGGAGTAAGAAGACACGATTTACATTTTGCAAGCTTTGAAGAAGAGATCTGTCACTTGAAAGTGGGGTAATTGTGCCACAATGAATTAAGCAGTGATGGATGAATGTTTTAATCCTGTGTATACATTAAATACATCCTCTCTTAATTTCTCTTTAAACAGAGTCTGTCTCTATACAGTATCTATCTATCTATCTATCTATCTATCTATCTATCTATCTATCTCTATGTACAAAAGGGATCTACACTTAATTAATCTACAGTTTGGTTGAAAATTCCAAAATGTCTTGAAACCAATTCAACACAATATCACAACAAGCTAACAAAAGCCTTGAAAGGATGCAAGTCACCCTTACCACTGCGTGGTCACACATAGACACAAATAGGAAGTGGTAACGTGTCACAAAACCTTGTTATATTTAGAAAAACAGCTTAACTTAATATGTAGATATGTACAGCCGATCGGCCAGGTAAGGACTGACACACCTGTATCTATAGATCCATCCATCTCATTTACCATCAAGTTAATATCTAGGAATTTATAGACATTTCTTACTCAGCTTAAAGGAGTTATCAGGGGAGTAATAAAGCTTAACAGTGTATTTCCTTGATTGATATACACTTTGTCATCCAAACCCCATTTAGTATTTTTGGGGAGAGCAGCTGGGGAGGGTGGAGGTCCTGTTGCTCTGCCTCCCCAGCTGATATTCCAACTTTTGGTCACATGACTGAATGCACTTAACTCAACATGCCTGTTGCCCAAGTAGAGAAGAGTAGTGACATCAGTGAGTCACAGTGGCTGCAGGGGAAACAGAGGAATGAGAGTTTCAGCCTCCCAAGTTGCTTTCTGCACAGTTAATAAACAGGGCTTTGGGGAACCACGGTGTATATTAGTAATAAATCTTAACCAGTACAGAGAATGCCCTTTGCCCTATGGTTCTGCTAGTCATGGGATCATAAGGATCAAATTCCTATGTTGGAAAAATATTTGAGCACTTACAAGATAAATATTAAGAAATTGGTATTTTGTTTTATTTTTACTAATTTGAGTAATATGAATAGAGTGTATGGATAACACATACAGTGGGGAAAAAAGTATTTAGTCAGCCACCAATTGTGCAAGTTCTCCCACTTAAAAAGATGAGGCTGGCCTGTAATTGACATCATAGGTAGACCTCAACTATGAGAGACAAAATGAGAAAACAAATCCAGAAAATCACATTGTCTGATTTTTTAAGAATTTATTTGCAAATTATGGTGGAAAATAAGTATTTGGTCACCTACAAACAAGCAAAATGTCTGGCTCTCACAGACCTGTAACTTCTTCTTTAAGAGGCTCCTCTGTCCTCCACTCATTACCTGTAGTAATGGCTCCTGTTTGACATTGTTATCAGTATAAAAAACACCTGTCCACAACCTCAAACAATCACACTCCAAACTCCACTATGGTGAAGACCAAAGAGCTGTGGAAGGACACCAGAAACAAAATTGTAGACCTGCACCAGGCTGTGAAGACTGAATCTGCAATAGGAAAGCAGCTTAGTGTGAAGAAATCAACTGTGGGAGCTATAATTATAAAATGGAAGACATACAAGACCACTGATAATCTCCCTCAATCAGGGGCTCCACGCAAGATCTCACCCGTGGGGTCAAAATGATCACAAGAACGGTGAGCAAAAATCCCAGAACCACATGGGGGAACCTAGTGAACGACCTGCAGAAAGCTGGAACTAACGTAACAAAGGCTACCGTCAGTAACACACTATGCCGCCAGGGACTCAGATCCTGCAGTGCCAGACGTGTCCCCCTGCTTAAGCCAGTACATATCTGGGCCCATCTGAAGTTTTCTAGAGGGCATTTGGATGTTCCAGAAGAGTATTGGGAGAATGTCATATGGTCAGATGAAACCAAAGTAGAACTATGTGGTAGAAACACAACTCGTCCTGTTTGGAGGAGAGTGAATGCTGAGTTGCATCCAAAGAACACCATACCTACTGTGAAGCATGGGCGTGGCAACATCATGCTTTGGGGCTGTTTCTCTGCAAAGGGACCAGGACGACGGATCCGTGTACATGAAAGAATGAATGGGGCCATGTAAAGTGAGATTTTGAGTGCAAACCTCCTTCCATCAGCAAGGGCATTGAAGATGAAACGTGGCTGGGTCATTTAGCATGACAATGATCCCAAGCACACCGCCAGGGCAACGAAGGAGTGGCTTCGTAAGAAGCATTTCAAGGTACTGGAGTGGCCTAGCTAGTCTCCAGATATCAACCCCATAGAAAACCTTTAGAGGGAGTTGAAAGTCCGTGTTGCCCAGCGACAGCCCCGAAACATCACTGCTCTAGAGGAGATCTGCATGGAGGAATGGGCCAACATACCAGCAACAGTGTGTGCCAACCTTGTGAAGACTTACAGAAAACGTTTGGCCTCTGTCATTGCCAACAAAGGATATATAACAAAGTATTGAGATGAACTTTTGTTACTGACCAAATACTTATTTTCCACCATAATTTGCAAATAAATTCTTAAAAAATCAGACAATGTGATTTTCCTGATTTGTTTTCTCATTTTGTCTCTCATAGTTGAGGTCTACAGTACCTATGATGTCAATTACAGGCCGGCCTCATCTTTTTAAGTGGGAGAACTTGCACAATTGGTGGCTGACTAAATACTTTTTTCCCCCAGTGTATGCAATAGTCATGTTCAGCTCTCACATTGGAAATCCCTCTTTTTACATTGTTGTCATCACTTTTCAATTATGGGTTTAAGAATGTGCAAATCTCCTGGCCAGCCAAATAGTAATTTACACAGTGGTCTTCCAATGTGTTCACAGTCTATTGGATAAGTCACAAGTTCAGTATCACTTCTATCTGTGACTAACAGACCAGTATCAACCTGATAACACGTGTAGCAATGGGTAGCTGATTTTGCTGCTCCCTTGAGTACCAGTTTTTAAGCCATTTTTACTACTGGATTTTAAAATAGATTGCTTTGTCTAGGCTGAGCTAATTGAGGGATTCCCAATAGAAAGATTTGCACTGTGAAAGTGGACTTTACCAAAAGTTAAACTGCTGTAAACTATGACTGTTGGGAAATGTGTTAACATTGGTGTGAGCATTCAAGGAGTTGAAATGATTCAAGAAAATAAAGTTTACAGCCATTCTGTCAGGTCTATTACTTCATACTTTAATATCAGAGTGCTACAAATGATGGAGGGGAAGACTGTTTAAATGCTGCAATCACTCATACAAATAAGTGACTGACCACTTTTCTTGTATATAAATTCAAGATAGTCAGCAAATATTACCAAATTATAAGAAGTGCAATAACAAGCCAGTTAGTGCAGATGTGTCCACTCTTACTTATGCTTAAATCTAGTTAAATGAGTTATCCAGTTTCAACAAATAAATTATTTGTATAATGTAAAGGTGATATAGAGCATAAAAATCAGTCCATAGTTATGTGATGGACAGTCCATGGTCATATGATGGACACAAAGGTACACAGCTTGTTACAGTCAATGACAAATGACAATGGCAAACATTTGCAATGCTACCTCCTATGTCACTCCTGCTACCTCTTGTCTCACCTTTCACCTCATAGATTGTAAGCTCTTGTGAGCAGGGCCCTCAGTCCCATTGTGTGAATTGACTATTTCTTTGTAATGTATCTTTTTGTCTGTACCTGACCCCTACATTTTGTAAAGTGCTGCGGAATATGTTGGCACAATATAAATAAAATGTATATTATTATTATTTGTAATACGTTTTTCTCACACAGAGGACTCACAGCACAGGGGGCATTGGAGTAGGGGAGTCGCTGTTGTACAGTCGTTCATCTCCAACACCCACAAGGGTCAGTTATTTTATGAGAAAACAATTTACCTTTCAGTATATATACACACATGGACAAAATTGTTGGTACCCCTCGTTTAATGAAAGAAAAACCCACAATGGTCACAGAAATAACTTGAATCGGACAAAAGTACTAATATATAAAAATTCTATGAAAATGAATAAATTAAAGTCAGACATTGCTTTTCAACCATGCTTTAACAGAATTTTTTTAAAAAGAAAACTCATGAAACAGGCCTGGACAGAAATGATGGTTCCCTTAACTTAATATTTTGTTGCACAACCTTTTGAGGCAATCACTGCAATCAAACGATTCCTGTAACTGTCAATGAGAATTCTGCACCTCTCAACAAGTATTTTGGCCCACTCCTCATGAGCAAACTGCACCAGTTGTCTCGGGTTTGAAGGGTGCCTTTTCCAGACGGCATGTTTCAGCTCCTTCCCAAGACGCTCAATAGGATTTAGGTCAGGGCTCATAGAAGGCCACTTCAGAATAGTCCAATGTTTTCCTCTTAGCCATTCTTGGGTGTTTTTAACTGTGTGTTTGGGTCATTATCCTGTTGCAAGACCCATGACCTGCGACTGAGACCAAGCTTTCTGACACTGGGCAGCACATTTCTCTCTAGAATCCCTTGATAGTCTTGAGATTTCATTGTACCCTGCACATATTCAAGACACCCTGTGCCAGATGCAGCAAAGCAGCCCCAGAACATGACAGAGCCTCCTCCATGTTTCACAGTAGGGCCAGTGTTCTTTTCAAGATATGCTTCATTTTTCCGTCTGTGAACATAGAGCTGATGTGCCTTGCCAAACATTTCGATTTTTGTCTCATCTGTCCATAGGACATTCTCCCAGAAGCTTTGTGGCTTGTCAACATGTAATTTGGCAAATTGCAGTCTGGTTTTTTTATGATTTGTTTTCAACTATGGTGTCCTCCTTGGTTGTCTCCCATGAAGTCCCCTTTGGCTCATACAACGATGGATGGTGTGATCTGACACTGATGTTCCTTGAGCTTGAAGTTCACCTTTAATCTCTTTAGAAGTTTTTCTGGGCTCTTTTGGTACCATTCGTTTTATCCTTCTCTTTGATTTGTCATCAATTTTCCTCCTACAGCCACGTCCAGGGAGGTTGGCTACAGTCCCATGGATCATAAATTTCTGAATAATATGTGCAACTGTAGTCACAGGAACATCAAGCTGCTTGGAGATGGTCTTATAACCTTTACCTTTAACATGCTTGTCTATAATTTTCTTTCTAAGCTCCTGAGACAACTCTTTCCTTCGCTTCCTCTGGTCCATGTTGAGTGTGGTACTCACCATGTCACCAAACATCACAGTGAGTATCTGTAGCCCTATATACAGGCCCACTGACTGATTACAAGATTGCAGACACCTGTGATGCTAATTAGTGGACAAACCTTGATTTAACATGTCCCTTTGGTCACATTTTTTCAGGGGTACCATCATTTACGTCCAGGCCTGTTTCATGAGTTTTCTTTTTAAAAAACATTCTGTTGAAGCATGGTTGAAAAGCAATGTCTGACTTTCATTTGTTCATTTTCATAGAATTTTTATATATTATTACTTTTGTCAGATTCAAGTTATTTCTGTGACCATTGTGGATTTTTCTTTCATTAAACGAGGGGTACCAACAATTTTGTTCATGTGTGTATTATTTTTTGGCATGTGGGCGTGAACCAGAATACCCGGAGGAAACTCAATTCCATGCAGACGTTGCCCTTGGACCTCAGTGCTCCATCTCATTACAATGGACTGTCTATCACATGACCATGGACTAAATTTTATCCACTGGAAACAGAAAATTACAGCAAGCAGAGATCTAGAAAAGTGTGATGAATTGATACAGAAAGTATATTGGAAAATTGTATAACTTTTCCTCATACAAACAATAGCATTTATTTGCTGGGCCCTTTAAGGACTCTAGTTTCTCAAGAAACAAATGTAATACAATATCACAACATGCTAGCAGCACTTGTCAAGCTTCATTGCACAATACAACTTACGAATGTCCACATATAGATTTTGTGGAAACTTTTTTTTTTTTAAGATGGTGATCTCATTCCACACATCTGTTGTTATGTTCAACATTTCACAAAGTAAGCCTTAAGTGTATATGTTCCCACTCAGGAGACGTGTAGTGTTATGTGCATGTGTTTTCGAAGTTCTGTGCAATGCACTGGTAAATTGTTTACCAAGTACTTATATGCTGTGTTGTAAATGTGATGACTCGTTTTGCAAAGTGTGATTTGATGCAGCTGTCACTTTAATTATGTTACTCAGTCGTCACACCACTTACTTTTCTGCTTTTGTGGATGGAAGGATAATTCCCCAAAACACACAAAACTATGCTTCCCGATGCCTTTGCCATAGGGTTTGTCTATTGCTCTTCCCTGGAATTTAACCAAAGTCTAGCGGGGTGTGATAGCAGTGTGAGCCTGGAATATCAAGACCTGTGTGAGTGCTACACCTCTGTGAGCAACACTGCTGCTGTGTATGGCCACAGGCTTGAGAGTTCAATCTCTGCTTGAAGAAGTGTACTGCCTTAAACTACTTTGAAAACCTTTTATCTGCAACTACCTTAGTAAAACTTTGACCTGTGTGTTGAATGTGTGCTTCTTCAGCCTTCAGCCATTACTAGAAGAACCAGCGGGAGCTGGCTGTCCTGTTACCCCTTTACCAGTGGCGTAACTAGGAATGGCTGGGCCCCAAGGCGAACATTTGACATGGGGCCCTCCCAAACCGCCGCCCCCAACCCCCCCACACACAAACCGCATTCCTGCGCACACTATTATGACCCATAGTGGCCCCTGCACACGGTATTATGTCCCATAGTGGCCTCTGCACACGGTATTATGTCCCATAGTGGCCCCTGCACACGGTATTATGTCCCATAGTGGCCTCTGCACACGATATTATGCCCCATAGTGGCCTCTGCACACAATATTATGCCCCATAGTGGCCCCTGCACACAGTAGTTTGCTCCATAGTGGCCCCGACACACAGTAGTTTGCCCCATAGTGGCGCCTGCACACAGTAGTTTGCCCCATAGTAGCCCCTGCACACAGTAGTTTGCCCCATAGTGGCTCCTGCACACAGTAGTTTGCCCCATAGTGGCCCCTGCACACAGTATTATGCTCCATTGTGGACCACCCATGAACGATTATTATACTCTGGGGTCTTTTCAGACCCCAGAGTATAATGATCGGAGACCCAGGGGAGGATACAAACATAGAAAACACTGCAACTTACCTCTTCCTTGCTCCGATGCACTCCCGTGCGCTACTTCAGCCATCTTCAATGTTGGACCGGATCTCGCGCGATCCAGGTTGGCGTCGCGACGCATAATGACGTCGGCTGACGTCTGGGATGTCACCAAACAGGCCCGAAGCCTGCGGAGCGGCGGAGAGGTGAGTTACAGTGTTTTTTATGTTTGCTCACCTCCCCTGGGCCCCCGATCGTTATACTCCGGGGTCTCAAAAGACCCCGGAGTATAACGATAGCAGTGTTTGTGGGGTTCGCGGTAGCGACTGCCACAGGGCTCCGGGCCTTGTAATGTTCCGGGCCCTGTGGCAGCTGCTACCACTGCTACCCCGATAGATACGCCCCTGCCCTTTACGTAGGCTGGCATACTAGGTGGTTAAGTGATTGTGAATTGACTAAAGGATCACCATAGTTTAATAATAATAATTTCTTCATGGGCTATTTTCCTTTTTGATTTGGGACCTAGAAATTAAATAAGAAACTCTGTGCCCTCCTCCCTACTCCCTCACACTTTTTTTTCTATAATTGTGAATTGGAAACGTCTTTACGTTCTATTATGAATTGAAATGTATATACATATTTTTGTAAACAATTTTTTGTTATGTGTAAAAGAACAAATGTAATAAAATATTTATGTAAAAAACTGTCACTTTCTGTGTAAGGAGAGTGGATGTAGGTCTTACTAGTTCTTTGTGTGTTTCCAACCAGCATTTGAACAGTTTTTCTGTATGAAAATACATGGAAAACTTACCACTGTTATCCTATGTCCCCAGTTAGAAAAGCATGGTAAACTGCTTTAAAAGGAATATGCCACCATAAAAATCTTGTTTAAATCATGTTTAATGTTAAACATATATTTTTAGAAAAAATTTTTTTTATTTTCCATGGTATTATCTATAGTTTAAATAAATCCTAAAAATCTTGCAATTCCAACTTTTGCCACTAAACCTAAAATAGTCTGTGACTACCTGTTTCCTGGTGATGGACCATGGGCTATAGACACAATGGTCTCAAGGAGTCCCTATTGTCTTCTATGGAAGAGTTTTCTAGGCATGCTCTGTGACCTATACATGATAGCTGTGATCATCATTGTGCCAATATGTGAAATGGCTGCTGCAAAGAAATCCTCTCACAAAACATGAAGTGTTAACATATAATAATGCGTAGTGGCCAGAGTCAGAACTACAGGATTTTTAGAATTTTTTTAAATACAGGTAATGGAAATTTTTTTTAAACTCACCAAAATTCTTAATGTTTAACATAAAACTTAATTTAAAAAATATATTACTTTCTGGTGACAAATTCACCTTTATATACAAATAACTGGTCTAGAATAGGTTCCACCTTCTATACTGACATCAAACTTTTTGCAGTATAGAAAGGGTAAAGTGCTGTGGATTAGCAAATGAATGTTAATTGTACAGTAGTTATAGTAATAATATTAATAACAGCAAAATATCTATATTTTGCTTTTCCAATTACAACCAAATCACTATCGCACCACACAAAATCCTGAATACATTCCAATATCCCTGAAGCACAATTTGCCCTTGGAGATGTAGTAAAGCTAATAGGAGACAATTGTACTGCATCTAATAGGAAATGTGAACTTTAACAAATTCAGCTACCTTCAATCTCTCCATTTATCACCCACCTTCTGTCTATTATGTAAATGAAACATCTGCCTGTTCGCTCGAGGTCTAATCAGTTTCATTGGCTTTCACATGTCCTACTAAAATAAAGACTGGCAGTCATAAATAGTCAAATATGAAAATTCTGCCATTAAATATTATTTAGAATTGTCATGATTGGTGGTTTAATGTAATGCTTGACATATTGTATACAGCCATTGCCTGCCCATATTTCCCCCAGCAACTTTATACTGTATATGGCAGATGGGAAGTCTATCCCTGTGTAGAAAGGTAGTAAATGGCAAATAGCATATGCCTATATTATGTCATGGGTAGAATAATTTCAATTAGAAGAGAATAGTAATGTGTATTATTCATAATTCATCATAATTCTATACCAAATATGACGAACTGAGAAAAAAATGTAACCATTAAAATAGCAGGTATTTTACAACTGGAAATTTATATCACTGAGTATACTATAATATATACATCATTTTATCTACTTGTAAATTTGTTTTGTACTGTGGGAAAAATAGCATAGACGTTAGGCTACTGGATCTAATGCACCCCTCCGTTCAACAGTTAAGAAATACTTGTTCTTAGGAGCATTCTTGCTGAAACTGTTACAGTGGGTTTCTGCCTATACGTAATTTTACAACTATTGTCATGGCTACATATGCCGCCCAACTGCATTATCCTCATCTATGTTACCATATAAAGTGATGAAAAGCACTCATATCACATCCCTAAGTGCCTACATAAAATTATTTACAGTTTCTACATAATCCTTAACTATTTTATGATTCCTATAGCATTGAATAATACAGAATACAAGTCTTAAATAATACTGACATTATTCAGCCTTACTCTTGGTGCCTATTATAGCACACCCATGCATATTCCTACACACCTTTGCATAAGTCACTATCTGACAACCATTGGATTATGATTGCGATATTGACTTTTCTATATTTAGCCTGAGGATAAATGTACATGTGTACAAAGTTACTGTGGCTAGTCAGTGGGGGAAGGTATAGATGTGGTGATCATGAAAAGCATGGTGGCTCAGTAGCTCGCACTGATGCCTTACAGCGCTGGAGTCCTGGGTTTAATTCGAGCCAAGGACAATACTTGCATGGAATTTGTATATTTTTCGTCCCACACTCCAAAGATAGGCTGATAGGGAATTTAGATTGTGAGACCCCTGTTACAGTGAGTGATAACAATATCTGTAAATCTCTGTGGAATATGTTGGTGCTATATAAGAAAACATAAAAAGCTTGTGAAATGTCTATAAGCTTTACAGTTTTTAAATCACAATTGGAGCTGTTGTATAATGATGTACAAGACAATGAAACTGTATTGCATGGTCATTCCACATTGGATATTTAAAAAAAAAAAAAAAACAACTAAGCCTCCATCTCAGATCCTGTCAAAAATATAGAAGAAAATAGTGTCCATGAAAGAAATCCAATGGACTAATAGCCAATGATGCTTATCAAGTGCCACTGGTCTCCATCATTCATGAAAGAAAGAGAGAACAAGAGATAAAGAAAAAAAGGGAAATACAGAAAAAGAAATGTAACCAAAAGAAAGAAAAATGGAAAAGTAGACACCAACAGTATATTTAGTTTACTCACTACCATCCCAACAACCCACAATAAATCCTGAAATCCTGGAGAATTGCCTGTGCATTGCATCACACTGCTGTCTAGGTTTGGCGTTCCCATATAGGCTGCATCCTAAAGCAAGCAGACAACTGACCTTCGGCTGTGTAGCTGTGCACTTCTGAAGATGAAAGACCCCTGTACTATGTAACCTTCTTTTACTTTCAAGGTGACTGGCCTCTTAGCAGCATTTTGTCATTAATCACATCTCCTGTTTGTCTGTTTATCATCTGAATAGATGGAATTGAACAACCTGTATCTTATCAGATAACCAAATGTTCACAGTGCAGAAGATAAGAGTACTGATCTTGAAGAACACAGAGACTTGTCAATTTGTGTGATTGTGTTAGTAAGGATAGGTGTATATGTAAAAGGACTGAGCTATAAATCATGGTGCAGAAGGGAAATGTGGGAAAGTGCTCAGCTACACAGAGGTAGGAGCTCATACACCCCAGTATGATCCAAACTTCTTATGTACTGTAAATCTTTGCATGTATGTGTAAGAAACATCCTGTAACACAATGTGCATGGCTCAACTTGGTTGGCCCTTGTTATTAGGGGTTAATAACTGGTTTTACTGTAATATTTCTTTATTTGCTTTACATCAGCATGGTTAAACATATTTGTAAACCCTATGAAATCCAAAGTACAATATGTATGATAGCTGTAATGGGCTGTGCCAAGTTGAATATTTTTCAGCAATCCAAAGAATAGGTGATAAGTGCTTTATCAGAGGGGGTCTGATCACTAGGACCACCCCAGTCATAAGAATGGGAGTCCCCTGTACCTCCATGTGATGGGGCAGCAGGCACACTGCTGCTCTAATCATCTCTTATGGGACTGTGGAATTGATGCCGAGTGCTAAACTATACCTGTTAGTCTCAAGGAGATGAATATGAACTTGTGTGTCTGCTGCTTTATTTAAATGGGGGTATAGAGGGACCGCCATTTTCATTGTTGGTGCCAGTGGTTGGATCTTCACCTTTTAAACACTTATCACCTATCCGTAGTTGTTATAACCACTTTAAAACCACAAAATATGGACTCGCCCTCCTCATCACACTAATGTTTAACTGAACCAAACTTCTATCACCCCTGAACCCAGAGATTGTGCTAAGCTTGGGTTTACACTAAGTCTATGAACCCAGACTGAGGCCTCCTGCACACGACTGTACAGTGGGAACTGGAGATCCATTTTCTTTGTATTACATAATGCTTGTAAGTACAAATTACATAATCAAACAGAAGAAGTTCCCTATCAAATAGGAAACATACAAAGATACAGTAAAGGCCCCATGCACCTTTATGGATACCATATTATAGTACAAACTGGAGTTGCAATATTGATGTGTGAATGAGGTCTTTCAAAAACATTCTAATACAAAAAACGTTCATATTCCTAATTTTAAAAAGACCTCAATGTATAGCTGGGCTGTCTTTCCTTTTACAGCAGTAGTTTTGTGACGGGTAGCATGGGACACATTACATGACTGGAGACTTCCTATACCCGTATTATATTATGATGTATGCAACCATGTCTCAGGTGCAATAAACCTAGTGCAGAGTAAATGCACAATAATAAGCAGCTCATTAACTCATCAGATATTCTCAGCAACAGCTCGAGATCATGTGGGAACAGGGAATACAGGAGACCTGACTTATGGGACTGATTACATCGGATTATTATGAGGAAGCTTTTCTGAGAACCAAGCTGACACAGATAACATTTCTTTCTCTGGATCCTACAGTCTGTTCTGAAATAAAGATAAAAGTCAAAGCATTAAATGCAGACCATTAAAATAATAGCAAAGACTCAACATTTTTCTGATTATTAAGTACTGACTACAGTGCTACAGTCACTTGGCCTGTGTTCTCATACCATGCAGGAAAAAGCTTCATATCAGCATCGTATTAGTTATATCTTGTGGGAAGCATCTGTCTCATTTCTTCTTAAGCTCTAATTGTGCAGAGGATAATAACTAGAAATGTGTTGGTCCTCAGCACTTACCAAACTCTATCCATATCATTGTAGGAAGATTAGATGACAAAGCTTAAGGGGATGAAACACAATCTGCAATGTGTTAAAGTGATTTTTATGGCAGGGAACACACAGCATGTATACAAAAAACATTCTAAACAGACTAAATCCTTTTTCTTTAGCTGTTGAAAGAGGTTACAGGACTAAAATATATATTTCAAGTGTGATATTAGCCTGCTCGGAGGGGAGTACCTGAAGAGATCAATTGTATGTATTATGATAAAGTATTGCTATGTGATTTCATTTCAAGCTATTCAGTCTATGTTCTATAACTTCACTTTCTACAGTATATCTAAAGAAAAGCTCCAAAATAAAAACTTTAAATCACAGGGCAGCAGATTTAACTAATTTTAGATTTTAGGCTAATGCTGTTAATAAATCTGGCACATTTGTAGATACTTTTAAAATTTTATATCACCTTGGCTTAGTTTTCCCCAAAATTTTTAAAACAAAAACTGTGGCACCAAATTGTTGTATTCTAAACCATGCTCCCTTTCCAAATAAGCCGCACCCACTTGGTCTGGACACATTTGAGAAGTGTCCAGTGTGTTGGACTCATCTGTTCTTTTCACTGCATTCATTTAATATATGCTTAAAACAGGATGCTACATTTCATTCTCTCTCCCTACATAAGATGCATTTTGGCAGAAATCCAGGTAAAGACATTTGACAAATAAACTCAACAAAGCTAGAAAAGATTTATAAGCGGCAATTGGAAAGCATGCATCATGGGACTTGACTAAAAAATAGAGTATCTGTACGTACCAATTGTAATTCCTTTTATTACTGCTACTTCAGCAGAGTAAGAATTTACACCTCTGGACCACTGATCCTTTGGGTGATCAGGTGATCAGAGCAAAAGTGCAGTTTCAAGTATCTTTCAGGCTATGATCTATTATTTATTAACTTTTGCTTTCTTAGAGTAGTCCATTAGAATTATTTCAGCAATTTTTATGACCATAAGAGTCTTTGATCACTTCAAAAGATTTTTCAAAGCGAAATCCAATATTTATTAAACAATCCACGCTCAAGTTGGGATAAAGGAGAGGAATTTGTAATGAACATACCTTTTGGTGCGAAATCTTTATCCAGAGAGTATAAAGTATAGTTATTACATACTCAATTAGGTTTTAGGCTTCTCCACTGCCCCTCTGGTCCACACATTAGGGTTTACTTTAAAGGGGTTGTCCATGAACTACAGCTTTTTGCCATGAGACTGAGGAAGGTGAAAAATAACGGAAAAGGAAAAAGAAAAGGAATCAGGACTTCACAGGTAATATATGTGAGTGACATCCTGGGTCCTTTCCTTAGTTACGTGCGGCGAGGACTTCCACCAGAACAAGCCCCTAGGTGCCGCTGGACCAGACAGCAGCAGGGGACACTGGAAACCGCAGACAGGTGTGTTTTTGTTTGTTTGTTTTTTTTATTTCACCTTCCCTGGTCTCCTGGAAAAAAAAAGCTGTAATTCTTGGACAACCCCTTTAACTCCTAAAGTACCTAGACCTTGTTACGGTATTGTAACAAGCACTGTAACTGTAATATAGACCCTTAGACCCTGTAATGGGCATAACAATGAAAACAATTTAATATTTTCTTCTCATAATGTTGAAATAAAATGCTGAATGTATCCATTCCCATCATTCTATGTCCACTCAATAAGCGTCGCATTCTAATTCCACTATCATAAGTACAGGGTTGTAATAATACAGGATACATTAGGGTCCTTTGGCCCAATGGGGCTTTATTATAAATTATATATATAACTTCATAAGTGTCTATTACTTGTGTTCTGTGACATCACTTGTGTTCTGTGACATCACATGTTTACCAGCCCTATTTTGTGACATGAAATGTGACATCATTGTCTACTACATCTCTACACTGTGACATCATACTGACAATTATTTCTATGTTCTTACAGCACATTACTGAGCTTATGACCCTTGTGCTTTGATATCACTGTTTTTATTCACCCTGTGTAGAAATATATCTGATAACTGTCATTGGATTTATTACATCTGTATTGTCACATCACTATATTTATTATACATATACTGTCACACCTATATATTTAGTATCCCTGTGGTGGGGTATCATTGTGTGTATTATTAGGTCCCATACATAATTGAAACAATTCTATATGTGCAGAGTTTGAAGTTGCACTTGAGAACTACTATACTACTGTATAAACTGCATGTAGAGTTGTGTGGTTCCAGATCATTCATTGGGACCCAGAAACTTCAAGATGTATCTTGGGCATATACACATAGAAAGACAGTTTTTTCTAAAGTGTAGACCAAGGTGAGAGATAATACTGTGACCCACATTTACTAAACATTAGACAAGGTAAATTAGATCCAGCCGCTGGTAATAACTAAGGCTTTGTTGTAAACCTGAAACGTGTAAGCAAGGCCTGCTGGTGTCATATTTTATCTAGATTTCATGTGATTTATTAAAGTTGAATTTTCTTTTACCCGTAGCTGGAGCCCTTTGTTTGTTCTGCAAGACGCTGATCACTGTGCAATGAGGTGTTTGGGATATCTGAGCTGGACCTTTGCCCTTGTTTCCACATTTATCACAGTGGCTAATGCTTGATTATTCATTTGGTGCATCTTTAGCCCATCTAGTCTAAGTTTATACCTCCTCTTAGTTGGCTTACTTTGGTCCAGAATTTTAATTTTTTGCATTTAAGCCATGCCCCTTATTCATAAAGCCACATCCACTCAACAAGCAAATTAGAAAAATTGGACTTGAAACTAGATGCCCCAAAATGTACATCTTGGCACATTTAATGCAAGGGTGAAATCTATACCTCAGAAGTAAATTGTAAGGGTCTTGCCAACCATAGCAATACCCTGACACTACTGCAGCGGTCTGGGAGGAAGGACAGAGACAAGTGAGCCCTAATCTCACCCCAGCCACTGTCCCTTCCTATTGCCTCAGTTACCCTAAACGGTAAAAGGACAACCAGAAGACAAGTCCTATACTGGGTAAGTGACACACAGAACAGGACAAGACAAAACAAACGACAAAAGAGAGGTCAGGAAGCCAAGGGGTCGGTAACAAACGAGCAATGCAATACAAAAACACAATCCAAGAGAATAGTCAAAAGGCAAGCCAGAGGTCAGAGAAATAGTACAGTAGATAACAAGGGCAAAAGGAGAGCAGGCAAAGTCAGAGCAATAACCGGCAACTTGCTGAGAAAGTGACATCCCGTATATAGAAAGTCTGGGCCCAGCCCCAGACCTGATAGGTACACAGGCTGTCAATCACACAAGCCAGGCAGAGATTAACTCTATGCAGTCCAGAGAGAAATGCTCAGAACACGGGTGTGGCCGGAAATCCATTACATTGACTAGGACCATGTTCAGACTGAGCAGCAAGAAACCTACGCAAGGAATCAAACTGAACACGCCTCCTTCACCACAGCGTGCGAGCGGAGGGTGGCGTAGAGACCCGAACAGGCAGAGACGTTACATAAATCTTCCTCATTGTACAGTATAATTGCCATATATTATAAATGCTGCAAGACAGTGGTGCTACTAAGGCTCAGCTTACATCTGCCTTAGGAATTTCATTTTTCTGTTCCATCAAAGGAACCGAAATACGCAATTCATACTGTGACACATCTGTCATATGACAGTTACCTACGGTGCTCGATGGACCTCACTGACTTATAATGGTATCTGTCGGATTCCGACATGGTGTCTGTCATTTTTCTAGAAAAATTGTGCTACAAGCTGCACAGTTTTTTTTTCCATAAAATGTGATGGATTCTGCAACAGAGCTTCCAATGCCGATGCCTATTAATAAAAGGTTTACCATGTTGTCAATCATAACAATTGTACTGCACTTTGCTGAAAAAATATTATAAATTATAATTTTAACCGGAAAACTAAGTAGTAAATACCCAGTTGGTTTTAATGCTGCCTTGTAATAAAAGCTATAAATCTCTATCTCTAAAGCTCTCACTTTATTGCCATAAACGGCTTTTTGACACAATGCCCATTGCCTTGTATGCTATGTCTATAGGCAAAAGAGGATGCTGGTAATTTATTCTATGACTCATACATATATAATTAAAGGAGCGATAAGAAGTAACTGAGATGCCTAAAATAAAAATGAACATTAAGGCCTTATGTGTAAATATGCACCATTTTATGCAGATGTAACAAAGTCATTGGTTTCATGCAGTTAAATTGACTTGGAAATGCAAATTTTGTTTGATTGAAAGATTAACCTCACTTGCTCATACCGGCTGTTTAGAATAGACTGTGGGAAGGCCTGGGATCATTTAGCTGCAATAACTACAGTATTTGGAGACACCCACACAATAACAAAATTATCCCTGTTGTCAGTGGAAACTTAGGCAATTTCATTTCTGTTTATCTGGATCTCATATTTTTCTAGCGATATGAAACATTTTCGAATAAGTATATTTTTATTTAGCAAAATGTTATTGTCACAGTTATAAAATTCAACATACATGCTCTGTGTTCTGGCAACAATTGGATGCCAGTGCTTGTACCATAAAATGACATGTACACACCAAGTATTTTACAATGAAATATACAACACTACAATAATGCCACATCCATGTGTGCCTACATATAAAAATAGGAGGCACACAAAGGTAAAATATGGAACCATGAATTTCTATGAACACCATACAGCACTGCCATATGTAAAAAGAGCAACAGAACAATACAAAGCTACCATAACTTCACATGTATGACAGCTTTGTGTCAAAAATGTAAAAAAAAAAGTGTCAATCAGTTGCTATATACTCCGAGATAGTGTTTTCAGCCATTTATATATACCTGTCTATGGTTTGTGGATACAATTGCACCATAGCAGCATTCACTTGTTTTCACATGTTAAAACATAGATCATATATACAATTGTTGAATTTTGATATTTTAACATAAATCATGTAATTTTTATATTGGATAGAAAGTCTTGGTTATTGGCCCTGAGTATTCAATCACAATTTTACACTGGTTAGATAGTAAAGAGTAGCAACTTGCTATCACTTTTTGTCATTTGTGGGAGGTTTTTACAATCTTGGAACAAAAATGTGCGCATTTTTATATAAAACATAGTAATGTTATTTTTGGTTCTATTCCTTATACAGTAACTGTACAAATGAAAATAGAATATAATACAATCGAGTGGGTTTTCATATGATATTCCAATAATTTTAAGTTATCCCCTATCCACTGATCAGTGGGAACCAACTAATGGGGCCACTACCAATTACAAAACAAAGGCACTGTTTATCTTTCTAATAGAGTGTCCAGTCAGGATGAATACTGCTCCTCCTTTCATTTCCCATGGGACTACTGGAAATAGTTTCTTTAATCTCTTTTTTTTTCTAATAATCTCTTTACTCAGCTACAGTAAATTCAGTAGTTTCTACAGTATATTCCTGTGGGAATGGAGCAGCTGCACATGTACGGCTAGTATTCATTCAGGGTCAGTGGGTATCCCTGTAGTTGGACCTCCACCAAAATAGTTATCCTCTATCTAGTGGCTATGGTATAACTTAAAATTATAGGAATCACTCCTTTAGCCTGAAGTATGCCCTACATATACAGTACATTCTCTAATATTTTCTCACAGCTACTGTAACAGTTGCAAAAATTTTGTTGCCACATAAATATGGCAGGTAGACTGGGTATTATAAGGAAATTTGGAAGGGTTAAGCACTACAGTAAGCCTCTTGTATGACAGCTAGAGTGATGTCCGCCTGTGTGTTGGTCGTAATTTATGATGGTTGATTGGCTTTGAGGTGAGGTTGCTAGTAGAGATGAGCGAAGTATTCAAAAATTTGATTCGGCAACTTCGCCGATTTTCGCAATATAATTCTATTCGGTCTGAATTAAATTGTGGTGAATCACGTTCCAAAAACAGCTATTTATTGGCTGTAGAGAGTCGGGGTGGGCGGCAAAATGGCGGAACCCCTTGGATGCTGTGGTCATGTTTGACCGCGGCATCCAAGTTGTTAAAACCCCGGATCGGTTATGGAGCAGGGTGTTAGCTGTCAGTTACAGCTAACACCCTGCTCCATAACCGATTGGGCGGATTTAACACCTTGAATGCAGCGGCCAAACATGCCATATGCGCTCGTGAAGGGGTTAAAGGGATGTGACATCACAGGGCTGGCTGCTGATTGGTTGCACGCATGGAATTGTGGGTGATCCCGCGTTCCCAGAGTTCCTTGCCCCATGTAGAGCAGTCATTTTGAACTAAATGCGAATCGTTACCATGAAGCGTGAGGAAATTCGGATTCGATGCGAATCGAATATTTCCGGAAATTCTGATCGAATTCCACTTCTGCATCTTTGATTCGCTCATCTCTAGTTGCTAGGTCAAGGGATTCTAACTCCCAATCCTCCTCAAATGTCAGGTAATCCCAGCTTTCTACCATATTGCCACTTGTTAGAGCAGGTTGTTTGGCAGTAGTAATGTCATTCTCTTCTCAATGTCAACTGATGACACTGATTTAATTAAAATTAGAAATTTCTTAATAAACCTGTAAGTGTAAGGATGATGGATTATCAAATTTTCCATCAAATGTCATTACAAAGTGACATTTTCTTGACAACCACCAACTGACTTTTCTATTTCCATAACTTCCATATTATAACTTCCACCTAGGATTTTCAGTTTTCATACTATTTTGCTTATGGTGTTTCCATCCCTTGCACTTGCAGTCCTATATTTATACGGAACATAATGGAAGCTCTACTTTGCTTGTTTCATATTGCACAGTTATTCTAAATTATAAAATGATAGAATTAGGGTTGTTGACAACTGTTACAACTGGAATACAGCTCCAGGGATATACCTATCCAGTCTACTGTATACTTCTGTTTTGGGTGAGCTTGTGAGTCCTGCTATATATACTCAGATTTCTCAATCTGACCCAGTTCCTGACCTTAACTTGTCTTTGACTATCCTTCTGCCCATTCATATGGATGATGTTTACTTTTTATTGTTTTTCTTCATTTTTGTTAATGATTTTGGCCTCTCTCTACAATGATTGTAATCTTGCTGACTACTATTGATATCTCATGACTAATGACTGCCTGTTTTTGCTGTTATACTGCACCACCAATGCCATTCTAAGACATGCTCAGGGAATACAACCTGGGGATTCCTTACAGCAAAGTCCAGATCCCTGCTTAGGGGGTTCACTTTTAGCATTAGTCTACTACTCCCATTAAGGTAAATTGTAGTTGTATCTCTTCAGTAAACTCCCAAGCATCCCCAAGTGGCAGCTATAGGCAGTAACTATTTTTTTAATTTACCCCTACCAATGTTAATGCATGGGATATTTTTACAGTAAACTGGAGCTCCATTCCCTCTATATCATATAACAATATTAGGAAATTAACTAGCACAGAGTTTGTAGACAGTTTAGATAAAGTAAATGAAATGATAGCTACGTTTATAAGAGGACACAGAAAGGATAGATCATAAGAAAGATATCAGAAAGATGTTGACAGATCCAGAACTACACTCATTGAACATCTATAAAAAAGTAGAAAGTCTGTATGTCCCTCCCCTTGCTGAACATCTTAGCGCACCACAACCAAGAGGCATGACTTAACTCAATTAGGGGGGGGTTCACACTTGCGGCAGCACTCCGTCAGCCGCGAATCCGACCTAAATGTCGGAAAACTGGATAGGGAAAGGTTTGCAATACTTTGGTTAAAAACCCATTCACTTGAATGGGTTTTTAAAGCAATGCGCGAGTGTGCACTTACACCCTCTGCGCCGCGAAGCCGTTTTTTTTCGTCGGACACAAAGTCCTGCATGTCCGACTTTGTTTCTGACAAAAAAAACGCCTTCGCGGCGCCGAGGGTGTAAGCGCACACTCGCGCATTGCTTTAAAAACTCATTCAAGTGAATGGGTTTTTAAGCAAAGCGTCGCAAACCTTTCCCTATCCAGTTTTCCGACATTTAGGTCGGATTCGCAGCGGACGGAGTGCCGCCGCAAGTGCGAACCCACCCTCACTTGCATCACAATCTCCTTAAAAAGAAAAGGAAAACAAATATTATTCTAGCTTATAGATCAGTACAATGAAATGACATTATAAAAAATATAAAGTGCATTTATTGCAGCCTGTGATTAATAACAAGTCATCAGCGTTAAGTAGACGATTGCAATAGGGAGATTCTAGTTCAATGTTATTGAATTACGGAATGCCTTCCTCAAAGGCACATTGAAAATAATGTTTAACAGCATTGTAATTGCCATGCAATAAATTGTGCTTATAGCTGATATTTGTTCCTTGTGCAGAGAAATGCAGCACATTTATTCTTGTGATTCAGTTCACCTGCTCTGTTCCATAACATCAACTTGATACATTAAAAAAATAACAATTTACCAATTTCAGTTCTGTCAGCACTAAATCCAACTTGTTGGAAAGTGTGACACATTTATAACTTTTATTTTCTGCCTTGATTGAAATTAGTCACCAGAAAGAGTCGGTCGTTTCATTGATTATTACGCGGAGCAGACGCGAGGCGTCCTTCTGACCAGCTAATTACTAAGCGTCACGCTATCCATCCCTGCAGAAAATGATGCTCTTGCTTTCCAAATTTGAAAATCAATTACCCCTTGACTTGTGCGGGTGTAAGTCATTGCAGCAGCTGAGTTATCATTAGCTCTTCTATTACTAATGGCATGAGGGTCTATTTAATGAAAACCCTACATGGTCGGCCCCGCCTTGGAGCAATTTTATGTTCTCTCCGTGCAATGATTTGTCATTCTGGTCCAGACTAGCGTTATATCAATAGACATGTTTTTTACATTTTCTCTTTTAACCCTTAGAAGAAACCAGTGTCAATGATGAAATAGAAAGCAGGGCTTATATAACTACACATGCAAGGCAGTATTGGAAGTCCCATTCATTATATAAACTGACAATTAAGCTAAGACCCCACGTAGCGAGCCACAGCAAAAAAACGCTGCGGAAAAGACTGCGACGGAAACACATAACTTTTTTTTCTGCAGAGTTTTTCAAGGAAAGTCTGCAGAGTTTTCCTCTGTGGATTTTCCGTCCCTATTATACCATATACTGAAAATGCCAGAGTTTCCATAGTTAAAACTGATATTCTGCGATTTTCAAAAAAGCTAACATTTTTGAAATTGCAGCATTTGCAGCCGGAATCCCATCCATTTTGCATAGATAAGACACATAGCAGATTTTTGCTGTCTGATGCACGTCATGCACCTTATATCGTTTTGGGATCATTTCCTGTATACTATTCTTCAAGAGTCTGATGAAGGTCAATTAGACCGAAAAGTCACAACTATAATTGTACTCTACACACTATGCTTTGGAAATAAATTTCACTATACAAAACGCTTTGAAGTACGGAGTCCATTATCTATGATAAGTTAAGGGTTGGGACCCTACTCCGCACGGACTGGTGGCACTATCCACATCCACTGAAAAAGAATCCATCCACTTTACAGGTACTGTACAAAACAGTGTTTTTTGCCACGCAGTTTCCGCAATATGGAGCCCAGGCCTTAAATGAGTTTTACAAGGCCAAGAGAACCTTAGGAAAAGTCATTAATTTCAAATCGGTGGGTCTGAAAACTGGAACCCCACTGATCAGCTACTTGAAGACACTCACCAAGGACAGTGTTGTACATTGTATAGAAGCTGTGCTTGGTATCGCAGCTCAGCCCTATTTACTTGAATGTGACTGAGCTGCAAACAGATGTGATAAATGAACATGACGTCCCTTGCTTAAGAAGCTGAAGCAGTGTTCACCAGATCTATGGGAATCCCCAAACAGATATTAATGACCTGTGCCTGCTGAAATTCACACAACCATTTTCCTCATTGAACCATTATGGCTAACTGAGGTGGTTCTAGCTGAAGAACCTCCTTCTATGTGATGTAAATATATATTGTAAAGAGTTTGGTTACAAGTTATAGTGACTGCCTCAAAAAGGGAATAAATATAAATAGATAATGCCTAACTTTTTTAATGATTTAATCTAAAAGGCTAGGTAACTACAAAACCATTAACAGTGCTCCCCAACTGTGGACTAAAAACAGGCACCACTGTTATCCATTACAGGCATATACAGTTTGTCAAATAGTGCTCACCGTCCTCTGAGCAATGTGCTGTATCAGACCCCTGATGAATATGTATTCATAGAAAACGCATAGGGTTGCAAAATAGCATGGCAATAAGCTGGGTTACTGCTGACCTTTTCATGTGGATCTTCATCATATTCCTCTGATGTAAAACTACCCTGAGAAAATTGGCTAGTGAAAGTCATGACCAACTAGTATATCCGATCATTTTTGATCCCAGCTATATACCATATCTATTAAGAAGATGGTCCCAGAGTATGGGAGAGGGTAAGTAGGACCCCCCTCTGGGATAGCAATCTCCAGCTAGTACAGCACATTTTGATTTTAGTACACATTTGGGGGACTTTTCTAGTGATTTTTTGGTTATCTACCATTTTAGATTGAATCAACATTAGGTTATATATATATACAGTACAGACCAAAAGTTTGGACACACCTTCTCATTCCAAGAGTTTTCTGTATTTTCATGACTATAAAAATTGTAGATTCACACTGAAGGCATCAAAACTATGAATTAACACATGTGGAATTATATACTTAACAAAAAAGTGTGAAACAACTGAAAATATGTCTTATATTCTAGGTTCTTCAAAGTAGCCACCTTTTGCTTTGATTACTGCTTTGCACACTCTTGGCATTCTCTTGATGAGCTTCAAGAGGTAGTCACCTGAAATGGTTTTCACTTCACAGGTGTGCCCTGTCAGGTATAATAAGTGGGATTTCTTGCCTTATAAATGGGGTTGGGACCATCAGTTGTGTTGTCAGGTGGATACACAGCTGATAGTCCTACTGAATGGAGTTTTAGAATTTGTATTATGGCAAGAAAAAAGCAGCTTAGTAAAGAAAAAGAAGTGGCCATCATTACTTTAAGAAATGAAGGTCAGTCAGTCCGAAAAATTGGGAAAACTTTGAAAGTGTCCCCAAGTGCAGTGGCCAAAACCATCAAGCGCTACAAAGAAACTGGCTCACATGAGGACCGCCCCAGGAAAGGAAGACCAAGAGTCACCTCTGCTGCGGAGGATAAGTTCATCCGAGTCACCAGCCTCAGAAATCGCTGGTTAACAGCAGCTCAGATTAGAGACCAGGTCAATGCCACACAGAGTTCTAGCAGCAGACACATCTCTACAACAACTGTTAAGAGGAGACTGTGTGCAGCAGGCCTTCATGGTAAAATAGCTGCTAGGAAACCACTGCTAAGGACAGGCAACAAGCAGAAGTGACTTGTTTGGGCTAAAGAACACAAGGAATGGACATTAGACCTGTGGAAATCTGTGCTTTGGCCTGATGAGTCCAAATTTGAGATCTTTGGTTCCAACCACCGTGTCTTTGTGTGACGCAGAAAAGGTGAACGAATGGACTCTACATGCCTGGTTCCCACCGTGAAGCATGGAGGAGGAGGTGTGATGGTGTGGGGGTGCTTTGCTGGTGACACTGTTGGGGATTTATTCAAAATTGAAGGAATACTGAACCAGCATGGTTACCACAGCATCTTGCAGCGGCATGCTATTCCATCCGGTTTGCGTTTAGTTGGACCACCATTTATTTTTCAACAGGACAATGACCCCAAACACACCTCCAGACTGTGTAAGGGCTATTTGACCAAGAAGGAGAGTGATGGGGTGCTACGCCAGATGACCTGGTCTCCACAGTCATCAGACCTGAACCCAATCGAGATGGTTTGGGGTGAGCTGGACCGCAGAGTGAAGGCAAAAGGGCCAACAAGTGCTAAGCATCTCTGGGAACTCCTTCAAGACTGTTGGAAGACCATTTCAGGTGACTTCCTCTTGAAGCTCATCAAGAGAATGCCAAGAGTGTGCAAAGCAGTAATCAAAGCAAAAGGTGGCTACTTTGAAGAACCTAGAATATAAGACATATTTTCAGTTGTTTCACACTTTTTTGTTAAGTATATAATTCCACATGTGTTAATTCATAGTTTTGATGCCTTCAGTGTGAATCTACAATTTTTATAGTCATGAAAATAAAGAAAACTCTTGGAATGAGAAGGTGTGTCCAAACTTTGGTTTGTACTGTATATATATATATATATATATATATATATATATTTATTCCCTTTTTGAGGCAGTGAACTTGGTTATTATTTGTATAGGGAAACCCACATCACCTTATAGCAGTGAATAATTACAAGTTATAGTGTTCATGACTTTGCATGTTTCATTTAGAGAAAGATGGATCTTACTGTAAATCATCCCTACTCTATATTACCCTACTCATATTAACTGTATGTGCCTGTTTCTAGATACAACCATCAGAGCTATGTTAGGTTCATACTAGCATCGCCTCCCCATTATTCTGTTCCATCAGAGAACCAGACCAATAATTAGACGGATCACCAAAAAAGTGTCCCTCGTTTTAAGACTGAAACCAGCGGAGAAAAAAGTCCTCCGTGCAGGACGTTTTCCTCCACTGATTTTTAGGCAAACACTGCGATGGAGTCTCCAACAGAGACTCTGGCGCACATGTGAACATAGCCTTAGGCTTGGGCTACATGGAGACTTTTTGTATAGCAAATGATTTTAACTATCAAGCTGTAACAGTTTAAAGCAGCACATTGACTTACATGCAAATTTGTTAAATGTGTGGATTCAGTAAAAGAAATGGGATCTGTGCTTGGAATAACATGCTTAGCCGCTGCACTTAAAACATGGCACATTTTAAGAAAAGACTACTGGGCCCAGAAATGCCCAATATGCTTTCTGTATAGAGAACTTTTACTTTTTCAAACATATAGTTGCTGCATTTATAATAACCAAAAATGGCCAAAAAAGCATCTAAAATCTCCACCAACTTCCACATTAAACTCTGTGTCTCTGGTCTGATATTGAAGGTCAAATAACTGAATGATGGATAGAAGAATTTGTTTTATATTATGGTTTGCTAAGGGAGATTCAAAAACTGCAAAAAGGAACAAACTATGAAATGAACAGAAATCTGTGGCAGCAAAAGCAGCATTAGCTAAGTCTCTGAGCAGGGGAACTGTGATGGTTAAATTTTACCAACTGCTCAGGAACCATATTCTGGAATTACATGCTTGGGAAGATGGGTATGAAAAAAAATCGCAAGATCTGCAATTCTGCTTGCAATCTAGCTATGCACATAAACAGTTGGCAGGTTTCCATGTAAAAATGAACATAAAGTACAAGTTACTATAGGAGCCCCAAATCACCTGTTATAGCAATGTTCATAATAATAAATAAGGCAGATACAATTATGTTAAATTTATAGATCATGCCTTATAAAAGGCTGCATGTTTCATTGTAGACAGATCTATGTTTCCTCCATACCTTTTACTTTGTTTTATCTGTTCCAGTCAGCTTGTAACAATTTAAAATACTAATTCTATCTAAGGATTTTGCCAAAATAATTTCACTCCAAATGTATTCAGTGCCTTAGGTGCAATAGCCTTTATGTTAATGTCTTCCCATAAATTATAACATCTTGAGCAGGTGGAAAATCACATAGCATACACAAACTGTAGGTTATTGCTCTACTTTCTTTACACTGTTTTCATTTTGGGATAACTATTTCCTTTGTATAGACACCAAAGAAGAATCCAATTCACTGACTTTTGTCTAGTACATAATAAAACATAGATACATTTGCCATATTCTGTAGCTGTGGACACTTGTGCAAGTCTATATGATCATATCAGTATTTTGATCATAGCTATAGGGGGTGCAGAGGTAGCAGTCACTACCAAGCCCTGGAGCCTAAAAGGGATCATATGCTGTATTATAGAGTGAATGTGGTAAGTGGGGCCAGAGAAGTAACTTGAATCTTTGGGGCCCCAATGCAACATCTATAATAGGGCCCCACTTACCATCAACTATATATAAAACTGGTATCTTCTTAAGTTGTACAGAGGCCTTTGGGGACCCTCAGGCTCCAGGGCTGGTAGCAATTGCTACCTCTACACCCCCTATAGCTACGCTTGTGGGACCCTGGTGCAGATTTTGGATTGGGACCCATGAGTTTCAAGTTACACCTCTTTTCTGAGCATAATATATTACTTTTAATGTTCTAGTTTGTTCTGTTACTCTACCCACCATAGTCATAGCTGACTTTATTGGAGCCATGGCAGTTTACAAGGGTTAAGAAGAATTATTTCTGAAATCAAAGGCTGTCAGTGACCGACTGCTCCACCCTAGGTGTGAGAAGGAGCGCTATCGGAAGTCTTTCCTCCCCACCGCGGTTAGGCTGTACAACCAACACCGACCTAAGCGGAGATCATTACACAGAGAACTGAAATATCTCTCTGCCTGTTAAATCCCCCCCCCCCTCTCCGCTACGTCCTATCTGTCTGTCTGCTATTAATGTAATGCCTCTCACCTTGGAACATTCCTGTACATGTTGTATTTGTATTTGTATCTGCTTATCTTTGCTGCTGTAACACACTGAATTTCCCCATTGTGGGACTATTAAAGGACTATTATTATTATTATTATAGACACCTTTGTCAACTTTTTTTTTTCCCATTGCATATACCTTTTAATAAACATCACTTTTCAGATAATTTTGCATTACAATGTCTTATAGTTTGTTTTCTGCAGCTTGCATTTGTTATTTTACATTGCCAGCTGTTTTGTCCTGTTAGCCTCAAAATCCATCAGAGAAGACCTCAGACAGACAGGACCTTTCCCCTCCCCTTATCTAAGCCTCTGCTAGGCATGCTGTGCTTTGTACAGCTCAGCATGCCATTACTGCGCAGAAATACAGTCAGTTCTTCTTGCCAGAGATACAGTCCTATGATGATAAATCCACATACAATGGTCTTACAGAGACAGGACAAGGAAAAAAGATTCAGAGAGAGTGTGCAGAGAGTTCTGTGCTTACATAAGCTGTGTGCACATGGTTATACAAACTAGACAGTGAAAGAGAAAGAAGGGAGGGGGAGAGCCGATCTGAAGCTGTGCAGAGGCATAAAACAGAAAAGAGACCATGTGACCAGTGATAAGGAACACCCTTGAGCCAAAAGTCTGAATTAAATCATGAGAAAAACAGACAAGTGCAACTTTTTTTTACTATACAAGTTAGTAAGACAAGAGTTTATTGCTTTTTCATGCACAAATTTTTCCATGTGGACAGTCTTTAACATTAATATATATGAATAGCATGTGAGGTCCTGAGCCAAAGCTCTACTAAACTTACAGCTTTATGTCAGTTCAGTACAAGATTGGGCAAGCATAAAAACTAATATTACACACATACTTTTTAAAGCTGCAGTCTGGAGGAATACAGGATTACAACTCAAAGAATTTCTGTGTGTTACAGCTGAAACTCTTACTACACATAGTAACAAGCAAAAGTTATGCAGTGATGAGCATAGCATAGAGTATACCTTAAAAAAAAGAAAGTAACTGATACTGTATATAAAACTTGGAACATTAACTGATAAATACCTGACCACAGAATATTATAAATGCTACTTATAACCCCTGTCAGCTTTTTTCCAGCTGCCAGGCTCACCACAAAGTGAATAACACCCGCCAGATGAAACCGCAGTAATAGTATTGGAACTATCCCCAGAAATGTTGGAAGACGATTGCCCTGTCATATATAATACCTGAGTGTTATTGTTGGTCTGTCATGGAGTATAATGCACTGTGACCCTGTATACCCAGAGATAATCATTCACATAATTAGGCACTATGTACCATTTCCATATATTAAAACACAGCCGTTTCATTCACATTGACAGAACAGCTGTGCGTACAACTTTCCTTGCAACCTATTCCATACACGATTCAGAGACATAGTGACTGATATTTTATTATATCAGTTTACCACCTCAAAAGTAGTCTTTAGAATATTACTATTACTTTCCAGTTTGGGCTATGTACACTAGGGTTAGGCGTCATGTTATTATTACCAGGGAGTAGGTTTATAATGAAAGGTAACTCCTTTATTATGAAGCCAAATAAGTTAGGATCAATGATGTCATCGACAAAAAGTGAGACAACCTAGCCCCCCAATCTTACCTCTCCTTCCTTGCACAATGACTATTGTACATGTAATGTAACATGCTCACAAGCCTAAATAAAAATTATTCATATTTTATTCTTGTGGTCTGTTCCACAAGATTTGTGAATTATTTTGCTAGATGGTCGACCAAAATTGCATACTGAAAGCAAACCTGTCAGGTGACTTCTGCTGCCATATCTGAGAGCAGCATAGAGGGAGAGAAGCTGAGCACTGTGATATGTGATATAGGTGATATAGGTTTATATGATTTGGATCAGCATTTCTGAGTAAAAAGCAGAGTAACTCCTCACAGGACTCCTTGGAGAGACACTGAAAGTCCTGCTTACTCCACCCACATAGGATGATCAACAGCCTTTTGTGTACTCACACTATTACAAGGAAAGCTGTCAACCATACTATGCGGGAGGGTAAGCAGGACTCTCACTCTGGAGTCCTGTCAGGATTTAAACTGCTTTCTACCTTAAAGCTCTAAAACCTATAAACCTAAATATCACAGAGCTCAGGTTTTCTCCTTGTATCTAAAGCTAAGAAATGGTAGCAGGTTCTCAGATAGGGCAGCAGGTTTGGCTAAATATTAGTTATGATGTTTGCTATAACTTTTTGTATCAGCTATCAGATTTAGTCTAAAATTAGGACAATATTCACTGTTATCTAAAGAGCATGCTATTCCCATCAGTCATTAATATGAAGCATACAGAAGGTTGCTTGTGAAATAGGCCAAGGTGACATTTAGTACATAATGCTGTTCGGATTTGCCATAGAGAGGACAAGATGGAATGTGAGTTAATTATTGTGCCCATTCTAGCAATTCTTCTTGAAATTACAGAGGTGAGCATTAATGCCAAGATTTTCTTCCTTCATCAGTGCAGCTGAGTTGTGTAGAAAACCCTGGGAAATCTGCATTTAGTAATCAAATTAAGATGTTCCACACAAGCAGAGCTCAGTTAAGCTCAGCAGGGACTGTGGAGACACGGTTGTGAATGCAACATCTTCCTGTGAATGTTTTGCTGAGATCTTTATCTTAATATCTAATCATAGGAGGGGAGATGTGTTTAGTGTTCTCAGACCATAAAATGAAATGTTAATACAGGTACATATTTAAGGCTGTAATCTTTGCAAATGAAAAATCTAGACTTTACCATTAGAAAATGAAATACAGTCACTAAGCAGATCAAAGATGGAATTTTAGTAGTAAAAATATGAAACCAGTAAACAAATCACAGTAGTAGAATAGCTGGAGTACTGCATTTTATCACATACAACTATCATACATATTGTTAATCCCTAAACAAGACATGACGTTTCTGTACGTCATGATGTTGCTAAGGAAGTATGGAGAGGGCTAAGCAGCTGAGCCCTCTCCATACCTGGCGGATACCAGCTGTAATATACACCCAGTACCTGCACCAATCTCGGCTGTTAACCCTTTAGATGCCCTTTGGTCAATTGTGATCCAGGCACCTAAATAGCAAAGGCTCATGGGCACCTTCATATTGAACCTGATCACCACTCACCGGAATGTCATCGGTGGGTGGCGATCGGATGTCATCACAGCCTATTGAAGGCTCCCAGGCTTGTCATTGCTAAGATTCCATTACACAATGCCAAAAAGAAATGAATTAATTTCACAATATACTACAATACATGTGTATTTTAGTATTTTGTATGGCGATTTTATTTATTTTATTTTTGACTTTTTTTTTTAGACTCCCTTGAACCGTAGGGGGTCTAAAAATAAAGGTTAGAAAAAAATATATATTGAAGTTTAAATCACCCCCCTTTTCCTTTAAAACATAAAGAAATTAGGTATCCCCACGTCCGAAAATGCCTGAACTATGAAAATTTATGATGGCAAAAACTTTCTCACAATTTTTCCTGTTTCCCACAAAAATTTTTAATAATTAGCAAACAAAGCATCATACAATTTGAAAAATGTTATTAATAAAACCAAAACTTAAAAAAAACCCACAAAAAAAGAGCCCTTACACAGCAACGTACATGGAAATATAAAAAGTTATGGGTGTCACAATAAGGAAGTCATACATTTTTCAAAGTTTTGAATTTCTGTATAAATTTGGTATTGCCGTGATCATAACATCCCACAGAATATAGGTAATATGTTATTTTTACCGCACAGTGAACGCCGTGTAAATGAAGTCATATTCCACTCCATTTTGAATTTTTTACAGCTTCCCAGTAGATTGTATGGAATTAATGGAAACACTATGAAGTACATTTTTTCCCGCAAAAAATAAGCCCTTATATGACTTTGTGAAAAAAAAATAAAAAAGTTATAGCTTTTGGAAAGTGGAAAGGGATACAACAAAATGCAAAATCAGAAAATCGGTATAGCTTAAGGGGTTAATATTCATCACTACTTTAGAAGGAAAGCTATTATATTGATAAGAAATCCATAATCTTTAGGCTAAGGCCCCATGTTTCAGATTTTTTTTTTGTTGCAGATTTTGCTGCAGTTTTTTGAGCCAAAACTAGGAATGGATTGAACAGGAGGGAGAAGTATAAGAGCTTCCCAGATATTTCCCATTCCTTCTGTAGTTATTATTAGTTTTAGCTAAAAAAAAAAAAAAAAAAACGCAGCAAAATCTGCAACAAAAAAGCAGTGTTTCTACAACATGGGGCCTTAGCCTTAAAGGGGTCTTTTCTCAGATAAAACAATTGGCCTAAGGGGATGAGCCAAGGAGGGTTGAGGGAAATGAATGGTATATAATAACACAAGACCTGTTAAAGGAGTTTTCTCATATGCTATCATTTATAGCATAATTAACTAATTAACAACTAATTTAATTCATGTAATTATGCCCTAAATATCTTATGGATGCAGGTTTCAACTCTGAGCAGTGGTGTAACTAGGAATGGCTGGGCCCCAAGGCGAACATTTGACATTGGGCCCCCCCGAACTGCTGCCCCCTCCAACACCCCCCACGCACAAACCGCATTCCTGCGCACACTATTATGCCCCATAGTGGCCCCTGCACACAGTATCATGCCCCATAGTGGCCCCTGCACACAGTATTATGTCCCATAGTGGCCCCTGCACACATTATTATGCCGCATAGTGGCCCCTGCACACAGTATTATGCAGCATAGTGGCCCCTGCACACAGTATTATGACCCATAGTGGCCCCTGCATACAGTATTATGCCCCATAGTGGACCGCCCATGAACGATTATTATACTCTGGGGTCCAGAGTATAATGATCGGAGACCCTGGGGGAGGATACAAACATAAAAAACAATGCTACTTACCTCTCCCTGGCTCCAATGACTCGTGCGCTACTTCGGCCATCTTCAATGTTGGACCAGATCTCACGTGATCCAGGCTGAGTGCAGAAGAGGTAAGTTACAGTGTTTTTTATGTTCGCTCACCTCCCCTGGGCCCCCGATCGTTATACACCAGGGTCTGAAAAGACCCCCAAGTATAATGATAGCAGTGTCTGTGGGGTTCGCAGAAGCGGCTGCCACAGGGCTCCGGGCCCCTTAATGTCCCGGGCCCTGTGGCAGCCGCTACCGCTGCTACCCCGGTATTTACGCCCCTGACTCTGAGACTCACACTTATGTCAAGAACGTGAGTCAAGGTAGCCCATCCTGTAGCCATTGTAAATAGAGAAGTGACTGCACATGTGTGTCTCTCTCCATTCAGTTCTGTAGAAAATCTGAAAACATCCAAGTAAGGCTGCTTGACTGTTTTCAGAACTCCCATAGTAATAAATGAGAGAGTCCCAAATGTGTGGCCAGTGGTACCCTTTCTATTCATACAGCTGTGGAAATGGGTTCCAGGCACTCATTTTTGAGATATATGCAGATGCATATTATTGTACTGGGGAAAGACCTGTATGATATAAATGACAACAATCTTTGTAGTGTGGAAAATGTTAACACTGTAGGACTCATCTCTCCAAAAAGCCCATTGGTGTCTTACAATCATGGGGATTTCTGCTCACAGATTTCCACTGATACTCGTCTGTGACATGTCAGAAGATTGTCTAAGGCTAATACCCCACACAGGGAATCACTGGAAAAAAAATGCTGCGGAAAACACAGAGAAATATAGTTAAAGCAATGTATTGAGTAAAACTCCTCAGTTAGCTTAAACTACATGTTTATTATAATCCTGGAGATGGGAGTACCCCTTTAAATATATGTAATAGGAAGTCAATGTGCACTTCTGAAATTTAGAAATGTATTTCAGTGTTATAGTGCAGTTTACAGTGTTATTTGCAGTTTATTTAAAGGATACCTATGATTTAAGGTGACTTTTCAGAATAAGCTCCTGTGTGTACACATGAGGTGTAACTATTTTTGGACATTATATGATTTATATTCTGCCATTTTTAGCAGTTTTCTCCTCTGCATACTGTATAGCTTTGCATTCCTCTGGGAACTGGTGGGTGAAGACTTGCTGCCATACACTCCACACAGTAATTACAGGAGAATCTGATCTATGACTGTCTCCCTCTCACTCAGAAATTATCCCAGGACCATGCAGGGCATATATAAAGAAGTACTAACATAAACTGATGTAAGTGAACTACTTTGTTGTAGAAAGTTTCTGTTTAGCTCCAGCATCATAAAATGCCTTTCTTTCATAGTTATCTCCTGAATTGCCTGCTCACTAATCCCCCCTCCCATCTACAAAAACTATAAGTCATCTGAGTCATGGGGCCTGCAATCTGCCTGGAGATATAGCAGAGATTTTCAGAGAGAAAAGCAGTTTAGAAGAAGGAAGGGGAGCAGGCAAACTTACTCATATGAGAATGAGGCCTTTTTCTCTGATAGGATGTATTCCAAAGTCTCTTTTAACCATCTGTACTATTCATTTAAACAAAGTTTGTTGAAAGGACAGTGCCTATTTAAGAAAAAATATGCCAACTTTTTTTTTTTAATTTTTGTTAAGGCCATACAAAACTAAATTATTGCAAAGGAAGTGGCTGCCGTATCTAGTCTATGCCCAATTATTTTTAATCTCATAATTAAAAATCTTATTTCCTGTTCAGTTGCAGAGGTATTACACTGCTGTGTAAGATCCGGTACAAGAAAATGTGGTTAGGATTACAGGGCAGATAATAGGATTTCCGCTTTCTATACCAGAGCCAAGATTGCTGAATGTTATGTGAGAGCCTGCTACATCTGTGCTCAGAGGTGTTAAATTGTATAAAGTAGGATCAAACTGACATTTCGAAGTGACAGTGTTTGTTGTGTGTGTATTTTTACTCAGTACAGAAAGTGCTGATGGCAGAGGTACTGTTCTAGAAAGATACTATAACTGAATCACAGTTATAACTCTGGCAAGACATTCTTTATGCCAGGCCAACATTTTTCCTTTGAATTTGCTGACCCATTACTTGCTGAGAAATACAGTGCTGGTGTTTCTCTAGAGGATATTAAATTGGCAGACTCTGCCACCAACATATACGTGATTAACACACACAACGCTCTGACCTTGACAGTACAGGCATTTCATTTTTGCTTGGATCTTCCCCAAATAGATGCAACTATAGTTACTTATTCAAGGGTGAATACATTTTTTTTGCCCTACTTATTTTGTTGTTCTGTTAATCAAATTTATGATTTTTTTTGTCACATAATATAAAGTGGCAATTTTAGCTGAATGTAGAGTTCCACTTTAGAGAAAATATCTTAGGAATTTTTGGATAATTTTAGAGTTGCTTAGGATGTAAAAAATCTTCTTTCATTGGAGAAATAACTGTACTATTTATTTGATAATGCTCATTTCTATTCAGGTTAATAGGTCTGAGCTGACAGAGCTGACATAACAGAAATAGTCTATTGCAAGATAGGCGCTGCTTCTGGACAAAAGCAGACCCATTTTTCTAATTCTGGACAACCCCCCTAACAATATAGACTGCCCCATTTGGATAATATTTAGGATATATAGTTCATCAGAAAGCTAGACTGCTGAACAAGGCTTAAAGCACTTTATAATACTCATACAAATTACAGTAAATTACTTTCACACATATTTTTCCCATGGTTTATCTTGAAAAAAACAAAACATATAAAATCATTTTGCTGGGTTTTTTTTTCACGTAGCATTTTTCCTGCATTTTTTAAAATTATTTTGCTGCAATGAAATCAAAAGAAAAACACTTGTGAAAACGTGCCATACCCTGAGCATGATGTGGTTTGAAAAAAAAAATGGCAAAATAGACAAAAAATGCCCTGAATAATTAAAATAAAAAAACAGAAAAAAAATCCATGTATCTAAGGTTATTCATAATTTCTTAATAAATGAATATTAATAATAATAATAATGATAAATTTATTAATTTCTTAAATAATCTGATCACAATGTATTTAACTGCATTTTTATTACTAAAAATTACATAAAAATGCCTAAAACAGTGTTTGCGTAAAAAAACTGTCTTAAGACCCAAATTGCATTTAGAACTACAGAATTTTCTATGACCACTATGATCACCCTGGGAGTATGGGGAGTATAAGCAAGTGCTGGGTGTACTGCTTTTTGCTAGGCAACCATCAGAAATTATTTGCAATATTATGAACAACCTCAGAACTTTTGGAGAACTCAGTTTCTGAATTTTATTGGTCCATTTTATTGGCACATTTATTCACCCATTAAAATGGACCCATTGACTTATATTGGGGCCATGTGGCCATCAAAATGGCAAAAATAGGATATGTCCTATTTCTTGATCTTCCATTAAAATGTACAGTCGATTTCACTGTTGTGTGAATGCGGCCTAAGAAAGTTTCTTATAAACTGTTTCACATAAACTATTTTAATATGAAATATTTTCGTTATTTTAGCTTTTTTTCTTCACAACCACCTTTAATCCTCATCAGTGTATATTTTTGGCAACAAATCTGATAATCTGCTTTGTCCTTTCACCTCTTAGGAGTCATCTGCAGTCTTCTGTTCTTCAGTATATTTATTGTGCTACTATATTTGTTATTTATTGGTCTCTAAATGATGAAATGAAAGCCACATTTCAGACTATCAGTTTTTTGTCTGTGAAGGGTTTCACCTGCAGCCATTTATTTACTGCACAAACAAGAGACGTGCTGTCAACAAGGGCAAAATAACAGCAATGTAATTTTAAAAGAGTGAAGCTAGCTGGAAAAAAGGCAGTGAGAAATGTTTAATAGGACAGATGGGTTAAAAGTTATCAGCTATGTAAAATTTGCCATTTACTGTACAAGTATAGTCAGTGGAAGCTAAGTCTGAAAATTGGATAGTCAGTCAGAGGAAAAATGTGTCATAGTTGCCAACAGTGTAAAATAATTTCCAGGAACACTTTACAGCTGAGCTGGCAATATTGTCTTGGAAAACAATATCATACCATATTCCTCAGCATGAGGTGGTTACTGAATTTCCATTACGCAATGTATTTTTTTATAATAATCAATAGTCATGTTAATAAAGATTAAATTAAGAAGATGCCTGGGGAACCTGAAATTCAAGGCATGAAATGAATCTATGGAGCTGAGAAGCCAGTTTTTGAGGTTTGTCAAATGTACATTAATAAACTAAAAGCGAAGACAAGTAGCCATGGGACCACATAGCAAATTTGTAATAGAGTCCTAGTGCACCATGAACACTTTCAGCAGCAAGTTTACAAGATGAAAAGCGTATTCATTATTTTAGTCATCCCTAAAATGCAGAGAATGCGCACAGCAATGTCACAGAACAGACATAATGCACTTAGTAATGTCAAAGTACAGGGAAAATGTGCACAGCAGTTTTCAAGACCTAGAGGTTTTCTTTCAATATATATAATTAACAGTCACAAGTGAATTTTTTAGGGATCCTTTCCAGCAATAATACACATAGGGGAAATTATGTCCCCTTTTGAAATATAGTACATTATACTGCGTAGAGGGTCGCTATGAGACATTATTCTGCATAGAGGGCCTCTTCGGGACTTTAATTAAGGGATCTTTTGTGTGAATTTGGGAACACACGCTTATGAATAGCCTGGGGCCCATGGTACCCTTAGGGTACATTCACACATAGGAATGTGCTGCAGATTTGGGGGCGGATCCTGCCCCCGAATTCATGGCAGATTCCACCCACAATCCGCCTCCCATTGAAAACAATAAAGTGTCCTGTTCGATCTTGCCATGGATTCTGCGGCTGAATCAGCCACGACTTCCGTGGCTCAAGACTCCCTGCTGATTAGACCCATTCATCTGGGCCTAATCAGCAGCAGAAATCCAAATATGGCAGCAGAAAATTAAGAGGAATTTCTCTTCATTTTCTGGCGTGTGAATGTATCCTAAATCTGCCCCTGAGTAGAGGATATCAATGCTATACTATGGTAGGTGATGGTTGAATTGTGCGTCAGTAAATACTTTGTATTTGGCATAGTCTGTCTAGATTGGGGGTAGGAGGTTCACTAGGTTTGAGATTTGCAATGAATTGAATTGACTACTATCTTGAAGAATCAATTAAAAGTGACATTGTAAATACATCTGCATATGAGAGAATCGATCCACTACATTTCGCATTGGATCTTACTAATATACTCCAGAAGAATCAATAGAAAAAAGGTTGTTTGATGACTAAATTATCTGTAATCCATAGCTAGTGAATTATTCCTTTCAACACGTTATGGATATATGCATTACTACTTCTTAGGCCACGACGCAGGAATAATGCAAAAGTAATGCTGTAGAGTAAGTATAATACACACAGCAGGGGTTAGTTACTATGATGCTCTATAGTAAAAATAAATATTCAATGCCCACATACCCTTCCCCTTGAGATGAAATGGACCCCCTTAGTTGTTTAACCCCATGCCTGCTATGCCTGCTACCCTGCTAGTAAACACTTCTAAGAGATGTGTTCGTAACCTGGGACAGTAAGCTTGAGGCCCCATGTTGCGGAAACACAGATTTTTTTTGTTGCAGATTTTGCTGCGTTTTTTTGAGCCAAAGCAGTGGATTGAGCAGAAGGTAGAAGTATAAGAACTTCCTATATATTTCCTATTCCTTCTGTAGCCATTCTTGACTTTGACTCAAAAAAAAATGCAGCAAAATCTGAAACAAAAAAACCTGCGTTTCTGCAACGTGGGTCCTCAGCCTAAGATGTATATCCTGCTAAATACAAATACATAAAAATGTTGGTAAAAACTAATAAGCTTATAACAAACAATAGCAATCATTTTCATCCATATTGAAATAAATGAGTCCCCAAGTAAATATAAAACTCTTAATCTACTCTAGACCTTGGAAAGCTGTGACAGCAACCAATATCGCTGAAATTCCTTACCTCACCTGGGTTGTCATCTATTGACATACAACAAAATCCACATAAGGCTATTCCCTTACGTCCTACAGCAGCACAATATGGGGGTATTTCTCCCCCTGTGTGTTGTCTAGGACAGGTGGAACTTTTAATTAGCACAAAAATGTGCTTACTAACCTGCCCTATAAGAGGGCACGAGAGACCTCCCTCACCTGTGTTTTTTTCTGTCCTGTGTGAGACAGGTGGAGGAGGTCTCTTGTGACCTCTCTGGAGTTAAGGGGTTTTTTCTTACCTTGAGGTGGTCGTTTCCTCCTGTTGCCGGCCTGCGTTCGTTCTTCTCAGCGCTTCTGTCGGTAATTCTTCGGCCGGTGGTAGGCTTCGGCCTACCCGGAGGTACGTCGGACTTTGCGACGGCCGATACCCTTCTCTGTGTCCGGGTTCCCGTGCGGGCGGATTTCGCCGGACTCCTTCGCGCCTACTTCCGGTTCTCGGGAAAAGTGCGGTAAGTTTGGAAATTTAAAATTTAAAGGCAAAATATAGAATTGATTTTTGCTGCTTGTTGTTTGAGCCTCTGACTTAGGCTTTTGCTCCTCTATGTTTCATCATGGCATTTGACCCGTTTTGGTGCTATAAATCTCAGGAGGGTAAGTAATATTTATTCATTCTTGTTCATATATTATATGAATTGTCGATTCATATCGCTGGCCTTGCTCTGCATGATTTCCTATGAATTTTTTCATTGTGGATTAGTTTTGTGTTTGGTTCTGCCTCCACTTATGGTTGCCTTTAAAATGTCCCATAGTCCATTTGGGTTGGGCTGTGATTTTCTGGCTCTCCTATTGCTAAGGAGTAGAAATTCTACTCTGTGATTCAGAGATTACCCTATTTGACTATTGCGTGTGCTGTTGCTACATTTTTTGCGACAACCGACCTCCTTAAGGTACCCCTCTCTTTCTGGTTCTGGTTGCGGTTTGTAATATTGGTATTGTTATTGTCTGTGTCTTTTTGTGGTCTTTTTAGATGTCTTCTTCTGCTTCCGGCTCTGGTGATGGAGATTTTAGGAGGAAGAAATCCTCCAAGCGTAAACATTTAACCTGTTTAGATTGTAAGACTCCCTTGCCTGACGGCTATGAATTCACCCGCTGTCGCCAGTTTCACGGCCCCCCTTCTGAGGAGCCATCCATACGTGAGGTTGTGACATGGGTGAAAGAATACATGGAGGACTCTCTCAAGGAGATCCGCAATTCTATCTCCCAGATCGCCAAGAGACCACGTCTTGAAAAACATCCTCTCTTGCAGGTCTCGGACGAAGATTTTCAGGTTGTGGATGAAACTTTGTCTTCTGATGACTCCGCTGAAGATACCAGCAGACCTCTCTTCCCACTCGAGAAAGTCAATAGGCTGCTGAAGTCCATCCGGTCTAAAGACCGTGATGTTGATGGGGAAGCCTCCACGTCCACCTATAGAGGGCCCAGGGTCTTCCAAGTGGACGAGACATTAAAAAAGTTAATGTCTTCAGAGTGGAAATTTCCGGAGAAACCCTTTATAACTACTGGTAGGTTTAAGGCCTTGTTCCCCATCGCAGAGTCTCAACTGGATCAGTGGGGTCTTCCCCCTAAGGTGGATATAGCGGTAGCCAAGCTATCTCGCCGCACTCTAGTACCATCTGAGGATGGAGCAAATCTGCAGGATCCTATGGACAGACGCATGGAGAGTACTCTCAAGAAGGCCTACTCAGCGGCCTCTGCTCAGACCTCTGTCACTGTTGCGTCATGTGAAGTTTCAGCCAAACTACAGGCTAATTTGCTCCAGCTTGAGAGGGACATCGATTCTGGTATCTCCAGAGACGAGTTACTTTCCTTCTTAACTTCAACTTCTTTGGCGGCGGAATTCCTAGCTGAGGCCTCCCATTATCAATTAAGGCTGGCGTCAAAGTCCTTGGCACTTTCCACGGCGGCGAGGAGACCCTTATGGTTAAAACCTTGGAGAGATGATTTTATCTCCAAGTATAACCTTTGTGCCTTACCATTTGAGCCAGGAAGAGTCTTTGGCAGTAGCCTGGATGAAATTTTAGAAGGTTTGGCTGATAAAAAAGGCAAGACTCTGCCTCAGTCTTTTAGGGGCAGATTTGGCCCTGGCCGCGGCAGAGGTTTTTCACCTCGACGTGGTCAGCAGTCCCGGAGGGGCTCTAGGTATTATTCTAGAGGCTCTGGACGGAGATTTCCCAAAACCGAAGATAGAAGGAAGCCCAGTTTCTGACATGAGAAGCTGTCTTCCTGTGGCCGAAATTCCTGTCGGGGGTCGTCTCTCCCTTTTTCTCAGCGCTTGACGGGAAAAAATTCAGGACCCTTGGGTCTTACAGTTAATTCAGCGAGGTTATGCAATCGAATTTCTCTGTCCTCCCCGAGATCGGTTCGTCTTAACTCGCCGTCTTCCCTCGTCTCAACAAGGTATTTTGGAATGCTCCATTCAAGAGTATATCCGCAAAGGAGCTCTAGAAGAAGTTCCTTCTCTAGAAGAAGGTTTGGGGGTTTATTCCCCCGTTTTTCTAGTACCAAAGCCAGCAGGCAGATGATTATAGATCTGAGGTATCTAAACCGTTTCATCAGAAAAAAACGGTTCCGCATGGAAACCATAAGCTCAGTTTCTTCTTTTCTTCTCCAGGGCGACGTTTTTGTCACCCTAGATCTGAAGGACGCTTATTTGCACGTGCCAATTTACCCTCCGCACAGAAAGTTCCTAAGGATTGCGGTTATAGTTTCCGGCCACAGGAAGCATTATCAGTTCTCGGCCCTCCCTTTCAGGATCTCCTCGGCTCCCCACACCTTTACCAAGGTGGTAGCTCCCATATTAGCCGCCCTCAGGTTTCAGGGACTCTTTGTGGTCCCTTATCTAGACGACTGGCTGATAAAAGCCCAGTCAGTGTCTGTTCTGCTCCAGCATTTACAGATTGCCATATCCCTGCTTCAAAGCCTGGAATGGCTCATAAATTGGGAGAAGTCAGAAATCGTCCCCTCAACCAAAAGGAAGTTTCTTGGTTACTTCCTAGATTCAGACCGGCTGGAAATCTCCTTGGCGACTGCAAGGAAAGAGAAATTAATTACAGCGGTTCGGCAACTTTTCAGGAGGCCGAGAGCGTCCATCAGAACTTTGATGAAAATCCTAGGTCTGATGTCATCTTCCATCATGGCAGTTCCTTGGGCCTTATGGCATCTACGTCCTCTTCAGATGGAAATCCTAGGAATTTGGGATCGCTCTCTGCCCGGTCTCAACAGGAGGATTCGACTCTCCCCCAGGACCCATCTTTCTCTCAGATGGTGGTTGCAACTCAAGGACGGAAGGTCCACGGTCCAACCTCGTTGGACCCTGTTGACTACAGATGCATCCCTTACGGGATGGGAAGCCCATCTGGACGGAAACTCCATAAAAGGAGTCTGGAGCGCTCCAGAAGGAAGGACGTCGTCCGACTGGAAGGAACTCAGAGCTGTGTACCGTGCTTTACTCCATTTCTCTCCTCTTCTCAAGGGAAGAGCAGTCAAGATTCGCTCGGACAACATGACGACGGTATTATATGTGAACAGACAGGGAGGCACCAGATCATTATCCCTCCTCAGGGAGGCAGATCTGATTTTTTCCTGGGCAGAGAAAAATCTGACCCATCTATCCGCGGTTCACATCAAGGGCTCCCTGAACTCAGTAGCCGATCGGTTGAGTCGGGGTCGTGCCGTATCAGGAGAATGGTCACTCAGTTCAGAAGTGTTTCATCAGATTACCCTGAAATACGGTCTACCGGAGATAGACCTCATGGCAACCCGACTCATTGCCAAGGTGGAGACGTTCTGTTCCCTGTACCAGGAGGACAATCCCTTGGCAGTGGATGCCCTGTCCATCCCTTGGAGGTCCAGGCTGTCATACATTTTCCCTCCAATTCCTATGATACCGAGAGTATTGATGAAAATAAGACAGGACCAAGCCTCTGTAATAGCCATCATTCCATTCTGGCCAAAAAGAGCTTGGTTTTCCCAGCTCATGGTGATGAGTCGAGGGATATATCGGAGGCTTCCCCCCATCCAGAACCTGGTTTCCAAAGGATCACTGAAGTGCCAGGATCTGAGGAGATTGAACCTGACAGCCTGGAGGCTGACCAGTCCCTACGAATGTATAGAGGACTGTCAGAAGCCGTCCTGAAGACGCTTTCCTGTGCTAGAGCTGAATCCACCAAAAGGAATTACCAGAGGACGGCTAAGATTTTTTTTGGAGTGGTGCTCCAAAAGAGGCGTTGATATTTCTAATCCTTTGACTTCTGATGTTTTGGATTTTCTTCAGGATGGCTTGGACAGGGGCCTTGCCCCTGCTACTTTAAAGGTACAGGTATCAGCTTTATCCGCCCACTTAAACAGACGGTTGTCCCAGGATTCCCTGGTTGCAAGATTCCTTAAAGGAGCGGCAAGGCTGAAACCTGCGGTATCTTCTCCTATTCCCCAATGGGACCTTGCGACGGTCCTTTCAGGCCTTTGTGGTTCTCCTTTTGAACCTCTGGAAGCTACGGAGCTAAACTTTTTAGCCTTTAGAACTACTTTTTTGTTAGCCATCACATCTGCCAAAAGGGTAGGAGAGCTACAGGCGCTCTCCTCCAAAGAACCTTATATTGTATTTTTTTCGGATAGGGTCCACCTTAGGTTTTTGCCTGGCTTTATCCCTAAGGTTCCTTCACGTAATAACTATAATCAACTGATTTATTTGCCTGTTTTCCTTCCGGATCCATCTTCAGAAGAGGAGTTAAAACTTCATACTTTGGATGTGGTGAGGTGTCTGCGAATTTACTTATCGCGGACACAATCTTTCAGGAGAGCTGAAAATCTCCTAGTCAATATGTATGGTAAAGACAGAGGTCTTAAAGCTTCCAGACCTTCCTTGTCCAAATGGATTAAGGAGGCAATCAAAATTTCTTTCATTGCTCAAGGGTTGCTTCCTCCAGTTTTTTGTACAGCCCATTCGACCAGGGCTGTGTCGACTTCTTGGGCTGAGAATCGCTCGCTTCCACTGGATCAAATTTGTGCGGCTGCTTCTTGGTCATCCCAGTTGACTTTCGTCAAACACTATCGTTTGGATGTCCGCAGTTCCGAGGTGACTGCCTTTGGCCAGACAGTTCTTGAGGTTGTAAGGTGAGGAAACCCTCCCTAGGGGAATTACTTGCTATATCCCCATATTGTGCTGCTGTAGGACATAAGGGAATCGTTGATTATATTGTTAATCTGTTTTCCCTTAGTCCTAACAGCAGCACAAGGCTTCCCTCCCTAAAATCTTGTTTCTTTTACTTTATAATTTACACAGGTGAGGAAGGTCTCTCGTGCCCTCTTATAGGGCAGGTTAGTAAGCACATTTTTGTGCTAATTAAAAGTTCCACCTGTCCTAGACAACACACAGGGGGAGAAATACCCCCATATTGTGCTGCTGTTAGGACTAAGGGAAAACAGATTAACAATATAATCAACGAAAGCCCCACGTTGCAGAAACGCAGCGAAAGCCAAAGCCAGGAGTGGATTGAGAAGAAGGTAGAAGTATAAGAGCTTCCTATATATTTCCCATTCCTTTTGTAGACATTCTTGGCTTTGGCTCAAAAAACCACAACAAAATCTGCAACAAAAAAAAGCCTAGCCTAAGGCTAAGTCCCCAAGTTGTGGAAGTGCAGCGTTTTTTCTGCTACAGAAACACAGCAGAAAAAAATGTTGTGTTTTACAGTACCAGCAAAGTGAATGAGAATCTGGCTAATCCCACCCACATATTGTGGAAAAATTCTGTGGAAAAGATGCATTTTCAAAAACACAGCCTGTCAATTTTACCTGAAGAAAAGCTTGCATTTTCCCTATAGATTTAATAAGGGAGCAAAATCCGCAAAGAAAAACACAATAAAAAACGCATTTCTGCAGCGTTTTTTTGCTGTTTTCTGCCTTAGCCTTAAGGCTGAGGCCCCACATTGCTGAAACGCAGCTTCTTTTGTTGCAGATTTTGTTGCAGTTTTTTGAGCCAAAGCCAACAATGGCTACATAAGGAATGGGAAATATATAGGAAGTTCTTATATTTCTACCTTCTGTTCCATCCACTCCTGGCTTTGGCTCAAAAAAACACAACAAAAAATCTGCAGCAAAAAAAGCTGCTTTTCCGCCTAAACTAGATTTCTCCTAGCAGTGCTAGCAGTGCTTAACCAGACATCAATTAAATAAAGTTTTAGTATGGACTAGAGGACTAGAGGTGTTTTATGCGTCATTACATACAGTATTTGGCATTTGAGAAATGCATGAGTTTCTGGGAAAGACTGACCCCTAAAACTTTGTAATTAAGGATCTGGTGAACTAAATATAATAATGTTTCACATGCTGGAAATATTACAGTTGTAGTGTAGTTAGATGTATAGATGTATTGCTTGAATGGTGTGATAATATTTGATGTGATAGGTCTAGCTATAAGAGTATTCTAGTCAGTCTAGGGTCGAATCTGAGTCAGGATTTCTATTTTTGTGTTTCGGCCTCTTAACAAATCAAGTGCATGCCTGTGCACCAGAATAGAAATCTACACTAGTCACAAACTGGCATAGGGCCCCACATGGCATAAATGCTGCGGTTTGGCCACGGTGTAAACACCGTGGCAAAAAAAGCAGCATTTTACAGTCGCTGCAAAGTGGATGGGATTCTAGCGAATCCAGAAAAATACATGCAGTGGAAATGCTACAATTTCTAAAACTGTTATGGTTTTGGAAATCGCAGCATGTCAATTATACCTGTGAAAATGCCGGCGGTAGGTATAATGGAAGCAGAAAGTCCGCAGAGGAAACCTCTGCAGACTTTCTGTGAAAAGCACTGCAGAGAAAACCATGATGCGTTGCCCCTGTGGTTTTTCACGCTGTGTTTTTTCGGCTACATGGGGCCTTAACCTAACTCATGCCAAAAAACTGCTGTGAGTTATAATAAATATATCTGCCCCTCTCCTTCCACTTTTGTGGAAAGTGGCAAGCAAGTCGCATAATGGGGGATTTGTTGCAACTTTGGGGCAAGAAAGGGCCTTCGGCCATAGATACACCACATATCTACAACACAAAACTGGTATAGATGCGTTGATGAATTCTCCCCACTGACTTCAATGTACATACAGTATGTGTCCGTCAAACTGTCAAACTATAGACTGAAGGCTATGAAGGATCCGTGAAAACAGGTTCCAGATGAATGCAAAACAGACCGTTTTGTCTGTTTTTCACAGCCATTTTTTTACAGTGTTCATATGAATGTAGATCTAAGAGTAGTAACCTCAATGAAATTTACTGTACTTTAAATAGTCTAGTTTTTAAAATCCCCAACCAAGGTACTATATAATAGACAATAAAATAGAGTACTGATAAAAAATAACAACATACTTACAATAGGAACACTGAAGACAGAACCAATTATTTCACACCGAAGAACTTCATTATAACTTGCTGAGTCCTGTAACACAATTTGTATTCAAGCATTATTGGATTTGCAAAACCATAAGCTAAAGTAATAAATGCTACTGAATTTGTGATTTATGACTAAAACAATTTTTGTGAAACATACTTCATGCGATATAATCCAAACAAATGTTCACAGGATTATTTGCTGACAAGGTTTTATAAAAATCACTTTGTAAATTGATCTTTTTTAATCATTGTAGGTCACTGGTATTGGCGACTGCCTGTTTGCACTCTTGAACTTTGAGCATTATTAGTATGAGGCTAAGGTCCCACGTAGCTAAATGCAGCTAAAAAATGCTGTGGAAAAAAACACAGCAAAAACGCCACATTTTTTTACACAGAGTTTTTCATTGCGTTTTTGCTCTGCATATCTAGTGCCATCCTCTGTGAGTGACTGGTGACTGGCTACTCACATGTAGGAACATGATGGAGGATAACAAGAGCTAGGAAAAAGTACATATTAGTAGCTGGCTTTTATAGTAGAGGCTTATTGTGACTGGTACTGTTAAAGGGTGCACTATAGACTGGACTATTTGGGATACAATAGCTGGCACTTTCTGGCCAGGTTGACTGCAGCTACAGCTATAGCGGCAGACTAGTTAGAAAACTGAGGAAAGCCCTAATAGTGTCACTCTGCGCCTACCCCTAATACTGTGCCCCCAAATGCTATACTACAGAAATCATAGTGCCTCTAATAATACTAGCACAGCGCAGGTAATGCTTCTGTAATAAGTGTAACACAGTACTAGCAACAATATCTGTGCCTAGAGCTGAAAAAAAGTGATGAACACCATTTGTAACTCTTAGATTACAGGACTCTTGTGGATATCTAGTAATTCTTGGAAACCCTTAAAGGGAGATTTGACTACCCAGTCCATGCAAGCTGCACAACTACTGATACCATTATGCTAGCTCAGCCAGAAGCCTCCGAGAAATGACAGTTGATTAGATAAAGTTGATCCAGTTTCGGAGAATGTTTTTTTTTCTCATTTAATTAGCATAGGGGCCACTACAGGACATTATTCTATGTGGCGGGATGCTATGGGGCATCATACTGCATGGGGGCCACTATAGGACATTATACAGTGTGGAGACCACTATGGGACAATACACTACATAGAAGTGCGCCATAGGACATTATACTGCATGGAGGCCACTAAAGGACATTAGACTGTGTGGAGGGGCCACTATAGGACATTATATTGCATAGAAGGCCATTATGGGACATTATACTGTGTAGCGGGCTGCTGTGGGACTATTCTTCAGGGGTCTTTGGAGTTAATTGGGGGGAAGAACACACTTCAGAATATTATGGGGCCCATGGTACCCTTAAGGAATAGAGGACATCAATACTATACAGGATAGGTGATAGTTGTATTGCGTGTCAGTAAATGTTTTGTATTGGGCATAGCCTGTCTGTGAGTGGCTGCTGACTGACTACTCACATGTAGGAACAGGATGGAGGATAACAAGAGCAGAAAATTCACTAGCTTTGAGATTAATTGAATTGACTACTATCTTGAAAAATCAATTAAAAGTGACATTGTAAATACATCTGCATATGAGAGAATTGATTCACCACATTTCACATTGGATCTTACTAATATACTCCAAAAGGATCAATAGACAAAAGGCTGTTTGGTGACTCAATTTTCTCTAATCCATAGCTAGTGAATTATTCTTTTCAACACTTTATGGATATATGCATTACTACTTAATAAACATAACATAAAAATATGATATTATGTTTCTTAGGTCAATGTCTTTCAGATGTTTCAATCACTTTGCTTACTTATTAGTTACTTATAAGTTCACAATAACATAAGTACTTCAGACCCCAATAGCTCTGATGGTTATATGTGTTTATATGAGGTCTTGCAGATGGTGTCCCATTGCATACTCTGTTAATTTTTAATGATTATCACTCCACAGACTCAAGTTGGGGTCATAAGCATTAACAACCCCTCATCTACCTATGTTTATTGTCCATTACTAGCTTCTAACAATGTGCTTGTTCACAGTCTGTCAGAAACATTATACTCTATAACTCCATCACGCTAAAAATGTGCCCGTAGGGCCCAGTGAAGAGCAGAGTGGCTCAGTGCTGACAATGGATTTCTGCCCGGCCTCAGTGAATCCCTTTCAAGCAAAGCCAATGTACGGGAAGGATAAATCCTATTCTGCCGACGCTTTAAATCATATGATACAATGGGTGACATAAAACCAAGCATATTAATTGCGATATCTTTCCTGTTTTGGACAAGTATCTTTCTATTCATTTTGAACAACTGGTAAAATATTTCCATTAATTCCAGTAAGAAGCTTTGTAATAGTGTTGACTCAGTACATGGTACAGCATGTTTGTGCAGTATTACATAAGCCTATACTTTTTATATGACTTGTCTTGCTATTTTTGTGGCAGCTACTGTACGTGCATGACATGTTTAAAGGATATTAAGAAGTTTTCAGCACATACATGTATAAATAATTCATTTTGGTTTTAAGTTAGACATATTTACAGTATAGGAGGCACAGAAAATTCACTGAATCAAGTTATGATTCCTCGTCCTAAATAGTAAAGCCGGGAAGAACATAAGGAATGATTCTCCTAGAGGCTTCACAATATGTTTTTTAGGCATTAACTGCCATTATTTATCATGCTGTCTTCTTGTCTTAATAAATGGTGTATATACATTTAAATCAATACACATTTTTTCCCATTCATTCCAAATATAAGGAGCAGAGCCCAGCAGGGTGTCTCATGACAGAGAGTTTTATTCACACGTCCGCAAATCATACGTGTGGTGTCCACATTTTTCACAGACATACCATTCAGTTCATTCATGTTTTTTTTTTTGCAGACTGTACATCCACCAAAAAATAATTGGAGCACATCTTATTTTCACAGATGCACCACACCAATGAAAGTCTATAGGTCCGTGAAAAAAAACCAAAGATGAAAAGAGAATCCACTGCGGACAAATGAGCAGGGTGTAGTGCTGTCTGTGAATAGCGGATGCGGAAATGTGAATGAGGCCTAACTCTGCAGCATTTCAAAGAAAACATAGCTTAAGGCTAAGACTCCCCACTGCTGAACACAGCTAAAAAAATGCATCACTTTTTTTTTCCTCATGGTTTTTCATTGTGTTTTTGCTGCCTTTTTCTCTGCGATTTTTCTTCCCTTATTAAATCTATAGGGAAAATGCAAGCGTTTCTGCAGGTATAATTGACATGCTTTTTGAAAATGCAGCTTTTGTGCTGCGGCTTTTTTTTTTTTGCAATGTGTGGATGGGATTAGCCAGAATCTCATCCACTTTGCAGGCACTGTAAAATGCAGTATTTTCACAACGTGGAGCTTCAGCCTAAGGCCAGCGCCCCACATTGCAAAAATGCTGCATTTTACAGTACCTGCAAAGTGGATGAGATTCTGGCTAATCCCATCCACACATTGCAGAAAAAAAATCTGCAGTGGAAATGCTATGATTTTAAAAACGCTTGCGTTGTTGTAAATCGCAGAATGTCAATTATACCTATGGGAAAGCTGGCGTATAGGTATAATAGAGGCAGAAAGTCTGCAGAGGAAAACTCTGTGGACCTTCTGTGAAAAATGCTTTAGAAAAAAAAAATGCAATGCTTTTCTGCCACTGTCTTTTCTGTAGTGTTTTTTGGCTGCGGCTCGCTACGTGGGGCCTTAGCCTAATAATGATTTAGGAAGGGAAATGAGTCTGCTATGTGGTTTCCCCACCCACTCTTTCTATTTGTATGTAGGGAATGTCCTGATATCCCAGTACTGGACTTGTATCCCCATTCCCAGCTCATTTTTACGCATTTTCAATTATGCTTCCTCAGGGCTTCCGAGTATAACACAGCTCATTGTCATTAAAATAACACATTATTTTATGCTGCCCGTGGTTTTGGTGTTATGAATCCAATGACAGGTGCTCTTTAAAGTGGTTCTAGTCTAGATACACGTCTTATGTTAATTAAACTTTCCTGGGAAAAAAAAACATTCCCAGCTATGCCACTCTAAATTCACTGTGACTTTCTTTTGGTCTAAGTTTTTTTGGTATTTTTAGAGATATAACCAGTACAAATAAAGCAACAGATTTTATAGTTCTTTTTTAGACCCACTCCCAGTTCTTGGCTAAAAAGCTTCGGCCAAAGCAATCATATCTTTGGCTTAAAATATACTAATTCTTGACACTGTCGAAACTTTTAACAAGACCTGGTTCTACTGGCTGGAATTCCAACGTACCAGTGAATATCAGACGCTTCTCGGGCCTGTGCCTTCCCATGTAGCCCTACAGTGGGATGCTCTGGCTTTTATAGCTAACTGATGGGTTACCTGTTTAGGACTATTCTAATGCTTTTTCTGATGAAGAATTTTCGATTGCTTGCACCCCTGGGGTCCTCCCCTGGACCCAGATACTGCTGTATAGTCCCCATCACCTCCCCTTTTTTATTTTTATTATTATTATTTTTTCTCCTTCTCTCTTCCCTTTCATTCTGTGTTGTTTTGTTTTTGTTGTCTCGCCGCTCCTTTCCCTTCCTCCTCCGTTCTTCTCCCCTTCCCCTCGTCTTCTTGTCATTTGGCCTCTACTCGAAGATCTGCCCGTTATCTACAGTATGAACTGTTGTCGCTGCCATTGCAGCTATCTGTTGTCACTGTATTTTATGTCTTTTTGAAAATCAATAAACTTTGAATTGAAAAAAAATATATACTAATTCTGCATGAGTCTAAGGACTCCTAAACATTGGTGTATCTTAACCTTGTTTTTATGGAGTTATAACAGGGCTCTGAAGGTATTTCATACTGATGACCTATCCACCTGTACCTAATCCCAATCATCTGTTCGTGCCGCCAGAATCCATATTAGATATATATTATATATATTATATATATTAGATATATGGCTGGAATAAACTCTGCTGGGAGTCGGGCTACAGTTCCAGGCGCACGGACCAGAATCTCTGTACAGGGTACAGAGCTCCATACACTGTAGTGATGGTGCTTGAAACTGCAGTTCCACTACCATTCACTTGAATAAGAGCAGGGTTGCTTCCAGCCATATGCCTAGTATATGGCTCCTGGCAGCCGAAACAGATGATCGGGATAGAGTCCAGGTGGATAGGTCATCAGTACAAAATACCTTCAGATTCCTTTAATATACTTGTACTGTATTTTAGTATTAAAAATGCTACCATTTGCATAACTGAGGAAAGCAGAGGAATGAATTTATAACATGAACTTTTCAGAGCTGCCCTGACCTAGTGTAACTTAAAATGAAGATTATATCTGTATTTGGGCTGTGTGACAGGTACGGTTATGTATTGATCTATATATATTTATACATATATATTCCTATTTACCTTCCACTTCTTTATATTATACTTAATATGTGAAAATACCTGTTACTTTCCTCTTGTATCAGTGACTGACACTAGACTGCAGGTGACTTTTAAAAGTCAACCTGTAGGAAATCCATTTAGTGTAAATGCACAGAAAACAGTTATGGACATTGGTATGGGGGAAAATCATGCTCTTTCCCTTTAGCGAGGATATTCTAGCTATATTTTTGAGTAAATGAGGATATAAAGTCATTTATTTCTTGTATCACTACCCACTATATCTTCTGTATGTTTTTTTGTGTTAATGCTAAACCGCACTACACTAAAATAAAAAGTAGAAAACCCAGTAGGATGAATTATAAGCAAGTAAGGGTAAATGTTCATGAGGTATAAATTCTGTAGACTTTCCATGTGAATATATGCACAGAAATATCACAGCATTTTACAGCACCAGCTATGTAGATGATTTCACCTACAGTAATCTCTTCTACACACTGGGGGCATTTTCCATGCAGAAATTGATGTGGATATTTAAGTTCACAGAATGTCAATCTCTGCTGCAAATTTTGACTGCAGATATTACCCTTTTCAATGTACATAGAGAGGTAAAATCGTTAGTAGTCCACAAATCCATAGCAAATCCACAGCACAATCTATATATTATACATGTGTATTTTGCTGCAGATTTTCACAGATCCCCCCTTTTCCCTGTCTCTCTTGCTATGTATAATATATCTTGGTGAAATGTTTCACTATGCCTCAGTGTTTTTTTGCAGTGAGTGCAGAGATTCTGAGCAGTATCATAAAGTTATACGTGAAAATGAGGGGTACAGTTCTCTTTACTGTAAAACAACTACATTTAGGTGAACAGACTAAATGAAAATTCACTAGAAACTACAGACATTGCCACAAGGGTCAGTAATGATTTATATAATATGTGTTCTGGCCCTCAGAGTAACTGATCCTTCATTTTAGTAGGAACATCTTTGCATAAACAGACATTAGAAAAATGAATCTGAAAAGATTTCAAAGTAATGATGTGTTTCTATGGTAACCTTTCTTTGGATGTCTTGTAATGTTGGAAAAAGACACATCTTCAGTTCCCCTTTTCTCTTGTTTTCAGTGAATATATAACGTGATTTCATTTCTGTAGAAGTGGATTGAAGAAAACAAGAAGACTACCTAAAATAGAGGAGAGGACTGCTAGGCTGCAGTGTGTGTTATTGGGAGGATGGTACATGGCGTAAACTGTCTGGACAGGGAACAGTTTCAGTAATGTATGTCTAGATGAAGTTGTGTTGTTAAAGGTACAACTAGCGTTTTCGTAGTGCATTTGGAATAATGCATTCATTCAAGGTATAATTCACCTTTAAAACCATTAAGCTATGTTCACATTAGTGCCACGGCTTAAGTTCATAACAAATTTATGCAATTTCTGCCAGATTCAATTTCAGAAGTATTAGGCAAATTCTAATGGAGCCATTAACTTATAACATGATCTGTCAGGGTTCTCCAGGTTCAGATATTTTTAATGGCAAAAATAGCGCTGCATACTGACAGAAATATAATAACGCTGGTGTGAACAAAGCATTAGCATGTTCTATATAAAATAATTCTACATAAATAATGACAGACTGTAATACATATCAAGGTTTTAATTAGAATTCTGTAGGCTTCAGCACTGAAATCGCCCATAATTGCATCTTGCTGGCTTATGATTTACAATGAGATTACAATGGTAAGTTAAAGGGGTTTTCCAAGCAAATAATATTGGTGACCTATTCTTGGGATAGCTGTTCTCAGCAGCAGCACAAAGGGCAGCCATAAGCAGAGAGCTCTGTTCTCCGTGTAGTAACTGCACTGAGTTACTGCTGCTCAGCTACTATACAAGTGAATGGGAGTTGAACTACAGTAACTTAGCGTAGTCACTACATGAACAGCAGAGCTGCCTGATTCCAGCTCTGTTCTCTATACAGCAGCTGCTGAAAACAGTCCAACACTCAGGACCATCACCGATGTGATATTGATGACCTTTCCTAAGTATAGCTCCTCAATATCAATTGCCTGGAAAACCCTTTAAGTTGTAGGAAACATACTCTTTACACCAGGAAATACACAAATCTGTGGTAGGAAAAAGCAAAAAGTTTTAAAATTATATTATCTCAGCTATTACATATTAGATATTAGAGGTGGGTCTGAGCAAAAAGTTGTCATGTTTTCAAAAATGTAATTTTAATGCAGCTCTGGGCTATAATACAGGCTGTAAATGAGGAACCATATATCATTTACATACAACTTTATAAGCAGAATCTATCTCTACTCAACCATAAAATAGTTGCTAGCCTAAAAAGAAATATATAAAAGATCAGTATAAATAGACAAATATATAGAAATTGGATATATATGGAATAGATAGATAGATTTTGGATAGGTAGATAGATAGATAGATAGATAGATAGATAGATAGATAGATAGATAGATAATAGATATTGAACTTGTGTAATGATGATGATCAGCTGTGAAATATACTATCAGGATGATGAAGCATAAGGCCCGGTTCACATCTGCGTTCGGGTTTCTGTTCGGAGAGTCCACTTTGGGACCCCTGAACGGAAACCTATACGCATAAAAAAGCGCTTTACCTAGGAAACCCGTGGACCCCATAAACATGTGCTTGCTTCGTGCGGAAACCGAGTGGAAACCACACGGACCCCATTATAGTCTATGGGGTCCGTGGGTTTCCCAGGTAAACCGGTTCTTATGTGTATAGGTTTCCGTAAGGGAGGGTCCCCAAGAAGATGTGAACCGGGCCTAACACTATACGTTAGCACTTTTAAACAGACTTTTTTCCAAAATGACTGATGTGATTGACAAGTTCACAGATGGACTTTCTAGAGACAGCTAAAAGTCAGCGGGCGATAACAGTAATTATTATTGCTATGATAATTATTATAGTATTACAATGAGTAATTATTCTACTGGGCTCTTTAAACAAAACAGGAATTACAAATAAAACTAAATGATGTAATAAAACATTAAGCAATCCTGTGGAACTACAGCTGTAACTGTGTAAATAGGCTTTAGTGGAGCATAACTAGAGCCCTTGTTTTTTGGTTTCAGTCCTGAAGCGCCATCTGGTTTCAGTTACAGTTGAATTGTGCCAGTCAAAAATGACCAGATATTGATCCTGTTGTAGAGCTCATATCCTATCACTAGCATTGTGACTAGTATTGTGATTATTTTCATTACTGAGTTAATAAGTGACAGATTAAACTGTAATGATGCTTGAACAAAACATTGGAATATGTAAAATAAATCCTGGCATATTTATCAATAGAAATCTGACACTTTTCTGTCTACATTTACACCAAAATCTATGGTACACAGCATTTACAACATATTTACGAACAGCATGCACCAGAAGGAAGAGAAAAATATGACTGTCACGATACTTTTGAAAAATGTGCACCACAATGGGCATTATAAAAGTGTCTAACTTTAAGACACATTTATGATGCATGAAAAGTACAAATATGGCGCAGATTCTCTTGCACAAAGCATACGAAGTTTAAAATGGTGTACACTTAGTTGAAGATTCAATTGAGACAGATTGTTGACACATGAGCAATGGAGATTTTTTGGCGCATCAGAAATTGAGCCAGAATTTTGGCTTTCCAGAAAGAGAGACAAATATATCTTAAACTACAAATGGGATTAATAGTTTTAGACTAGTTTTAGTGCTAAGTTCAACAGTATTGATATGTATGCCCCACTGCTATTTCTTACTGAGGATTCATATCATTTCATGAGAGAGAAAGAGTGAAAGAAAAGAGAGAGAGAGAGAGAGAGAGAGAGAGAGAGAAATGTAAAATGAGCTGCAATGCATAGAGGCAGAACTAAAGCATATGGATTCCCTGTGGTTTTGTACTAGGCAGCCATGCACATTCCATGTGTCACTGTGTGCTGCATTGAACTGCAATGTATTATAGGGAAATTCTCCCCTAGAATCTATGCAATGGCAACATTTTATGACTCTGTACAACTCGCGGGTTGTATGGAGCCATAAAATGCTTCGTAAAACTTGGTATCAGGTGTCTTTGCGATACAAGTTATGTTATATAGTATGGTCCATTGATTGCTGAAATAGACATGCTTATTCCTATCTACATCATTCTCAAGGATAGGATATAGGACCAGTTCTAAGTAGGTTCAGCTGGCAGAGAGATATACAATATCAAGTACTAATGGACTACAAGAATCCCTCTTGCTACTTGAGTCAGATGAAGATTTCTTTCCATACCTTTGTCCTTTAGCTGTGCTTTGCTTCTGAGAATTGCAGTACATTGATCGGGTATAACTAGATGATAAGATTTCCTTCACCTTGCCAGTTATTCACATATTAAGCTGAAATTTCCATAATATGGATACATACCCTGAGCTTTTTCTAATGTTTTCATTATTATCCACTTTAGATGCATTGTATGTATGTAAATCAGCATGACACCTCACCACCTTATAGCAGATTAAAAAGGTAGAATACTTTGACCATTATAGCACAAGCAATATATTATAGTTGTATTGCTGATAGTCCCAGCGATTCACTGAGATGAAAGAGGTAGACAGCGGTGCTTGTTACAGTGTCCCCAATTGTTTTCAAATGCCAGCACAAGTAAATGTCTTGAGAACAAAGGCAGCCTTCAAATGTCACCTCATATTAAAGCAAGCAATTAAAGTGTTCCTGTCATGTAGTCCTTTGTCCTTTTTGTGTATGGATGGCTTGCACTTTTGGTACTTGTCAAGACTGGTGTACTGTACTGTGGGCTTTGTGTCTGACTCTTGTAGATCAAGTTGTTAGGAATTATGCAACTGGCAGAAGACTTGCAGCAAAACAACCTGAGAGTTAATCCATGCAATATTCATGCAATTAGTAAGGCCCAGATAGATGCACCTTTTTTCTCCCTCAATGTAGTCTTCCCAGTTAGTTGTACAGTACGGGATGCTACATTTGCATGAATATGTAAAATTGATTCCCATTACAATGTTTGCCGGGTCCCTGCTGGTCTCTACTTTCTGTACCCTGGCAAACAGAAATGACAGCTCAGTCAATCAATGGCCATAGCAGTGACCCTCCTCAGTCACTGATTAGCTGAGCAGCTGCCATAAGGCCCCAAAATTTAGGGGGCACATTTCTACTGACACCTATGGTGCAGTTACTGCTAACTATAGATGATGGAAGCAGATGTGGAAGACTAAATGCCTCTCAATTACTTTACTGGAACATCACAATGCATGCATGTGACATCATTACAATTACTTTCTTCATATCCTGTGATGTCAAAGTGTACATAATGATATTTTTGTTTGTGTGCATTATCTCTGTGCTACAATATCACAGTGAGCAATATCCCTGTGCTGTGATATCACTGTGTTCATTATCCCCATACCTTGTCATCACTGTGTGCATCATTCCAGTATTGTGACATCACTGTTTGCATTATCCCTGTACTGTGAAATTACTGTTTGTATTATCTCAGTGCTGCAATGTCACTGTGTGCATTTTCCCTGCAGTGTGACATCACTGCATGCATTATCCTGATACTGTGATATCACTGTCAGCATTATCGCAATACTGTGACATCACTGTGTCATTATCTCAGTTCTGAAGTGACATCAATATATACATTATACCTGTACTGTGACATCACTGCATTATCTGTATTGTAAAATCACTGTGTGCATTATCCTGGAAATAGTAAAGAACACTAAAATAATTTCTTTCAAGTTCTGAACTTGCTGCTGTGGTCTTGGTAGAATGTGGCCCCATTACAAGTCTTGCTATTTAGCCCCATGGTTACTTGTTACATCTCTGCCCATATGCATTCTATCTCAAAAGTTGTCACGTTCTAGCTAAATTAATCAAAATAATCCTTATAATCCATATACAAATGTACATATATAGTCCATCCAAATGTTCTAATAATTTTAAACATTTCAGAAAATGTCCCTTTATATACCTTGTATTCATATACCACAACTATACAAATGTGACTACAGAACCTATAGACATATATAGCTCATGAAATATAGAGCAGAACCTAAAAAATGGGTTATTTTTAAACCTTGCTATTTTTATTCTGTTGCAGAAATTACAACAGAGATGTTTCTATGGTTACCAAGAGTCAGTGTATCACCAGCATTACATCTATTGGTCAAAAAGCATAGTATTGTTCAGTATTCTCCTGCAGGAGAAATCGTCCTGGAATCTCTGTCGCTATGATGTTGTCAGGATTTAGACAAAAACAGAGTGTTAAGGCTCACAGGTCTAGTGAAGAAAGCGTCTACATATTAACGCTCACTTGACAATGTGACACGTCTGATCTCGATGCTCATAAGTCTCCAAGCAGACGGACTGCTCATTACAATGTATACACTGGAAAAGAAATCAGAAAAAACTAGAGGAAACACTTTATATTAAAAGTCAATGATAGCTCATGGATATATAGATTTCAACACACAGTATGGAAAATGTCTCTGATATATACATTAATACACTATATAATAGTTAAAGGGAGTCTATCATTCAGAAAACACATTTTTCACTAACCCCACTTTGGAATAGCCTTTATAAAGGCTATTCTAGTCCTACCTTTTTTTCTGTTTTCCAGGCAGCAGTTTTTGCATAAAATCATTTTTTGCACCAGCATCATACCCTTCAGTGTGTTCGCTCCCTCCTCCTGGCCATTGTATACACATGTAGTTCTCCTTAGAACTACACGAGCGTACTGCGCCTGTGCAGTACATTTGTGTAGGATGAAAGCCAAGATGGCCCATGGAGAATGCGCTGTTGGCTTTGCTCAAACCCGAAATGACAGAGCCGACAGTGCATGCGCAGCAGAAGAGGAGGCAGAACAAGGGAGCCCATCATCGGAGGGGGCGTGAATACAACGGCCAGGAGGAGAGAGCGAACACACTGAACGGTATGACACTTCTGTGCTCGGAGCACAGGGGGAACGCCCCCTGTGCTCCATGATCTTCATTTGCATATTTGCAAAACAACAATTTTATGTAAAAACCGCTGCCTGGAAAAGAGAAAGAAAGGATCTTGAGGCTTAATTTTCACAAAATCTATAGGTGTATTTTATCTATTTTATTTAACAAAAAACAGGAACAGACACAAGAAAGAAAAATGTTACATAGAATTATGTATTTGACAAAGCAGAAATATAAAACACTAGTGTGAACTGAGTCTTACATCACTTTCGCACAGTCAGCATTTGGTCAGTATTTTGCATCAGTTTTGTAAGTCAAAACCAAGAGCAGGTCCAATTTTTTTCATTTATATGATTCTTTCATTTATACTTTTATGCATATATACTGTATTCCACCCCTGGTTTTAAAAATACTGATGCAAAATACTGACCACGTTCTGAGTTTGTGAAAGCGACCTTAAAGGGACTACATATAGTCAGATAGATAGATAGATAGATAGATAGATAGATAGATAGATAGGGGCTAATAGAGAGTTAAGCCACTTTCAGTCATTAATTGGTCAATATTCAGAAATGGAGCCTATGGAGAGAAAAGGTACAATTTTGATTCAAAATATAGACCAAATATTTAACCTGTGTACGTGGCATTTCTAAAGACCAGTACTTGGGCAGGCCAATAATCAGGTGCTAACATTTCCTATGGACTGCCTAGATTAAGAAACATTCTCTCCAAGGTTTGACTTCTACCTCAACTCTCCACACCGTTCCCATGACACTTTTAACCAACCTTCCTATCCCATCCTGTTTTTGGATCGACTGCACACCAACTGACGACTTCCTGCCAAAATCTGAGCCAGACTAGTCCTCCCATGAACCGGCCCCCCTCCCCCAGATTCCCATGCTTCTCAGGCCGCCTGGATCTGTAGTACCATTGACACCTACTGGCCTGTGAAGGTTTGTACCTCACTACAAGGTGACCATCTGCATAGATATGTGGCTACACAGTATCGATTTACCCTCCCTTGCTTAGATCTAGGCAACAGAACCTGTTTATAGACAATTCCTAATGATATGAATGTGATCCATAGTTCTAAAAGAAGCAGTCATTTGATGGTGAGAGGTGAAAGGGACAGCAAAAAAAATAGACCAGCAATCAGTAATCATATAGAGAAACCAATTTATGTGCATTTTGACATTCTGTTATTTTATGTCTAGGTTTTAGGCCTGCATAGTTTTTGTTGTAATGCTTGCGCAGCATATATTCTTATTAAAACATTTCCGTGTATAGAAATAATCTGACATTCATTATAGTAAATGTAAGCTGCTACGTGAACTCATTTTCTGCTGTAGCAGTAAGTGGTAATTTTATGGCTATTCTCAACCATCTATCTGCTTCAGAACTATTTCAGTCTGTAGATTGTTCTCCAGTAGAAACTCAAGAGCCTGATCAAAGATAAAAAAAACACCAAATTGTCTATTTTCTAAAGAATTTCACTATCTATTAAAAAGACGAAGCGTTCATTGACTCACAAATATAGCAATATATTTGTAGAAAGAGAATATTTATAACACAGTACATTGGCCCTAGTACAGGTGACAGTGGGGGGCACATTATATACTCTGCATACATTTGTTAAAACTTATTCCATTCCTGCTAAAACATATTGAAACCTATTACGCAAGGAGTATTCAGCCAGTATTCAGGAACATTTTATATTTAACAGATTTTTCTTTCATAGGATGCTTTTTTACTCCATTGTTGTCGGAGCACTATCATACTGTTACTTTGAGTTGCTATGACAAGTCTCCGTGACTTTTCTGTCATTTTGAAGGAAAGAAAAAAACTGTTTGGCAGTTTTGTTTCAACAACTCTCTGACTGTGACAAAAACTCATGAAGCCTGCAAATAGCCAATGCTGTATAATAAAAAGCACCTACCATATATTGTAGATATGACAGACAGACACAAACTCATACCCACCAAATAGTGACTTAGCCCACTTATAACGGTGATTTCTATGCCACCTCTGACTTGCTTTTCTGAAAAGAAACATAAGGGTGTGTGCATCAGCAAACATGTCATAAGCAGTATGCAAACTTTACAGATGCTCATTGCAGGAAGAGGCAGAGATGGTTGGTGAGCAACAGCCTTACAATATCAATAGGTATTAGGAAACATACTGAAGAAAAATCAGTGACAGCAGCAGAATAAATAAAGGTTATGCAGATTTGCACTGCATTACTGATGTCACATTATTAGAGAGGATCTTGTAAAGATGTCACGTTCTCTTCTGCATTGTCCCAAGTGTACCGCAAATCCAGTCTTGCTAAATAACTGTTACTGAACCTTGACTGTCTACCCTCCTTAACTACAGTATCTGTTACCATACTACTGCCTGGATTTCCTTATTACTATAACTGCTGCCAACCTTTTGGTTTATCTGACAACATTCATGCTATACCCCAGTGTCACACCTGTAGTATTCTGGACTGACTATGCTTCTATAGACCATGCATTTACTATCACCTGTATACAGCACCTTTTCATGCACATTACAAACTTTTCATTGTTGTTGCATAGAAGAACCACATCTCCTATCTTTCCCACAGTGGTCAAATACCCTAAAATGATCCAGGGAATCAACCAATTGACTAGCTACCTTGACCCTAACCAAATTTGCAGGAAGAAGGTGTTATAGGTGAAGATCTTCCATCTGGTTGTTTTTTTTTCTTGGGAATAAAAGGAAAGATGAAAGTGCTATTTAATGGCCCAATCACATTCTGTGTCCTCCAGAGCATCCTACAATAGGTGTTGTTTGAAGAAATGTGTGCTTCACCCTCACTGTAAATATCACACTTCATAAGGTCCCACATGTTCACAATTGTGTTTATGCCATGTGAGGAGGGAGACCACTTATTTTCAGGACAGTAGTTTATCAGAGTTAATTTTAGCCCATTGACAGCATAAAAACTCCAGTTAGTAAATTGGTTATAAAAGCAGCCTATGCCGTGACCTCTCCCCCGTGTTGCTGTCACCATCCTCATAAGTGTTCACCATTTCTATTAATGATTACTTGCAAGGTCTTCTAAGAGAGATTGGAGGGAATTTACTAATAGATCTATGGCAGAAAACTGGCATAGATGTGACGCATCTTTGACATGGCCACTATTTTCACCAATAATGCACCACTTTGTTGTTTTTGTACCCTGCACTCCACTTTTTACAACAACATGTATAGTGAAGTAGCTCAAGGCAGGGATGCCTGAGCCTGTCAGAGTCACAGAAACTCACACCAGTTATACCTGAGCCTCTTAATAACTCTGGCGCATCTTGCACCAGCAGATGAATTAATTAAGACTGGTGTAGAAAATGGCAGTCTTAAAAAATTCATCCCACTGTCATCTGTTTTTTTTCTTCTTGATCCAATCTTCCATTTCAGTTTGTGAAATTTCTAACTAAATTTCTAAATTTCTAACTAAATTTCTAACTAAGCATACTGTATATACTGTATATATATATATATGTATATATATATACACTGTATATTAATAATTGGGTTTGTATATACAGTCATGGCCGTAAGTGTTGGCACCCCTGAAATTTTTCCAGAAATTGAAGTATTTCTCCCAGAAAATAATTGCAATTACACATGTTTTGTTATACATATGTTTATTTCCTTTGTTTGTATTGGAACACAAAAAACTGAGCAAAAAAGCCAAAAATTATACAATTTCACACAAAACTCTAAAAATGAGCCAGACAAAATTACTGGCACTCTCAACTTAATATTTGGTTGCACACCCTTTGGAAAAAATAACTGAAATCAATTGCTTCCTATAACCATCAACAAGCTTCTTACACCTCTCAACTGGAATTTTGGACCGCTCTTCTTTTGCAAACTGCTGCAGGTGTCTCAAATTTAAAGGGTGCCTTCTCCCAACAGTAATTTTAAGATCTCTCCACAGGTGTTCAATGAGATTTAGATCAGGACTCATTGCTAGCCACTTCAGAACTCTCCAGTGCTTTGTTTCCATCCATTTTTGGGTGCTTCTTGAAGTATGTTTGGGGGTCATTGTCCCGCTGGAAGACCCATGACCTAGGATGCAAATCCAGCTTTCTGACACGGGGTCCTACATTGGGACCCAAAATCCTTTAGTAATCTTCAGATTTCATGATGCCTTGCACATAGGCAAGGCACCCAGTGTCAGAGTCAGCAAAACAACCCCAAAACATCTTTGAACCTCCACCATATTTGACTGTTGGTACTGTGTTCTTTTCTTTGTAAGGCCTCATTTCATTTTCAGTAAACAGTAGAATGATGTGCTTTACCAAAAAGCTCTATCTTGGTCTCATCTGTCCACAAGACATTTTCCCAGAAGGATTTTGGCTTACTCACGTACATTTTGGCAAACTGCAGTCTAGCTTTTTTATGTCTCTGTGCCAGCAGTGGGGTCCTCCTGGATCTCCTGCCATAGTGCTTCATTTTATTAAAATGTTGACGGATAGTTCGCGCTGACACTGAGGCACCCTGAGCCTGCAGGACAGCTTGAATTTGGAACTTGATTGGGGCTGCTTATACACCATCAAGATTAGCCTGTAAACTTCTAGATTATGGTGGGCATCGAGGACAAAGGAACATCAAGATCTCTGGAGATGGACTTGTCACTTTGAGATTGTTGATATTTTTCCACAATTTTTGTTCTCAAGTTCTCAGACAGTTCTCTTCTCCTCTTTCTGCTCTCCAAGATTAGTGTGGCACACACAGACACAAAGATTGAGTCAACTTCTCTCCTTTTCATCTGGTTTCAGGTAACATCTGTTACTTGCCACAGGTGAGTTTGAATGAGCATCACGTGCTTGAAACAATTCTGAAAAGGTGCCAACAATTTTGTCCGCCCATTTTTGGAGTTTTGTGTGAAATTAAGTCCAATTTGGCTTTTTTTCTCTTTTTTTTTCCAATACACACAAAGGAAATAAACATTTGTATAACAAAACATGTTTAATTGCAATAATGTACTGGGAGAAATACCCTGAAAAAAATTTCAGGGGTACCAACACTTATGGCTGTGACTGTACTTTATATATATATATATATATATATATATATATATACTGTATAAATAAATATATAATGTAATAAATTAATAAATATACCTTTCTATGAATGGTGGAACTGTAATATTTTCTCATTTCTGTAGCCTCACAGTTTGAGGTTTTATGATATTATTCTATTCATCTCCTCTTTCAGCACTGGAGTAGAATGAACAAAAGGGCAAAGCAATAATTTAAATTGTCACCTTTATCTCGTTCTTGTTCTAACATTGCACAAAGGACAGCGAATCTGCTTAATGCACATGGAAATTAATTAGATCTATGACTTATTTTTCTACAAGCCAAGGGTGACATTGCTAGACTTTACAAGATCCTCTCTGATAACGGATCTATTCTGTTTGTGCCATTTCCTCAGGGTCCTATTGAAAGCAGTATAACACCAATGCAAGTGCTGGTAATTACGAATATCTGTCTACTGTGCATCAGGGATAAAACAAGACACTTCATATAAATTATAATGTATATTGTTAAGGTTATTTTCACAAAGTAATTCAAAAGGTCACTCTGTTACCAGGTCCAAAGAAGAATAACAGTTTTATTATTAGATTTTATTAGACTTTATTATTGTTTTATAGTATATTCTAGGAAGTCCAAGTGTATAATTAAATAGAAAAGGTTGATGTAGATGTCTTATAAAGAAAGCACTTGTGCATATGACTAGTACAGAATTCATAATGGAGGGTCTCCTCAGGATCCCCCACTTTGAGTCAAAGCAAAAAACCTTTAACAAGAAGAAACTCTCATTCTGGCAGATGTGAGTTATTACAGGGAGACTGTCACCAGCAAACTCAATAGCACTGCTCACGCTTCACAGGCCATGTGGTGTCATGATCATGATCTGATTGCAGCTGAGTCCAATTCAGGTGAATGGAATAAGCAGAGATATCAAGCATAGCCATTGCACAGATGTACAGCACTGTACTTGGTAAGTACTGAACAGGGTGCAGCGCTCACACAAATGCATCAGCCTTTTCAAACAGCTGTTCAATCAGGGGTCCGGTTTTCAGATTCCTGCTGACCTTTAATTTATGATCAAATTTAGGACTGAATTCCCACTTACAAAGTTTCCATTGTTCATAATTTGGCATTGAGCCATTGTAAATGGTATATACTGTATTGTAAGACTAAAGGGCTCCCATCAGTCAGACCACAAATGATCATAAGGCAATGGCATATCCTAGCATTATACCATATACCACTTCTGTGATGAAATCTCTGAAGATATCAGTCAAGATATAATAATAGCAGGTTATTAAGATATCACAGATATGGTGATACTACTGTATAGGATAAATATAGATCAAAAAAACATTTAGTCATACAATGCACTTACTTCATAAACCCTGAATTTAGCATAGTAACCGTACTATTCTTATTCCTAATATTATCTGAACATGGCTAAGAAGATGTTTTTCAATATAAGATGGAAATTTTCAGAATTCAGTACATGCTCTTTTCCCAGGAGAATGAGTTGTATTGAGAGTATTGCTATCTGTAAAAAGGAATGCCTGTGGGATTCTTCTTTTAGTCTTTTAAATACAGATGTGAAAATGCAACAAACTTTTCAGAGGACACACACTAATATTTTTTGGCAACAGCCAGGGGAGATTGTTTCCTATTAGATAAATGTATCCTGAGTAATAAGCACAAGTAGGTTATGTGATCAACAAACATGAAGAACCAGCTACAAAAGGGAATGAGTCATGAGAGTGAACCCTACAAACTGGTATGGGTGGTATGCATGCCAGTGCGAAAAATCTAAAGCTGTCTAAAGGAGTTTCTCTGGGACTATAATATTAATAGAGAATTCCTAAGGAAAGTCAACAATATTTTATTGGTGATGGCCTGACTTCCACAATCCCTGCTGCTTGACATAATGAAGGGGATGCAGCCCAATTAATGCCTTTGCCCCTTGCATGTGCCTAACAGCAGGTGTCCTGAAGGATTTGGACAAGGCTTGGTGACTTAGCTAAGGCAAGATACTTCAATGAAGCCAGACTGGGTGAAGGCCTTTTTTCTTATTAGGGCTACACCTAATGGACACTTTAAAGCACCACTCCATGTAATGCTCAGCCCTATGGTACAGGGCAAACTGATGTGTAATCATTGGTGAGTCCACTCACTGATGGATTCTTCACTGTATCAATCCGCCAAACAGGTCCCCTGGTAGGTCATGTGATTAGCAGACTGACCTGCTAATTCACCAGTAGCCACAAGTCACTTTTCCTATGCAAATCTTTGAGAACTTGGATATAACGCTTCTATAGAGTTACATTGGAAACACCGATATCTGGCTGCTGTGTGAATCTTCAGGTCAGTCTGCTAATCATATGACCAGTCAAGGTATTCATTCATGGGTGAATAAATTGAAGAATCCATCACATAAGTGGAGTTACTGTTAATAACACATCAGGATAAATGGTGCTTTAAGACTATTTTTTTTACAGTATGGGAATCTCTTAACATCATTTATTGAGGCAACATTAAGAATTTGATGGATTGGTTATCTTTGGATTTATCCCAGTAGAGTGCATTCCATTATTGTAGTAGTTTATGGAGGTCAAATCTATTGCCAGATTCCCTTTAAAGGTTAATGAAATGCCATATGCTTAGTTTCTTTATTTGAAAAAGTATATTGGAAAGGTTTGGTATTAGGTCAGACTGCGCAGTGACTAGAGGAATAGTAATACAGCTTTATCAATGCATTCATATATTTTCAAGAGGAAAAACAGAGGAATAGCACAATGCAGAATTGTTTATTACTAAAACAGACATAAATAATTAACCCTTATAGACCTATTTGTTATCAAGGCAATTATCAATATCGCCAGGGAAAACCACAGAGAAATAGCTTGGACCTTGCTTAGGCCCTGACAGGTACACAATATACTGATAACAGTAGCACATAAAGTGGCTACCATAAAAGTACATGCATATACATATATTGTTACAAATATCAAAGTTCTATAATGTTGATTTACTGTAGTACAACGGCAAATGGCCTGACATTCATAAAGACCAGTAATCTAACTTTCAGCAGGACGTGTAGCTATACTTCTGCAGAAAAAAAGCTGCTGTTAGGAAATTTGCAATATGCCTCATACTGAGCAATGACAGGGGTTATACATCACAGGCAGAAATATTGTTATTTTTTTTTCCTATTACCTTAATGCTGAAAATAATATTGGTTTGCTTTTGTGCATGCAACAATAACCTTTTTTTTCCCAGCTATAAGTTCCCGCTTCATAGGAAATGTGATTACTATTCTTCTCATAAGGCAGTGTGAATACATTGCTTAGCTTGCTTTAACTAATCATCGTCTGGTTATTCTGCCAACTACAGAGCAACAAAATGTTTGTGAGGAATTATAGTGAATAGTTAGAATCGCAGTTCAGAGAAATTACTTAAAGTGGCTATTGGTACATTTACTGCTGTTATTTAAGATTATAGTTACAAAAATAGCAAGGAAATAATCGGGCCAAAAATAGTTTGTGAGACTATTATTCTGTCCTGGCTATTTTCAATTAGAATAAGCTACAATATTTTAATCTGAGTGCTCACACATCATAATAAGGAGTACTGGCACAGCATATAACAGAGGTACCGAAAGGCATAATTTCATCATAATAAAAATCTAATAAACCTACACCAAGTGTACCAGCTACACATGCAGCAGAGTTTATTTTGACACTAATAATGTGCTGCATATGTCAGATCAGTACAAAGGGTATTGAAAAACCATTGAAAAGGTTGAGCTAAACTTCTATGACACAGTGTAAGACATTAGGGGCAATATATGAAGACTGATGTTTCTTACACCAGTCTGAATTCATTCCCTGACAGACAATAGACACATCAAAATTACTAAGAGGCTCTAACCCACCTAGACCCCTGCCCTGACTAAAAAAGTCTATATACTAGCTCCTTGAGCATCCCTGCATTGGAGTAAGATGTGTGTAATTTATTAAATTAGTTATAAGTAAATAAATTAGGTACATCCCCTGGCTGCCTGCCTGCCTTGTGCAAGAATCTCAAATCTGTGCCAGCTAAGACATGGCAAGGAGTTGAGTTATAATTTATAACATGTTGTGGTATAAATTATAGTATCTTCTGGACCACGGAAAATCATGCCAGCCCCCTGACAGACCACACCCCCACACTTTTTTGGAAAAGTGGCACGGGAGGAGCAATTGTGGCGTGCCATGTGACTAAATTTGAAATTTTTACATACACTGGGGAAGATTTATTAATCCTGTCCAATTTTAAAAGTCGGACATGTAGGACTTTGTTTCCAGCGAAAAAAAACTGGATTCGCGGAGCAGAGGGTGTAAGCACACACCTGCGCATTGCTTTAAAAACCCATTAAAATGAATGGGTTTTTAAGCAATGCGTCGCTAACCTTTCGCTATCCAGTGCCTATACAGTTTCCCAAGAGTTTCAGGCGCATTCGCGGCGGACGGACTCCGGCGCAAGTGTGAACCCACCCTTAGAACATGTTGTTGCTTCCTAGTTTGAGATAACTGTCTTTTGAACCCACCCTAAGATGCACAGAAATGTTCATTTTACACCAGAGTCCAGTCAGAATTACAGTAGTAACCCTGTCCCAATGAAGACATGACATGATAGCTCTATTAAAAATGCAACCAAATTGAAAGTCACCTAAACAGATGACCATAAATACAAGTGCTTATAAGAGTCAATATTAGGGTATGGCCAATTTGGCAGATTTGTTACAGACATTTTTGCAATTGAAAATCTATTCTGCACATCTGAGTGGGGTTGCTCCTGCTGTATGTTCATGCAATATATGAGTGTATGGAAACGAATGGCAGCTGAGCTATAATAGAGCTGCACGGCCACTGTACAGTATACAGAGATGTCGGCTTCCAGCTTCAGTGCATAAAGTAGTTAATCAATGTGGGTGTTGGGTGTCAAATCCCCATCAATCTTATACTGTAACAATGGCCTAATGGTCTTGGAGTATTCCTTTACAATGACATCTACAGGGCCACCTGATCATAGGCAAAGCTACTGTACAGCTCTAATATTCCCCAAATTTCTTGCCTTTACCACTCAGTGCCAGGTTACCTGCTAATGTTCCCAGAAATTGAATATTCTGAGCTGTATTATTTCATCTAAGCATATGCTAAAAACAGGGAATACTGCTTTAGTTCCAATAACCAAATGAGATGGGAAGCACTGAACGTTCCTACTGAAAACTGTTTACAGAAAAGCATGGGAGGGTAAATGACTAAATTAATGATGTAGAACAGGGAGAGAACAGATTTAAATAGCCAGTCCTGAAATTACATTAGATGACCCAGAAGAAGCTGTCTGCTTCAAAGCAGATATCCCCCTCCGAGAACTATAACATATTGTTACATTAGCACAGCAGTAATAATAAGGTATATCAGACAATCATCCAGCGCAAGGTTATATTTAGTGCATCCTGCACATGGACGGAGAAAACAAATTAAGCAGTTGATGTTACATGATAACAAACAGAAGAAATAGAATTCTAATCCTAGTCATACAAGTGATTGATGTCATAATAAGGCTGTGCTAAACATTCATTAGACTGAATCCAGCTGCAGTTATGGAAAAAAAATCAAATCTGTATCACCAACTGAATATATAATACAGGTTGTGCACTAAAATCCAAAGCGATTCTGTCATTGTCATGTTCAGCATATACAGCCATACAGAATTATTTGACAGCTAATACTCCAATGGCTAAAGAGACTTATGCACTGGTTGAAGCAACCCTTAAGTTAAAACTATCCCTACACCCCGAATGGAAATCTACACCAGTTAGGAACTGGTGTAAATTTCCTTTATAACTCACTCCCGAAAACTGGCATGAGTTCTAATGAATCTGTCGAGTCAAGGCCTTCAACCCCAGCCCTTCCCGATCCCTGCCTACATTGTGGTGAGCGAGGCAGGGATCGGGTTTTTGGTGCACATTTGACAAAAGAAAGGGCCTTGTGCCAAATGTGTTCCACAATATCATCCCTCTATGCCAGAAAACTGACAGAGAGGGATTGATGATTTCCCTCCAATGTTTTTAATTATACGGTCATTTTTCTTTACTGATTACTAGGTCAAATATATGTAGTTCTTAGTAATTGTGTTGTTATATTGTTAATCAGTACTCCAAGGACAGAGATGTGAGAGTGGGCTTGTACACGACAGCTGGTAGGAGCAGTCAGAGATGCAGTGCAAAGAATAGGGGAAAGAGATAATGTGCAAGATTCTGATTGGGCAAAGGGCAAAACATTTCAGAATTTTTTCAGAACATAATAGATAACACATACTGGAGTCACTGATCTTGACTGTGCCCAATAGGCCAGGATCTAAAAAGAAAACCGATGAAGAACACTTACTGTACATGTAGCAAACTCAGGAGGTATGATTTACATAGCACTTGTAATCCTACAACTGGATATCAGCTGTAAAGGATAAACATAAGAATTATTGACTTTTACAGAACATACACACATGGACAAAATTGTTGGTACCCCTCGTTTAATGAAAGAAAAACCCACGAAGGTCACAGAAATAACTTGAATCTGACAAAAGTAATAATATATAACTACATGTTGACAAGCCACAAAGCTTCTGGGAGAATGTCCTATGGACAGATGAGACAAAAATCAAAATTTTTGGCAAGGCACATCAGCTCTATGTTCACAGATGGAAAAATGAAGCATATCTTGAAAAGAACACTGTCCCTACTCTGAAACATGGAGGAGGCTCTGTTATGTTCTGGGGCTGCTTTGCTGCATCTGGCACAGGGTATCTTGAATCTGTGCAGGATACAATGAAATCTCAAGATTATCAAGGGATTCTAGAGAGAAATGTGCTGCACAGTGTCAGAAAGCTTGGTCTCAGTCGCAGGTCATGGGTCTTGCAACAGGATAATGACCCAAAACACACAGTTAAAAACACCCAAGAATGGCTAAGAGGAAAACATTGGACTATTCTGAAGTGGCCTTCTATGAGCCCTGACCTAAATCCTATTGAGCATCTTTGGAAGGAGCTGAAACATGCCGTCTGGAAAAGGCACCCTTCAAACCTGAGACAACTGGAGCAGTTTGCTCATGAGGAGTGGGCCAAAATACCTGTTGAGAGGTGCAGAAGTCTTATTGACAGTTACAGGAATCGTTTGATTGCAGTGATTGCCTCAAAAGGTTGTGCAACAAAATATTAAGTTAAGGGAACCATCATTTCTGTCCAGGCCTGTTTCATGAGTTTTCTTTTTTTTAAAAATTCTGTTGAAGCATGGTTGAAAAGCAATGTCTGATTTCATTTGTTCATTTTCATAGAATTTTTATATATTATTACTTTTGTCAGATTCAAGTTATTTCTGTGACCATTGTGGGTTTTTCTTTCATTAAACGAGGGGTACCAACAATTTTGTCCACGTTTGTATATTTGTGAATCCCTGAGATTTCTGCATTTGCAAAACCCTATGTAGTTGGATCAACCTTCAACAAATTATTATAAACCATAATGTTAATAACAAAAAAGCCTTGTTAGTGGGGCTGTCCTTCCCCCATTTTACTAAAAGCTTAGAATGCTGTAAAATAACAAACTGCATTATATTTACCTTAGAAATCCCCCAAAACCACTCCAATGCCACTGCTTACTGAATCTCCTGCACAGTTATAATCTTCATGTATTCTAGCCTCCATCAATGACTGTTTGACTATGTGAATGCTGCATCCAATGACTAGCTACAGTGGTGACCTCAGTGGTGTCTGCTGCAGCCAATTACCAGTTATAGTGGTGACCTCAGTGGTGTCTGCTGCAGCCAATGACTAATTATAGTGGTGACCTCAGTGGTGTCTGCTGCAGCCAATTACCAGTTATAGTGGTGACCTTAGTGGTGTCTGCTGCAGCCAATGACTAATTATAGTGGTGACCTCAGTGGTGTCTGCTGCAGCCAATAACCAGTTATAGTGGTGACCTCAGGGGTGTCTGCTGCAGCCAATGACTAGCTACAGTGGTGACCTCAGTGGTGTCTGCTGCAGCCAATGATCAGTTACAGTGGTGACCTCAGTGGTGTATGCTGCAGCCAATGACTAGTTACAGTGGTGACCTCAGTGGTGTCTGCAGCAGCCAATGACTAGCAACAGTGGTGACCTCTCTGGTGCCTGAGGCACTCAGACATTAGCTAGACATGTAGCTCACATGTCTGTGTTGAACTGTCTTCAGTGGAGGCTAGAATACAGTGACCAGCGAGGGATCTGGGAAGCAGCTGGACAGGAATGGTGGAGAAATGGTAAGGTGAGTATAGCTTGTTTGCTATTTTATAGAATTCTATGCTTTTGGTAAAAAAAAATTCAAGGGGCCGGGCAACCAAGATCCATAAAGAGTATATAGCCAGCAGGAGATATACACTTGACAAAATAAAAACCAACAATAACACAGTAAAGCTTTATTATGATGAAGATTAATTTTTCATATCTATTTCAGGTTTCGAATATCCCATCTACAACATAAATGTAAAACGCACTAAAGACAGTCAAATATCTCAGTTCTGCAGATGAGAAGGGCTTGCCTGCAGCTTGCCATTTTTAGAATCAAGCAGACAGCCTGGAGAACTGAAACAAAACCGTCCTAATGTGATCAGATCCAAATGACGTTATGATAGTGTTTTGTTTCAGTGAAAAACATATTAGTGTAATGGCATGCTGTTGAATAGTCATATTATCTATGAATGGCTTCATCGTAATGCTCTTCATGATCCTCACCATTATATGATAATATCATAACATACTTACAGAGTCCTCATCAGTCTATTCAATGTCACTAGAAATAATGACAGCAGTTCTGCTTTCAGCTTTCCTGGCAGCTGATAAATGTTCTCTTGGAGCGGTGGTATCACTATTAGATGTCAATCCATGTTAACTGCTGCACAGAGCAGCTTACAAAGAGCAAGCTTGTCAGAAACATATTACAGATGGGCAGTAGTCAATATCACTGTATTAAATGTAGTTTTTACTTTGGGACTAAGTCTGCTGGAGCAAGTCCTTAGGGGCACACTAACATCATTTCTTCCTCTTTAATTCTATTTTGCTCAGGTCAGTGTGTATGAAATCCTTTTCTATTCACTCTGTGTGTACCAAACGGTATTGCTTCAAGTATGGTTGAAGTATGCCATTTATTTTAGACCCCTGAGACTACATGCCTACGATAATTTAGAATCATATAAAATACAATAAGATATTAACGCAGAAATCCAGAAAATGGATAGAGTTCTTGTCAATAAATTTTGTGAAAATGGAATACTAGTTCAGATGAAACTGGTTTGACAATGGCCACCTTCTGGGTGCAGATGTGTCCTTCTTCATCTTTCTTCTTGTACTGGCATATCAAAATATGAGTGGTAATAAATGACCAGCTTTGAAGAAAACATAATTTCGCAATACGCTATCTGGAATTGTTTATCTTATATGTGTCTATATAGGTAGTGCTGAACACATCTGCATGTGCTTTAGTCTCTATACAAATAATTGCAAACTTGCAACTTCACTCACAACAGGATCTAAGTGAGCACAGCAGCACTGAGTCAATAGGGATTAGACACCAGGTGTGTAGCAATAGGTGGTGCAGGGAAAGCAATTGCTTCTAGGCCCTAGAGCAGGGGTAGGCAAGCTTTGGCATTCCAGCTGTTGTACAACTACAACTCCCAGCATGCATACTTGCTCTGCTGTACTTGTAACTCCCCTGGAAGTGAATGGAGCATGTTGGGAGTTGTAGTTTCACAACAGCTGGAGTGCCGAAGGTTACTGACCCCTGCCCTAGAGCCTCAGGTGACCCAAAGGCCTCTCTATCACATAAGAAAACACCAATATTTATAGCTAGCACATGGTAAGTGGGGGCCCTTTTGCATATTTTGCATTGGCCCAGGAACTTCAAGTTACACATCTGCTAGACACCATCAACTACATTGCCAACACTACATGACTTTTGGATATGGGATGGACCCTCACTCCTTCCTAAAACCACTCAAACTACAGTAAACACTGATTTTGAAATAAACACACAAAACACTTTATTTTGGTGTAAAAATGGCCACAGCTTTATTTAAATCACAGAACTAAAATAATCACAGAAGTAGTCAGGTGAAGTGCTAGACCATTGGGATTCACGAATACAGTGAGATCCCCAGCTGTCTGACATACAGCACCTGGCCAGCCAGCAATAAAGGGGCGGCACGCTCCGGCTTGCAATTCTAGCAGAGCCAGTACACTTTAAGGGCACCAACAGCCCTGTGCTTAACCACTGTGCCCGCCCCTGGATGACATTACTATTACGACATCCTTCAGGCTGGCCATTTCCAAAGCTCAGCCTGTTCACCACCATGAGGTTTAACCTCCTCTATTAGTTAAAATAAGTCCACAATAACTTGCCTGCAACTTCCACCTGACTCCTCAACCGCCAAAGTAAAGCTGTGACAGTTTACTAATGGACCATGTGACGTGTAACATTTTTAGATTTAACTGACTCTCTTTATAATTTTTATTTTTTTATTTTTAACTTAATATTATTTCAATTTATTTATTTGTACACTTATTGCCATTGCCACAAACAAATAACTTAAAAACTAAATGTTCAGGCAAATGCTATGAAATATGGACTAAACCCAGCAAACCCCCGACTCACGAAGAGTCATCCTACAGCACTCAGGAGAGGAAAAACCCCCTGTGGAGGAAACCTCTAGGGAACCATGGCTGGACGACTGCCCTTCCCTTGGGCTTAGAAGGATAATGCCAACATTAACTCATAAAAGTCATCTTAGAATTGTATCCCCTTTTTTTTTTTTTTAAAAAACAGATTTTACCAAATTTTTAGGGAGGTCTGGCATGGGCCCGTCAGAAGCAGCACCTGACTAACAATTCTCCCAGCCGCATCGCGCCGACTCGGGAGCCGACAAATATGTCCCGGATGCTGCATAACTTTTTGCCATGTCCTTTTATAACTAACCTTCCGACAAACACCATAATGCCCAGGGGTACCATATCACCAACGGTCCCCTTTTCCATGAAAGTTCCACCTTGAAGTGTGCCCTGCCAGACCTTCCTACCTCCGGCTGTCGTGACGAGACAAGATACACAATTACAGTATCAAACAAAGAAATTATACCATAATAGATACAGTATACAGGTAAATGTGAAAAAAGCAATTGTAAAATAGTGATTAAAAAAGGGGCGGGTGGGAGGGAAATGTTTCCTCCAGTCCTTGTGGTGAGAAAGAGGAAGAGATGAATGAGACAGGAAGTTACATCTATTCCTAAACTCCTCCCTCCCTACAGTAACACACTAGCCCCTATAAACTCCTAAAGCTCAATATGCACACATATACTCTTAAAGCTGAACCTGCCTATATAAATCTACACAACTATTGCACAAAGATGAAACTGCAGGAGTTATTGGTTCCCCCATTCCAAAGTCATGTCCCCCTTTGCTGATGGCTCCGGGGGTGTCTTTATTGATGGTGACTAAAATCTATAAAATTCTGCTGGGTCTTCAGACCACCAGGACACTACTTGACATCAGTAAGACTTAGCATTGACATTTTTCACCTTATCCTCTTTGGCACTTTACATAGTTCGGAGGTTATCTGAGAGAACACAATGGGACAGGTAATAGGCTAAATACTAAATAATGTCCCCACAATTTACATTCACATGTACACACTGATTTTCATTTCTATACGTACATTAGGAGGATATTTATCAAACATGCAATATAAGTATCAGAGTTGGGAGTGCCCAGTCCCATTGTTTAATACTATAGAAGAATGGACCTAAAGTCACCATCTACAAACAGATACTTAGCACCCCTTAGGGTGGGTTCATACTTGCGGCGGCACTAATAAACAAAGTCGGACATGCAGGACTTTGTTTCCAGCGAAAAAAACGGCTTCGCGGCGCAGAGGGTGTAAGCGCACACCCACGTATTGCTTTAAAACCCCATTCAAGTGAAAGGGGTTTTAAGCAATGCGTCACAAACCTTTCCCTATCCAGTGCCTATCCAGTTTTCCGACATTTAGGTCGGATTCGTGGTGGACGGAGTGCCGCTGCAAGTGTGAGCCCACCCTTACTTAAAGGGGTATTCCCATGAACATAATCATATCTATATTTGTAGATAAGGAAAAGTTAAACATTTTTGCAAATATAAGTAGTTAAAAATTCTGCATTCTAAAGATTTCCTCTAACTTAGTGGTGACAGTCTGTTTTCCTGATCAGTTGCCAATGGATACGACCACAAATGCAGAAACTTTCTATGGTCTGGGACTTGTCAGGAACCCAGCCATGATTTTCTTATTGTAGCTGGGTTATCAGGCAGGTACACTACACGTATCAAAAGATATTCCGGCCACAATAAGGAAGTCATGTCTGATTTTCTGACCGTAGAAAGGTCCTGCATTCATGGTCGTATCCACTGGCAACCAATCAAAACAACAACTTGTGACCACAAGATATTTAGAGAAAATCTTTAAAACTCTGCAAAATGTTTAAATACTTATATTTGCAAAAATGTTTAACTTTTAATTATCTACAAATTTAAAATGGTTATGTTCAGGAGAATACCACTTTAAGGTCTCAATGTATAGAGTATTTTCACTCATTAACATGACAATGCCAGGTTTGCTGCTATTTCTCCATGAAAAACTTCATTTTAGGATGATCATAGGGACTTGAATATGTATATCATGAATTTTACTATCCAACTGGATAAAAAGTCTGTTGATCAAGATCTACTTAGGCTTTTTTTAATGGCCATTTATAAAAAAAAAAAAGCCATAACAGTGCTGGCATAGTTTGATGGATACCAAAGGCAATAAAAAGGCCACAATGACATCCTGTACAATGGGGTTCATATAAGAGTCATAGTGATATCATTTTGACAAGAATAGCTACTTGAAGTACTATCCCTCTTAATAAGTCTGACAGAAGTGATGATGAAGCTTCCCACACAATGGTGGGCATAGCCTTAAGTCACTAGGAAAAGTCTTGTTACTAGGAAACTATATCAAACCAGTCACAGTGCATTGTAGGTGACATTATGCTGAGCACCATCATACCTACAGACAGCCCAACAGATGCACGGCTACCTTGAAAAAGCAGTTTTTAGAAATATGCAGATGAGGCCCAAGTGAAATGGGAACACACCAAAATGTCTAGTGCTCCAGAAAGTGTATGTGCAGGAATTCAAAAAGCTGGATCATAGCTGTAGGATAGTAATAGGCTGTCAAGTGTACAGGGGTGGCAACTTGGAGACAGACAGAGCTCTTCAAGAAAATGGTGCAGCTATTGGACTAAAGGTATGATGATGCTCAGCATAACCCCCTATAATGCACTGTGACTCGTTTAATATCAAGTTTCAGGACAAGGCCACTTTCCCTGGTTCAAGACTAGACACATTTTTTAGTTTTTTTTGTACATACCAAGGCTATAACATTTTTTTTCTTTTGGGTTATTCAGATAATTCTTGTGTATAGTTTTCCCTCTCCCTTAAGGTAATTTTTAAATAGGTGGCACACTACCTGTGATGTGGGCATGGTAGTGGCATTATTTTTTTTTATTATTGTACTTTTATAATTTTTATACATTGTGCTCTCATAAGGTCCTAATAGACCTTTGGGGGGAATTTTAACATTATTCTTTTTTTTTGCTGCTGATTTCCCCTGTAATTGGGGCTGATACATAAGTCCCAGTTACAGGTGGAATACAGCCTCCTGTAGCTCATAGAGTTACTAGCACCTGACAGTCATGTGACTACAGGGCCTGAAATGGAGCCGCATCATGGCGGCTCCTACAGCTGTGTACACAGAGATGGGGAAAGCAGGCATGAAATATACTGTCCCTTTCTTCTCTATGGTAGGTCTGGCTATAGTAAAAGCCAGCACCCTGCTCTTACAGCTGCACAATTTTGTGTAGCTGCTTAACTTTGCAATAAAAAAAATAAAAAAAAATATATATATATATATATATATATATTTGTTCTTGTGGGGTTAAGAATGGACCGTCTGGACATAGTATATGGGCGGACTTGTAGTTGTTAAATATTGCAGAACAGAACCTTGATCTGTTTTGACAGTTGTTTCTAATGTGTATAGGGAAATTATATCCATATAATTTCCATATAATTTCATATATATATATATATATATATATATATATATATATATATAACTATTACTATTTTCTATACAGAACATTCACTTCACTAACTTTTTCCTCAGTGATTTCTGGCAATATGCCATAAAGTGTACGCATTACTTGATGGTGGAAAATCAGAGACGGTTATTGACCTTTTCAAACAATTAGACAGCGAGAAATCTGGTGTTCATTTTTTATGAACGATTTTGTTACTCAGTAGCGGATAGTTATTGTCTAATGTACCTGTAAAAAAATTGTTTGACCATTTCCTGGACTTTACTGACAGAGCAGCAATGTGCAGTATATATCAATTGTAATGGTCTTCTTCGATTTTATACAAAATAAAAAATATTGCTTTATTTTATTCCAATTATATAGTAAAAAAATGTAAGTCAATAAATTCCATGTTATATTGAATATTTTCACATAAAATCAAGATCATACAGCCATGGGTCAACAACAGCCAGACACACCTAAGAGAAGGCAAAAATTGTATTTTACTCATGCTGTAACCTATGAGTGCTGTAACCAATGAAGGCAACAGCAGTGTGTATTATGTATCCCAAGAATACAAAAAGTTACAGTACACTTATTGTAAGATGCATTTGAAAACAGTTCTATAGTTTGAAAACTTGGTACCTGTAAAGCCAACTGATGTTTTCCTTTCCATCAGGGATTCTGGCAATTTTGTAGCCTATAGCTCTAATCTTGCCAAGAAAAATACCAGCAATATGAGCAAAACCTTACTAAAATCCATACAGTGACACAATTAGGAATTGAAGCCATGAAACTAGTGACAAAATAGAGCCTTAGGCTAAGGCCCCACGTGTCGGCCCACAGCAAAAAAGTGTTGCGAGAAAAACTGCCGTGGCAACGCATCGCAGTTTTTCCCACAGCATTTTTCACAGAAAGTTTGCAGAGGTTCCCTCTGTGGACTTTCTGCTTCAATTATACCTATAGGGAAACCGCTGGCGTTTTTTAGGTATAATTGACAAACTGCGATTTCCAAAACCACAATGGTTTTGGAAATCGCTGCATTTTTTTCTGCGGCATTTATGCCACGTGGGGCCCCGGTCTTACAGAGGTTTGTAATATAGCATAAAAACATGTCGGCAACAATAAACAACAGTGTGGTATACAAAATGAAAATGCACATCCCAGCTGCACCAAGAGGCTGTGCAAGGTATAACAACTTAAATTCTATGAGGGGACTGCATGATCCCTCTCACCCTGTCTGCTAAGATTATAGCACAAAGTATGTGCCCTTTCAGTGACTATAAAAGTAATTGTTTAACAATTAGGATAAGAAAAGATATATTATAGACATTCAGTGGGTGGTACCAGAGTTAAAGCCTCCGAAGTATTTTTCCGACTCCAATTGTGGAATTAGAATAATATACTGTATGCTTCATTTCACGCTTTGTTAAAAAAGGAGACTGTGCTAATGCTTCCCATGCAGCAGTGAAATAAGGTATAAGTCAAAATTCTGGAAGCAGAAAATGGATTTAACAGTAAAATGTATTGTAGAATAAAAAATGATAAAGTGTTGTTTTACGAAAATGAAAAACATAAAGGCCAATATATTTTATGTCCTCACACCCTAAATAATATCCAGCCTTTGTCAAATCTTACATGGGGAATTTTTTGGTAAAAAAAAAATTACGAGTATAAGAAATAAAAAAGGTTTTGCCATTGATTAAGGAATTGAAATGTCGTTTATACTAGTGCCATGGATTTCATTACAAACAGAGTCATGACAGTTATAACAGACCCATTTTGTAAAAGATCCCATTGACTTAGTTCCAGTGTTTTTATTTTATTTTTATTTTTTGTATAAAACAGCAGATTGTGGTATTCTGACCATCAGATATCAATATAAACTTGATAATATAAACTGTAATGGTAGCCTAAGATATGTAAATGCTTATGTCACTTGTTTTTTTTAGGCATACAAAGTATGTATTGTGCGGACAAACCAAATGCCCAACATATGTAATAGTTACTGTATATAATCAGTCTCATGGTACAATAAGAATTTTATAGTCGTTTCTGGATTTAGGATCTAAGTGTTTTCTCTCAGACAGTGGGACAATTATATTTTTTGCAGTTCATAACTAGTTATATCTGGGCTTCCAACAGAAAGATAATAGAAATGTACTCAACCGATCATTGGATGATTTATGTATTCCTATGGTCACCTAACACCTTTAGAAAATGTATACAGTATATCTATTGTACTTGGTAATCCTCTATATGCTCACCACTTGGGGAAAAAAAACTGTTTTCTACAAGGAAAAAGTTCACCCAAAACTTAAAAATAGTCATATACAGTATTAGTCATAGTAAGCTAAATGTTACAGTGCAGCCAAAATTCCCAGAATCAATATTTTTCACCTCCCACAGGATAGATGCTGAGGTCCCGAAAGCCTGGTCACGCACAAATCATGAGAATACTGTAGGTGTCCCATGTCTACTATTTCTGTAGCGCTGTACTCAGTTATCATCATTAATCTCATAGACTGTAAATGCAATGACAGTGCATATGCTCAACTGCTTTCAAATGAGGAAAAGGAAGAGCTGCGGGAAAGGGGAACACAGGACCTGTGTACTCGTGAGTGCGGCCTGCAGTGATCTGACACTTATCACCTCTCATTTTGGATAGAGGATAAATGTTGATTCTGGTAAAATGCTGCTAATTATGTTCCTGCATTTTTAAAGGGATTGTCCAAGTCCTTTTTTAGTATATGGGTGCTGCAAACAGGACCAGTAAAATAATAAAAATGTACTCACTTCTCACAATGTAAATGTAAATCAAGCTTCCAGCTTGAGATAAAGTTACTAGTTGTCATAAACTATGAATATCATATTGTGTGAGTCATGCATCTATTTATGATTTTTTTTTTCTGGTTATGGTTTTTAGTCCTGGTAATGGATAGGTCTTGTATTTGTATGGTAATTTCATATCCCTTCCACAGGATACAGGTGATCAATTAAGCACAATGTAAATTTAGTGCAGACAGTCACTACTTAGCAAGTCTTTGTATGTGGCTTATAAACCAGATGGGACATGCGAATCTATATCGAACAAAGGAAGGAACATAACATCAAAGCATAACATTTATTTCAGAATTCATGTTTTATGACTAGCCATGCACCAAAAGATAGCTGGGGAACTCTAACCGGTCAGTGGCATCAAAAATCTGGAATCTTACTAAGCACCTTAAATTATGTATGTGAGGGAGGGATGCTGTATATTTGGTATGCCTGAACTAGTAAAAGCGTTTGGCATCACTTGCTGGGCATATCATACCTATATGTGGTAACCAACCAGAGTTATGGTATATTCCTAAAATATGTTATATCTTTCAGTATTTAGTTCATGTCATTAGCCAGACACAGGTGGGAGTTTCCAGAAAGGGGGCTGGGGTGATGTCAGGATGCCAAAGTGTCAGATATTGGAGATGCAACCTGCCTGTAGATCTGTCCATTTTTTTCTGCTGCAATCCCAGCCAGGCTTGAAACAGGTCTGTTCTGTATGTTATTCCCTCTTTATCTTATATTGATTGATTGTATGTATACCTTGTTATTACATACTTTCTTTGTTAAATACTGTCTCTGTATATTAAATCTAAAATGTAATGACTTTGTCCTTGACTCTAAACTTCCCATCAATTCCGAACAGGGTAAATATCGCTTAGGCTTGTTATCTTTTTGTTATTGGGCACAGTTGAGAGTGTCATACAGCCATTGCCAATGAACCAGTCAGCACATATGAAGGCCTAAAGATCATATGTTACATCACATGAATATTATCTACCAATTCTACCATACTAATTATCTGCTAACAATCTCCTATAAAGAGGACTATAATATATTTCAAATCCCCTAGGGCAGTGGTCCCCAACCTTTTTTGCACCAGGCACCGGCTTCAAGCAAGACCATTTTTCCATGGCGATGTGGGGGTGGGACAGGGGTGGGGCTTTGGTCATATGGAGCGGGGTTGTGGAGGGGGTTGGATTTTAGTGCATACTTGTCATTTAATTATGACATTTATAATGTGAATGTGACTCAACTCACCATATGTTCAGAATGAGTAGGAGCACCAAGCTTGTCTCCCTGGATCAGTAGGAGCACTGGGCTTGTTTTCCTGCAACAAGACGATCCCATCTAGAGGTGATGGGAGACAGTGACACCCGAAGTGTGTTCCTTATATCCAGTCTACTTCGTAATCTCGTTTTTGCTGTTGTCATTGTAGAAACCCCAGTTTTACAAAGAAGATGCCCACTAGCATCCAGTGCTCCTCCCCCTCCAACTCGCAGAACATACAGCTAGCAGGAGGGGAAAGAGGACTGGACACATATGACGTTCTTGTCCCTGCTCCAGTCTGAGCAAATTCTGCAAGTAGAGTAGCAGCACTTTACAATGAGCCTCAGTGTACAGCACTGCTACTTAGCAGCGCTATACACCAAACAGCGCTGTAGACAGGGGGTGCTGGCAGGACCTTGGTGTACAGCGCTGTAGACCAGGTCCCTGCCAGGAGCTATGCCAGGAGCCACGACACTGTGGCCAGATCGCCGACCCGACCCCCGCGCCCCACATAATGTGCTGTGCCAGGGGTTGCGTCTACTGAGACCCCACGGACCGGCAAAAAACACCCAATGGCCCTGTCCTGGTCTGCGGACCCCTGCCCTAGGGGGACAATAGAGGTACAACAAATACTTGTACAATTAGGGGACCATAAAGGGACAATAAATACATGTCAAATCACCTAAATATATGTATATTGTCAGGAAGAACGTGTTCTTAGCACTAGATCATACACCTATATCAGGATCAGTCATATATTTCAAATCACCTAGAGGGACATTAAAGGGACAGTATTTTAATCATAGTCAGAAAGATATAAATATACTGTCAGACCAAATAACATCATTAGTTAATTTATTGTGCAGTCTTAGTGGGGAGGATTTTAAATAAAACACATAAGAAATCACATCATTCAATCTCCTTGGTATGACTGGAGGGTAAAATTCTTTTGGAGGATCCATCTGCTAAAACTTCCAATGGTGGTGGATCTACCTATTCAATGCATCAAAATCTCAGATGGTCCATATTGACAGAATTGTGCTCCCATATACTGTCATTGATGTGATCCATAACAGATCTGCAAAATTCTTTTACTGTTTTGCCCACATATTGGACTTCACAGGAGTCATCAAATATATCATCCTGGAAGTTTTACAATTGATAAACTCTCAGACAAAGCCATTGGCAAAATGCGCTTCAGGGAGCGTTCCTCCCATATGGTCTGTGTAGGGCTGTAACATGTAATATTTTGCCTTCCCTTGTTACTTGTTGTATTCCTGAGCTAATGTGCATACTATCTATACTGGTTAGTTTATAGCATACTGTTTACTATATTGGTACTTTTGGAATGGATCTCTTTTTGGAGGGTTTTAGCAATTGATTTATGTAATGCAATATTTTCCCTATCTTACCATTGTGGAGTACATTCTATGTGAATTTATTCCTGGATTTTCTTGTAAAATTACTCTATTTATATTTTTATGTATTTATTGATAAAAATGTTTGGTATTATTAGTATTTTATCTATGTGCTTTTGTTTATGGTATATGCATTATTTGTATAGCTCATAGCCTTCATTTACATTAAATACTGTTAGCCCGTTCATTGTTATTTCTATATAGATTTTGGTCTAGGCACAGGGACTGCCAGAGGATGCACCTAATTTATAAACCTTGTCATAAATTAAAGGGATTATTTATTACAGGCACTTACTCTCTATCTACTTGATAGGGGATAAGTGTCACATTGCTTGGGTTTTGACTGCTGGGTTCCCAAGTGATCAGGAGAACAGGGGACTGAATGTTGGAGCGCCTGTCACGCAATCGCACTGAAACTTCATGCAGAAGGAGAATGCAGGGAGAATTTCAGTTTCCTGTCGATTAGTTGCGGGGGGGACCCAGAATTTGAATGCTCAGAGATGTGAATAGGGAAAAAGTATATGAAATTGGAAAACCCCTTTAAATGCATCCTATGGCGATAGTGAAGATATTGAAAACATCAGTCTGAATAAATCACTCATTGACCTTAATTTTCAGGAAAAATAGGCAAGCTCAGTACTTTTTGTCATTCCCTTATAAGAATATGGGTATGTAAGGCTGGAACAATCTGTTCCTGTAAAATCCCAGGAATTGCGTTTCTCAAAATCAAACCACAGGATATCACCGGGTAGGAGTAGTTTAAGCTTTATTTAGATAACGCGTTTCGGGGTTTATAGCGTTCAGGAGAGCGCACCCCTTCATCAGATCTCTGTAGCTTTAAATATGCAAACAGTCAGAGATCTGATGAAGGGGTGCGCTCTCCTGAACGCTATAAACCCCGAAACGCGTTATCTAAATAAAGCTTGAACTACTCCTACCCGGTGATATCCTGTGGTTTGATTTTGAGGAGCGCAATTCCTGGGATTTTACAGGAACAGATTGTTCCAGCCTTACATACCCATTACCAGCGGCACCATTACCCTAGATGGCCGACAGTCCCAGTTGAATGCGATCTCGCTTTATGATACTTCCTACCGTAATCTCTTTTTTCTAAGCAATTTTTATTTACAAGTAATAGTTCTTTGACGGAGCGCATTCTTTCCAAAAACCCTTTATTCCTTATAAGAATATTTACTGTGAAGTTCTGGCCCTCAAGAAAACAGCTGTTCCTTGTCAGAGCATATCTCAGTAGAGAGCAACCCAAAGGTCAGAAGCCTCTACCAGTGCACACTCATCTATGCAGTGACAAATAAGATAAAAGATGCAGAAGAAGGAATATAAAAGTCTTGTGTATTCCATAATATCTAGAAACCATAACCAATCTAGAGCTAAATAATTTGTGGTATTAAATCCTTACCCTTCCCGCTCTCTACTGTAATGTCTACTATATAGACATGAAATAATGGTTAATAATATTTTAAGATGATCGTTATTAAAAACATCCAAACCATCAGTTTCCTTCAAACGGTCATTCTCCTTATTTTCATTCTAGTTCATATAAAAAACTTTAAGTCTTGGTAAAACCTTAGTGAGGTCAGTGATACACAAAAGAAATTCTTCAAAGGAAGTCTAGAGGTCACAACTGAAAATAGTTTTCTGAGGATTGTGAATGTATCAGTCTTTAGAGGCCGGTTCTGAGTCACTGGTTCTCCCACCAGGGGTCAGCACCAGCGAGGTAAGAATAGAAAAAGGTTATATGTACAGACCTCAAAGGGGTTCTTTGACATTTTATATGTTTTAATCTGTATCTCAGTCAAGTGTTTAGTCATCTTTGTGTTTGTAATTGTTTTTACCAAGGGAATTCATTCAAACTATGATAAAGAATAACCGTGGTTAGTGGTGCTAATAAACTTTGTAATATGTCATGTATTAAAAACAAGTCTCCCATTTATCACATTCCACTCCTCTTCCCTGCCTCCTGCACTGATCACTCACTTTCAGTTCACTAATAAAAATCTGTCTTTAAGGCACGGGCCCCACATGGCTTAAACGCCGCAGAAAAAATTGCGGCGTTTTACAGTCAGATCAAAGTGGATGGGATTCTAGTGAATCCCATGCCCACTTTGCGGCAAAAAACCGCGCTGCGGACACGCGGCAATTTCCAAAACTGGAGTGGCTTTGGAAATCGCAGCATGTCAATTATACCTACGGAAATGCTGGCGGTTTCCCCATAGGTATAATTGGAATAGAAAGTCCGCAGAGGAAAACTCTGCAAACTTTCTGTCTAAAGTGCTGCGGGAAGAACCGTGATGCGTTTCCGCCGTGGTTTTTTCCGCAGCGCTTTTTTGCTACGGGACGCCACGTGGGGCCTTAGCCTAAAGAGACAGGTTTGAAGAAGGATTAACAGCTCACTGAGATGTCAGGTTACAACTGCATCCCATAGATGTCCATGGGAAGGGGAGGAAGAGAAGGAAGCAGCTGCAGAGAGAGCGAGCGAGAGAGAGGGAGAGAGAGACATAGACAAATAGGGATACTGCTGCTGCTTTTAGTCATTTTTTTACTCTGCTACCCCAGTACTGTATTCATGGAAGCACTGTTCAGAACTGGATGTCCTCCAAGCTGTTGCTTCTTTTGTCTAGGTTTCTAGAAAGAGACAGGGGAGCTTGATTTCCCCTTCACTCTGCACTGTGTATGTATTCTGGAACGAACTTCAGGAATAAAATAATAGAGGAGGAGCTCGAAAAGGGGTAAATACAGATAAAAGTAATATACTGTAGTGGCCACAAATAGTGTAATTATTCATGCACACATGATGGCTTAGTGTAAAATGTCACCTGAAACAACAGTATGAAACAGTATTTTCAACCTTGATTGGCAGAAAGTTTGCTCCTTTATTCTTCCAACCCACCAATAGTAATTAGATTTTATTAGGAATACCAGAAACCTCAAGAGTCATCTCATAATGCAACTTTGAACTTAGAAATTGATGTGAAGAAAAATATTATAAACAATGAAAAAAATGCACTTTTGCAGTGATTAAATAAAATAATGTTTTTGCAAGCAATGGTATCATGAGGGAAGGTATATTTGGATAAAAAGCTTGAAATTTTTCAAAAAACATGGTGTTTCAGAATAGCTGTGGCAGGGCTATATTTACATTTAATCTGTGATAGGTAATAACATTGATGTTTAGTTGTGTATAGCAATTTGGCATCAATCACTACTACATTAAAAATGTTTATGCTTTGTGGATATGTCCTTCAGTGTCTACAACCGAATTCCCAAAAACACCTGCACAGTGTGAGAAGCATAAACGTAATACTCAGTGGCGTAACTAGGAATGGCTGGGCCTCAAGGCAAACATTTGACATGGGCCCTCCCCAAACCGCCCCCAGCATAAACTGCATTCCTGCACACACTATTATGCACCATAGTGGCCCCTGCACACAGTATTATGCCCCATAGCGGCCCCTGCACACGGCATTATGTTCCATAGCGGCCCCTGCGAACTTTATTATGCCCCATAGTGACCCCTGCACACAGTATTATGCCCCATAGTGGCCCCTGCACACAGAATTATGTCCCATAGTGGCCCCTGCACACAGTATTATGCTCCATAGTGGCCCCTGCTCACAGTAGTATGCCCCATAGTGGCCCCTGTCCACAGTAGTATGCCCCATAGTGGTCCCTACACAATAGTGGCCCCTACACACAGTAGTATACCCCTTAGTGGCCCCTGCACACAGTATTATGCCCCATAGTGGACCACGCATGAACGATTATTATACTCTGGGGTCTTTTCAGACCCCAGAGTATAATGATCGGAGACCCAGGGGAGGATACAGACATAAAAAACAATGCTACTTACCTCTTGCTGGCTTTGATGCACTCCCGTTCGCTACTTCGGCCATCTTCAATGTTGGAGCAGATCTCGCACGATCCAGGCCGGCGTTGCGACGCATAATGACGTCGGCTGACGTCGCCTGGGGTCAAAAGACCCCAGAGTATAATGATAGCAGTGTTTGTGGGGTTCGCAGTAGCGGCTGCCGCAGGGTTCGGGTCCAGGGCCTCATAATGTTCCGGGCCCTGTGGCAGCTGCTACCGTTGCTACCTTGATATTTACGCCCCTGGTAATACTGGACACAATGCCTGAAAATATAACCAACATTCCTGTCTCAAAAAAATAGATATAAACTAAACTGGATGAGACTCACTAAGCTAAATGTGCCAGAATACTGGTTGTTTTTGTGCCAAAAACTATAACCTACAGAATATAATTCAACGAAAAAGACATCATTATAAATCTTATCACTGATGTTAGATGAGGCAATGGTTCACAGCAGAATGCAGACAGCCCCAAATGATATAAGGTGGAGGCTACATGTGTACAGCCTCCACCATATACAATCCTGCTGTGAACCGTTGCTTCACCCAATATCAGGTAAACGCAGTCTCATTTTCAGTGACATGAGTTATGATAATGTCTTTTTCAGTGATGGTTTTTTAAATTTTAGTACAAGGCCTCACAAGACTTGGGAACCCTTGATGTGGGTTGCGAGTTTGTGTATTTTGTCCACAATATCAACTTAAACCTCACAGTTATTAACTTATTTGATGCTAGATACAGCAAGACCCAGTTAAAGGGATTGTCCTGGATAAATTATTATTATTATTGTTTATTTATATAGCACCATTAATTCCATGGTGCTTTACATTTGTCTATATTTACCTAGAACGCTGGGGCGATTATGTGACTGCCCCAGGCTCATTTTCTGGTGACGTTCCATTTCCAGAAGGGGGGAAACGGAACGTCACCTATACTAAATCACCCCCCACCCCATCATACTTACCTGTCTTCCGGTCCGGACCTTCTGGGAACATGGCGTCACTTCTTAGAAGTTTAGCTTAGATTAGAAAGATCAATTTATCCAGGACAACCCGTTGGGGTGAGGGGTGTGAGTTAGTCAAGAAGGGCTAGTAGTGGGTGGCTAGCTAGGGAAACAGTGAGGGAGTGAGAAAGGGAGGGGGGAGTGAGGGGGAGGTGGGGTGAGTCAGCTCTGAGTGAAGCCCAAGGCATCATGGTAGTTGTAGGAAAACATAGAACAGGAAGATGCCCATGGCAGAAGATGGCAGGAACTCACAGAGAAACCCAGAAATCACTCAAAACACTGCTAAAGGTATTTGGTTCCACTTATTAACCTATTAATAGCACTAACAAACCTTTTTTGAAAAATGATTTTTTTTTGCCTGAAAGACCCCTTTAAATTGAGGGAAAATGGGATGTTGGTACTAGAGGGATGTACAAAATATGGGTGCTGGGTAGTCCACCTGATCTATGGGTGTCGCTGATAGGCTGTAATCCAGCATTGTGCACCTCACATTATAATGTCACTTATACCTTATATAAGCCTTATCTCTGCAGTAAACCACTGCTTCACCTAACATCAGGTAAATCCTACATAACATAGCAGAGACACTACGATTAATATCAGATTCCTTTTAGACCAATATTAGTGAAATACTAATATAATACAGAAAAATGGAATGCACAAATAAGAACAAAGTAGAAAACAAGCACACAGCAATACACAGGAAAAATCTGTAGCCAGTGCTAATAAATACAATAACAGCTGACAGCTTCAAAAAAGATTAGATGCCTTTTGAGCAAAATAGCATTGATGGTTATGGAAATGTATAGACTGTAATGATGTTTCCCATCACCTAGTTGAACTTGATGGACAAATGTCTTTTTTCATCCATACTATGTAACTATGTCTGCCAAATGCCATATTAACCCAACTCCCATTGCAGCCATTTTTTTTATTTTTCGAGGTTTTGTTTTTTTAACCCCACCTTCCAAAAACCATAACTATTATATTTTTTCTATTCACAGGGCCACATGAGGGCTTATTTTTTTGTGGGACAATTTGTACTTCACCATTTAATATTTTATGGAATGTTTTGGGAAGCTGGAAAAAAGAATGGGGTGAAATTCGAATTTTGTAACGGAATTTGTCTTTATGGCATTCATTGTGTGGTATTTTTTTCATATTTTAACATATTAAAAAAATGAAAATACATTTTTTTGTGATAACTGTACCTTTTTTGTATTTCCGTGTATGGAGTTATGTAAGATGTCTTTTTTTGCAGGGGAAGATATAGTTTTATTGATACCAGTTTGGAACATGTGTAATATTTAGATGACTGTTTATTCACATTTTTGGGGGGAGGTGAGATCATGACAAAAACAGAGATTCAGGCATTTAAAATGTTTTGCCCAATACGGCGTTCACTGTATGGGTAAATTATATTTTTCTAGTGCGGGCATTTCAAGAAGTGTGATACCGAATATATTTGTTTCATTTTATTTTTTACTTTTATTAGTATTCTAGGAGATGGGTGATTTGAATTTTTAGTTTTTATTTTCTTTAAAACCTGTTCTTTTTTTATTTATTTTTATTTATTTATTTTTAATTTCTTTGTTTTTTTACTCTCCTGGGGGGCTTGCAATCATTAGATCACTTATACCATAGACTGCAATACAATTGGATTGTAGTTTATGGAGTCTGAAGGCACCTAGTGCTAATAAAGAGAAAAGAAACAAGAGTGCTTACTTGTGTAATGACTTGGGTTTTGTTTAACATTAAAAGTTTAGTTTATTATTACTCACCTAATAGCATATGTAAAGAAGAAGAAGTGTAATTCTGTAAACAGCTCCTCCGTTGTTACCACACTAGTGCCATTAGCCAGATAGGCAAAGAGAAATAGCAGAAACCCTGCAACTTTGGTGCCCACTCAGTTCATGAGCAGCACCATATTAAAATAGCTGACATCTGTCATACATGTATGGTCAATGTCAGAAGGGGTTAACTCTAACAAGCTAAAATACTGACTATGCAAAGTAAATAATGCATACTATTATAATACAAAAAAATTCTATAGACAGACACTAGTCTAAAAGTAACAGCTGAAATGCCAAAAAGTTACTACCAGCAAGAATATAAAAACGGGCAGGATATACTGTACTATATATATATATATATATATATATATATATATATACAGTACAGACCAAAAGTTTGGACACACCTTCTCATTCCAAGAGTTTTCTGTATTTTCATGACTATAAAAATTGTAGATTCACACTGAAGGCATCAAAACTATGAATTAACACATGTGGAATTATATACTTAACAAAAAAGTGTGAAACAACTGAAAATATGTCTCATATTCTAGGTTCTTCAAAGTAGCCACCTTTTGCTTTTATTACTGCTTTGCACACTCTTGGCATTCTCTTGATGAGCTTCAAGAGGTAGTCACCTGAAATGGTCTTCCAACAGTATTGAAGGAGTTCCCAGAGATGCTTAGCACTTGTTGGCCCTTTTGCCTTCACTCTGAGGTCCAGCTCACCCCAAACCATCTCGATTGGGTTCAGGCCTGGTGACTGTGGAGGCCAGGTCATCTGGCATAGCACCCCATCACTCTCCTTCTTGGTCAAATAGCCCTTACACAGTCTGGAGGTGTGTTTGGGGTCATTGTCCTGTTGAAAAATAAATGATGGTCCAACTAAACGCAAACCGGATGGAATAGCATGCCGCTGCAAGATGCTGTGGTAACCATGCTGGTTCAGTATTCCTTCAATTTTGAATAAATCCCCAACAGTGTCACCAGCAAAGCACCCCCACACCATCACACCTCCTCCTCCATGCTTCACGTTGGGAACCAGGCATGTAGAGTCCATTCGTTCACCTTTTCTGCATCGCACAAAGACACGGTGGTTGGAACCAAAGATCTCAAATTTGGACTCATCAGACCAAAGCACAGATTTCCACAGGTCTAATGTCCATTCCTTGTGTTCTTTAGCCCAAACAAGTCTTTTCTGCTTGTTGCCTGTCCTTAGCAGTGGTTTCCTAGCAGCTATTTTACCATGAAGGCCTGCTGCACACAATCTCCTCTTAACAGTAGTTGTAGAGATGTGTCTGCTGCTAGATCTCTGTGTGGCATTGACCTGGTCTCTAATCTAAGCTGCTGTTAACCTGCGATTTCTGAGGCTGGTGACTCGGATGAACTTATCCTCCGCAGCAGAGGTGACTCTTGGTCTTCCTTTCCTGGGGCGGTCCTCATGTGAGCCAGTTTCTTTGTAGCGCTTGATGGTTTTGGCCACTGCACTTGGGGACACTTTCAAAGTTTTCCCAATTTTTCGGACTGACTGACCTTCATTTCTTAAAGTAATGATGGCCACTCGTTTTTCTTTACTTAGCTGCTTTTTTCTTGCCATAATACAAATTCTAACACTCCATTCAGTAGGACTATCAGCTGTGTATCCACCTGACTTCTGAACAACAAAAATGATGGTCCCAACCCAAATTTATAAGACAAGAAATCCCAATTAAACCTGACAGGGCACACCTGTGAAGTGACTACCTCTTGAAGCTCATCAAGAGAATGCCAAGAGTGTGCAAAGCAGTAATCAAAGCAAAAGGTGGCTACTTTGAAGAACCTAGAATATAAGACATATTTTCAGTTGTTTCACACTTTTTTGTTAAGTATATAATTCCATGTGTTAATTCATAGTTTTGATGCCTTCAGTGTGAATCTACAATTTTTATAGTCATGAAAATACAGAAAACTCTTGGAATGAGAAGGTGTGTCCAAACTTTTGGTCTGTACTGTATATATATTGTAACAGCAGTAGTCAATACTTTACCCTTTGTGTTATATATCCTGCACATCTTGTCCAACAAGGGGACATGGTTTTCAAAGAAGGGACATGGCTTAAGATGTGACAATGTTTAACGTTATAGAAAAAAATCAGGTGCAAAATAAGAAAATTAATATGGTAGATGATATAAATTTAGACTAGACAGTCTAAAGCTACAACAAATTTATCATCCAGCATCAACTAAATTGACAGCAGGAAATTATAGATGTATTGGTTGATACTTTTGTTATTTTTGAGTTTACGCCTCGAATTTGAACTTTGACAGAACATGCTGACAAAATGATTTGTTTTCTGTTTCTGAAAAGCTAATGCAAGAGTAACAATTACTATGGCTACACTTCTTCTTGTCAATTCAGTTATAATAACCTCTGCAAGAAATCAAAAAACGTTTATGCATGGGTATTCTAAGTAACACAGACATAATCATAAAAGTTTTGTCATCACCCTGACTCCTGATTTACTAATACAGTTTAAAGTCAAATTTTATGTACTCAATTCAACAAAAAGTACATAAAATATTTTTTAGCCTTTATCACAGTTCTCATTTAGGCTGAGGCCTCATGTTGCAGAAAAGCTGTTTTTTCGTTGCAGATTTTGCTGTGGTTTTTTGAGCCAAAGCCAGGAGTATATTGACCAGAAGGGAGAAGTATAATTGCTTCCTAGATATTTCCCATTGCTTCTGTAGCCACTACTACAAGTAGGTTTGGCTATGAAAACATTAGCAAAATCAGCAATAAAAAAAAGCAGTGCGGCCTTAGCCTTAAAGGTTCCAAGTTCAATAAATTCCAGGTTAAAAAGTTTGTTTATGATGAAAAAAAAAATGGCTGCTTTCTTACAAAAACAGCACCACACATGTCTAGAGGTTGGGTATGGCATTGCAATCCAACACAATTCACTTTAACTCCTTCCTGCCACAGCCATTTTTTATTTTCATTTTAGACTCCCGCCTTTCAAAAGTCATAACTTTGTTATTTTTCCATTTAAAGAGCCATGTGAGGGTGTAATTTTTGCAGGACAAATTGTACTTTGTAAGGGTAACATTTAACTCCTTAAGGACGCAGGGTAGCTTGTACGTTAATACTTTTTCATATCCCCGAAGCCTTCCAAAATTCATAACTTTTTTATTTTTCTGCTGACATAGCTATGTAAGGGCATATTCTTTACGTGACAAGTTGTACTTTCATTTGGCACAATTTTGGGGTACATAAAATGTTTTCATTAACTTTTATTAAAGTTTTTTGGGGGTCCATGTGAAAAAAACCCACAATGCTATCATAATTTTTTGCATGTTTTTTTTTACGGAGTTCACTCTGCATTAAAAATGATAAGGCAACTTTGTCCAGCAGATCATTACAATTACGGCAATACCATATTTATATTGGTTTTATTAGGTTTTATCATTTTTAGAAATAAAATGTCACTTTTTTAAAATGAACGATTTTCCTTGGATCACCATATTTTGACACCTATAACTTTTTTAGTGTTTTTTAGACGGAGATATCTAATGGCTCTTTGTTTGCTGGGAAAGTTTTACTTTTTATTGGTACCAATGTTTGGTGAATATGACTTTTTATTGCGATTGTTTGGGGAAAGTGAGGTGACCAAAATACATTATTTTGCACATTGCAGTATATATTTTAAGGCGTTCACCATGCAGGATAAACAACGCTATTTTTGGATAGTGGGGGCTCAACCACATGGAGACACCTAACATGTTTATTTATTTTTTGTTTACGTTATGCATTTTTTAAAGGTGGGGGGTTTTTTACATTTTATTGTTTTTTTATTTTTTATACTTAATTTGAAACTTTTTGAACTTTTTTTATACTTTTTACTGTTCCACAACTGGACTTGAACCTCTATGTGTAAAGTGCATAGGCAGTCAAGAGGCCATTGCGGGGGATCCAAGGGCTGACCCCCCCCCCCCCTGGATTCCGTGATCACTATACTTCGATTCCAGCGGCTAGTCAAGTGCCAGGACTAATGCTGCAGGCTTTAACTATACGCTCAGTGCAATGTAATAGTATGGCGCTGAACAGGAAGAGCTTAATATTTTGTATTATGTACTGGGAATCTATAAAAAGATTCAGAAAGGGGTGGAATTGGGTGAAAAATTGCATTTGTGTGACTTTCTTACAGACTTAGTTTTTACAGCTTTCACTGTGCACCCAAAATAATGTGTTACCTGTATTCTGTGGTCAATATTTTTATATATACACATGTGGACAAAATTGTTGGCACCCCACGTTTAATGAAAGAAAAACCCACAATGGTCACAGAAATAACTTGAATCTGACAAAACTGGAATTTGCCAAACTACATGTTGACAAGCCACAAAGCTTCTGGGAGAATTTCCTATGGACAGATGAGACAAAAATCTAAATTTTTGGCAAAGCACATGAGCTGTATGTTCACAGACGGAAAAATGAAGCATATCTTGAAAAGAACACTGTCCCTACTGTGAAACATGGAGGAGGCTCTGTTATGTTCTGGGGCTGCTTTGCTGCATCTGGCATAGGGTGTCTTGAATCTGTGCAGGGTACAATGAAATCTCAAGATTATCAAGGGATTCTAGAGAGAAATGTGCTGCCCAGCGTCAGAAAGCTTGTTCTCAGTCGCAGATCATGGGTCTTGCAACAGGATAATGACCCAAAACACACAGCTAAAACCACCCAAGAATGGCTAAGAGGAAAACATTGGACTATTCTGAAGTGGCCTTCTATGAGCCCTGACCTAAATCCTATTGAGCATCTTTGGAAGGAGCTGAAACATGCCGTCTGGAAAAGGCACCCTTCAAACCCGAGACAACTAGAGCAGTTTGCTCATGAGGAGTGGGCCAAAATACCTGTTGAGAGGTGCAGAAGTCTCATTGACAGCTACAGGAATTGTTTGTATGTAATGATTGCCTCAAAAGGTTGTGCAACAAAATATTAAGTTAAGGGTACCATCATTTCTGTCCAGGCCTGTTTCATGGGTTTTCTTTTTTTAAAAAATTCTGTTGAAGCATGGTTGAAAAGCAATGTCTGACTTTCATTTGTTCATTTTCATAGAATTTTTATATATTATTACTTTTGTCAGATTCAAGTTATTTCTGTGACCATTGTGGGTTTTTCTTTCATTAAACGAGGGGTACCAACAATTTTGTCCACGTGTTATACAAAGCACTGCAATGCTTACAGCACTGAGCATAAAGCAGCCTGTAATAGAAGCCTATACCAGACAAGCCTGGGAGCCTTCAATATGGTAATGGATCACCAGCACTGTATCTTGTTTTGGGGGCTAGTGATCCACTGGTTGAGCTGTCTCTGCACCTAGATGTCATCTCAGTTGCTTACTCTGTCCACAGTATTTAGAAATAATCTGGGTAGTTTCCAAAATAATTTACTTTTTTATTTAGTATACCGTTGCATAGCCTATTTGAGAAGCTTATAAGTATCTGTATGAAGTACAATGAGTGTACTGTGCCGTGCCAAGGATAGCTGGGGCCCTTCACATCCAGGACTCACCTGTTCACTTGGGGGCCAGCCCTAGCCTGAGCCTAGGAATGGATGTTGTACTGTTTTTAGAAATAAAAGCAATCAGATTTTGCTAATATTATACATCCCACACATTTAGTGTGTTTGATAAAACCTGAACTGTATGCACTTGCTTTACTTTATGTAGGTGGTTTTTCAGAATGTGATTGATGAGTTACATGTTAAAAGATCTTAAGAACTGCTAAAAGTATAAGAGATTGTAAATTCTGCAAATAAGCTTTTGGCAGATTGTACTAATTCTCTTTGATACATCTATCAAATATCACATCAATCGCTTCTTAAAAAAAAAAAAAAAAAAAGTTGCTGGTAAAATAGTCTCAGGATAGAAATTCTGAAAATAGAGTATTTATTATGTATATTATTGATGTCCTTACCTTGTGGAGCTTTTCTGGCTTTGACCGAGAATAGTTCTAAGATACTATTTATAGGCTGATGGTGAAAAATGGCTGCATGTAACTTTCTAATGATTTAGTGCCTTCTTAGGCTACACCTGTTCAGCGAAGCCCTGGTGACATGTCAAAGTATTGCATTGCATTACTTACAACTTCAGTTATGGGCAAGGAAAGGAGAATGAACAGCCATCAATCTTTCTGGCGGTTAGTTCCTTAAACCTCACAGTATTTATCAACTTTTTTTTTTTCTGCCACTGTGTGTCCACTGGGCTCAATAGTACCAAACAGCTCAAAGACAAGCTGAGTTATCTACATACCCTTTTCCTCTACTCCAGCTTTCCTCTACCTCACTGCAGATCAGTAAATCCATTCTCCAACACAATAATGGGTTCACAATGCAACTCCCTAATACAAACACCAACAATCTATTCATTTAATAAATTTAATCCAAATCAAAATGTGGGTTTACACTACTAGGGAATGCTCCTCACCTTGTCCAACAGATGGACAGGGCTTGTTGAAAAGGGGGTAGAGCTTAATATGCAAAACTGTTTGGCAAAAATTGTACCAAAATTTTAGAGTATTTTTTTATTGGAAACTAAACCAACTAATAAGTGGTGTAAAGTTACACTAGACATTTTAAAGTGTACCAGATTACTAAACAACAAAAGACAGTGGAACAAACGCATAGGGTCCTTTTCTGCTGCATTTTATACAGAGTTTTCCTCTGCAGACTTTCTGTCCCTATTATACCTATATGTAAAACACCAGCGTATCTACAGGTATAATTCACATGCTGTGATTTTCAAAAACGCGTCGTTTTTGAAAATGCAGCTTTTCCACTGCAGATTTTTTTTCTGCAATGTGTGGATGAGATTAGCCAGAATCCCATCAACTTTGCAGGTACTGTAAAATGCTGCATTTTCGCAAAGTGGGGCCCCGACCTAAGACACATTAGGAAAATCTGATTCAGTTTAAGACTGTCTGGTCTAACTTTGACTGTCTAAAAGTTAGACAAGATTAATTTATCTGCCCCATTTAAAGGCTTAAAAGGAGTCTACCACCACCAAAATCACTGTAAACACCACATATAAGGTGTTGTAGGGGCTTTTAATTCATATGCAAATGAACTTTTCACAGCACATAGGGCAGTTGAATTCACCTGTGGTAGCCATCGAGTTCCATGCCATAACATAAAGATTGACTGGCCTCAATGTACAGAGACCACATGTGAGGGTGCTCTGGTAGATACAGCTACTCCCCGGTGTACCAAACAGCGCTCATGGTTCATTGTAATTTTTTAAATACAGATTTGTTTACTATGCCACTAACCACACCTACAAAAGCTTATAATGTAAATAGTTTAAGGTCCCACGTTGCCGAAACGCAGCGTTTTTGATTGCTGCGGAAATGCTGAATTTATGAATGTGGCAATGCTGCTACCTTGTGCCTATTGTAGCTTGTCAAATTTGAGCACTGCTGTGAAAACTTAGAGGGGGACACAGAACTAAATCAGTTCTGTCCATTCTTTTTAAATATTGTAGACCCGAGAGGTCCTTGTTCATGTAAGCTGGATCTCAATAACTCTAGCTGGTTCTTTATAGTTATAGTAATCCACAGTAAGGATAAGCTCACATGGCAGAAAATGAAGAGAAATTCCATGCGTAATCGGGCCGTGGTTTTGCAAATAAAAAAGACAAACCAAAAAGTTGTAAATCAAAATGAATGCTTTAGTGAGTTCAACCAGCAGAAAAATCTCAACATCTGCTGTACAGGAGATTGTTTGAATCCATGGTCGCTGAAAGAAAACCACTACTGAAGGAGACACATAATAAGATAATTGATTGGGCCAGGAACGGCAGGCAATAGACAGTGCATGAGTGGAAAGCTTTTCGTCCATCTGATATGTTCAGATTTAAGATTTTTGTCTCTAACCATTGTGACTTTGTTAGGCAAAGAAAAGGTAAACAGATAATGTCTGTATATTTAATGTCTGCTATGAAGCATGGGATAGTGTATGTGACGGTATAGGGATGCTTTGTTGGTGACATTGATGACATTTTATAATTTCAAAGCACAGTTAACCATGCAAGATTCTGCAAGTCATTCCAACTGGTTTGTGTTTAGTTGGACCATCATTTGTTAGAACAGTGATGAAAAATTTTCAGACTGTGTTGTAGATAGTTGACAAAAAGGAGATTAATGAAGTTTTGTCCATTGGCCTGGCCTCCACAGTGCAAATAGAGATAGTTTGGGATGGGTTGGATGGGAGAGTTAAAGAAAGGCAGCTGACAGGTGCTTAGAATATGCCGAAGTTTCTGTAGGAAAAGAATTTCTGGTGGCTACCTCATGAAGGTGGTTAAAAAACTTCAGTATTGTACCAAGCAAGCATGTTAAGGGTAGCTTTTTTGAAAAATTTTAATTTTAAATAGAATGTAGGTTTGAATTGTATTACTTTTTGGCCACTGCATATCTCTATTTGTATTACTTTTAGACTTTACTATTATTGTTGAATGTTAAAAAAAGGAAAAATAAAGAAAACCCCTTTTATGAGTTTATGTCTCCAAACTTTTAACTGGTTCTGTATACATAATACACACTGTATAGCCATATACCCAACAAAAGTATTTTTTCAAAAAAATACTTGAAAATATGTGGGAGCCATTAACAGTCATAATCTTTGTTGAATCTAGAACAGAATTATCACCTAAATTCCTATTAGATATGCATTGTTCATTGCTTAACTAATGCAAATCTAGAAACTTATTTTTAACATTCTTTCTATATATCTGTCTATCCAATCGATCTATTGTTGGGTTATACATTTGCAATGTTATACTCTACATGTACTATTGTACTTCAAAACTGTACCAGTATTTGAGAATATATTGCTTCATTTACAGTATTTATAATTCCATTGTAAACTGGATGGTAGGTTAAAAACCTGTGCTAAAAATAACCATCTGTTTGTTCACACCACAAATAACCATGTAGGTACAAAGCACAGAGGTCTTATTATTTCATCATCTGTTCTCATGTTAACGCTTTTGAACATCGTCTGTTCCCTGATGCGAGACAGAGGGATGAGAATTCAAGCCAAATAAAATTGCTCTGCTTCAGAGGTGAAAGACACACATGTTCAACACAAAACAATACAGTAATAAGAAAAGAAGAATATGATAAAATAACAGTAATAATAGAATCCCAATAGTAGAAAAGTAGTTTCTGATTGACAGAGTCAGCTAGAGGGTCATCTCCTCATCTAAAAGGCTTAGTTTGCAAGTAACCTCTTATTCAAATTCCAAAAGTGAATGACAGCTGTATGCCTTTTCCATATGATGCTGATGTACTATTTCTGGTTAACACCTGTAGTCTAGACCCACATTAATGTTGATACATCGTTTAATTAATTTTTTTGGGAAAACCATATTGACAATGCATACATTATTCTGCACACAGTCAGGTTTTTTTGTTTTTTTTTACTGATACAGAGTGTACTAGACTTTTGGTCAACACAAGTAGACTCAATTAAGTCTATCTTTTCAATAATCTATCTATTGACCAGTGTTTCCTTATAGAGGACCTTTTACCTCTCCCACAAACTCTTACGAATTGCATCCTTTAACAGTTGATACTCCACTGTTTCCGGCACAGTTGGATTTTTTCATCTAGCCTGCACTATTCACCAGTAATTACTGGTTACTGTTACTTTCAGCACAATCATACTGCCAACTGTCAGGTGGGCGGTCCTGAGCTGAAACTAACAGAAATGTTTGCTTAGGAATGGTGAGGGTTAGAGAGAAAAAAAATTCCAACTGTGCCAGAATCAGTGAAGCAGTCCCTATTAAGGAATCCAAAGAATTGGCGTTAGTAGATCCTCGTTAAGGGAATTCTTTGCATAAAGAGTTTTCCTTAGAAACCAAGGAATTCAATTATAATAAGTTAGTTAGAATTAGCATAGAAAATTCTCAACAGAAATTAATGATACAAACGATAAAATACATTGGGGGGGGGGGGAGAAATACCGGTCTTAATAAATTCCCCTCAAGGTCTTTTTCTTGTGTACGCTTTAGGTTCCAATTTATTAATTCTATTCCTATATTGTAACAAGGTGTTAAGTCAAACATGTATTACTGTACAGGCCTGTACAAGTCTGTGCCGCTGAATGATGCCTTCACTCGGGCGAATATCTCCATAGTACAGCATCCAATAAAACATGCTACTGATGTTTCTTTCATAGAATTATACATAAAGACCCTTTTTGTGCCACCATATAAAATGGATGGTAAACAGACATTCAGTATAGTCCTATACCCGTGTATGGCTGCCATATGATATATCTGTAATGCGGATCATTGTGAATAAGGTCTTAGAGGCCATGCATAAGTATGACAAAAGCTCTGTTAACAAAGTCAAAGGGGGACATTATGTTGCCATGAGAATCTGTTATTCATACAGCATTAGCTTTAGTATTATGACTTGAAGTGATCATACAGATTCTCAGATATTAATATTTTTTTAAATATATTTATGCGCATATACAGTGGGGAAAAAAGTATTTAGTCAGCCACCAATTGTGCAAGTTCTCCCACTTAAAAAGATGAGGCCGGCCTGTAATTGACATCATAGGTAGACCTCAACTATGAGACACAAAATGAGAAAACAAATCCAGAAAATCACATTGTCTGATTTTTAAAGAATTTATTTTGCAAATTATGGTGGAAAATAAGTATTTGGTCAATAACAAAAGTTCATCTCAATACTTTGTTATATATCCTTTATTGGCAACAACAGAGGTCAAACGTTTTCTGTAAGTCTTCACAAGGTTGGCACACACTGTTGCTGGTATGTTGGCCCATTCCTCCATGCAGATCTCCTCTAGAGCAGTGATGTTTTGGGGCTGTCGCTGGGCAACACAGACTTTCAACTCCCTCCAAAGGTTTTCTATGTGGTTGAGATCTGGAGACTGGCTAGGCCACTCCAGGACCTTGAAATGCTTCTTACGAAGCCACTCCTTCGTTGCCCTGGCGGTGTGCTTGGGATCATTGTCATGCTGAAAGACCCAGCCACGTTTCATCTTCAATGCCCTTGCTGATGGAAGGAAATTTGCACTCAAAATCTCACGATACATGGCCCCATTCATTCTTTCATGTACATGGATCAGTCGTCCTGGTCCCTTTGCAGAGAAACAGCCCCAAAGCATGATGTTGCCACCCCCATGCTTCACAGTAGGTATGGTGTTCTTTGGATGCAACTCAGCATTCACTCTCCTCCAAACACGACGAGTTGTGTTTCTACCAAACAGTTCTACTTTGGTTTCATCTGACCATATGACATTCTCCCAATACTCTTCTGGAACATCCAAATGCTCTCTAGCAAACTTCAGACGGGCCCGGATATGTACTGGCCCTGCAGGGGCACACATCTGGCACTGCAGGATCTGAGTCCCTGGCGGCGTAGTGTGTTACTGATGGTAGCCTTTGTTACGTTAGTCCCAGCTTTCTGTAGGTCATTCACTAGGTCCCCCCGTGTGGTTATGGGATTTATGCTCACCGTTCTTGTGATCATTTTGACCCCACGGGGTGAGATCTTGCATGGAGCCCCTGATCGAGGGAGATTATCAATGGTCTTGTATGTCTTCCATTTTCTAATTATTGCTCCCACAGTTGATTTCTTCACACCAAGCTGCTTGCCTATTGCAGATTCAGTCTTCCCAGCCTGGTGCAGGTCTACAATTTTGTTTCTGGTGTCCTTCCGCAGCTCTTTGGTCTTCACCATAGTGGAGTTTGGAGTGTGACTGTTTGAGGTTGTGGACAGGTGTCTTTTATACTGATAACAATGTCAAACAGGAGCCATTACTACAGGTAATGAGTGGAGGACAGAGGAGCCTCTTAAAGAAGAAGTTACAGGCCTGTGAGAGCCAGAAATCTTGCTTGTTTGTAGGTGACCAAATACTTATTTTCCACCATAATTTGCAAATAAATTCTTTAAAAAATTAGACAATGTGATTTTCTGGATTTGTATTCTCATTTTGTCTCTCATAGTTGAGGTCTACCTATGATGACAATTACAGGCCTCTCTCATCTTTTTAAGTGGGAGAACTTGCACAATTGGTGGCTGACTAAATACTTTTCCCCACTGTATGTTAACCAAATGGCATTATTTCATTTTCTTTTGATAGACATCTTAGGAATTCAGCCATCTAAATCAAAACTCACAACTCATTTTTGTACAAACAACAGTACATTTTCATATTTGTACATCTCAATGAATACAAAGCAATCGTTGACAGGGAAGAGACCACAGAGACTAGTACTATATACTATAGCTCTTCCACAGATTGATAGTCTTCTGCATCCATAAATCTATTGATTACATACCATGTTGCATTTTTCTGGTTAGTGACAGACAAGTGACATGTGCTGTATGCTCAGCCATAGCTCCTTCTCTACATAATTGATTCTGTGGTTGACTTACTTATGTCAAAGAGCTTTATCTCACATAGAATGAAAGTGCTCCACAGAGAAAAGATTGAAAATCTATGTGATATATGTTGCGTATCCATGTAACACAGCTATAAATGTGTCAATACCCCTTCAAGTGAAATATACACAATGAGCATACTCAATACTGTTTTGGTCCTGGTCCATGGTTAGTTAGTAGTACAGTATTGCCATTCTGACATTACATCTCTTTTTGATGACTTTTATGTGAACTGTAAGGCTACATGGAGAAGGGCACTTTTCCCTTTTCAAAGCTGGCAGTGTAAATGGCCCTCTAGTGCTCATCCATTATAGCCTTAGTCATGTGGAAGAGGTCTGTACTTCTCCTTAGCAATAACTCAGCACTACTGAAGGAACAGTGACCCAGATACATATTTAATTTTGACACAGAAAAATTGCTACAGCAACCATCAGAAAAGTGCTGAGCTCATCCAATTTTACACTACCCAGATATGGCTATGAAACACAGCTAGGGTACTGCTCAGGGTCGGACTGGCCCACCGGGGAACCGGTGAATCCACCGGTGGGCCCCGAGCCCCGACTATTAGTCCTCACCTCATGGGGGCCCGATCGGGATCCTGACCATCGCGATCGGGCCCCTGACCAGTGGCGTAATGATCGCGGTCGCAGGGGGCGCGACTGCGACCGGACCCGGCAGGTTACGGAGCCCGTGGCCAGCTGGAGATGGCCGGGGCCCCGGACCACTATGATAGCGGTCGGGGAAAGCCTGGTTCCCCGACCGCTATACATACTGTTATTGGAAAGGGGCCCCGGCATATTGCAGGCCCCTTTCAAATAGATGGCAGCCCAGGGGAGGTGACTGAAAATAATAAACACATATTCTCACCTCTCCTGGGTACAGCGTCCTCTCCGGCGCTCCTCCATCATGTGACAGAGGCCTGTGATTAGGCCCCAGCGGTCACATGGGGGCGCGACCGCGTAATGACGTCAGTGCGCCCCCACGTGACCGCTGAGGCCCAATCACAGGCCTCAGCAGTGTTGTCGGAAAAGGGCCTGAAGACGCTAAGGACTACAGGATGGAGCGAGGATGCCAAGGAAAGGTAAGGCAAGGTGAGTATGAGTGTTTGTTATTTTTAATCACTTCCCCTGGGCCTCCGATTATTATACTCTGGGCGCATATAATACTGGGTGGGGGCCACTGTGGAAATACTGGGTGGGGGCCACTATGGAGCTTATAATACCGGGTGGGGGCCACTGTGGAGCTTATAATACCGGGTGGGGGCCACTGTGGAGCTTATAATACCGGGTGGGGGCCACTGTGGAGCTTATAATACCGGGTGGGGGCCACTGTGGAGCTTATAATACCGGGTGGGGGCCACTGTGGAGCTTATAATACCGGGTGGGGGCCACTGTGGAGCTTATAATACTGGGTGGGGGCCACTGTGGAGCTTATAATACAGGGTGGGGGCCACTGTGGAGCTTATAATGCTGTGTGGGGGCCACTGTGGAGCTTATAATACAGGGTGGGGGCCACTGTGGAGCTTATAATGCTGTGTGGGGGCCACTGTGGAGCTTATACTCCATACAGTGGCTCCTTCATTTTTTTTTAATTACGCCGGGGCAGGTGTAAAAAACAAAACAAACCCCCCCCCCCCCACAAACTTTCTCTCCTGCCCCCAGTGTCTTCTAGCGCAGTTCGGTCCTGCAGCTCTGTTGTTTTCTTCCAGCGCAAGTTCCCTCTGCACGTGACTACCTATGACATCACGTGATCCCTGAGGCCAATCAGTGGCCTAAGGGAAGGGACCTGGGACATCACAGCCAGTGAGGAATGCCGGCAAAAAGAAGATAGCGGAGCTGCAGGACCGGACCGTGCTGGGAGGACACCAGAGCACCGGAGACAGGTGAGTATGTTTAGCATGTTTTTTTGGGGGGGGGGGGGTAGGGGGGATTCACCTCCCCCAGACTAATTATAAAAAAGAAAAAAAATTATACTGGACAATCTCTTTAAAGTGTGGCACATTAGGGGTGTATATTAAAGGGGTTGTCCAGGCATAATTTCTTATGGTTTATCCTCAGGATAGGCCATAGATACCTGATCTGTAGGAGGCTGACCCCGGACCGATCAGCTGTTCGGAGCCACTTCTGATGCCCGTACTGTACACCATACAGGGCTAGAAGCAGAAAGCTCTGTCCAATGTAAAGGGGCTGGGCACCTTCACTGTATCTCAGCACTTATTGAAGCCAGTAGGAGCTGAGCTGCAGTGAAGGCGCCGGGCTGCTATACAGCGGATGGAGCTTTCTGTTTCCGGCCCTGTGTTGTGTACAGAATGGGCTCCGGAAGTGGCTCCGAACAGCTGATGGGGCCGTGTGTCAGCCCTCTACCGATCAGGTATTTATGGCCTATCCTGAGCATAGGCCATAAAAAAAAAAATTAACCCTGGACAACCCCTTTAATATGCCCCACACAGTTTAATTTCCCCCCCCCCCACAGGATGTTAGCCCCCATCACTGCTCCCACACATTATAATGACCCCATCACTATTCCCCATATAGTATGGGGGACCAGTGAAGAGGCCACTATGTGGGGGGACCAGTGAAGTGACCATAGAAAAATTTGGCCCAGACAACCCCTTAAAAGAGGTTGTCCATAAACTGGAGCGACCACTGTGTCGGCCGCCAGGGAGGTGTAAAAATAAGAAAATTTTTAAAAAAGCATACTCACCTGTCCCCAGCACCCCGTGTTCCCCTGCCTGTGTCTGTTCCGCCTCATGGCGGCGCCTCATTTCTGGAAATCCTGTACCTAATTGGTCTTAGCGATCACATGAGGTGCAGGACTCCCAGCAAGGAGTCGCCGGCATAAGACTGAATGGACACTGGCAGCGGACAACAGAGTGCTGGGAACAGGTGAGTATGCTTTTTAATTTACTTATTTTTTACTTTACACCTCCCGCCAGCTACATGGGTTGCTCCAATTCCTTCGACAACCTCTTTAAAGGATTTATCCATCTTCCTAATATTGATGGCCTGTCCTTAGGATAGGCCATCAATATTACATCTACGATGATACAACAGCCAGGACCTCTGCAGATCAGCTTTCCAGGACAATGCGGCTACAGGTAAAGGTAACAATTCTAGGAGCCACGCTGTTCACTTGCCATACAAGGTGTAGCAGTAGGTTTAGGTAGTGCAGTGGTGCACATGGTATAGTAGGTGAGCAGCATGGCTCCCGGCATGTTATTACCTTTAGCCGCCCTGTCTCGGTACCGCTGATCTGCAGGGGTTCTGATGGTGGGCCCCTAGAAACAATTCCACTGGTGGGCCCGAGACATTCCAGTCCGACACTGGTACTGCTATATTGCTATATGCATGTTATGCTCCTATAAATAGCTTAGAAACCTGTGACCTGTACTTTAAATTACAAAATAGACAGATCTGAAATAGGTCCTGATAAATTAGATATCTAATGAGATATCTTCTAGAATGAAGATATTCTAGAAGGTTTAATATGTATTCCATAACAATCCATGTAATACCAGAAACAATATGTAAGAATAAACACATGTAAGTCGTACTGAATAAAATATTACATCCACATATTTTAAAAATGGAATAACCTCCAGGAAAATGTGTGACATCAACTAAAAACCTTACCTTTCAAATGTCCCTGGTTTCAGCACCAGCAGTGACTTTCCCATCATTTCTGAAACTCACCTGACCAGAAGTAATGATGTCCTAATATACTTGTAAATTCTTTTATTGTGACAGTTGTTATTTTGCCATCACAATAATAAAGTATATTTTGTATTTGTATGCAAATAGTATAGCATGACATTGTATAGTATGGCTCTGTATAGTATATAGTGTAATTCAGATCACTATGTATTTGTTGGTTCTTTAGTGTGAGATTGCTCATGAAGTGTATGCCTATAATCTTTAATTTAGTGTTCATTTGATTGACATTAAAATAAAGAAAGACAGGAGAAAATATTTTTTTGCATGCATTTCTTTAAATACATTTATATTTGACTGTAAATGGTCATCAGGCAAAAAATATCTTTAAAATCAGTAAATTTTGTACAATGCCCTACAGAGATGAATCTCTCTTCTCTATGACTAGTATTATATGGAAATACTGTATCTAAATTGTATGCTGATATGATTGGTTGACATGGTGCAGTGTTGGCATAGAGATTGCATACATGAATCCAAATGACCAAATACAAGTGTAACACCCCTTTTGCCACCCGTCTTGCCTGGGGTGTACGTGCTTGTTCTTACCTCTCTATAGCGCAGTGCCTCCACCCAAATCTTGCTTGAAGCTCTCCGGTAATGCAGGCAGTTGTAGTACTTCTGCCAGGGGCTGACTTGGGAAACCCCTGCCCGAGCTTAGTACACACTCCCCCAATTTGAGGATGACACAAGTATGCAACCAGTTTACACAAAATACAAAAATTTAATATTAATTCAGAAATATAAACAATTATAGTGCTGACATACTCCCCCTAGTGGTCTTGCTGCAAATGACAGGCCACACTTATCACAGAATGTCTGTAAGTGACTCACTCTCTATCTAGCTATTTGCAGTACTGAAGGGGGTGGCCACCATGTATTGTCACAGTTCAATCGTTGGGGCCCAATCGTTGGTGCACATAAACGGTATAACACTTATTACTCCTCACAGCAACAGTTCAGTCACTAATACTGGAACGACCACAACAAAGTTCCCGGGGGTACTCACTACCTTGGATCTTTAGCTCACAGGAATCCATGCAGGAGCATTCACATTAAGGAGAGGAAGGGAGCATGGAGGTGCCGGCAGTCTCCTTCTGTGTGGATGCAACTGTAGTCTCTCACAGTTCTGGTTGGTCTGCAGACCGGATGCTGGCACAGTAGTCACCTCTCTCTCCACCAGATGTACAGATGACTCAGCAGCTGGATCAGTCAGGCTCTGAAGACACACAAGCCTCTCACTTTCCTCTCTCTCTGGTAGAGATGTCTCCCATACTCCATTTTCTTCCCTGTCCTGCTTTCCTTCCTCTGTCTGCCCCGCCTCCTGCCCCCTTGATGTCATACAGCCTGTGCTGTGTGTTAAAGAGGAGTTCCTGTAGGCGGCACTGTTCATCTCTGGAAGATATAGAGGAATGCGTGATTGTGCTCTGTCCATAGCATCCACAACACACAAAGTGTCCCCTGTGGGGGTTACACAAGAATACTGTATCTACAATGTACCAGGCAGGCTGAGACTGATAGTTGATTCTGTTAGTTTTCGGTAGGGTTACTCTAGTAAAATACTGGTCTGTTGTACAAAAACAAATAGGTGCAAAGTAGAGATAACAGGACATAATTCTGTGAGAGATAAAAGGAAGCCTGTGAGATTCTGGTCAAGACCCCTGAGCTATATGCTCAAACTAACCGCACAGTAAAATCTTTGAAGCTGGTACAGCCTCTGATCCCTTCACTTCAAGAAAGGGCAACTTTTACACACATAACATCTGACAAGGCTAAAAACTTCTCCCTTTATTTTCTGTCTCCTGACTGGAAGATTTCAGATAAGAGCAACAGAAGTCAGAGATCATATAGTAATGTTTCAAAGCAATATATATGCAATGAAGAATGTATGTAAAGAGTATGTAAATCTAGTAATTTATTCTGGAGCTACTGTCTGACATGGATAATGACACAGAGGCAATACCAGAGAATCCCTGTGCAAGATTAATATGATGGTATATGTGGTATACTATGTCCACCCTTTAGCAATCTGATTGTGATATCAGAGGGGTTTACCCTACCTAAACATGTGTAATGTCATAGAATCTGACAGCAACTCACCTGACTGAGCCTTTACCATTTTCTCTTTATAAAACTTTGTAGGTTTATGATTTAGCAAATATTAACAAACTAAAAAAAATGTTAACATTTAATGGGTTACATGCCATTGAATTGATATATGACCTGTAATGCATTAAATGTCAAGTTAAGATTTGCTGCAGTCAGCTTTTGCAATTTTTTTGGTAGGACATAAACAGTTGAATACAAAATCTATACTTTGGAAATATGGTTAAATACGAGGTAAATATATTCAGCATGTTCACAGACCAATGAGAAAAAAATGGATTGACTTTTACTGCAGTATGTGGCAAATGTATTTCACCGAATGAGGCAAATGCATTTCTTATTATTATGAACTTTAAAAAAATCAGCACAATAAAAAAGGAATTACAGCCCGGTATGAGGTGTATTCACTGGGGTGTGATAGCATGTATTGCTTATAAGCAGCAATTGAAGCGTATGTAGTGCATATTATACCCAAATTATATGTTCTATTTATTTTATCAGTACTTGTACAGCTGTTTTTAGAGTATTCAGTTTGTTCGGAAACTTCACTAGAATTATGTCTTTATTGGCAGTAGTAGGTTGCATTGCATTGGTTGTTTATGCTCGCTTTCTAACAAATGCTGGGTGTGTAATTATGGCATGATAAGCACAGCAGCCTCTTAATGTGCTGGTAGACACACGTGTAAAGTCATTTGAGGGTTTCCTAATAATCTGTCGACAATTACAAATCCCTGGGAGGTGTTATTCCTGCTAATGGTTTACAAAAAATATAGAAGTATATTTACACAATGGAAAAACACGTTATCAAGGCGTGTGAATGGGAGAATACAGGTATGATATTTACTATAAGAAATTCTTGAGGCTGAGGTCCCACGTCGCGTAAACAAAGCAGAAAGTCCGCAGAGGACACCTGCTATGTGGGGCCTTAGCCTAAAAGAGCTATCCACGCCACTGCTCAGACAAACATGCATCTCTCTGGATGGAGCAGTCACATGCATGTGCAATTATTATTTATTATTATTTATATAGCAACATTAATTCCATGGTGAAGGGGTTTACATACATAATACAAGTGTAAAAACAAAACTAACTAGATAACTAACCTGATACAAGTAGGCAAGAAGACCCAGTCCATAAGGGCTTACAATCTATCAATCCTCCTCCTCATTGGTACCGTGTTTCTCCAAAAATAAGCCCTACCCCGAAAATAAGCCCTAGCTAGATTTTCCAGGTTTTTTGGAGTAGGCTTGAAATATAAGCGCTACTCCAAAAATAAGCCCTAGTTACAGTTGGGTTTAACCCCTTCCCAGCATCTGCTGTGTGATTACGGCAGATGCCAGGTCCTTAAACATGGCGGCCACTCTGCTGCAGAGCAGCCACCATATCTACTGTATTGCGTCTCCACTGTAATGTACACTCTGTTTACTCTGTCCTCTGTACACTCAGCCCACGCTGATGGCAGGCATTGCTGAGTGTGACCCGCCCAAGTTATTAGAACTTCACCCCCCGCGGCCGGTCCCTACTGGCCCTGTACCTTTTCTGTTGCAGGCTGGCTCCTACACAGTGAGATTGCAGAAGCCGACATTTTCCTTTGACAGCCAGGAGTCTTATGAAGGTTCCCAGGCCTGTCATAGGAATATTATTATTGATGCTGGTTGATGACCAGCCTCAAAAGTAATGTAGTGAATCTTCCATAGACTTCAATGCAAGTTCAAGCCCCCTGGGGGGGGAGGTTAATATAATGGTAAAAAAATATATATAAAAAAACAAAAAATAAAAATTCAAATCCTACCCAGAAAATAAACCCTAGCCCTTTTTTTTGGAGAAAAAAATAATATAAGACCGTGTATTATTTTTGTAGAAACACACTATATCACTGTGCCACTGCAGTCATACATTTCTAATCAATCCTATGCACCTCCTATCTTGTCTTGTCTTGTCTTATCTTACCTTACCTTATCCTATCCATCATCAGCCAAAATGAACATGGACTACTCTCCTGAATACTTGTCTTGAAAATTCTGTCAGTTGGGTTCTATACTTTCTGTTAGTTTCTGGAACAGGAACGTGTGCAATAACTATGATTAGCACCCTTAATGGATCTATTTTCTATATGACTTGGTTGCATAGAGGACTCGCTCTCTGTTTCTAGCAGACTATCACTATGAGAGAACACACTCCTCTTTCTGTTTCATGGTAGAGACATGCTTGTTTAAATCTGAGGTGTTACCATAGGGGGAGGAGTTGCAGTTACACCTAGTACTGGAACCAGAGATTCAGAGATTCTTCTGCTTTAAATGGGGCATGCTGTGAATTATGCATGGTAGTTGGTGGGCCTTGTTGCAGATCTTGTATTGAGTCCTTGATTCTAAGCCTATTGTTTCATCAGCAGTCACACTATAATATTACAAATATGATTAATTTAGTTGTAACAAATATTCTAATGTAGCATTTACATATATGTACCATTTTATAAATACTATTATTTAATTTAACTTTGGCTTGATATGTGCCATGTACAGTATGAGTAAGAAAAAAGAGTGTCAGACCGAAAACATTTCTCATAAAATGAGTGCAGAAAAAAGAAAACAACTCTTAGAAAAACTGGGAATCTTACTTCATCCTGGACTATGATGGGAATTAAATCCAGAATAAAAAATGTATGTTATGAAACCTAATATTTACCATTACCATTTAATTTAGGAATATTTACTGCACTGTACCATGAATGTCACTTGTTATTAGTATTGCAGATTTCTAGAAAGCTTTACCTCTGTACCTCGAAATATAACCCAGAACAAGTTACATTTAAATTAATGCTATCATTCCCACTCTCATTTTTATAGTAAAATTATCAAATTCTGACATGCTTGGGGCAATGTGATACAGGAATGACTTTTAAATAGCTGTAGGTTTAAAAACAAAACTGTATGTAATAATATCTGCACGCCAGATACATTTGTGGATACAATGTTCTAGCACTAAATCCTATGGCATTAGAGTGCTTGCCATTCACACGTCAAATTAATAATAATTTGGTCGGGGCTTTACTTGCTATCATATTGTGATAAAATGAGTCTGGGGCTAGATCACTGTAGAAGGTAATGACTCAGAGCTGGCTGTAATTTCTTCCAGAACAGAAGAAACACATGTGCTATTATATTTCACAAGGCATTTCCAAGGAAACTGTGCTAGAAACTTCACAGAGTAATTTGTACATGTACCGTGACATTAAAGTGACACATAAATGACATTGTATGACTGGTCAAAATGAAAAAATTTTCACTATTACAGTCTTTAATTTTTTTTTTTACTTATCACTTAAAAAAATGCCTATAGTGAAAAATGCAATGTATTTTTCAAAATGTGTTGAGGATTTGGTCCACCAATCAGAATTTAGCTAGTCTGGGCACATCTCAATCTAGTCATGGTTAATTAGGCTAATGTTCATTTAGAAATCTGGTGTGTGAAATATCCAAGTCATCATGAATTGATATATGCAGAGAAATCCAGGTGGTTAGTAAGAAGATTTGTTCATTTTTATCTGCCTGGCTGTTATACAGTGGGGAAAAAAAGTATTTAGTCAGCCACCAATTGTGCAAGTTCTCCCACCTAAAAAGATGAGAGAGGCCTGTAATTGTCATCATAGGTAGACCTCAGCTATGAGAGACAAAATGAGAAAACAAATCCAGAAAATCACATTGTCTGATTTTTAAAGAATTTATTTGCAAATTATGGTGGAAAATAAGTATTTGGTCAATAACAAAAGCTCATCTCAATACTTTGTTATATATACTTTGTTGGCAATGTCAGAGGTCAAACGTCTTCTGTAAGTCTTCACAAGGTTGGCACACACTGTTGCTGGTATGTTGGCCCATTCCTCCATGCAGATCTCCTCTAGAGCAGTGATATTTTGGGGCTGTCGCTGGGCAACACGGACTTTCAACTCCCTCCAACGGTTTTCTATGGGGTTGAGATCTGGAGACTGACTAGGCCACTCCAGGACCTTGAAATGCTTCTTACGAAGCCACTCCTTCGTTGCCCTGGTGGTGTGCTTGGGATCATTGTCATGCTGAAAGACCCAGCCACGTTTCATCTTCAATGCCCTTGCTGATGGAAGGAGGTTTGCACTCAAAATCTCACTATACATGGCCCCATTCATTCTTTCATGTACATGGATCAGTCGTCCTGGTCCCTTTGCAGAGAAACAGCCCCAAAGCATGATGTTGCCACCCCCATGCTTCACAGTAGGTATGGTGTTCTTTGGATGCAACTCAGCATTCACTCTCCTCCAAACACGACGAGTTGTGTTTCTACCAAACAGTTCTACTTTGGTTTCATCTGACCATATCACATTCTCCCAATACTCTTCTGGAACATCCAAATGTTCTCTAGGAAACTTCAGATGGGCCCGGATATGTACTGGCTTAAGCAGGGGGACATGTCTGGCACTACAGGATCTGAGTCCCTGGTGACGTAGTGTGTTACTGACGGTAGCCTTTGTTACGTTAGTCCCAGCTTTCTGCAGGTCATTCACTAGGTCCCCCTGTGTGGTTCTGGGAATTTTGCTCACTGCTCTTGTGATCATTTTGACCCCATGGGGTGAGATCTTGCGTGGAGCCCCTGATTGAAGGGAGATTATCAGTGGTCTTGTATGTCTTCCATTTTGTAATTATTGCTCACACAGTTGATTTCTTCACACCAAGCCGCTTGCCTATTGCAGATTCAGTCTTCCCAACCTGGTGCAGGTCTACAATTTTGTTTCTGGTGTCCTTCCACAGCTCTTTGGTCTTCACCATAGTGGAGTTTGGAGTGTAACTGTTTGAGGTTGTGGACAGGTGTCTTTTATACTGATAACAATGTCAAACAGGTGCCATTACTACAGGTAATGAGTGGAGGACAGAGGAGCCTCTTAAAGAAGAAGTTATAGGTCTGTGAAAGCCAGAAATCTTGCTTGTTTGTAGGTGACCAAATACTTATTTTCCACCATAATTTGCAAATAAATTCTTAAAAAATCAGACAATGTGATTTTCTAGATATGTTTTCTCATTTTGTCTCTCATAGTTGAGGTCTACCTATGATGTCAATTACAGGCCTCTCTCATCTTTTTAAGTGGGAGAACTTGGTGGCTGACTACTTTTTTTCCCCACTGTATACTATAGTAGAGATAATTGTCAGAGTAGCTTATAGATTCATGAAGTCTGTTGATATAAAGCACATAATACTATACTAAAACATTATATTCGCCTTACTAAAATAATAGTGATGTTTCAACTAACTTGCAATTGCTGCTATTAGACAACATACAGTATGGTACACAGGATTCCTCTACTATTAAGAACTAGAGATGAGCGAACCTCAAGATTCATGTAGTTTCTGGTTCGGCCAGCTCAGGAGCAGATGTGAAATCAAAATGGTTTTGTTTTGTTTTTTTATGACAACACTGTGGCATCCTCAGAAAAAAGATTTGTGACGGCACTCCAAAATAATATCTCCCAAGTATTTTATTAACAATAGTCATGTAAAAAACGGTGTATAATTCAATTATCCATAATTGCCATATTGCAACATTTCAGGATCATATCCCTTCATCAGGCTGGGATAATACAAATTGAGAAAGGGGAGGGGGGGGAATAGGGAAAATACAATGAATATGCACCATAATACAGATAAAATGACAAAGTCATAAATTTTAAAAATTACATATACAGCAAGAAAAAGTGGGCACCCCTATTAATCTTAATCATTTTAGTTCTAAATATTTGGGTGTTTGCAACAGCCATCAATTTGATATATCTAATAACTGATGGACACAGTAATATTTCAGGATTGAAATGAGATTTATTGTACTAACAGAAAAGTGCAATATGCATTAAACCAAAATTTGACCGGTGCAAAAATTTGGGTACCCTTATCATTTTATTGATTTGAATACTCCTAACTACTACTGACTTACTGAAGCACAAAATTGGTTTTGTAACCCACTGAGCTTTGAACTCAAGCCAGGTGTATCCAACATGAGAAAAGGTATAAGGTGGCCAATTGCAAGTTGTTCTCCTATTTGAATCTCCTCTGAAGAGTGGCATCATGGGCTCCCAAAACAACTCTCAAATGATCTGAAAACAAAGATTGTTCAACATAGTTGTCAGGGGAAGGATACAAAAGTGTCTCAGAGATTTAACCGCAGTTCCACTGTGAGGAACATAGTAAGGAAATGGAAGACCACAGGGACAGTCTGTTAAGCCCAGAAGTGGCAGGCCAAGAAAAATACAGAAAGGCAGAGAAGAAGAATGGTGAGAACAGCAAGGACAACCACAGACCACCCCAAAGAGCTGCAGCATCATCGCTGCAGATGGTGTCACGTGCATCGGCAATAATACAGCACACGCACAAGGAGAAGCTGATGGGAGAGTGAGCGAAAGAAGCCGCTGAAAGCACACCACAAACAGAGCGCCGAGGTAGCAAAACACATTTGGACAAGCCAGCTCATTTTGGAAGAAGGTCCTGTGGACTGATGAAACAAAGATTGACTTGTTTGGTCATACAAAAAGGCGTATCATGGCGCAAAAAACACAGCATTCCAAGAAAAACACGCTACCCACTGTAAAATTTGGTGGAGGTCCACATGCTGGGGCGTGTGGCCAAGCCGGCACCGGGAATCTTGTTAAAGTGAGGGCGCATGGATTCAACCAGTATCAGCAGATTCTTGAGAATAATGTACAAGAACAGTGACGAAGAAGTACGCCGGGGATGGATATTTCAGCAAGACAAGATCCAAAACACAGCCCAAACACTCAGGCATCATGCAGAGGAACAAACAATGTCTGGAATGGCCACCCAGTCCCCAGACCTGAATATCATTGAACATCTGTGGGATAATTAAGCGGGCTGTCCAGCCGGCGACCACAAACTAACTGAACTGGAATTGTTTTGTAAAGAGGAATGGTCAAAAAACCCACCAGGATCCAGGAACTGATTAAAAGCACAGGAAGCGACAGAGGCTGTTATTTTGCAAAAGGAGGATCTACAAATATTAATGTCACTTTCGTGAGGTGCCCTCTTGCACCGGCAAATTTGGTTTAAGCATATTGCACATTTTCTGTTAGTACATAACCTCATTTCAATCCTGAAATATTACTGTGTCCATCAGTTATTAGATATATCAAATTGAAATGGCTGTTGCAAACCCCAAATATTTAGAACTAAAAATGATTAAGTTATAGGGTGCCCAAACTTTTTCATATGACTGTACATATAAATATGTTTAAATACGGGGTACTAACGTCTTAGTGGAGAATACCGTAACACGGGTTATATTTCACATGTATGGGTACTACTCAAGAGAAAGATAATTATTGGTGCCATAGGCAACTAAAGTGGCATATTATATGGCAAAACATGTTCTAGTCTATAGCAAAGCAAGGTAGTGTAAGAATAAATTATTAGGTATAATAAATAAAATAAGAGAAACATGTATATGCAAGGTAAGATAAGTTGACAAGCTTGAATATTGCTTATGTTAAGAACACTCAAGGGTATCGCACGGGCATTCAAGTGGTACCATGGGTCAAATGTTGAAGGATGCAGTATTTGATGTCTATGAAAGCAGGGGATAAACCTGGAGAAGTTCAAAAGGCATCAATGGACCAGGCTGCAGGACAAGTCTGGCTGAGTGGTGGTAGCTGTGACAACATGAGTGGCAGTGCAGCATGGATCTATGTAATGGACCAGACTGCAGAACATGTCTGGCTGAATGGTGGTAGCTGTGACAATATGAGTGGCAGTGCGGCAAAATGAGCAGTGGAACGTCATGAAATGATGTGAAGGACCAGGCCGCAGGACATCTCTGATTGAGTGGTGACAAAATGAGTGGCAGTACGGCATGGAATGATATGATGGCCAGTCCTCAGGACATGTCTGGCTGAGTGGTTGCTAGTGGTGATAGCTGTTTAGGAGTAGCAGGCAACATCAGCAGTACAGTAAACAGAATGTGATAATAAGGGATTCGATACCACTTTTCGGAGGCATCAGCTAGAGGTTTGTGAAAATCCTCATGGATTCATGCCTGAATAATTTTGACAAAAGTAATTTTTTTCCATGCTAGCTGTGGACAGTTATAAGACCATCTGCAGTAATAAACACCAGCTCGGCCATTACGATTGAGGTCTGACAAGATAAAACACCCATGGCAAACTGGGCCAGCTCCTTTCACTGCTCTGACCTATTGACCCAGAATTCCATGGGGTCACAGTTATCTGCTGAAATATAGGTGCACTCTAGGTATGACTGTACCTGCTGGTGCAGCCAATAGGTGTCAGTTGCCTGTTGTGGTTTCAGTTGGCGCTGTGAGCTGAATATTTTCTGATTCGTCATGTTCCAGACACTGTAGTGGAAAATGATGCTTTTACTCTTGACACTTGTAGCTGTGGCACTGGCAGAGGAGGTGAAGCACTGACTGAGTGAGGTTGACTGAGAGTAAGCAGAAGTCACCTAGGTACGCGTCATTCTGGCGCTTGCAGTGGTCGCCCTAAATGCTGTGGTAAACTATGTATACAGAATATCCTAATAATATTTCAATGTTTCTTCTCTTTGAGGGACAGGTAAAAATTTCCCCATTTTGGCTTTATAGCGAGGGTCTAAGAACACTGCCATCCAGTACTCATTCCTCTGTATGATGTTAATAATAGGCTTGTCTCTGTGTAAGCAGTGAAGCATATAGCCTGTCAAGCTTGCCAGCATGTGCACGGACCCAGGGGCCTGCCATGGTTGGTGTTTTTGGCCAACATGGTTGTCATCATCATCATCTTAAAAGAAATAAGGGTCAGCCTCCTCCCCTGGCTGTTCATGTGACATATCAAGGGCCCCCTTTGCATCCAAAGGAGAGTCCTCCTTCTCCTCCCTTTCCAGTCTCAGAGTACCAGTTCCTCTGCCATAATGACCCTGACCCAAATCCTCATCCTCTTCCATCAACCCAGGGCAATAACATTGACTAAGAGGTGGAAACTGTTCTTGTTGGAATGTGTTATTCGACTCAACTGCAACACAGCAACAATATTGGTGCCATTGTTACTGGCAACACTGCCTAGTTGGAGTTGCCGAGGAGCCATCCAGCAGGATACTTGCTGTATCTGCTGCTCCTTCACTGTGTGGCTCCTTTGATACAGACACATTAATTTTCTCTTCATCTTACACACATGAAACAAGGGTGTAGGAGGAGTGGAAGCAACGCCTTGCTCTGGTGAAGATGGTGGAAAGAAACGATGTAGAAAGGACTGTCCAGAGGAGGTGGATGGGCCTTGCATGGGTTTGGAACTGATACTCCACAAACAGAGTGGAACTAGCACTTGACCTTGTTGCATTTCTGGACTGTGGCTCCTGCTGCTAATAACATTGACCCAGTGAGCCCTGACAGGCATGTATTGTCCTTGTCCATAATTGCTGCTCCATGTGTTGACTGTGGCATGCACCTTTCCCCAGACTGACATATCCATGGAAAGGCCCACCTTCTCCAACACATAGCGATATAAAGCTGGGACAGCATTCCTAAAGAATTAATAGTGGCTTGGTATCAATTGTCGAAATGCAGTAAAATCCATTATCTGTATGGCAGCAACTGTACCATCAACAGTTTGGCCAGGTGCGAGTTAAATTGCAAAACCACCAGATGATTGGGCACATAATCGTGTTTAGTGGACATGCATTCCCTTATGGATGACTGACATTGGTATTAAAGAGGAGGAGTAGGAGAAACAGTTGGTGATGATGATAATGAGGACCATGTGCTAGGTGTACATGTGGCCTGCCTACAAGGAAGATCACTGGAGGAGTAGAACAGTCTTGCTCACTTCCTCTTTCAATGCCACTATCAAGTCTATTTTGCCAAATAAGATGGTAATGCTTTTGGGTAGAGATGATGTTCCCACATTTGTTTCTGCATAGCCATGGCTAAGTTTCCATGGAAACTTCCATTGCCATGGAATTAATGTTTAACAACGTAGGAAAAAAAATTCCACACAGCAGATGACTGCGTGTAGTTGCTGACGCCAACACCAGCAACATCGGAAACATGTCTGCCACTACCATCACCAGTGGAGCAGCCTAGGGTTTAACAGGGTGTTTAAAGGACTTCCTGTCCTCCACAAGTTCCTTGTTTTGACTGAACATTACACTTACTAAATCCTGTTTAACCCATAGTAATAATAACTTTATTTATATAGTGCCAAGGTATTCCGTAGCACTTTCCAAATCTGAGGACACATGAACAGACAATATGAGACATTACAATGTGACAAAGAAATAAACATATCAAACAGTAGGTGTGAGGGCCATACTCAGAAAAGCTTACATTCTATGAGGGACACAAGAGGTCAGAGGGCTTGTTTGCTACAAAGGTCCAGCCATCTTTTAATAGAAAAGGTTATGTAACTGAAGCTGTATGAACCCGTCACCAGCCAATGTCTGTGAATAAACAGATACTAAGTGCAAGGAGTGCAGTGTAATGTCTATATGGAGGGGTCAGAATCTGAGGAACAGAGGAGGAAGGATAAAAGGTGTTATTGTTCTACACCTCCGCACTCTACACTATGATCAGGTCATGTGATAATCCTGACTATACAGATGTAATTTTAGGGCAGTTCTGAAGCTGCTCTAGTTGGGGATTAATCAGATTGTCTGGGGTAAAGCATTTCAGAGCACCGGTGCAGCTCGAGAAAAGTCTTGGAGATGAGAGTGGGATGTTCGGATAACAGGGGATGCAAGTCTAAGGTCATTGGCAGAATGGAGAGGACGGTTAGGGCAGTAGACAGTGACGAGAGAGGAGATATAGGGGGGCGCAGCACTATGGATGGATTTGTGGGCGAGTGTGATAATTTTATATTGTATTCAGTGGTGGATGGGCAACCTATACAGCGGCTGACACAAGGTAGATGCGTCTGTGTACCGGTTTGACAGAAAGATTAGTCTGGTGATTGCATTAAGGACAGATTGTAGTGGGGAGAGTTTAGTAAGAGGAAGCCCAATTAGAAGAGAAGACGAAAGAGAATCAGAGCGACAATGAGGGGTTTTGATGTTTCTGCGGTGAGAAGTGGGCGAATTCTAGAGATGTTTTTGAGGTGCAGGTGGCAAGAACATGCAAGTGTCTGAATATGTGGGGTAAAGGTAAACCCATCCACATTAATCTTTGGGAAAGACTGTTCCTTTTGTTATAAGCAACAAAGTGCATGATGTCTTACAGGTATATGGTGTGAGAATCCACAAGTTTGATGGATATGTGATATTTTAATGAGTTATACATTTTGTATGTGGTATATTATTTGACCATTGTATTTTATAAACTATAAGTAAAAGTTAAGTTTTATAAGGGTTCATGGTGCAGCATTAGGTATACGTTTTCTTCTGAACTGTGTTTACGAGCTCCGCTGTGATTCTGTTTACACTTGGTAAAGTTATTTGCTGATTTTGATCAAGATCCTATCACAAAATTTATAGCTTCATTAACCTATGATATTTTTACTTTCACGAAAGGCATCCAGGCACTTCATGAACTTGTGCATGTTATCAATTATCACCAGATCATGTGGCAGTGAGTTCTATAGTCTACCCGCTCTTACTGCTCTGCCTATGACTATGGTATTAAAACATAATAAAAACGATATCAATTTGGTATCACTGTAATTGTACTAACACACAGAATATAGGTAACTTGGCATTTTGACAGTATAGTGAATGCAATAAAAACAATATAATAAATGCAGTTTTTTTTTCTAATCCTCGCGTTTCTTTGCAGTTTCTCAGTACATCACACAGAATATTAAACGGTGACACTATAAAGTACAATCTGTACCCGCAAAAAAATAGGTCCTCATACCGCTCTGTGAATGGAAAAGTTATTGATTTCGGATGGCAGGGAGTAAAAACCAAAATAAAAAAAGGACTGTAACGGGAAAGGGTTAAGTTCTGCAGCTTGATTACATTTATTAGAAAAAACTTTTTATACTGCAACTTTCTTTATTATTGGAATCTAAATTTTTGATGTTTGTAATATTTCATGTTTGTAATAATTCACTAAAATACTTTTATAATAAAAAAAATATTTTAATCTCTGAAAACTCACATTTTATATAAACTATTACAAATGATAGAATTGATTCACCAGGTAAGAGATTTGCAGCAAGTGATTCGCATTTTGAAATAGCAATGGAGAAATGGATTCTCTCATCTTTACAAGCCATATATAAATGCAAGAGTAAAGCATGGAAAAATTGATTCACAAGTTATGGTTAAACTTTTATTTTTTACATTATGAGGCAGAAAACTTGTTCTAACCAAGTTCTGCTCACATACAGTAGCTGCAGTTTGCAATGTAATGTTTAAAGGGGTATTCCCATCTCAAGGATCCTATCTATACTGCTAGCTTCTGTAAATTGAAGAGTTTTCCTAAATTTATTGCTTTAGCAATACTGACTTGTCTTCTTGCTATGTGAAATTATATCTCCCATTGTTTATACAGCATTTCCATAACCACAGACCTGTGTGATAAGCAGGACAAGTGACATCAGTCACTGTTCTCACTGTTATCTACAGCTCTGCTGTTCAGCTAATTGCACCTTGCTGATAATGCCCTGTCTGTTATCTCAGGGCATTATCAGGGCATTATACAGGGATTGAGAAGAAGAGACAGCAGGCAAAGCTGCTGAAACAGGGAGATGGGAAAACTCCTTTAAAGTTTCAATGTATTAGTGTAGGTAACAGATATCAGCCTAGAGTCTCGTTCAGGAGAGATATTTTACTTTTTAGCTTAACTTAGTTTAGTTTACACAGTGGACTGCCAAGAGCAAATGTTTCCAACTCACTTGAAAAGGGGCGTGACTTATCTCATGTTTGAATGTCCTATTAGGTTATACAGGCTTTATGAATGGGGACCCACACTCAAGCTCCCCCTCTTTGACTCATGGCAGGGACTCAGTAAGCAGCAGAAATCACTAAAAACGGGGATGTCTTCTTGATACAACCACTTTTAATAACAATAAAAAAGAAGTAAGTTAGGCCCCACATTGCAGAAAAGCAGCTTTTTTGCTTTAGAGTTTGCTGCAGAGTTTTCAGACAAAGCCAAGAGTGGCTCCAAATGGAATGGGGAATATGTAGGAAATACTTATACTTATCCATTCTGCTCAATCCACTACTGACTTTAGCTCAAAAAAACCACAGCAAAATCTACAGCAAAAAAAAACATCTTTTTCGTAATGTGGTGCCTTAACCTAAAGCAGTTTTCCCATCAACTTATTTTTTAGATTTAATTTTGTAGACAATTAAAAGATACAGTGGGGAAAAAAAGTATTTAGTAAGCCAACAATTGTGCAAGTTCTCCCACTTAAAAAGATGAGAGAGGCCTCTAATTGACATCATAGGTAGACCTCAACTATGAGAGACAAAATGAGAAAACATATCTAGAAAATCACATTGTCTGATTTTTTTAATAATTTATTTGCAAATTATGGTGGAAAATAAGTATTTGGTCACCTACAAACAAGCAAGATTTCTGGCTCTCACAGACCTATAACTTCTTCTTTAAGAGGCTCCTCTGTCCTCCACTCATTACCTGTAGTAATGGCACCTGTTTGAAATTGTTTTCAGTATAAAAGACACCTGTCCACAACCTCAAACAGTTACACTCCAAACTCCACTATGGTGAAGACCAAAGAGCTGTGGAAGGACACCAGAAACAAAATTGTAGACCTGCACCAGGTTGGGAAGACTGAATCTGCAATAGGCAAGCGGCTTGGTATGAAGAAATCAACTGTGGGAGCAATAATTAGAAAATGGAAGACATACAAGACCACTGATAATCTCCCTTGCTCAGGAGCTCCATGCAAGATCTCACCCCGTGGGGTCAAAATGATCACAAGAACGGTGAGCAAAAATCCCAGAACCACATGGGGGGACCTAGTGAATGACCTGCAGAAAGCTGGGACTAACGTAACAAAGGCTACCGTCAGTAACACACTACACCGCCAGGGACTCAGATCCTGCAGTGTCAGATGTGTGCCCCTGCTTAAGCCAGTACATATCCGGGCCCGTCTGAAGTTTGCTAGAGAGCATTTGGATGTTCCAGAAGAGTATTGGGAGAATGTCATATGGTCAGTTGAAACCAAAGTAGAACTGTTTGGTAGAAACACAACTCATCGTGTTTGGAGGAGAGTGAATGCTGAGTTGCATCCAAAGAACACCATACCTACTGTGAAGCATGGGGGTGGCAACATCATGCTTTGGGGATATTTCTCTGCAAAGGGACCAGGACGACTGATCCGTGTACATGAAAGAAATGAATGGGCCCATGTATCGTGGGATTTTGAGTGCAAACCTCCTTCCATCAGCAAGGGCATTGAAGATGAAACGTGGCTGGGTCTTTCAGCATGACAATGATCCCAAGCACACCGCCAGGGCAATGAAGGAGAGGCTTCGTAAGAAGCATTTCAAGGTCCTGGAGTGGCCTAGCCAGTCTCCAGATGTCAACTCCATAGAAAACCTTTGGAGGGAGTTGAAAGTCCGTGTTGCCCAGCGACAGCCCCAAAACATCACTGCTCTAGAGGAGATCTGCATGGAGGAATGGGCCAACATACCAGCAACAGTGTGTGCCAACCTTGTGAAGACTTACAGAAAACATGTGACCACTGTCATTGCCAATAAAGGATATATAACAAAGTATTGAGATGAACTTTGTTATTGAACAAATACTTATTTTCCACCATAATTTCCAAATAAATTCTTTAAAAATCAGACAATGTGATTTTCTGGATATGTTTTCTCATTTTGTCTCTCATAGTTGAGGTCTACCTATGATGTCAATTAGAGGCCTCTCTCATCTTTTAAGTGGGAGAACTTGCACAATTGTTGGCTTACTAAATACTTTTTTCCCCACTGTATCTTTTAATTGTCTACAAAATTAAATCTAAAAATAAGTTGATGGGAAAACTGCTTTAGGTTAAGGCACCACATTACGAAAAAGATGTTTTTTTGCTGTAGATTTTGCTGTGGTTTTTTGAGCTAAAGTCAGTAGTGGATTGAGCAGAATGGATAAGTATAAGTATTTCCTACATATTCCCCATTCCATTTGGAGCCACCTTGGCTTTGTCTGAAAACTCTGCAGCAATTACAGGCCTCTCTCATCTTATTAAGTGGGAGAACTTTCACAATTGGTGGCTGACTAAATACTTTTTTTTCCCCATTGTAAACATTTTTGCAAATTTAACCCCTTCAACACCAAGCCCAAAAGTGCGTTAAGGACCAGGCCTCGTTTTTCAAAACTGACATGTGTCACTTTATATGGCAATAACTTTGAGACGACTTAACTTACACAAGTGATTTTGAGATTGTTTTTTCGTGACACATTGTACTTCATGTTAGTGGTAAACACTAATGAATATTTTTGTATTTATTTATAAAAAAAATAGGAAATTTGATGGAAATTTGGAAAAAAAATCGCAATTTTCAAAATGTGAAATGCTCTGCTTTTCAGACAGATAGTCATACCACCCAAATACATTAATATATATTATCTACCATATCTCTGCTATATATCGGCATTATCTTTTAATCATCCTGTTATTTATTTTGGATGTTAGAAGGCTTACAAGTGTAACAGCGATTTTGCAGATTTACAAAGAAAATTTCCCAAACTAATTTTTTAGGGACCACTTCAGTTCTGAAGAGGATTATAATGGTCTATATATTAGAAACCCCCATAAATGACCCCATTTTCAAAATTGCACCCCTCAAATAATTCAAAATAACATTTGGGAAGTTTGTTAACCCTTTAAGCATTTCACTGGAATTAAAACAATATGGAGGTGAAATTTAGACATTTAATTTTTTCCCACTAATTCCTTAATTTAGCCCTAAAATTAACACATTCACAAAGGGTTAAAGGAGAAAATGCATCTCACAGTTTGTTATGCAATTTCTCCCGAGCACGGAAATACCCCACAAGTGGCTGTAAACTGATGTTTGGGCGAATGGCAGCGCACGGAAGGGAAGGAATGACACTGGGCGTCTGAAAAGCAGATTTTGCTGGAATAGTTTTCAGGTGCCATGTCTCATTTGCAAAGCCCCTAGAGTACCAATACAAAGGAAAACCTCAAAAAGTGACCCCATTTTGGAAACTACACCCCTCACAGAATTCATCAAGGGGTATAGTGAGCATTTTGACCTTACAGCCGTTTCACAGATTTTGCTAACACTGGGATGTATAAATGAAACATTATTAAAATGTCACTTTATCCCCAAAGTTTTCATTTTCACAAGGGGTTAAAGGAGAAAAAGCACCCCACAGTTTGCAAAACAATTGCTCCTGAACACGGCAATACCCCATATGCGGTCGTAATCTGCTGTATGGGTACATGGCAGGGCTCAGAATGGAAAGAGCGCTATTTGGCTTTTGGAAGGCAGATTTTGGTGGAATAGTTTTCAGGTACCATGTCGCATTTGCAGAGCCCCCAAAGTACCAATACAGTGGAAGCCCCCTAAAAGTGACCCCATTTTGAAAACTATACCTCTCACAGAACATTTCAAGGGGTATAGTGAGCATTTTGACCCTACAGCTGTTTCACAAATTTTATTAACATTGGGACATTAAAATGAAAAATTACTTTTTTTCCAATAAACCATCAATTTACCCCTAAATTTTTCATTTTCACAAGAGGACAAAGGAGAAAAAGCTCCCCAAAGTTCGTTACACAATTTCTCCTGAACACAGAAATGCCCCATATGTGGTTGTAATCTGCTGCATAGGTACATGGCAGGGCTCAAAATGGAAAGAGCGCTATTTAGCTTTTGGAGGGCAGATTTTGCTGGAATAGTTTGCAGGTGCCATGTCGCATTTGCAGAGCCCCTAAAGTACCAATACGATACAAACCCCCAAAAAGTGACCCCATTTTGAAAACTACACCCCTCATAGAATTTATCTAGGGGTATAGTGAGCATTTTGACCTCACAGCTGTTTCACAGATTTTATTGACTTAGGGACGTAAAAACGTAAAATTACTTATTTCCAATAAACCGTCCATTTAGCGACATATTTTTAATTTTTGCAAGTGGTTAAAGAAGAAAAAAACACCACACAGTTTGTTACACAATTTCTTCTGAACACAGAAATGCCCCATATGTGGTTGTAATCTGCTGTATGGGTACATGGTGGGGCTCAGAATGGAAAGAGCGCTGTTTGGCTTTTGGAGGGCAGATGTGGCTGGAATAGTTTTCAGGTGCCATGTCGCATTTGCAGAGCCCCTAAAGTACCAGTACAATGGAAACCCCCTAAAAGTGACCCCATTTTAGAAACTACACCCCTCAAGGAATGTATCAAGGGATATTATGATTTTGAGCCTAAAAATGCTTCCCAAAAATTAATATACATAGTGAAAATTAAAGTTTTTAAAGAAATATCCAATTTCAGTGCCTAATACGTTGCGGCCACGTTGTGGCATCAGAGACATGAACTCCTAAAACTATTAAGTGGGCTATCCCGGGGACAAAAAAATTAAATATGTGGGTATAAACTGCTGCTTGGGCACACAGCAGGGCTCAGAAGGGAAGGAGCACTGTGTTTTTTTAGCTTTTGGAGTACTTTCTCGTCGCCATGTTGTTTTTGCAGAGCCCTGGAGGTGCCAGTAAATTGGAATTCCCCAAGAAGTGACCCCCCATTTTGTAGAGGCAATTTTAGGGTCTCTGCAAATGTGACATGGTGTCCAAAAAAACAACAATCTAAATATGCGCTCCAAAAGCACATAGCGCCCCTTCACATTTGCGCCCTGCTGTGTGCCCAAATGACAGTTTATGCCCACATGTATGACACTTGTGTATCCAGGATAACATACTTAACAATGCCATATGTGGGTATAAACTGCTGTTTGGGCACAGCCGGGCACAGAAAGGAAGGACCGCTATTTTGGTTTTTGGAGCACAGCTTGCTTTTTGGACACCATGCCACTTTTGCAGAGCCCATGAATTGCCAGTAAAGTGGAATCCACAGACATGTCACCCCATTTTGGAAACTATACCCTTCAAGGGATTTATCAAGTGGGGTAGCGAACATTATTAACCCTTAAGTGTTGCATTCTTTTAATTTCCAGAAATGAATGCGCAGCTGATAATGAAAAGTTAAAAATGAAATTTTTCTATAGATACGCCATTTCAGTGCCCAATATGTTGTGCCCAGTTTATGTCTGCACAGACACACACTCCAAAAACTGGTGAGCGGGGATCCCGGGCACAACAGCTTTTGGAGCGTTCATCTCTGATACAAGCCAGGCACAACATATTACACACTGAAATGTCGTATTCCTGGATAAATTGTCATTTTCACCTTTCACCATCAGCTGCGTATTCATTTATGGATAATAAATTATAGCAACACTTGGGGGTTAAAAATGCTCACTGTACCCCAGGATAAATTCCTTCAGAGGTGTAGTTTCCAAAATGGGGTGACATGTCAGAGGATTTCACTGTACTGGCATTTCAGCTCTGCAAAAGTGCAATGGCGTCCAAAAACCAAATAGCGCTCCTTCCCTTCTGTGCTCGGCTGTGCCCAAACGGCAGTTTATGCCCACATATGACATTAAGTACGTTATTCTGGGTACGACAAGTGTAATACATGTGGGTATAAACTGCAGTTTGGGAACACAGTAGGGAAGGGAAGGAAAGGGAAGAAGCACTATGTGGCTTTTGGAGCGCAGATTCAGATGTTTGGGATCTGGATGCCATGTCATGTTTGCAGAGCCTCTAAAGTACCAGTAAAGTGGAATCCCCTAGGGAATGACCCCATTTTGAAAAGTGCACCCCTCAAAGAATTTATCAAGGGGTGTAACGAGAATTAGTATCCCAGACCTGACTGCACAGCGGATGGGGAAAAGTGAATCTGTAAGCTGTGCGTAGAACATTGGGTACACTAAATTCCCTACTATTTCCCCAGTAGTTCCTATTATTGGGGAGGTCACTCTGGGGGTCACTTCTGGTTTATTATCCCTCGTAAGCTCTAAATCTGGTTTGTACCCTCATATATGCTCGCACAGCTTATACATTCCCTTCCTGCCGCAGCCAGTTATGTTCTAATGATTTGGCGATTTTTTGGGGGGTTTTGTCTTCACATTGTACAAGCTATATTTTCTTTATTTCTCTGGTGATGTAGCCATATGAGGGCTTGTTGTTTGCAGTATGAGATGTATTTTTTAATGACATCATTTTTAGGTGCTTACAACTTATTAAATAAATTTTATTAACTCTTTCTTGGTGGATTAAAAAACCATCATCAATTCTGGCACTGCGTTTTACCATTTTTCACCATGCAGCGTAGAGCGTAAGTAACATGTTATCTTTATTCTGCGGGTCGGTACGATTACGGCGATACCTCATTTATACTGTTTTTTTATGCAATACCAATTTTGCAGAACAAAAACCCATTTGGGGACATAAATCTATTTTTTTTGCATCGCCATCTTCTAAGATGCGTAGCATTTTTATTTTTCAGTCAGTTACAGCTAACACCCAGTTCCGATACCGCCCGCAAGATGGCGGAACCCCTTGATGTTTGACCGCGGCATCCAAGGGGTTAAAAACCCCAATCGGCGTTGAGCGCCGATGGGAGGTTAAGGAGCAGGGTGTTAGCTGTCAGTTACAGCTAACACCCTCTCCCGATGCCGCTCGCGGCACTGAGTGCCGCTACCAAACACTTAAAATGCCGCAGTCGCTATTGACCACGGCATCTTAAGAGTTAAACAGCGGGGATCGGTGTTATCACTGGTCCCCGCTGTTGCAGCGGGAGCCTGGCTGTCAGATACAGCCGGGCTCCAGCGGTGATCGCACGGGCTCTGCTTCTGAGCCCGCTCGATCACCGTCACGTACCTGTACGTGGGGATGCGGTAACTAACCACATTCTCCCACGTACAGTACAGACCAAAAGTTTGGACACACCTTCTCATTCCAAGAGTTTTCTGTATTTTCAAGACTATAAAAATTGTAGATTCACACTGAAGGCATCAAAACTATGAATTAACACATGTGGAATTATATACTTAACAAAAAAGTGTGAAACAACTGAAAATATGTCTTATATTCTAGGTTCTTCAAAGTAGCCACCTTTTGCTTTGATTACTGCTTTGCATACTCTTGGCATTCTCTTGATGAGCTTCAAGAGGTAGTCACCTGAAATGGTCTTCCAACAGTCTTGAAGGAGTTCCCAGAGATGCTTAGCACTTGTTGGCCCTTTGCCTTCACTCTGCAGTCCAGCTCATCCCAAACCATCTCTATTGGGTTCAGGTCTGGTGACTGTGGAGGACAGGTCATCTGACGTAGCACCCCATCACTCTCCTTCTTGGTCAAATAGCTCTTACACAGTCTGGAGGTGTGTTTGGGGTGATTGTCCTGTTGAAAAATAAATGATGGTCCAACTAAACGCAAACCGGATGGAATAGCATGCCGCTGCAAGATGCTGTGGTAACCATGCTGGTGCAGTATTCCTTCAATTTTGAATTAATCCCCAACAATGTCACCAGCAAAGCACCCCCACACCATCACACCTCCTCCTCCATGCTTCACGGTGGGAAGCAGGCATATAGAGTCCATTCGTTCACCTTTTCTGCATCGCACAAAGACACGGTGGTTGGAACCAAAGATCTCAAATTTGGACTTCAGACCAAAGCACAGATTTTCACAGATCTAATGTCCATTCCTTGTGTTCTTTAGCCCAAACAAGTCTCTTCTGCTTGTTGCCTGTCCTTAGCAGTAGTTTCCTAGCAGCTATTTTACCATGAAAGCCTGCTGCACACAGTCTCCTCTTAACAGTTGTTGTAGAGATGTGCTGCTGCTAGAACTCTGTGTGGCATTGACCTGGTCTCTAATCTGAGCTGCTGTTAACCTGCGATTTCTGAGGCTGGTGACTGATGAACTTATCCTCCGCAGCACAGGTGACTCTTGGTCTTCCTTTCCTGGGGCGGTCCTCATGTGAGCCAGTTTCTTTGTAGTGCTTGATGGTTTTGGCCACTGCACTTGGGGACACTTTCAAAGTTTTCCAATTTTCGGACTGACTGACCTTCATTTCTTAAAGTAATGATGGCCACTCGTTTTTCTTTACTTAGCTGCTTTTTCTTGCCATAATACAAATTCTAACACTCCATTCAGTAGGACTATCAGCTGTGTATCCACCTGACTTCTGAACAACACAACTGATGGTCCCAACCCCATTTATAAGGCAAGAAATCCCACTTATTAAACCTGACAGGGCACACCTGTGAAGTGAAAACCATTTCAGGTGACTACCTCTTGAAGCTCATCAAGAGAATGCCAAGAGTGTGCAAAGCAGTAATCAAAGCAAAAGGTGGCTACTTTGAAGAACCTAGAATATAAGACATATTTTCAGTTGTTTCACACTTTTTTGTTAAGTATATAATTCCACATGTGTTAATTCATAGTTTTGATGCCTTCAGTGTGAATCTACAATTTTTATAGTCATGAAAATACAGAAAACTCTTGGATTGAGAAGGTGTGTCCAAACTTTTGGTCTGTACTGTACATGTACATGACAATGCGTGAAGGGGTTAAAGAGGACCTTTCACGTCCTCATGTATATACTGTTTTACATACCGCTAGAAAGCAGACAGCGCACAGAATTCATTACAGCCCAGTGATGACGCTGAGCTGTGAGGAACGCCCCCCTCAGTACAGCGCTATGAAGGAATACTGTCAGGGAAGGAGTTCCTCACAGCGCAGCTAGACTGTCAGAAACGCCTTCTGACGATGGGGCACAGAACTACCGGCACCGATAGTTCCAGCCCTGGGCCACATAATGGGAAAGCAGACAGCGCGCTGAATTCAGCATGCTGTCTGCTTTCTAGCAGTATGTAAAACAGCATATACATGAGGACCTGAAAGGTCCTCTTTAAATAATTAAAAAATGTGCAGAGTTTTAGAGATTTTCTCTAATCATATTAGTGGTGACAGTCTGTTGTCTTGATAAGTTGCCGATGGATACGATCATGAATATAGGAACTTTCTACAGTCTGCCATTGTCTGAAACCAAGCCATGATTTCCTTATTGTGGCTAGATTATCTTCTCATACATGCAGTGTCCCTGTCTGATAACTTCTCCACAATAAGAAAATCATAACTGGGTTTTTGGCAAGTCCCAGACTATACAAAGTTCCTGTATTGATGGTAGTATCCAGGAAATTGAGCTCTCAATGAGGACTTGTAACACAGAGTATTACAGTGCTATAAAACTTTTCGTCATACTATGATCTCTTTACTGGGAAAAGAAAAATGGTAGCCCATAGCAACCAATCACAGCACTGCTTTTGTTTTTTATTCTGCTCTGCACTTGACAAATGAAAGCTGTATTGTGATTGGTTGCCATGGGCAATAGAAACAGAAAGAAACCTTTGCATAAGTGTACTCCATTGAGTTATGCTTACACCCTTCCATCTGTCACCAGCTTTTAACTTAGCTTTGCTATACAGAAGAGAGCATGACTGCAAACTATTGACAGTTTGTAGTCTGTTACCATGGTGACACATGTTTCCTAAGGTTTTTAGAAGACAGTAGGCTGTATATTTGATTATCATAGAATATAGAAGCATAGAAGAGATGTGTTTTGAGTTCCAGAATTGATGGCTGCTCTTCATTTTCTTAATGCATTCATTCTATCATTTAGGCCAGCAACCTAAAACTGTATGACTCATATAGCTGCTTATGGTAAATGCCTGAAGCAGATGCTGTATGAGGATGATGGAGATGAAAAATAAGATCATGCAGCAAATTAAAAAATTACAGTGCTGTGATTTTAGTCCACAAATACATTTCTTAGTGTAAAACCAGAATTGCTTCATAAATTTTTTTCAAGTTTTGTTTAAGATCAAGATAATCTATCCAAATATATGTCTAGATGTGTTAAAAAGGCCACAAGGCTTCCGGAAAGATAAAGCTAGTAGTATTTAATAAGTTGCCACAAAAGGTTTGGATAGGGTTAAGAAAAAATGGTATAAAAGTAGCAGGTCATCTGTTAGTTCCTCCAAGGTTAAAGTTTATGATGAAGCATCATATACAATATATAATGTAGAAACTGATACAGAACTACAAAGACAGGAATAAAACACACATTGTCATATTATGCAGCTGGAAATTTACCTCTTAATTCATAATAGTAAAAATGTCAGATTTTGTGGTTAAGATCTATGTTCCCATGCATAACAGAAGCTATGTAACATATTTAATATTTATGACAATATTGAGCAGCCTCATTGATAACCCAACCACATGCACAATGTCTTTCAGTTCCCCTTCAACTGTATGAATAATAGCACAGAGTGGGAAATAGGGTGAAAGATGGAAAGATTTCTGGATATGTTGTCTTCTGATCATTTATTACCACTTAATTTCAGACTTTGGTACAGTAAATTAAAGAAATTTATTTTTGATTTAAATAGAAAAATTCTATCTAGAACTTTTATATGATTATACCCTAGAAATCGATCATTGGTATATTATATTGTATATCATAAAGTCACGGTAATTGATTTATCAGAATTAGGCCCTTTGCACTAGGTTTTATTATACATCTTTAATATGTTGCCCATAGACTGCCATGGGACTATACTATAAATATGTGCCTCAGATTTTTTTTATTATGTGTATTCCATTCCTTTGTAGATGCAATAACAAGCCTGTTATAGTGAATATTTGCATTCTCCATTAAAAACAATTGTGTTATTCTCTTCCTCCTGAAAGTACATGAATAAGTTGTCAATTTGGTGTTACCGTTACATTTTCCGCATTCTGACACCATCCAATGAGTGGTGAAAGTGCTGACCTGTGTATGGACAAACTAGTGACAAATGACAAGAGGAATATATAAAATTTATATAGCTTCAGATGGAAAACAGAGGGACGACTCAACACAGAGTTATAATAAATATGTTCCAGAAATTATTTTATGGTGAATGCAAGTATTTACTAAAACAGACATGTCAGGAGAAATGATAGATCCTCTATAAGATATCATCTAATAGATATCTTATTCTTCCCAAAGAAAGGCTCAAAGACTATTAAAAGTTGTCCTCTTCTGTCCATTTCTTAAAAGTTACATACAAATACAGTATTTATTTTTGCTTTATGTTACAGTTACTTACTGTAGCTATTTCACTACAAAAATGGAAGTCATTCATTCTCTTACATGGGTTGTCATCCAGCAATTCTTAGTCCTGAAAAATCTAACTAGAAGAAATAAGATTTGTGCTTTATATATCTAGAAAAGCTAAATGATTGAGTCTATATTAGCTGATGCCAGATTTCCCAAAACTGCTATAATTATTATAATTTTTGTTTTAAATATTGTCACTAATTGGTCTCATTTCCTAGAGATACTGTTTTTAAATTTTTACTATTCTCTAGATATTCAGAATATATTTGCAAACATATAAATTTATGTTATCCTTTGATTTTATAGATGATAACATCAAACAAAGCCCCATTCCTACAATTACACTGGAATTGCTCCCAGTGGAACTTGTCAGCAACAGAATTGGAAAGGAGAATACCAACTTCAAGGACACAGGATCACAAAGTGCCCCTAATTCTGGAGAAGAACTCTTTGACTCAGATCCTGAAAAGGAAGGATTGCTCCAAAGGGAGGCATCTCAAGCTCCAAGCTCCACTCCAGACTTTGCAGATAATCAAACATTACCAACTAGGAAAAAACCTCCATCCTTAAAGCAGTTGAATATTGCAAGGAAGCGCTTGAGGCCACAAGTAATGCCAACTATCTCGGAAAGACTAGTAGAGCCTCGCCCCAGTCTTTTATCTTCATCATTATCATTCTTAGAAAAGTCCCCTGTATTGAAGGACATTTCTTCTGAAACCAGAGAAGTAAAGGAACACATCCCAGAGTTTCCTTTGTGGATAAATAGAAGACGACATAGTGGATTCATCCCTCAAATACCTTTCCAGTTGACTCCATACACAGCACAGCCATTAAACCCACACAATCCAGATTCTGTAAAGCTGTCTTCATCTGATATAAATACTTCAGTGCAAGCAGATGAGTCCTATAGGACACATTATGGGGAGAGTGATATGGTCGCAGATGAAAGTCAAGATACTACCACATCTACTATAATAACCACCACAGTGATTATGACTGAGCACAGCCCAGGTATCTGTATAACATATTCAGTCCAGGCACTGATTATAATATTACAGCTTTACGTTGTGTAGTAGATATGTGATGATGGTAAGAAATTGCTTTGTGCAGGGATATTGTATATGTGACTCTTTGTGTCTGACTGCAATGTGTACACTTTTCATATAGCTTTCAGTATTGCTTTCAATATAAATTCTATTGTAGATGTGGCAAGTAGCTATCACCATATCTTAGAATGATAGAAGAAATCTAATATTGTTTTGTTGCTCTTTATTTAATTTCAATCATTTTTTGTTTACACCTTCAAAATATCTTTAATATAGTATAAATTTATATTTCAAAAGAAATTATTGCAGCAGCACATTCAACGTATTCTAGTCTGTTCACTTTATTGTCCAAAAACAGGGATACTGAAGTGTCTATTACTGTATCTGTTCTAAATCCTTTCAAGCTCATTATTTGGTTATTATACTAAAGAATGACTGAACAATTAGGGAAATGAATATCTTGTAAGGTACGTAGTACAGCTTGACTTAGCTGGTTAAATGGGAATTCATCTCACTATAATAAACCTTATTTCAGCCCATTGATTTTTTTTGTCTTTACAGCAGCTCCATTGATATGATCTCAGAGGTAGCTCAAAGATAGCTCAGATAAACTATAGGTTCTCTTGTCTCTCGAAACATGTATCTACAGTATGGCATATTAGAAGTATGATAAAATTGGAAGAAATTTTTCAGAAAATGTTTAAATGTTATATACAGCATACTTCTACCCTGTTCATTTCGCTAACAAGGATTTGTATTTAGTTCAATGCAGTGTGAACTTCTTGGTACCAGAGGGATACATTGATTCAACAGATTACCCACCACTTCCTTTCAAAAATTACCTTGAATGTACCTACAATATCACAGTCTACATGGGTTATGGTGTAGAGTTACAGGTAAGAACCCAATTTTGTGCATTAAAAGATAAATTTCTTGAAAATATGTGTAATCTTGGTACACAAATTGGGTCATGATATCATGTCTAAAGATTAACACAACATCTAAAAAGCTTTCACATTTTTCTGGAACTAAGGCAAACCTTCCTGTTCTGTACGCTGTACACTATTATGCTTGCTTTTCAGCAGTAATCTCATTACCATCACAGGCAGGATTACTGTATTACTCTATTATAGGATCCACCATTTACAATAGGTGTTCTACTACTCACCCTCCACAATGTCTTCTGAACAGGTCACAGAGCATGTCATCTATGAGTCATCTCCAGATTTTTTATAAAAAAAATCTACAATTAGAAAATAAAAACAAATTATAAAAATCTAAAATATTTCACTATCTGGTTTTAATTAGTAATTTTTTTTTTAAAAAAAGCTGATGCAGGTGATATAATCCCTATAATTGTATTTTGTTTCATAGTGTAACCAAAACTGTGAGAAGTAAAGAATTCTACTCTATATATCCTAAAAGATCAGTCATTTCTTAATTGATCTTTCTCACAATCCTGTGTCTGACTGAAACCCAACCACATGCACTTTTAGAATATCAAATGGTTGGGTCAATTATTTGTAATAGACTTATGGAGGAACACATGATCCCAATAACTGGCCAGGGTAAAATTAGTACATTTGCTGGGTGGGTATCTTTTATGTAGCTCAAAAAATTGCTTGCCAGCAGCACTTTAACCTATTCAAACAGACATGTTGTAAGGGAATTGCCAGCTGAGCAATTCCCCAGTGCTTCTGCAGAAACCTGGGGGAGGGGCACAACAAGACAGTGAACCCTAAGCTGAACTCCCCCACTGTCCCTGGCTACTTGCCCGATCTGTCCTAGGTGACAGTCAGCAACTGGTTGACAGTCCCTTCTTAATATAAGTGACAACACCGAACGCAGACAGGACAAACAACAACAAAAGGAAGGTCAGCTAGCCAAGAGGTTAGTAACAGTCGAGCAATGCAGTACCAAAACGAAATCCAAGAGAGTAGTCAAAGGGGGAGCCAAAGGTCAGAAGTCAGAAATACAATAATAGCAGAAAAAGGAGCTAGCAGGGACAAAGTCACAGGACTGAATCTCAATAGCCAGCGACCATGTGTGAACTGATGACCTGTTTATAGCAAGTCCAGGACCTGCCCCAGACTTGATTGGTAGAAAGGCTGTCAATCACACAGGCAAGGCTAAGATTAACTATTTGAGGAGCAAAAAGAAACAAGGTGCAGGAGACGGGTGTGGCTGAAATTCAATTACATAGTAGCAGCACTAGGACAGAGTTCAGACTGAGCAACAAGAACCTTAAGCAAGGAATCAAACTGAACATGCCTCTTTCGCCGCAGTGTGCGAGCGGAGGCTGGCACAGAGACCCAAACAGGCAGAGACGTTACACATATGTACCAACAAACAGTGCAACTATATGGATTGCTAAGGATTGCTTTAGTGATCCCTCCCCACTTATGTCCATTGTAAATGGTAGATGTAAATGAGCACCAATAAATGTGTTATATTGTCGATCGCTTTTTGTCCTCCCCTTCAATGACCTGTTTTAACTGCTCCCCCACTGCTCTGGCTTCAAGACCAACAAAACCAGCCCCACTCCTTATCTAGCTCACACTCCTTATTTTCTGAAGCCCTTAAAACAAACGCTGTGGACATGTTTTTAGGCACTTTTCTCATTCATTTGTAGGTTTAGTGTTTCTAGCTATTTAAAAATCAGCAACTTTATAGTTTGACATAAATATAACACTAGAAGTCCCAGAAATTTCGAGCTCCCCCTTGAAGTCCTGAAAGAGGGTCAAATGACCCTTAGTCCAAACTGACAACTCTGATGGCTCCAATTAGCATTTCCTTTCATTTGTAAATGTGGCCATTGTCTGAGGAATCTGCAGGGGGGAATTGTGTTGATCCACCTCAGGTCTTGTAAGAGAGTGTAAAGAAAAGAATGTAAGCTGCTCCTGAGTGTCTGCCCACCCCCCAGCTGCATTGTTGTGCTGGGAATATTTGCTAACACCTTAGCAAATTTGCATGCAGCCTTTTGTGCTGTGGGGGATGTGACTGCTTCTCAAAGTAGTCTGCGACTTGAAATCAAAGTACATCTGTAATGTCCTCCCATATCTTGGCAAGGACCCCAGTCGTCCCAGCGGGGAGAGACTGTCCGAAACTGTAGTGATGAGGCTGATGGAATCATTCATGGACAAGGGCAGAACTGTAACCACGAACAATTTCTTTACATCATTGTCACTTGCACAATGACTGCTTAGCCGGAAAACCACTATCCTCGGCACAGTCAACAAGAGTCGCCGGGAAATTCCTCAATCCGCTAGACAGATGGACCGCACTGAATTCACCACTCAGGTGTTTTCAACCACTGGTGCCACACTGACAGTGTATGCACCCAAACGAAAGAAGGCCATCTACATTCTCAGCAGCATGCACAGCGTGGTTGAGACTAAGGATACCAACAAAAGGAAGCCAAACACGGTCACACAATACAACCACACAAAGTGCGGTGTGGATGTAATGGACCAAATGGTGCGGGAGTACAGCCTGCATGCAGGAACACGGAGATGGCCAGTCGCCGTGTTCTACAACATGATTGACATGGCAGCACTGAATGCTCATGTTCTTTATCAGGCATGCACTGGGGTGCAGGAGAGACGGGTGGACTTCCTGGTTGAGCTTGCAAAAGAGTTAGGTGGCTCTCATGTGACTGAAAAGAAGGCACGCAAGGAGAAACTCCTTCGGCAACAACCTTCCACACCCAGCCCTGGCAAAAGGGCGAAGTGTCAGGTCAACCATCGATGCACGAACAATTGTCCAACTGAGAGATGTGTTTACTGCTACAAATACACGTGTGGCAAATGTACCAGGGACATACCCAGGCAGTGCCAGGTATGTTCCGACAGTGCAGACAGACTGCTGAGTGAGTGCTGAAATGCTAGTCACACAAGAAGGACATGCCACTCACACACACACACACACACACACACACACACACGCAGCCCCCCACAGCAGCCTATTGTAAATATGTGTGGAATTGTTTTATTCCTTGTATTTTTTTTATTATTTTCATAACAAAAATAAAAAGCATAGAAACAAATACAGTTGTTCTTTTGTATATTTACATTTTTGTATATTTAGATTCAAGTCAATGGGTGCAGAAAAAAAAAAAAAAAAAATCGCAAAAAAAATCACAGCTACTTGCGATATTTTTGTGATCTGTCCCATTGGTCATATAGATCACTCCTCTGGGATTTTTTCGCACGAAAAAAATCGCACAAAAAAAAAAAAATCGCAGGAAAATCGCACCTATGAAAAAAATCGCACGAAAAAAAATCGCAGGTGTGCTTGGTGCCATTGAAATACATTGGCAAATCGCAGCAAAAAATTGCATCGCATTGCGATGCGATTTTCGCGCAATTTTTTTTCGCTAGTGTGCTTGAGGCCTTAGACCAGGGGTCGGCAACCTATGGCACACGTGCCACTCTTGGCACGCGAGGCTTATTCCCCTGGCACGGCAGCGGACTCCTCACCCAGCAGTTTCGATCGGACCAAACACGGCCGAAACGAAACTGCTATTATTATACTGTGGGGTCTCTTCAGACCCCCGAGTATAATAAGCGGAGCCCCCGGGGAGATGATCAAACATAAAAAACAATGTACTCACTATTCCACGCTCCGCAGCCGCTCTGTACTCTTCGGGCGCTTCTGCCTGCAGGGGCCACTATAGAGCATAATACCGTTTGCAGGGACCACTATGGGACATATACCGTGTGCAGGGGCCACTATGGGACAAATACTGTGTGCAGGGGCAGCTATGGGACAAATACCGTGTGTAGGGGCCGCTATGGGACATAATACCGTGTACAGGGGCCGCTATGGGACAAATACCGTGTGTAGAGGCCGCTATGGGACATAATACCGTGTGCAGGGGCCACTATGGAGCATAATACCGTGTGCAGGGGCCGCTATGGGACAAATACTGTGTGCAGGGGCAGCTATGGGACAAATACTGTGTGTAGGGGCCGCTATGGGACATAATACCGTGTGCAGGGGCCGCTATGGGACAAATACCGTGTGTAGAGGCCGCTATGGGACATAATACCGTGTGCAGGGGCCACTATGGAGCATAATACCGTGTGCAGGGGCCGCTATGGGACAAATACTGTGTGCAGGGGCAGCTATGGGACAAATACTGTGTGTAGGGGCCACTATGGGACATAATACCGTGTGCAGGGGCCGCTATGGGACAAATACCGTGTGTAGAGGCCGCTATGGGACATAATACCGTGTGCAGGGGCCACTATGGAGCATAATACTGTGTGCAGGGGCCGCTATGGGACAAATACTGTGTGCAGGGGCAGCTATGGGACAAATACTGTGTGTAGGGGCCGCTATGGGACATAATACCGTGTGCAGGGGCCGCTATGGGACAAATACCGTGTGCAGAGGCTGCTATGGGACATAATACCGTGTGCAGGGGCCACTATAGAGCATAATACCGTGTGCAGGGCCGCTATGGGACATATACCGTGTGCAGGGTCTGCTATGGGACATATACGGTGTGTAGGGGCCGTTATGGGACATATTGCTGTGTGCAGGGGCCACTATGGGACAAATACTGTGTGCAGGGACTGCTATGGGACAAATACTGTGTGCAGAGGCATCTATGGGACAAATGCCGTGTGCAGAGGCAGCTATGGGACATATACCATGTTGAAGGGGCCACTATGGGACATAATACCATGTGCAGAGACCACTATGGGACATTATTCTGTATAACGGTGTGTTTTCTATATTAAGGATGTGTTTTTGCACAGAAAACTCCGGCTTTGTTTTTTTTTGTGCAAAAATGCACCAGTTTTACATTGAATGAAAAAGTTCCAAATATAGCTGCATCCAGATACATAGTGTGTATTCACCATAAGGATGCCGCCATACGGGGCTCCTGGACACAATAAATTTACCACTAATTGGGGGCTGCACATGGACTTTCATTGCTTCTAATCAGAAAGTACAGGAGTGTCCCAGGAAATAGCAGTAAACGCATGTGTCCTAAAGCATCTGGTGGCAGCACTTCTGTGTTATGGTTTGTGGTATATGACTTTAGTTTAGGGGTCGTCAGACTTACAATTATTGACCGGCACTCCGAGTACCTCATCTTTGATTTTTTTATTAAAATCGGCACGCCGAACAAAAAAGGTTGCCTACCCCTGCCTTAGACAAATGCTTCTGGTCATTACTCACAGCTGTACCTTGCTCTAAAATTTCTAATTCTATTTAAAATATATAAAAAATGATTAATTGTTTCAGTGCTTTTTTGCTCAAATAAAACTAAACTAAATACAATATGTATAGTCTTTATATTATCAAATACAATAAACTGAATAGAACTAACTAGAAACTAAATGGCTAAACTCAATGGAAAACAACAACCTCCTGTGGTGTGACAGTAATGGCCTTAATTACAGAACAAAAGACGGTGATTATAGGATGTTAGATAAAATCCTTCAGGTCATTCGACCCGTCTCTGGGTTCCAAAGGTAGAAATGTTAAATGACCCCTCTCTGGGACTTCTAGTTAAGGGGCATCATCATAAGTGGTTTCTGGGAAGCAATGTAAATGACAAAGAGAAATTGCTTACTTTCCTACAGAAAATAAGACTATCACATGTTTCAACAAAATATAGCTGCTGCTTTTCAGCCTAAAGTAGAGTATACAAACATTTTATTAGATGTAGAAGAAAGTTTTATATGAGCTTAGACAAAACATTGGCACATTAGTTTAAAAAGTCACATGACTATTAATAAATATGATATTTCAAGTCAGGCTGAAACTATTCATGTACAGTATTCAAAGCAGCTTACTAACATTTAGACTGAAAAAAAATGAAATAAAGGAACATCAACAGGAAAAAGGTCAAAGCTGGATACAGAGACAGTGGCAAGAAGCATGGAACAGAGTCCCCCAGCTCCAAAGACTATACTGAATATACAGGGTTTTTTATGTTTGGTTTTCAAATGATATCCAGATCTTTTAATTGATGGCTTATTCTCATCAGTAAGAGATCAGTGGTGGTCCAACACCCAGGACCCCGGCTGATCAGCTGTTTGGAAGGGGTCACAGCTCTTGTGTGAGTACCATGATCTCTGCTATGTTTACATTACAAGTTGTTTGTTTAATAGTGGCCCTGCAATATAAGTACAGCTTCATCCCATATAAACAAATGGAATAAGGATGTAATTTAATTGCATGGCCTCTTTGAAACAAATGGCATGCAATATAAATAGTAAAAAAAAAAGTCATGGTGTCAAGGCCCCATTCAAACAGCTGATCAGTGGGTGGCCTGGTTGTTGGACCCCCATTGATCTTTTATTGAGGTCATCAATATAAAAAAAAAAAAAAAAAAAAAGAGCTGGACAACTTTTTTGAGTAGCTCAGTTACAGTTCCTTCTAGGTTCAATGTGGTGCCGTGTGAGTTAAACTTACTTGTTGTCTTATCTGGTACATATAGTGCCCAGTCCTGTCCTGTATGACATACTTCTTACCAGTGAACCACAGCTCAAACTCTCAATGCATTTCAATATTAGCCTTGTTCTGAGTTCCATAGGAATACACTGAGAGTCTGAGTTCCGTTTCAGTGAAAAAGATAGTGACTTCTGGCAACTCAGAAGCAGGTCAGGTAGTGTAGTGCTGGGCAGTATACATACCAGATAAGGCAACAAGCAAGTTTAACACTTACAGTACCCCACTAAGTCACAAAAGTAGAAATGGTGGGAGGAAAATAAGATGGAGTACTTCTTTAAATACAATCAACAAAAGATTTGTAGAATGTTCTTGCAAGTTTTAGCAAGACAGTAGTATCATATAAACAAAGCTACTTGGTCTCTATAGTGTAATGAGCAGGGTAGCAAGCATTGCAGACGCTATGGGGCCCAACAACTAAAGGGACCCATTGCCACTCACAGATAAAAAGAAGGTCCGCATTCTAGCTTTTACTATATGCATTATGCCCCTGGCGATGACTTTAATTCCATTTAACATCTTCATGAACTGAATTATGTCTAAGTGTTACGCCTTATCGTTTAGCAAGATTGTCTAAATTCAGAAGTGCTCATGTTTTTTATGGAGAAGAATTTCAGCAGCCATATTTCAAAAGTTGTCCCTTCAATCCAAAAACCTACTGGGACAAAGGCATGAAGATTTGTGTACTATTTAGTCAAGTGGACTTTTATGGACTCTGGAATGAATAATGTTTGGTAGAAAAGTGTTAGAAATAAGTGCCTGCTTTGACGTATCAGTGTCATTGAACACCTATTGGACCTACCTACAATACAGTCATGTGTAGTGGCATTATTAAATGAAAAGTAAATATCCCAGCATTATTTTGTAAAGGAATATATCAGCGCTATATAAGTGTAGATTATGATGTAAATCTGTTTTCCCTTAGTCACAACAGCAGCACAACATTGGGGTATTTATGCCCCTGTGTGCTGGTAGAACAGAATGGAATTTTTAATGTACAACAAATAGTTAACTGTAAACCCTCCCCCTCCTCAATATAAGGAAGGAAGTACCAACCCCCCAGTGTGTAATTATAAAGACAAATACATAACACATAGGGAGGGAGCCTTGTGCTGCTGTTGGGACTAAGAGAAAACAGATTAACATCATAATTTACACTTCCCTGTCATCCCACAGCAGCACAATATTGGGGATCTAGCAAGAAAAACCCTAGGGAGGGCCCTCTTGAAGAATTGATTTTAACATGGAATGGCCAAAAGAAGTGGCCTCCATACCTCGGAAGTTAAATATGTAATGATTAACAAAGGTATGGAGAGAGCTCCAAGAAGCTGACAAACAAATTTGTTCCCAACGAACAGAGCTTCTTTCCACCCAAAAGGTAGAAATGGCTCTTGTAGAATGAGCTCGAACAAACTCAGGGGGGTCTAACCCCTGTGAAGTGAAAGCCAATTTTATGGCTTCATTGTGCCAAGGAGGCTTTAGAGGCCTTGAGCCCATTATTTTTCCCAGCAAATGGTAGAAAAAAATTCTTTGAATTTTTCCGTCTGAAAGGCCGAGATCTCTGAATATAAATTCCGAGTTATCTGGCCACATCCAGGGAGTGAAGTTTACCTTCCTCCGGAGATGACGGACTGGGATAGAAAACTGGTAATGAGATAACCTAGTTTAGGTTAGAATATGAGGGTACCTTAGGGAGGAACCCTGGCATAAATCTTAGTTGTACTCACCAACTCTCTGAGCTGAGGTTATGGCCAAAAGGAACACTGTCTTTAGTGTGAGACATTTAATCCCAACCTCTTCTAGAGGCTCCAAGGGGGGGAATCACATAACCCCTTTAACACTAGAAGTCCCAGAAATTTCGAGCTCCTCCTTCAAGTCTTGAAAGAGGGTCAAATGACCCTTAGTCCAAACTGACAACTCTGATGGCTCCAATTAGCATTTCATTTCATTTGTAAATGTGGCCATTGTCTGAGGAATCTGCAGGGGGGAATTGTGTTGATCCACCTCAGGTCTTGTAAGAGAGTGTAAAGAAAAGAATATAAGCTGCTCCTGAGTGTCTGCCCACCCCCCAGCTGCATTGTTGTGCTGGGAATATTTGCTAACACCTTAGCAAATTTGCATGCAGCCTTTTGTGCTGTGGGGGATGTGACTGCTTCTCAAAGTAGTCTGCGACTTGAAATCAAAGTACATCTGTAATGTCCTCCCATATCTTGGCAAGGACCCCAGTCGTCCCAGCGGGGAGAGACTGTCCGAAACTGTAGTGATGAGGCTGATGGAATCATTCATGGACAAGGGCAGAACTGTAACCACGAACAATTTCTTTACATCATTGTCACTTGCACAATGACTGCTTAGCCGGAAAACCACTATCCTCGGCACAGTCAACAAGAGTCGCCGGGAAATTCCTCAATCCGCTAGACAGATGGACCGCACTGAATTCACCACTCAGGTGTTTTCAACCACTGATGCCACACTGACAGTGTATGTACCCAAACGAAAGAAGGCCGTCTACATTCTCAGCAGCATGCACAGCGTGGTTGAGACTAAGGATACCAACAAAAGGAAGCCAAACACGGTCACACAATACAACCACACAAAGTGCGGTGTGGATGTAATGGACCAAATGGTGCGGGAGTACAGCCTGCATGCAGGAACACGGAGATGGCCAGTCGCCGTGTTCTACAACATGATTGACATGGCAGCACTGAATGCTCATGTTCTTTATCAGGCATGCACTGGGGTGCAGGAGAGACGGGTGGACTTCCTGGTTGAGCTTGCAAAAGAGTTAGGTGGCTCTCATGTGACTGAAAAGAAGGCACGCAAGGAGAAACTCCTTCGGCAACAACCTTCCACACCCAGCCCTGGCAAAAGGGCGAAGTGTCAGGTCAACCATCGATGCACGAACAATTGTGCAACTGAGAGATGTGTTTACTGCTACAAATACACGTGTGGCAAATGTACCAGGGACATACCCAGGCAGTGCCAGGTATGTTCCGACAGTGCAGACAGACTGCTGAGTGAGTGCTGAAATGCTAGTCACACAAGAAGGACATGCCACTCACACACACACACGCAGCCCCCCACAGCAGCCTATTGTAAATATGTGTGGAATTGTTTTATTCCTTGTATTTTTTTTATTATTTTCATAACAAAAATAAAAAGCATAGAAACAAATAACAGTTGTTTTTTTGTATATTTACATTTTTGTATATTTAGATTCAAGTCAATGGGTGCAGAAAAAAAAAAAAAAAAATCGCAAAAAAAATCACAGCTACTTGCGATATTTTTGTGATCTGTCCCATTGGTCATATAGATCACTCCTCTGGGATTTTTTCGCACAAAAAAAATCGCACAAAAAAAAAAAAAAAATCGCAGGAAAATCGCACCTATGAAAAAAATCGCACGAAAAAAAAATCGCAGGTGTGCTTGGTGCCATTGAAATACATTGGCAAATCGCAGCAAAAAATTGCATCGCATTGCGATGCGATTTTCGCGCAATTTTTTTTCGCTAGTGTGCTTGAGGCCTTAGACCAGGGGTCGGCAACCTATGGCACGCGTGCCACTCTTGGCACGCGAGGCTTATTCCCCTGGCACGGCAGCGGACTCCTCACCCAGCAGTTTCGATCGGACCAAACACGGCCGAAACGAAACTGCTATTATTATACTGTGGGGTCTCTTCAGACCCCCGAGTATAATAAGCGGAGCCCCCGGGGAGATGATCAAACATAAAAAACAATGTACTCACTATTCCACGCTCCGCAGCCGCTCTGTACTCTTCGGGCGCTTCTGCCTGCAGGGGCCACTATAGAGCATAATACCGTGTGCAGGGACCACTATGGGACATATACCGTGTGCAGGGGCCACTATGGGACATATACCGTGTGCAGGGGCCACTATGGGACATATACCGTGTGCAGGGGCCACTATGGGACATATACCATGTGCAGGGGCCACTATGGGACATATACCGTGTGCAGGGGCCGCTATGGGACATATACCGTGTGCAGGGGCCACTATGGGACATATACCGTGTGCAGGGGCCACTATGGAGCATAATACCGTGTGCAGGGGCCACTATAGAGCATAATACCGTGTGCAGGGACCACTATGGGACATATACCGTGTGCAGGGGCCACTATGAAGCATAATACCGTGTGCAGGGGCCACTATAGAGCATAGTACCGTGTGCAGGGACCACAATGGGACATATACCGTGTGCAGGGGCCACTATGGAGCATAATACCGTGTGCAGGGGCCACTATGGAGCATAATACCGTGTGCAGGGGCCACTATGGAGCATAATACCGTGTGCAGGGACCGCTATGGGACATATACCGTGTGCAGGGGCCACTATGGAGCATAATACCATGTGCAGGGGCCACTATGGAGCATAATACCATGTGCAGGGGCCGCTATGGGACATATACCGTGTGCAGGGGCCGCTATGGGACAAATACTGTGTGCAGGGGCAGCTATGGGACAAATACCGTGTGTAGGGGCCGCTATGGGACATAATACCATGTGCAGGGGCCGCTATGGGACAAATACCGTGTGCAGAGGACGCTATGGGACATAATACCGTGTGCAGGGGCCACTATGGAGCATAATACCGTGTGCAGGGGCCACTATGGGACAAATACTGTGTGCAGGGGCAGCTATGGGACAAATACTGTGTGTAGGGGCCGCTATGGGACATAATACCGTGTGCAGGGGCCGCTATGGGACAAATACCGTGTGCAGAGGCTGCTATGGGACATAATACCGTGTGCAGGGGCCACTATGAGGGGCCACTATACCGTGAGCAGGGGCCCTATGGCATACCGTGTGCAGGGTCTGCTATGGGACATATACGGTGTGTAGGGGCCGTTATGGGACATATTGCTGTGTGCAGGGGCCGCTATGGGACAAATACTGTGTGCAGGGACTGCTATGGGACAAATACTGTGTGCAGAGGCAGCTATGGGACAAATGCCGTGTGCAGAGACAGCTATGGGACATATACCATGTTGAAGGGGCCACTATGGGACATAATACCGTGTGCAGGGACCACTATGGGACATTATTCTGTATAACGGTGTGTTTTCTATATTAAGGATGTGTTTTTGCACAGAAAACTCCGGCTTTGTTTTTTTTTGTGCAAAAATGCACCAGTTTTACATTGAATGAAAAAGTTCCAAATATAGCTGCATCCAGATACATAGTGTGTATTCACCATAAGGATGCCGCCATACGGGGCTCCTGGACACAATAAATTTACCACTAATTGGGGGCTGCACATGGACTTTCATTGCTTCTAATCAGAAAGTACAGGAGTGTCCCAGGAAATAGCAGTAAACGCATGTGTCCTAAAGCATCTGGTGGCAGCACTTCTGTGTTATGGTTTGTGGTATATGACTTTAGTTTAGGGGTCGTCAGACTTACAATTATTGACCGGCACTCCGAGTACCTCATCTTTGATTTTTTTATTAAAATCGGCACGCCGAACAAAAAAGGTTGCCTACCCCTGCCTTAGACAAATGCTTCTGGTCATTACTCACAGCTGTACCTTGCTCTAAAATTTCTAATTCTATTTAAAATATATAAAAAATGATTAATTGTTTCAGTGCTTTTTTGCTCAAATAAAACTAAACTTAATACAATATGTATAGTCTTTATATTATCAAATACAATAAACTGAATAGAACTAACTAGACACTAAATGGCTAAACTCAATGGAAAACAACAACCTCCTGTGGTGTGACAGTAATGGCCTTAATTACAGAACAAAAGACGGTGATTATAGGATGTTAGATAAAATCCTTCAGGTCATTCGACCCGTCTCTGGGTTCCAAAGGTAGAAATGTTAAATGACCCCTCTCTGGGACTTCTAGTGTTAAAACAGTAGATAAATCCCATTGAGGGATTGGGTGGGTAACAGGCAAACTAAGTCTGAATGCACCCTTAAAATATCTTTTAACACTAGAAGTCCCAGAGAGGGGTCATTTAACATTTCTACCTTTGGAACCCAGAGACGGGTCGAATGACCTGAAGGATTTTATCTAACATCCTATAATCACCGTCTTTTGTTCTGTAATTAAGGCCATTACTGTCACACCACAGGAGGTTGTTGTTTTCCATTGAGTTTAGCCATTTAGTGTCTAGTTAGTTCTATTCAGTTTATTGTATTTGATAATATAAAGACTATACATATTGTATTAAGTTTAGTTTTATTTGAGCAAAAAAGCACTGAAACAATTAATCATTTTTTATATATTTTAAATAGAATTAGAAATTTTAGAGCAAGGTACAGCTGTGAGTAATGACCAGAAGCATTTGTCTAAGGCAGGGGTAGGCAACCTTTTTTGTTCGGCGTGCCGATTTTAATAAAAAAAATCAAAGATGAGGTACTCGGAGTGCCGGTCAATAATTGTAAGTCTGACGACCCCTAAACTAAAGTCATATACCACAAACCATAACACAGAAGTGCTGCCACCAGATGCTTTAGGACACATGCGTTTACTGCTATTTCCTGGGACACTCCTGTACTTTCTGATTAGAAGCAATGAAAGTCCATGTGCAGCCCCCAATTAGTGGTAAATTTATTGTGTCCAGGAGCCCCGTATGGCGGCATCCTTATGGTGAATACACACTATGTATCTGGATGCAGCTATATTTGGAACTTTTTCATTCAATGTAAAACTGGTGCATTTTTGCACAAAAAAACAACAAAGCCGGAGTTTCCTGTGCAAAAACACATCCTTAATATAGAAAACACACCGTTATACAGAATAATGTCCCATAGTGGTCCCTGCACACGGTATTATGTCCCATAGCGGCCCCTTCAACATGGTATATGTCCCATAGCTGCCTCTGCACACGGCATTTGTCCCATAGCTGCCTCTGCACACAGTATTTGTCCCATAGCAGTCCCTGCACACAGTATTTGTCCCATAGCGGCCCCTGCACACAGCAATATGTCCCATAACGGCCCCTACACACCGTATATGTCCCATAGCAGACCCTGCACACGGTATATGTCCCATAGCGGCCCCTGCACACGGTATATGTCCCATAGCGGTCCCTGCACACGGTATTATACTCCATAGTGGCCCCTGCACACGGTATTATGCTCCATAGTGGCCCCTGCACACGGTATTATGCTCCATAGTGGCCCCTGCACACGGTATTATGCTCCATAGTGGCCCCTGCACACGGTATATGTCCCATAGTGGTCCCTGCACACGGTATTATGCTCTATAGTGGCCCCTGCACACGGTATTATGCTTCATAGTGGCCCCTGCACACGGTATATGTCCCATAGTGGTCCCTGCACACGGTATTATGCTCTATAGTGGCCCCTGCACACGGTATTATGCTCCATAGTGGCCCCTGCACACGGGTATATGTCCCATAGTGGCCCCTGCACACGTGTCCCATATTTGTCCCATAGCGGCCCCTGCACACGGTATTATGCTCCATAGTGGCCCCTGCACACGGTATTATGTCCCATAGCGTCCTCTGCACACGGTATTTGTCCCATAGCGGCCCCTGCACACGGTATTATGTCCCATAGCGGCCCCTACACACGGTATTTGTCCCATAGCTGCCCCTGCACACAGTATTTGTCCCATAGCGGCCCCTGCACATGGTATATGTCCCATAGCGGCCCCTAGACATGGTATTATGCTCCATAGTGGCCCCTGCACATGGTATTATGCTCCATAGTGGCCCCTGCACACGGTATTATGCTCCATAGTGGTCCCTGCACACGGTATTATGCTCTATAGTGGCCCCTGCACACGGTATTATGTCCCATAGCGGCCCCTACACACAGTATTTGTCCCATAGCTGCCCCTGCACACAGTATTTGTCCCATAGCGGCCCCTGCACACGGTATTATGCTCCATAGTGGCCCCTGCACACGGTATTATGTCCCATAGCGTCCTCTGCACACGGTATTTGTCCCATAGCGGCCCCTGCACATGGTATTATGTCCCATAGCGGCCCCTACACACGGTATTTGTCCCATAGCTGCCCCTGCACACAGTATTTGTCCCATAGCGGCCCCTGCACACGGTATATGTCCCATAGCGGCCCCTGCACATGGTATTATGCTCCATAGTGGCCCCTGCACATGGTATTATGCTCCATAGTGGCCCCTGCACACGGTATATGTCCCATAGCGGTCCCTGCACACGGTATTATGCTCCATAGTGGCCCCTGCACACGGTATTATGCTCCATAGTGGCCCCTGCACACGGTATTATGCTCCATAGTGGCCCCTGCACACGGTATATGTCCCATAGTGGCCCCTGCACACGGTATATGTCCCATAGTGGCCCCTGCACATGGTATATGTCCCATAGCGGTCCCTGCACACGGTATTATGTCCCATAGTGGCCCCTGCACACGGTATTATGCTCCATAGTGGCCCCTGCACACGGTATATGTCCCATAGTGGTCCCTGCACACGGTATTATGCTCTATAGTGGCCCCTGCACACGGTATTATGCTCCATAGTGGCCCCTGCACACGGTATATGTCCCATAGTGGCCCCTGCACATGGTATATGTCCCATAGTGGCCCCTGCACACGGTATATGTCCCATAGTGGCCCCTGCACACGGTATATGTCCCATAGTGGCCCCTGCACACGGTATATGTCCCATAGTGGTCCCTGCACACGGTATTATGCTCTATAGTGGCCCCTGCAGGCAGAAGCGCCCGAAGAGTACAGAGCGGCTGCGGAGCGTGGAATAGTGAGTACATTGTTTTTTATGTTTGATCATCTCCCCGGGGGGCTCCGCTTATTATACTCGGGGGTCTGAAGAGACCCCACAGTATAATAATAGCAGTTTCGTTTCGGCCGTGTTTGGTCCGATCGAAACTGCTGGGTGAGGAGTCCGCTGCCGTGCCAGGGGAATAAGCCTCGCGTGCCAAGAGTGGCACGCGTGCCATAGGTTGTCGACCCCTGGTCTAAGGCCTCAAGCACACTAGCGAAAAAAAATTGCGCGAAAATCGCATCGCAATGCGATGCAATTTTTTGCTGCGATTTGCCAATGTATTTCAATGGCACCAAGCACACCTGCGATTTTTTTTTCGTGCGATTTTTTTTCATAGGTGCGATTTTCCTGCGATTTTTTTTTTTTGTGCGATTTTTTTCGTGCGAAAAAATCCCAGAGGAGTGATCTATATGACCAATGGGACAGATCACAAAAATATCGCAAGTAGCTGTGATTTTTTTTGCGATTTTTTTTTTTTTTTCTGCACCCATTGACTTGAATCTAAATATACAAAAATGTAAATATACAAAAGAACAACTGTTATTTGTTTCTATGCTTTTTATTTTTGTTATGAAAATAATAAAAAAAATACAAGGAATAAAACAATTCCACACATATTTACAATAGGCTGCTGTGGGGGGCTGCGTGTGTGTGTGTGTGAGTGGCATGTCCTTCTTGTGTGACTAGCATTTCAGCACTCACTCAGCAGTCTGTCTGCACTGTCGGAACATACCTGGCACTGCCTGGGTATGTCCCTGGTACATTTGCCACACGTGTATTTGTAGCAGTAAACACATCTCTCAGTTGCACAATTGTTCGTGCATCGATGGTTGACCTGACACTTCGCCCTTTTGCCAGGGCTGGGTGTGGAAGGTTGTTGCCGAAGGAGTTTCTCCTTGCGTGCCTTCTTTTCAGTCACATGAGAGCCACCTAACTCTTTTGCAAGCTCAACCAGGAAGTCCACCCATCTCTCCTGCACCCCAGTGCATGCCTGATAAAGAACATGAGCATTCAGTGCTGCCATGTCAATCATGTTGTAGAACACGGCGAATGGCCATCTCCGTGTTCCTGCATGCAGGCTGTACTCCCGCACCATTTGGTCCATTACATCCACACCGCACTTTGTGTGGTTGTATTGTGTGACCGTGTTTGGCTTCCTTTTGTTGGTATCCTCAGTCTCAACCACGCTGTGCATGCTGCTGAGAATGTAGACGGCCTTCTTTCGTTTGGGTGCATACACTGTCAGTGTGGCATCAGTGGTTGAAAACACCTGAGTGGTGAATTCAGTGCGGTCCATCTGTCTAGCGGATTGAGGAATTTCCCGGCGACTCTTGTTGACTGTGCCGAGGATAGTGGTTTTCCGGCTAAGCAGTCATTGTGCAAGTGACAATGATGTAAAGAAATTGTTCGTGGTTACAGTTCTGCCCTTGTCCATGAATGATTCCATCAGCCTCATCACTACAGTTTCGGACAGTCTCTCCCCGCTGGGACGACTGGGGTCCTTGCCAAGATATGGGAGGACATTACAGATGTACTTTGATTTCAAGTCACAGACTACTTTGAGAAGCAGTCACATCCCCCACAGCACAAAAGGCTGCATGCAAATTTGCTAAGGTGTTAGCAAATATTCCCAGCACAACAATGCAGCTGGGGGGTGGGCAGACACTCAGGAGCAGCTTACATTCTTTTCTTTACACTCTCTTACAAGACCTGAGGTGGATCAACACAATTCCCCCCTGCAGATTCCTCAGACAATGGCCACATTTACAAATGAAAGGAAATGCTAATTGGAGCCATCAGAGTTGTCAGTTTGGACTAAGGGTCATTTGACCCTCTTTCAGGACTTCAAGGGGGAGCTCGAAATTTCTGGGACTTCTAGTGTTAACCAGCGGGTCTGCAAATAGCTGCTTATCTAAGCAGGCTGACAGGGCAGCAACTTGAGCTTTCAAGTGAAAGGGCTAAGGCCCTTGACCAAGCCGTCCTGAAGGAATTCCAAGATCTCTGGAATGGAAGAATCCAAGCTCTTAATTCCTCTACCTGATGCCCAGGAGATGAAGATGATTCGGATCCAGGCATAATTTTTATTTGAAGACTCTGCTCAAGCAGGAAATAGAGTGCTTAAGATGGCTCCTGAGAGTCCCTTAGATCGTAATAGAGACTGGTCAATCTTCAGGCTGTGAGATTGAAGGATTTTAGATCCTGGCAGAGCCTGGGCCCTTGAGACACCAGGTTCTGAATCAGGGGAAGCCTCCAATATATCCTGTGTCTCATTTGAATGAGATGGGAAAACCAAGCTCTCTTTGGCTAGAATGGAATGATGGCGATTACACAGACTTGGTCCTGTCTGATTCTCATCAATACCTCTTGGTATCATGGAGATTGGAGGGAATATGTATGCCATCCTGAACCATCAAGGGATGGACAGGGCATCCACAGCCAAGGGATTGTCTTGTATAAAGCAGAACTTCTCTACTTTGGCATTGAGTCTGGTTGCCATCAGGTCTATCTCTGGATGACCCCCATTTCAGGGTGATTGCTTGAAAGACTTCTGGATGGAGAGACCATTCCCCTGGAACAGTGATGCCATGACTCAATTGATCCACCACTACATTGAGTGACCCTCGGATATATATATGGCAGAAAGATGGGTTAAGTTCTTCTCTGCCCAACTCAAGATCTTCCCCACTTCGCTTAGAAGAGGTTCCTCCCCTGCTTTTTTAAATAAAGGACTGTCGTCATATTGTCACGGACTGCCTTGTCCTTCAACTGGTCGGCAAAGTGAAGCAGTGCCAGTCGTACTGCTCGGAGTTCTCTCCAATTGGATGACATCATCTTCTTGAGGGAATTCCGATGCCCTTGGGCTGGAATGTTGTTCAGGTGGGCTCCCCAACCTGTGAGTGATGCATCTGTAGTCAACAGGGTCCAGCGAGGCTGGAACGTGGACTTTCCGTTTTTTTAGCCGAATCCACCACTTGAGGGACGAGCGGGCTTCCTTAGACAGGAAAAAAAAAACTTCTGTCTAGACCGCTGGTTTTGCGATTCCAGGCCGACAGGACTTCCCAAGGGACTGCTTATGTAGCTGATGACATCAATCCCAAAACTTTATGCCTGTCCTGATGGTGATTGGCCAAGGAACCAGCAGGAATTTTGCGGCCTTGATGATTCTTTCCCTTCTGGAGGGAGGAAGAGATATTTTCATTAGGCCTGAATCAAGTATGAACCCTAGAAATGTTTGTAATATTTGGGACTTTCCCCAATTTATAATCCACCCCAATTGTTGGAGGAAATTCATCGTGATGGATAGATGCTGTAGTAGGCCTTCTCTTGAGAGACTTTTAACAGCCAGTCTTCCAGATAAGGAACATTCATGAACTTCTGGATTCTCAGTGACTCAGCTACTGTGGATACGACCTTGGTGAATACGTAGGGTGCTGACGTTATCCCAAATGGAAGTGTGGTGAAATGGAGGTGTCTCAGCCGACCCTCTACAACCACTGCAATTCTTAATTATTTCCTGTGAGCAGGAAGAATAGGGATGTGGAGGTGCACTTCCTTTAGGTTCAGAGTGGCCATGAAATCTCCTTGCTGGAGAATGGATATCACAGACGTTTACATATGGAAATTTTTTCATGATAGCTCTGCCTAGGTATTGTAGGTCTATAATCAACCAGTCTCCTGAAGGTTTTGGAACCAGAAACACTGAGAATAAATTCCAGACAATTGACGTTGTGATGGACAGCAGGGAGGTGAGAGGTCTGTATAAATCTGTCCTGGGAAGGCACAGAAAAAACTATGCTGGAACTGGACCAGATTATCTCCAAGACCCATGAATCTGTTACCCCCACAGGAACTTCATGTCTTGGAGGAGGGAGAAGTTAATAGTCAAAAATTTGACTTTCTGATTTTCCTGTCATCACGGAAAAAAAGATGGTTGGAGTTCCCACTCAGGAACCTGGAATGTCCACACATGATCTCTTGCAGGTGGTGGTCTTTGAGGAAACTGTCCTCTACGACGCTGTCTGCCCTGTCCATGGAAGCACTGCGGAAGGACAAAGCCATAAAGGGTTCAGTGTGGATACTTAAAGGCAGCAGACCTGTCTGGCCAGCCCATTATAAGCAACAGCTGAAAAAAGGCCTTTCACTACTGCTAAGCAGACTAAGCAGCAGAGGCAGGAAAGACAGACAAGGAGTTTTAACCTTTTGAATTTTGTTCCAACAGGAACCAAAGGCAAAAAAAGAGTCCTCACATGAGGATAGACAAAACAAACTCAAACAGGAGAGATGAGGGGAAATTCATTCAGAAATCTGAATAACCTCACTATAGGGAAGGTATAACCTTCCCTCCAACTGTCCAAAAGAAAAAAACACGCTGGGGGTTGGTACTTCTTTCCTTATATTGAGGAGGGAGAGGGGTTACAGTTAACTATTTGTTGTTCATTAAAAATTCCATTCTGTCCTACCAGCACACAGGGGCAGAAATACCCCAATTTTGTGCTGCTGTGGGACGACAGGGAAATTAATGTTTTCACTACCATTCTGAGTTCAAGTTTCTATCTGTAAGGAATAATTTGCTGCTTAAGTTCAGAAAATGCTAAGAATAAATCAGAACTACTCCTTTTCAATGACCTTGTTAGTATTTTACTTTGCTTTTACATATAACAATATTAGATGAGACAAGATCTATAAAAACCACTATCAAGATCTGAGCATTCTATGCACACAACCTGAAGCAATACTCCACAGTCAGCAACAATAACGCTGCCAACATTCATTTTGACAGAATGTAGCGGGAAACTTCACATTACATAGTAAGTTTGACATTGTTATCTATACACACTATAGAGAAGAGGAGTGACCTGCATTCAAAATAAGAAAGCTTGTAAAGAATAACAGAAAAGAACAATAAAGTGCCTATGTATAGAATCTGATTGTGGATGTGTGGTATAAGAATGAGATGGTAATAACAAGGAGAGGCAAGATGACTTATATTACCTGAGAGCCCAATGAATCTTCCTCCTTAAAAGGTCTACACTTTCTCAAGATGCTATGGGAATTGGTAGTGACAGATCAAATGCAGTAGAGAGAATTAGTCAAGCTTTTATCATTTTTATTCTGGCTCTTTATATATCATTGTAGGTAATCATATAGACTATATTTATGTCTTTTTGTGTCTAAACCAGTGATTGTAATTTTATGTAAATAAATATCAGTAACCTAATTCCCACCAGCTCTGTATTAAATTCACCTAAACCACTCTTCCAACTTACTAATATATCATAGCAATGTCATGCAAAGTATTGACCAGACTGCTGAAAGGAATAAATTTGTAACAAGAATTTAAAAAAGAGCGCTGGACCTGTACATGTAACCAAGTAGGATGTGTTTACCAGTGGTTTTCTATGCTTTCTAACCTTATCCTTTAGCACTCTTATGGATGTATTCCAAGCTACTGCATAAAATAAAACCTGCAAATGGTACATCAAACTAAATTTGCGCTCAAACTAAGAAATTTCAGTGGTAAGCAGCGAATCCTTGTTCTTTGAGGGCTTGGTTCTGCAGAGGGTTTATAATGGAAGCCACACACGTACATGATGCAAACTGGACTAGATGAATACTTATATCGCCAGAATCATAACTAATAGTTAGACAGTCTGAAAATAATATATCTGGAACATCTTTAGGCTATCTAGTCTAAGTTTATGCCACCTTTTAGTTGACTTACTTTGAGTCTGAATAATTAGACACAATTTTGGCACATCATGGTGCATTAAAGCCATTCCTCCTTTTTCTGAGCATCCACACCCATGTTTAGCGAGGCAAATTAGGCCCAAATTAGATATGCCACATTGCATCACGTTTATGCCAGTGTCTAGTTGTTACCACAATAGTAGATCTGCGCCATAGTGTTGTGAAACACAGATTTATGCACAAGTGGTACATTCTATATATCACTTTAGCCTCTGTCAAATGAAAATGAATGAAAAATGCCACATGTAAATGGGTTCAAACATGGTGGTATATTATTGTAACATTGCATTATGGAAGAAACACTTGCAAAAGTATGCATAGTGTACATTATCATAGTCTATTATTTCTAGCTTGTGAAATAACCTGTTCATCGACATTTGCCATCGATACTTCTATGTATAGCCCTTTCAAGTTTTTTCTTGTTCCATGGAGCCTGATAGAATCTATCAATTTTAAATATGACTTTGCCTCTTGTTATTATATGTAGTTATCTTGCTTGAACATTTTTGACATTACATGACCTGTGCAAGTCAAAAATCTTTCTATCGTATAATTAAAGATAGTTCAGACTCCAAACATGGTGCCCTTTCAAGGTTAATGAAGAATGATTCATTAAAATGCTTTAACATCTTTTGTACTCAGCAATTTTAATGAGGCCAAAGGAAACTTAACTAATTGACTCTAAAACAACCATGAAAAGCAAATACCTGTATAGGGTGTTGTTTTCATCTTATAACTCATATTAGTCCATCTCTGCAGTCTTAAAGGGATGTGACACTTATGGATCATTGTGCGTAACCACACATTTCTGTTAAAATACATGGTAAACAATGTAATACTTGTTGATGCCAAGTATTTAAGGGGGAAGTTGCTTTTGTCAGTGGCTTTCCACTCTAGATAACAGAACTGAGACCACTTCTTTAACCCCAATATACCCTAATAGAACTTTTCCTGTGCTGTAATATCATTGAGTTCCAAGTGGGGCTGAACAGATATCCAGAAGACCCAGAAGATATTAACTTGATTTTATTTGAGATTTATATTACCTCTATTAAGATGTCCTGGAATTTTTTTTTTTGAATGGTCTTCTTTCCTTGTGTTTGGCAGTCTTAGTGATGCGGCCATTTATTTTCTGACACAATTTGCCTTCCATTTCTGATTTCAAACTGGTGTGTCCAGTCTTACATAGTTCCAGTCACATAAAGTATTTGTGAATGACATTATTCTAAGCTAATTATTTTTGCTTATTTTATTTGCGATATGGAGGGATTGCACGTGTTTGCACCAAACTGTAGCTGAAAACATTTCAGAATAATTTTTCCTAATCCGAAAATCATATATGTGGAAATAAAATTTCGCAATCACAAAAAAAAAAAAATCAAGGAAATATAAAACATTCATTCTTTAATCTGTTCATTTCTATCATTTTGCTTGTGAAATTAGGTTGGTTGATATTGATATTTTATTTATTTATAGACTTCTGAGGCCACCTCGTCTCCCTTTGTAAGAATAGTTATGGGTCTCCTGCTTTCCTATATGTCAGCTGTGACAACTCGGGGGTTACTTTAGCTCACAGGATCGCCAACTCTTCATCAAGATAGTTGGCACATCAGAAACCTCCAATAAATTCTCACTACACAGTGAATTTGATCCAAAACTGACCCCAGCCTGCTTTATTCTTCTATTTTCAGAGCAAAACAGCCTGTACATCACAATACAAAATAAATCCTTAGCCGTTTGGCTACTAACTAACACATTCAGAGACACCCTGGGCCTACTATCAGTTTCTCCACAAACATAATGGTTTATACCAACTCACGTCGTTCTTGCTCTCATAGGCCCTCACACACAGCCTGTCTACCGCAGACAAGGAGCATTATGGCAAGGGTTGATATCTTACTTGTAGACCCTCCACCTGGCTGCTAATTAACCTCCTTAACAACTCACTTGTCTGCAAACCAAATGAAACACCCAACTTTCCAGATACTTTTCTCTTCCACCCTGCTTACCAGGGTGAAATACACATTTTCTGCACCTCCAGTGGCACAAACATGCTACTCCAGTAGTCACACTGCCACACAGCATAGAGCATCCCCCTTATGTCTCTCTAACAATCAACTAATAGTCGTTAGCTATGAAGTATATTAGTTTAGTCATTTACCCACCATCTAATAGACAGTGGAAAGATGTTGTTATAGGCTAAGGCCCCACACAGCGAATTGCTGCAAAAAAAAATGCTGCAGAAAAGACTGCATCGGAAAAGCATTTTCCACAGCATTTTCCACAGAAAATCTTCAGAGTTTTTTTTTTTTCTTGTGTGAGGTTTATTGTGCAGCACAGATCACCACGCATCACCTGCCAGTGGCAGTCACATTACTAATTTTGTACCCAACTTTTAGGAAGAACGGGTCACTGAGAAGCCCGACCTTATACAAAGAGGGATTAGTTCTAGCACTGGAATGAAACCCCAAAGCCAGTTAGAAGGCTAAGGGAGCACTTATCAGTGCGAGAGTCTGCAGAGTTTTTCTATGTAGACTATCTGTCCCTATTATACCTATACTGAAAATGCCAGCATTTCTGTAGGTATAATTGACATGCTACAATTTACAAAAATGCAAGCATTTTTTAAATCACAGCATTTCCGCTGCAAATTTTTTTCTGCAATGTGTGGATGAGATTAGCCAGAATCGCATCCACTTTGCAGGTAATGTTAAACGCTGCGTTTCACAACATAGTATGTAACAGTAAATTGGTTTTAAACCTAATCCCATTTCCTTGTAGATGTGATTCCACAGTTTCCAAATATACCTCTGTTATCCAGCTTTGGTGCCCCATTTTCATGTAAATCAATATTTTTCATATGCAAATGAGAGTGGAGTTCTTGGCCTGGGAATCTAGTGCTGAGACCAAAGCACAGATATGCCTAAATAACTTTTCCCTTCATTTGCATATGAATAAAAGCTGAATAAGGCTAAGGCCCCACATAGCGAGTTTTTCCTGCAGCACTTTTTGCAGAAAGTCCGCAGAGTTTTCCTCTGCGGACTTTCTGCTTCAATTATACCTATATAGAAAACACCAGCGTTTCCATAGGTATAAATGACATGCTGTGATTTGCAAAAACGTCACGGTTTTTGAAATAGCAGCAATGTCCATTGCGGATATTTTTCTGCAATGTGTGCCTGCATGTACTGTAAAATCACGGCATTTACTCTGTGTGGGGCCCCCGGCCTAACAGTGGAAATTTTGAAACCACCAGTACAAGGTGCTGTGATTAGGTTTATAATGAATTTACCGCTGACAGACTCCCTTTAAAATGATATTCTCCCATTACCTACTGGGCCCTTATGCAGCTGCACAGGTTGCACCAATGGTATGTACACCCTTGATCTATTGTTTAGACCAGTTTGGGCGTTCCAACCATACAGGCTCTGTGTCACAGTTAGAACTCACGTTGCTTATCATTAATTATAATAGGAAACAAATTTTGTTTTAGACAGGGATATCTAAATAAATATAGAAATAATAAACAATATTCGACATATATAGGAATGCTATCTTTCAACATTTTCTGCCTTTATTTTGTTTGATATTTTCATAGCTAAGTAAATGTATATATTTGTATTAATTTTCCATTTCCAAGTTAATATGCTTCGAAATAATACAGCTAAAGACTCAATAGTACAGCTGAAATTTGAACATTTTTGAGCAATTATTTGTTATATAGCAAAGAAGAATGATAAGTGACTGAAAACTCCATACAAGAAGGCATGCTGTTAACTATAATCATGTTATATTTATTTTCATAACACATTTTCTCAAAGAACATTCATCTTCCTGGCAAGCTTGGAACTCAACCGCCCCTTGCTGTACATATATTTGGCTCATTTCCATTGCTCTAAAATGAGAAGCAATTGCATACTATTATTGTCTGTTGCCTGCAGTGGGGCTGCATTACTAATTGTATGTCCCAATCCATAGTTTTCACTTGTCCTTTGATGGCCCAATTATATTTAATATATCCTGTATCTTCTACTGACTGCATGTCTTTCATCTTCTTACACTTTCCATTTTTTTCAAAACAACATTCCAGTTTTTCATTTTGACCACATGAGCTTTTAATGTCTAACTCTTGTCAGGGCAGACTGGAAAATTAATTTGGACATAAATAAAGTTCTAAGAAATTCAACATCAAATATTGCCAAAACGATGTAGACATAATTCTCTTGTAATATAAGATATTGGAAGAAATGCAAAATAGGCTTTGTTTTAATCATGTAATGCATGATGTAAATGACTAGTAATGACTACTTAGACTGCTGTAAACTTGGGTCTGTTACAGGGGTTTTCTTACGAAAGTGTTTTGTAACATGTTCTCACTTGGTACTTTCTGTAACTCTTATTCATTTTTATGCAAGACCAGTTCCTTTATGGAGATCCACTCCTAGATCCAAATCCATAGCATTCTTAAAATGTTCTTTTTTTATTGAGGCCAAATAAAAATTTCCCAGAAATGTGTGACCAAGCACAGTCACAATCACTTCCTTACTAGTGCTGATCATGTGCCATTAATTGTGAACATGACTTAAGTTGTTAGCCATACCCACCATGAGCATGATGTCATCACTGATGAAAACATGATTTGTCTAAACTGTATTCACTGCCTGAGCAGCCAGGAGGAGGTGGGGACTGGTCCTGATTGCCAGACAAGCCAGAACCTGGTTCACACATGTAGATTATCACAGCAGTGATTAGAGGTAGCAGCAGCAAGGCAGACAAACACATTTTTTATTTTTATTTATTTTTAGCTATTCTCGCATCTACCTTGACTCCATTGGAGAGGCAATCTTCAGTTAGTGGTCAGAGGGTTTTATGGACACTGACTGACTGGCAGCATGGTAGATGCATAGAGAGAGTGAAGGAGACAAACAACATGCACAAATTTTGTGAATGCATTATGATGGCATCATGCTTGCTTTAAAAAAGCATGTGTGGGGTTTTTTTTTTAAAAATGCATTTGGTTTTCAGCTAAAAACACATATGGTTTTTTAGCAAAACAACACATGTGAACACAGCCTTACTGGGAAGTGTTGTATCATGGGACCAGACTGTGTGATTGCGCTTCATAGACATTCTAAGCCAGGCATGTCCAAAGTCTGGCCCATGGCCCAAATGCGGCCTGTGTTCAGATTTTACTCAGCCAGTCAGCACTGTTGCCTTTAGGGTGCCCTACCGGATCCCCACTGCTGTTTTAACAGGCAGTAGAGGTCTGGTAATGGCCCCTATAAACTTACCTATCCCCTCTCCTGCTCACGGCCTCTTCTAAACTCTTCAGCCGCCAGGTGGCACCCATGAGCAACACATTACGTAATTGCGACCTGCTGTGTGGCGCACAGGAGCGGGGAGCAGTAAGTGAATACAGCCTAGTTCTCCTCAGTTCTGCCGAACTGGTTGTTAAAACCGGATTGGCAGAACCAGGGAGAAGTGGCGCCGCTGACCCGGTTCTGCTGCTGGTAGAGCTTGTAGGCCACAGGACACATTGAGCCTGTGCCCTACAAGCTAAGTACCAAAACTTACCTGTCTGTTCTCCGACTCCTCCTGCTTCCTCCTCTGGGTGCAATACTTATTATGATTACCAGAAATCTAATATAAATTCAGATCAAATAATATGCACATGCTTCTAGAGAGGACTCAGTGTTATCTGTGTGTTTGCATAGAGAGATAACAGACATGGCTTTATCAGTAAGGTGCAATTAGCTGAATGGCAGAGCTGTAGATAACTGAGAGCAGTGACTGATGTCACTTATCCTGCTTATCACACAAGTCTGTGGTTAGGGAAACGCTGTGTAAACAATGGGAGATATAATTTAACATAGCAGGAAAACAAAGCAGTATTTAAAGCAATATATTTAGGAAAACTCTTCAATTTACATAAGCTAGCAGTATAGATAGGATCCTTGAAATGGGAATACCCCTTTAAGGATAACAAAGTAAATTTTTTGGAGTGGCCATCACAAAGCCCTGATCTCAATCCTATTGAAAATTTATGGGCAAAGCTGAAAAGGTAGGTGTGAGCAAGGCCGCCTACAAACATGGCCCAGTTACACCAGTTCTGTCAGGAGGAATGGGCCCAAATTCCTACCAGCTATTGTAAGAAGCTTGTGGGAGGATATCTAAAATGTTTGACCCAAGTCATACAGTTTAAGGGCGATGGTTCCAAATACTAATAAAATATATGTAAACTTTTGACTTTGCAGAAAGTAATAAAAATGCCTTAAACATTCTCTCTATCTCTCATTATTCTGGCATTTAGCAAATATAAATAATTTTGGTAATCCTAGTTGACCTAAAACGGGAAAGGTTTATTCTGATTTCATGTCACATAGTGAGAAAAACATGCATATGTGTCTTTATATATAGTGTATGTAAACTTCTGGTTTCAACTGTAGGTAAATACGCATACAGAGATACACACTATCTTACACATATAGAAATGAGGTATTGCCCTGTGTGTGGGCTAGGCTGTTTTTGTTATTTTTGTTCCTGTTATCACTTACTAGCGGAATAAAGTCATTTCTTTTGGATTGCCATTACCTGATATGCTGTTTATTTGGCACCCAGCGCCACAAACACTTCTGTTAAGTCCAGGAAACTCCTACCTTTGATGCTAAACTACCCCCCACTTGTCACATATGGTGCTTCGGATGCGGGCAAAAAGAGATCCATGCAAGTCCTGGAAGAGAAGTGTTTGGTAACTGCAGTATCGCTAAATGTGCATTGTGGCCTACAGCTGAAAAAGAAGTCTGTGATTTCAAGTGAGAAACCCAGGAGGGGTGAGTGGAACTACAAAATAACAAAAACAGCCTAGCCCACACACAGGGCAATATCTCACTTCTTGAGCCTTGACTAACTTCTGGGGGCAAGAAGCTTTGCTGAGGTTTCTCCTCAGCAGTCTGGCTCACACTGAGCTTAACCAAGTCTGTTGTGGAATCCAGTTCTCTTGGGACAGACCACCTGTCTGTCTCCAACTGGTCCACTGTCCGCCTGCTCCTTGCAGGTTACCAGCAGCACTCTCCTTCTGTGTGCACTCCCTCTGGAGTGAAGCCCCCAGGTATGGGTGTGGTCAAGGACTTTTTCAATCCTGTTTTTGGGTCGCTCTCCAGCGCCCTCTAGGTTCACACCCTCACAATATATATATATATATATATATATATATATATATATCTTCAAATATATACACATACTTTTTTTTTCTAAATCCTGGACCTGCAGGTACTTTCAAGTCACATTTATTTTACAATGACGCAAGCCACAAAGAAAGAGCATCTCAGCCCCTTTATTTCAACATTTTGTTAAGGTACCGTATTATCATTTGACATGCCTAAATAACAGGTCAAAAGACATTTAGAAGTGAAAATACTCTTTTTACATTGGAAGCATTAAAATAACAAGAAAATTTGTGTATGAATAAGATAATAATATACTGAAATGAATTAATAGATCCCCTTCTATTATTAGGACTTGTGTCACATGAGTACACTGCTCATTTTACACCACTATGAATTTAAAAATCATTTTTCAATTTCAGGGTAGGGTCATCTTTTATTCTTCACCTTGCTGAAAAATGTTCGGTGGAGTGCATAAGAGCTTCATTATAGCAACTGGAGGGAGTCATAGCTAAAGGACTTTTTAATTAGATCTGGCCTTAGACTGAATGTTGGGCAGTGCAGGCCAGTCAAGGCCCACAGACATATGCTCAGTCATCCAGGTATCCATGGTCAGGCGCCTGTTCACTCAACCTTGCTGTACTATCTCAATTGCTACTATAATGCATGTGTATTACAGCCAACTTGGATGTTTGCTGCAGGGTCCTTCATTCTTGCAATTGGCGGGACTCCCACCACTCCCTTTATCACCTAAGTCTCAATGACAAGTTAGTACGCCTTTCTTTTAAGTATCTTTTGAGATTATCAATTAAAGAATTAAAAAAAAGAAAAATATGAAATGTAATATCAGTTAGAAAAGAATGTATGCTTCAGTAGAGAATTCTGAATGCATTATCTTACTTTAATGAAGAACTTTATCAAATTCAGTCAAATTTACATTTTTTATACTTATTTTGAGCACAATAAATGGACTCACACACTGCATAACGGACTACATTAATTTTTGTGTGGACAACACAGTACCCACAAAAGTGGTGAGGTGCTTCTCCAATAACAAACCATGGATTAATTCTGATATAAAAACACTACTTAAGGAGAAAAAGATGGCATTCAGGACAAGAGATAAGGAGGGGTTGAGGGAAGTACAAAAGGAGCTGAGGCATCTAATCAGGCAAGGAAAATCCAGTTATAAGGAAAAAATGGAAAAGCAAATGGAAAGAAAAGACATAAGGGGGGTCTGGGAGGGACTTAAGTCAATTTCGGGTCATAAACAGTCGGTCTGCCAGATTGAGGCAGATGTTAACTGGCTTAATGAACTAAACCTATTCTTCAACAGATTTGATCACACACCAGCTCCTCCCACCCCAGAATGTCCTTCAGCTCCCCTCACCACAATGACTTCACCCCATTCACCCCATGTGGCTACTTCCCAACAGACCAGTAAATCCAGAAATCTGTCTTTATCTGACCACAGTCTGACCTTCACACGGGCCCAGGTGAGGAAGGAGATGAAAAAGATCAAGGCGAGGAAAGCCGCAGGGCCAGATGACATCAGTGCAAGGCTAATTAAGACTTGTGGGGACCAGCTGTGTGGTATAATTACATATATGTATAATATGAGCCTGAGGCAGGAAATAGTCCCTGAATTCTGGAAATCTTCTTGTGTGGTACCAGTTCCAAAGAAACCTCACCCTATGGACCTCAACGACTACAGACCTGTAGCACTGACATCCCACTTGATGAAGATCTTAGAGAGATTGGTTCTCACACATCTTCGCCCTCTAGTGAGCCCCGCTATGGACCCTCTCCAGTTTGCTTATCGACTGGGCATTGGGGTAGATGATGCCATCATCCACCTTCTGCACAGGGCTCTGTCTCACCTGGAAAAACCAGGGAACACGGTGAGAATAATGTTCTTTGATTTCTCCAGTGCTTTTAACACCATACAGCCCAGGTTACTGAGAGACAAGCTGGGCCTTGCTGGAGTGGACCACCACCTCTCCAACTGGATCCTAGACTACCTCACAAATCGACCTCAATACGTGAGAGCCCAAGACTGTGTGTCAGGTACCGTGATCTGTAATACGGGGGCACCTCAGGGTACGGTTCTCGCCCCTTTCCTCTTCACACTGTACACTGCTGATTTTAGGTGCAACTCATCCAGCTGCTACCTACAGAAGTATTCTGACGACTCTGCAATAGTAGGCCTCATCACAGACGATGATGACAGGGAGTACAGAGAACTGAACCGGTTTTTTGTGGACTGGTGCCACCAGAACCACCTGAAGATTAACGCGGGGAAGACCAAGGAGATGGTGGTGGACTTCCGTAAAGGCAGATGCCCTCCAAAACCAGTGGACATCCTGGGGACGGGCATCAAGATTGTGAACACCTATAAGTACCTGGGTCTGCTCCTTAATAATAAGCTGGACTGGGCAGATCATATGGAGGCCCTGTACAGGAAGGGCCACAGCAGGCTCTACCTGCTTAGGAAGCTGAGAGCCTTTGGAATCCGGGGGGCACTTCTTAGGACTTTCTTCAGCTCGGTACTGGCATTAGCCATCTTCTTTGGAGTGGCCTGCTGGGGGAGCAGTATATCAACCAGGGACAGAAATAAACTTGACAAGCTGATTAGAAGGGCCAGCTCTGTCCTGGGGAGCCCACTGGACCCAGTGCAGGTGGTGGGTGACAGAAGGATACTGTCCGTGGTGAGCTCCATGCGGGAGAATAACTCCCATCCCATGCATGAGACTGTGATTGCGCTGGGCAGTACTGTCAGTGACCGACTGCTCCACCCTAGGTGTGAGAAGGAGCGCTATCGGAAGTCTTTCCTCCCCACCGCGGTTAGGCTGTACAACCAACACCGACCTAAGCGGAGATCATTACATACAGAGAACTGAAATATCTCTCTGCCTGTTATATCCCCCCCCCCCCCCCCCTCTGCTACGTCCTATCTGTCTGTCTGCTATTAATGTAATGCCTCTCACCTTGGAACATTCCTGTACATGTTGTATTTGTATTTGTATCTGCTTATCTTATCTTATCTTTGCTGCTGTAACACACTGAATTTCCCCACTGTGGGACTATTAAAGGACTTATTATTATTATTATTATTATTATTATTCAATCCAGATCCTCACTAGTATATTTACAATGTTATGTTCATATCTCACGCTCACACTATGGGCAATTTCAAACATAGCCTGGCAGAGTACATGAAGCACAGAGAAAACAAATATACTCCATACAGTTGTTGGTTGGATTAAAATTTGGGAAATTATTACTGGAAATTTTGCTATTAATTAGGCAACTATACACATCTGGGGAAAAACAGGTAACAATGCAACCCCATAGCAAGACATGCAATAGGGCCCTAAAAGGAGTAAACCAGCTTTTTAAAATTGAGGTCCTATCCATAGGATAGGACCTCAATTTTGTGGTCTGACTGCTGGGAGCCCCACAGATCAGTTGTCTCCCTGTGTTGGAATGAGCAGCAGTTCTCACTCACCGTACTTGTAATAGAGGCCATAATGAGCACCACAATGGATGTTCAATCCAAGTTTATTGGACAACCACTGCAGTACTCCCTATGGCAATTATTGAAACTATGACGAGTGAACACTGAAGTTCATGCTGACATGGGACAGTTAATTTGTGGTGGCCAGGAAGTCGGACCTTCACGAATCTGTAAGTTAGAAAAGTTGGATCAATTTTAGTAAGCTGTGACTATGTGTGAAATAAATTCAGGACATGAAAATGTTATTATTACTTTAGTCTCCCTGATATGCACAGACATTGCACACCATGATGTCACATTACAGAGATAATGGACACAGTCATGTGGTTGTAGTGATCCATAAAGGAGTTACAGCACATGAATATTATGCACACTGATATCATAGCACCAGAATAATAGTTTTGAATATAGTCTAAGCTTTGAAGGGTTGTATTTCCTAGGGATAGAAGTTGTGGCTTAAATGCTGACCTACAACCATGAAAACTTCAATTTTGTCTGGGTTCAGCTTTAGCTATCTGGCATTCATCCATTCTTGTAGTTCATCTAGGTTTGAATTTATGGCTGAAGATAGATTATTGACTCTGGGCTTGAAGGATATCCATAGTTGGTTATCATCTGCATAGCAGATGAGGCCAAGCCTTGACTCTGGATTAAAATGCCTAATGGAAGCATGTAAATGACAAATAGTATTGGGAATAGCACCGAGCGCTGTAGAACTCCAAATTTTGAGGGGACTGGTGATGAGCCAAGAGATACTCTTTGTGGTCTGTCAGCCAGAAAGGAACTAGACCACTGAAGAACTGTGGCAACAATTTCACAAAACTCTTTGAGTCTATATATTAGGATGTCATGGTCAAATGTTTAAATGCTTCTGAGAATTAGAATGGTGTATTTGCCTATGTCCCTGGCCATGAGCAGGTCATTTATTATTGTGAGTGCTGATTCAGCACTATGTTTTTTCATGAAGCCTGACTGAAAAGGGACATAGATGCCATCACTAGATAATCTGCTATCTTTTTGGATAGCAACAGCCTTTTATATAACTTTCCCTAGTAAGGGTATGATAAAGACAGGTCTGTAGCTACTCAAGGCATCTGGGTCCATTTAGAGCTTCTTTAGAAGGGACTTGATGATAGCTGCCTTCAGTAGATCGGGGAAGATCCACTCATAGAACAGTTCACTATGTTCTTCATGACCGGAATGAGCAGGTCAGGACATTCCAGGAGGAGTGAGGTCGGGCCTGGGTTTAGTTCACATGTTGTTTTGTGTAGACTCTGAAGGATGTTTGTAATCTCTGTTTCATCTACTCAGTCAAATAGTGGCCATGAACTTAACTTATTGCTGGCCTGTTAAGGTAATTTGTTATTGTTTTTTGGATGCCATGTGGATTGCTGAGACTTTGTCCCTGAAGTAATAGTCAAATTTTTCACAGAGTTGTTGTGACGATGGTCTTAGTTGGTCTTAGACAGTGTGGATTGCAGAGTCACCCTGTGCACTGTGAATCCCAGCACAGAGGACAATTTACATGATGATGTCATATGCAGGTGTAGTACATACTTGACATCAAAGTACAGAGATAATGGACTAATATCACAGCATTTATTAGGTAGTTAGCACTAACTGCCCTTATTTAGACCATCTGTGAAACACAGTCCACGTGCAGACCATATTTCCCAGCTGTGTGAATGGAACTTACAGCATCAAACAGTAGTGAGTTATGAAGAAGTGAACAGCTGAATAGCTACTGTAATGAACTCTGAACTGAGAAGTACTGTAGTACTTTATCTCAGTAGTGATTCAGCTGCTCGAGAACTCACTGCATCATAGTGCATTATGATGCTTTATGTTCCATAAAGCATGAGACTTGGTCGAATGAATAAGGCATTAGTTGTTTTGATCCCATAGCAGTTAATATGGCTGCTACCCCAGCCAGTGGTATTTTAAAGCTACCTGGATACTAATGGTACATTACTGGCAAGATTTGTTGTATAAATATTAATTATCCCAAAAGAACATAAGTTTTAGGGATCGAAAGTCTTACCCAGAGAATAATACAATATTTCCAGTTAAGCTCTCCACTTCTCCAGAATATCCAATAAGCGTTGTTAATTAGCACAGCACCTGTCCTTGTCAGGGAATGATTGGTGAATTAATTGGAATTAATAGTATCTTTCTATGATTTCTTCACCAAACTGACATCAAATATTAAACACAGCAATAAATCACACGAAAATACTCATTTCAATTTTACTGTGGAAATGGTTGAGTGCTTATAAAGTCCACACAGCAAGAACTTCATAACTTCATTTTCTGTGTCTCCATTAAAAAAAATAGTTCCAACAGAACATTTATAAGGTGAATAATCAAAAAGTTATTAATTGTGCTGCTTCGATGCATCAAATATCTTCAAGAGATTAAAAGGGACTTGTATAAGTTATTCAATTTCTTCCACATGTTCTTTTCTTTACCTTGATAGGCCACTTTAAAAATAATCTGTCACCAGATTTCAGAATACAAACCACATACATCAGTAAATAGATACCTGATAAGGATGGTAGACTTACTTTGAACATCCATGACAGATTGACTGAGTATAATCCTTTTTAAGGCTTAGGCCTCACGTTGTGGAAACGCAGCGTTTTATATAGCAGATTTTGCTGCGGTTTTTTGAGCCAAAGCCAGGAGTGGATTTAAAAGAAGGGAAACATCTAGAGTTTCCTTTATATTTTCCATACCTTTTCAATCCACTCCTGACTTTGGCTTAAAAAACCACAGCAAAATCTGTAACAAAAAACACCGCGTTTCTGCAATGTGGGGCTTTAGCCTTAAAGTCTTTCTGCCTGATTGTAACTGTCAAGATAAAGACTGTCTGAGCTGATGAGTCCAGTATATTCGTTAAAGGGGTTTTATGGCCCCCCTATACACAGGATAGGTCATTAGTATCTGATTCGTGGGGTCTGACATCCAGACTGCACACCAGCTGATCTGGCTGCCTCAGGCACTGGAAACTACTACCCCGGAAAGGTTCAGAAGCAACTCTGTTCCTATTTAAGTAACAGGACCACTAAACAGTGGACATACCCTGCAGCACTGGTCCTATTATTCAAATAGTAGTAGAGCTGCTTTTAACTTCCTTGGTCGGACCCGCACCAATCAGATTCTGCAGGCAGGTTAGGTGGATGGAGTTCACAAGAACAGAAGTGGACTGGGAAAATTTATTAAGACTGGTAACAACCCAACTGGTGCCGGTCCCTTCATAAATCAGTCTCTTCATAAATCTGTTCAGTCTGTACCAATTAATGAACTCCCCTAGATTTCTATTGTAACTTGAGAAAAATGCCAGAAAACTTGGCCATCGGCCCACAACACACCATGCACAATGTGGCAAACGAGGTGCGGATCAGGGCTTGATTTGTACATTTGGCACAAGACAGGGCCTTGTGCAAACATGTGCTTCAGTATCATCTCTCTACACCATTTTTTTGGTGCAGAGGATATGATGAATTTGCCCCATTAGCTCCGGCAGTGGAGAAATAGTGAATGTTCCAGCATCCAGCATCAATGACAGTACAGTCTGAAATGCGTAAGATGGGAAGATTTACTGTCTGGCAGTCATAGGACGTTTTCTTTTGCTGTGCACAGTGTATGTTTTTAATGCTTTTAAATAAAATACATTTTTTAACTATTACTTGTCTGGATGTTGGAACACTCACTATTTCAGTTATACCTTACCTGGAGCCGGCCTGCAGCATTGTTTAGTGCGTGGACTGTTGAAATTTGGTGAGTTGACATTGCTTTCCTTTTTCGTAAGTATCTACATATAATAGCATTATACAGACATTTTAACATGGATTTTCAAAGTAAGCACACCAGCTTCATCAGGTTTACAAAAATTTTTAATAATGTATGCAGTTTGTATTCTAACATCTGGTGAGTGTGTTGAGCACTAATACAGTTTTTAAAGATATTCATGTTGTTCAATGTCATGGCATATGGTGGTAGATCCCTGATATTTCAACTGGTCCCAAAAACCAAGGAACAACACAGTTTCATTCTGGTGAATACAATGGTGTTCTAGTTCCCTACACAATGGTTGATGGGAATGTTGTTATACAGGGAAGGGACCTTAAATTCTGCAACTCCTTTACATTGAGTATCTGTGGGGATGCCAGCTGCCACTGAGTCATTACATCCTATTATGGACCTGCTTAAGGCTAAGGCCACACCTTGTGGAAATGCAGCAAAAAAATGTAGCAGAAATGCTTGCCATTTTCACTACTTTATGCTTGATTTTTCTTTTTTCCCCACCCCACATAAGAAAAATGCAGCATTTCCACAGGTAAAATGAATAGCATTTCTGCACTGTTTTTTTCCCCCCGCAGTGTGCGGATGAGATTACACAAAATCTCATTCACTTTGCTGGTAATTTAAAATGAAGCAGTTTTTGAGCTGCATTTTTGCAACAGCCAAAAACACAATTTCACAATGTGTGGCCTTAACCTAATGGTCCAAATATCTGGGAAAAGAGATACTATTACCAATCACTGATCAAATAAGCCACTACCATACTGACATTATTTATACTTAAGAAATGTATTTCTTCTAACTCCAAATGAAAATAGTTGCACAGAAGCTATATCAGGGGTAGGCAACATGTGGCACTCCAGCTGTTGTAAAACTACAACTCCCAGCATACATACTTGCTCTGCTGTTCTTAGAACTCCTATGGAAGTGAATGGAGCATGTTGGGAGTTGTAGTTTCACAGCAGCTGGAGTGCCGAAGGTTGCTGACCCCTGAGCTATATGATGGCCATGAAAGCAGATTGCTTAGATACAGAATGGCCAGGATTGAAACCTTTAAGCTCAGTACTAGAGCCTAGGGATCAATAGGTGTTTTGCTAATTACGATGGCTGATAGCTTCATGTTCCTTGGCAATGATTTGTGTTCAAACCCGGAAGCCAATCTGTTGTCATGAGCACATGAAGGTCTCTATTTCGCTTCTGTCCTTGAATGTCAGTTGCCATAGTGAACACATTAGTACCTGTACAATTGTATAATGTCTATTTTTTAGACAATTTGTAAGCTTTTTTAGGCTTTTTGAGTCAAAACCAAGAGTGTCTATAAAAAGGAATTGGAAATATATAGGAAGTTCTTATACTACTCCCTTCTGCTCATTCCACTTCTAGCTTTGGCTAAAAAAAAAAATGCACCAAATTCTGCAACAAAAAAAGCTGTGTTTCCTTACAAGTTGTTTACTTGAAGTGTTAAATACAGTTAATATAGCTTATAAGTGTACAAACAGACATGTATTGTGTTTTTACAGTCAGATATATTCTTAAATGGGATCTCCATGTGTTAATAAATTAATTTCAAACACCAGTACTAGTGTTTTATCTCAATAACATACATTTTGTCGAAATTTAGTTTTGCTGTACTTGAGACACAAACATTGATCTCTATAGCCATATTCAGAGCCCCTTAAAATATACCAAGTATCAAGGGCCAAACTTGAGAGCCTCAGGCTGTGTTCACATTTGGCCCGAAGTCTCTATTGGAGATTTAGTCGCAGAAATCGCCGAAAATTGGTGGAGAAAAATGTCCTAAACGGAGAACTTTTCTCATCATTGCTTTCAGTTTCAAAACTGCAGACACCCAACAGACCCCATTATAGTCAATGGGGTCTGCCAGAGTCCGTGTGTAACTGCTGTTTTAGCGGTCCAGCTCTCCATCGTTCATGTTCTTCGACACAAGGCTAGTGTGAACCTAGGATCAGTTAGAAAATTTTAAAAATGTATTTATTAAAACAAGAAATATATGATTTTTTTCTCATCTTTTCATTTTCAGATTGTAGTTTTTTTTATTCTATTTTCTGTATATGATTATGGTGACTTCCATCTTGCCTGATCTTCTCCTCTGCACTATTAATAACATTTACCAGCATAGTCATGACCATGTATATTACAAGAATAGTTGTATCAAGCAAATGTTTACTGCTGAAAACTAGAAATACTTGAGGTTATGAGCAGAGTACAATCGATTTGTGCCATTTATTTCTCACATTAATGTTTTAGAAAATAAAGAGCACTTAAAGGCTATGTGCTTCCTTGTATTTATTGCGTTAGCATACACACAAGAATGGTGAAGCAACTATGTAAATAATGTTAATTGGAAATATTTTGCTTGTACAGCTCTAAGGCAGACTTATGAGTTTCTATGGTAAAAGACTTCCCTCGCCTTCCTACTTCTTCCTAACTTACCTTTGAATGAATGTAACCTGCTATACACCATCAGGTGTACAACTACTGCTTAAGAGAGAACTGATTCAATGCTAAACATTATACTCAAACAGCAATAAATGGTAATAGCACAATAGACAAATGATGACAATGTTTTATGTGCATTTATTTTGAAACCTTTCCATTTATATGGCCATTTATTTGTTGCATGAAGCAGTATATTCAGTGGCATAACCATTGATAAGTATCAGCCACTCTCACCTTACCATTCAGACAGCTAGATCTTGGAACAACATTGCACAGCATACAGGGCTTGGCGGCATAAATCTTTTTTGTAACTATCAGTGAATGTCACAGGTGACGATGATTAATACAAATAATCTCCCACATCTGTCAAGAGATAAGAGGGAAGAAACATTGTCCGTTGTGAATCTGTCTTTCGCATTAAACAAGCTCTGAATTGTCAAACCTCCTCTGAAATGTGGAGTGAATAGCTATACTGTTCTAGTTATACATGTCAAGGGTAAGAGACACCGTGTTTGTCTATATTTTTTCAATATTCGGTATTTGTAGTCTTCTCATGTAGCATCTAGTAAATAACAGCCACATGCTTCGTACAATGACCCATGATTCATAATACATTGTGTCTTCCTCCACCACATAAACATTTACTGTATGTATTCAGAATGCTCTAGTGCCAAGGTCAGTCCAAGACCTACACCTTGCTCTTCGAACTCTTTCACATGACAGTAATTTGGTCAGTATGTTGCTTCAGTATTAGTACACCAAAGCCAGGAGAGGAACCTACAGTACAGAAAAAAATTACAATAAAAAGATGTGTTCCTCTTCTTTGTTTTGCTTGCAAATACTGCAAAATACTACCATAGAAAGTGTCCTTATTGTTACTTTATGACTGTCTATGCCTAACACACAGGCCAATATAAGTGAAAGTATATTCACCGAAATTTCCCAATATTGCTCATCAATACCTTGAAATGCATAAACCTTAACCCTAATGCAATCTAGCGTCAGGGACCACAGCCCATTATTTTTTCCTTAGTTCATGCTTGATTTTGGTTTACAGTTAAAATTGTACCAAAAGTGCACAAAAAACGTGATATTTGTCTTTTTTACTATAGAAAAGGAAACAGGCAAAAGTTGGTCAGGCTGCAAGTATATGCAAAAAGTTAAAAAGATGCATAAATTAAAACACTTAAACAATTCCAAACACATATGCATTAAGAGAGAAGTGCCTAAATTTGTTAAAATTCTTGCTGATTACCATCCTGAATGTCACTGGCGCAAAATGCACAATACTGTACATCAAACAGAATCTAGAGCATCAAATCCAACCAGGAAAAATATTTGTCATCCGTATTATGAATGAGCCAGATGGGAGTTGTTAACTCACTAATCAATACTTACACAATCAAAAACTTTTAATAGTTTTTTTAATTTTAATAGTTAGTACAAAATCTTTAAATATTGTACTTAATTTGAATAATGGCAAGAATTAGTGTATTTGATGTGGATGTAGATTAGGTAGATCTTCCATAAATGTACTGTATATGTTCAAGCTTAGATGTAACAGTTTTGAATTCTAGATTTCTCAATTTAATGGTTAAGCTATAAAATCTGTGTATGACTGGTCTGTTAGAGGATCCTCATTTTACAGTGGGTTTTCCAAAGGTACAACAGGGTCTATGAGATCTAATACAAGACCACTGAATCTCATTTTTTCAGCAGATTACTCATCACTGGGGTCTATAAAGACTCACAATCATTTTCTTTGGTAATCCCAAGGCACCTAAATAAAATACTGCTTAAAATGGCTCCTTTTATGAATAAAATATAAATATCAAAACTGACTGTTACTAATTACTAAATAAAACTGACCAATGATTTTTTTTTTAATTCAAAAAGGAAATGTAAAGATATAAAAGGTTTAAAACCTATTAGCAGAATAATATACCAAGTAAATATATGCTGCTTAAAATATACCTTAGGGATTTTTCTTTTAACATCACTGTCATTATTACAAAGGTTAATGGGAATTTCAGGATACAAGTCATTTAATCAACCAGATGAAAAATAGTAGAAAACATAATTAGCCTAATTTTACTGCAAATGATTAGCCAAGTACATTAAGTTTCCATGCTGACTTGTAATTGTGAGGTGCTGTGTAACGTGATGATGTGATTCATAAACCTGCTTATTTGCTTTTCAAAAATGTCTTTTCCAAAAAGCTTTTAAAACCAAATGCCTGGAAATATATTGAACATGTTATAGCCACTGGCGAAACTGATAACAAACATTTCCATTATATAATTTGATCTCTATCAAATGACATGAAATTATTATCTTTTTGTTCAGGGTAAAACAAGGATCTGTTTTAATTACTAAAAAATGTATAACACAATAAAGTATGAATTATTATCTGAGCCTTCAAATATAATTAATACTATTGCTGGGCACAGAATAGATCATGGGAAACAATAGTGCAATACAAGCTATTCCAAGGCCATTTGTAACACCAGCCAAACAAATTGGTTTCCCAAGTGTTTGTCACAAAGACTAATAATAATAATAATAATTAATATCAATAAATTAAAGAGGACAAAGCATAATATAATTCCTAAACATTACAATAATGTTTAACCATTTCCGGACCGCCCATAAGACTATAAACATCCGGAAGGTGGTTGCCTAGTTCTGCAAGGAAGTTCTGCAGAGCTCAGCAGCTGCACGAAATCGTGCAGTTGCTGAAACGGGTAGCCGGCTGTAACTTCAGCTGGAGCTCCCAGAAAGAAAGCAGGGAAGATTTATTACCTTCCCTGCCTTCCCGATCGCTGTGTATATAGAGCTCAATGAGCACTGTATACAGAGCTATGGGTACCCCCATCTTACGGCTCCCCTCTGACCCGGCGGTCATGTGATCCGCCAGGATCAGAGTCTGCTAGAGTAATGTGCGGGAGGCTGTATTTCTCCTGCAAATGGGGCTAAATGTACCAGCCCCAGTTACAGGGTAAATCAGCCTGCCCAACAAAAAAACAGTGATCAGATATCCCCAAAGGTCTATTATGACCTTATGGGGACACATTAAAAAAAAAAAAAAAAAAATTTAATAGAAAAGTTAAAAAAAATGTAAATAAAATAATTTAAAAAATAAATAAAATAATACGGCAATAAAACATCGTTATTAAAGGTCCCACCCCTGACGACACCATACAAAATAAAAATTACCATAATGGAGAGTAAAAACTATTTTATAAAGTTTTTTAGTAGCACTTTGTGTTATTAAATGAAAAAAAAATGAAAAGTGAAAAACAGACACATTTTCCCTCCTCTTTTGATTATAATTTCCTGGATATAAAAAACATTAAAACACATGCAAAAATAAAAACAACATAAAAATAAAGCCCTATATGTCACCGAAAAAAGACGCAGAAATTAGTTAGTAATAGTAGTTAGAAATTAGAATAACGCAAGTGATAAAAATGTTATTGCCCTTCAAAAACACACACAAAAAACTTGAAAATGTGCCTGGCCTGGAAGGGGGGTAAAGCATCTGGTATGGAAGTGGTTAAATTACTAATAAAATAAAAGTAATGATTTTACACCATAGCTTTACTAAAGTGAAGGTTTCAGGTTCAATGAGGTCATTAGGGCAAATTGGAAGTTGTCTACAGAGGGGTCAGAAAATTAGGACCCCCACTGACCATTATAATGAAGGAGGTCAAAGATTTAGACCTTACATTGACACAACAATCACTAAGCTAAAAGATTAATGGGGCATGATGCCCAGGAGAGTACCCTGACTGACCCCTTTCTACAGTCATGGCCAAAAGTTTTGAGAATGATACAAATATTAATTTTTACAAAGTCTACTGCTTCAGTTTTTCTAATGGCAATTTGCATATACTCCAGAATGTTATAAAGAGTGATCAGCTTAACAGCAATTACTTGCAAAGTCAATATTTGCCTAGAAAATGAACTTTATCCCCCAAAACAGATTTCAACATCATTGCAGCCCTGCCTTAAAAGGACCACCTAACATCGTTTCAGTGATTGCTCCATTAACACAGGTGTGGGTGTTGATGAGGACAGGGCTGGAGATCAATCTGTCATGATTAAGTAAGAATGACACCACTGGACACTTTAAAAGGAGGCTGGTGCTTGCCATCATTGTTTCTCTTCTGTTAACCATGGTTATCTCTAAAGAAACACGTGCAGTCATCATTGCACTGCACAAAAATGGCCTAACTGGGAAGAGTATTGCAGCTAGAAAGATTGCACCTCAGTCAACAATCTATCGCATCATCAAGAACTTCAAGGAGAGAGGTTCCATTGGTGCCAAAAAGGCTCCAGGGCGCCCAAGAAAGACCAGCAAGCGGCAGGACCGTCTCTTAAAAGTGTTTCAGCTGCGGGATCGGGCTACCAGCAGTGCAGAGCTTGCTGAGGAATGGCAGCAGGCAGGTGTGAGTGCATCTGCACGCACTGTGAGGTGGAGACTCTTGGAGCAAGGCCTGGTCTCAAGGAGGGCAGCAAAGAAGCCACTTCTCTCCAGAAAAAACATCAGGGACAGACTGATATTCTGCAAAAGGTACAGGGAGTGGACTGCTGAGGACTGGGGTAAAGTCATTTTCTCTGATGAATCCCCTTTTCGATTGTTTGGAACATCTGGAAAACAGCTTATTCGGAGAAGAAGAGGTGAGCGCTACCACCAGTCTTGTCTCATGCCAACTGTAAAGCATCCTGAAACCATTCCTGTGTGGGGTTGCTTCTCAGCCAAGGGAATCGGCTCTCTCACAGTCTTGCCTAAAAACACAGCCATGAATAAAGAATGGTACCAGAATGTCCTCCAAGAGCAACTTCTCCCAACCGTCCAAGAGCAGTTTGGCGCTCAACAATGCCTTTTCCAGCATGATGGAGCACCTTGCCATAAAGCAAAGGTGATAACTAAATGGCTCAGGGAACAAAACATAGAGATTTTGGGTCCATGGCCTGGAAACTCCCCAGATCTTAAGCCCATTGAGAACTTGTGGTCAATCATCAAGAGAAGGGTGGACAAACAAAAACCAACAAATTCAGACAAAATTAAAGCATTGATTCTGCAAGAATGGACTGCTATCAGTCAGGATTTGGTCCAGAAGTTGATTGAGAGCATGCCAGGGAGAATTGCAGAGGTCCTGAAGAAGAAGGGTCAACACTGCAAATATTGACTTGCTGCATTAACTCATTCTAACTGTCAATATAAGCTTCTGTTACTCATAATATGAATGCAATTCTATTTCTGTATGTGATAAAAACATCTGACAAACACACATAAAAACCAGAGGGCAGCAGATCATGTGAAAATATAATATTTGTGTCATTCTCAAAACTTTTGGCCATGACTGTACTAATCACATTCTATTCTGTTCCATTCTATAGACCCTTACAGATTACATCTTTTGACATGTCAATAACCATCATTTATTTTTTGATGCAGAGGTCTGGAAATCGTTGAGTGGGTCAATTGCATTAACAAATAAGCATGAACAGTATAAATGAATTGTAAAGATATAGAGTAGAAAGCAGCATTGGAATGAGGATATTTGGCCCACCATATAAAAAGATTCTGGGGTACCATCCTCCAACAACCCCTAGGAAATAGATCATAATACCATTCAAAGTGTCTTCTGATGTACCATTAATGTGTTTGAGCTTGGACCCAGCAGAGAATCCTTTCATACTCTTATGGGCCAGTCCAACACTGGTAGAAATGTAAGGGGTGGAGGCCAGAGCATATTAAATCCATTGCCAGGTGTAAGGTTCCTGAGTGTATGTATATTACACCATATATCATATCCTTCTTATTTGAAGGGCTGTAACAAGGTTGTTTATCTTTTTTTTACTTGACTGGGAATGAGATGTATTACCAGACACAGTCAATGGAAAAGATTGTGGCCACTGTTTCAACCAATAAACAGACCCTCCTAATTGCAGGCAATATCTTTAAGTCAGTTTTAAAATTGAACATTTTATGAGTCCAGCTACAAATCTCTTTAACTTGTCTGAAACTTAATTTCTCACGACATATCTGAAATCTCTGTTCATGTAGTATGTTGCATTGTCCTCACCAACATCTCTTTGAAATATTATACAGGCCTATTTAAGTGTTTTGCTTCACTCTCTCATGCAACTGATAGGTTAAATGCTGTTATAATCTATGCAGTACTATCTGATATGTGTCTCTGTGCTGTCCCACAAGCATATTGCATGTTACCAGCTGGAGATTTCTTGCTCAATAGCTCCTCTGCTGACAATCAAAAGAAATGAAGCTTCCATCCAACAGGAGTCATAACACACTGAGTGCTCAGGGACACTTAAGACTTAGGCGGGTTTATTATGGAAAACACCAGTCAAATTATTATTACAATGTAAGACAAACTAATGCAGAAAAGGCCAACTTTAACCACTTTGCCTTATCTGCTATGACTTTGAGATTAAGAAGATAATTCATACAACCCTAATTAGAACTTCAGACCACGCAGCCCCATGCATTGATTATTTTCCTTTTATTAAGCTTAGCTTTGTATAGCATGCACCAAGCCATGTCTTCCATGAATATTTTATGTACTTCTTTAATTTTTGTCTGAACAAGATAGAATAATAAATAACCAATGCAGATGGATTCAAATTAACTAAAGTGAGAACCAGTTGCCTTGATCTGTTCAGGGAACATCGGGAATGCTATGCAACATATTCATGCAGCCTTGAAAGCACAGTCTGAGCCTCCTTTGCCCTTTTTTGTTCTCAGGAAAGTCTTTATTTGGTTCTCTTCAAGGTGAACTCAAGGGAAAGTTAATGGAGAATATAATAAACAATAATTCTTTTAGAAACTCAGTATTCAAATGCTGCAGCGGGGAGTTAAGTGTATGGCTGTGTGCGGTTTCTGGATCATAGTGGGTGGTAATCTCACAAAATAAATTAAGGAAATGCTTTGATTTCGTTTGCTTGTAGGGTTTCACAAGACTCTTTGTCCCCATAAGTGCATTAGTGAAAAAAATTACATCTTTTTCAAATTGCAACACTGACATGGCATGAAGAAATCTAATTTGTATTTATACTGAGCATTGGTCATGTGTTTCTTTGTGAACAGATTTATGTGTTTTTGTATAATTGTTTAACATGTTGAGTTTAAACTTTCTTATGCTAAAAAAAGCAGATAGGATGAGTATTTCATTATTTCTTTTAATTGTAAATTGTCAACAGAGATGGGCGAACCTCTCAAGGATGGCTCGGGTCCCAGATTCATTTTGGGTCGAATAAGCTCGGTACAAACCCCAACTTAAATTGGCTTAAAACATAGTGTATAACAGTGTATAACAGTGTTTTTATGCCAACACCCTGCTTGAGGCTGGGCAAGATAAAACTCCCATGGCACACTGGGTCAGCTCCTTCCACTGCTCTAATTTATTGGCCCAGATTTCCACAAGGGCACAGTTACCTGATGAAATATAGGTGCATTCTAGGTACAGTTATACCTGCTGGTGCAGCCAGTGGGTGTCAGTTTCCTGTTGTGGCTCTGGTTGGTGCAGCGAGCTGATTAACCTCTGGTTTATCATCTTCCAGATACTGTACTGGGCCTGGCTGCTCATGCTGCTGCTTTTACTCCTGACACTTGTAGTTGTGGCACTGGTAGAGGAGGTGGAGAACTGGCTGAGTGTGGTGGACTGGCTGTAGGCAGAGGCCACCAGGATATATGTGTGACTGGCAGTTACAGAGGTTTCCCTAAATGTTGTGGTAAGCTGAGTATACAGTCTATCCTGATAATATTGTAATTTTTCTTCCCTATTGGAAGCAGAGAAAAATTCCCCCATTTTGGCTTTATAAAGAGGGTCTAAGAGCCCTGCCATCCAGTACTCATCCCTCTGCCTGATGCAAATAATACTTTTGTCACTGTATAAGTAGTACAGCATACATGCTGTCATGATTGCCAGCATGTATGCGGACCCAGGGGCCTGCCATGGTTGGTGTTCTTGGCCAGCATGGTCATTGTCATTATCAGCATCATCCTCTATCAACCCAGGGCGATGACATTGACTAAGAGGTGGAAATTGTTTCTCCTTTTCCATTCCTCATTGTATGAGTGTAATTGATTCCTGTAAGAAATACAATAGAGGGATCACATCACTGTGATTTTACAACACTTCCTAAGACTTCAAACTGTCTAGAAAAATGTTTACTGCTAAACTGAGTCATAAAATGGATAGTCATGCAAATGTATGAATGCTCACAAATACAAAATAGACACCAAACGGCAAAATAGTGTAGATCTGTCGAGAATCCAAACTTGAGAAGACAGAATATAGAGTATATTAACCAAGATGGACCCTCACCTTAGCGTGTTGTGCATAAGCCACAACAACATAAATGCTTTGGAGTGGTGAGGGTGGTAGCAGAAATGTCCACTGTCAGCGGATAAACAGACTTGAGTAAATACACATAGTAGTGTAGGGTTCAAAAACCAAAAATAGGACTGTCTGCGCTCCTTGGAGGAAAAATCCTGGACCACTTTGTATGTATATCTTTATTGGAAGACACAGAAGTCACAACGCATTTAGGGGACGGACTTCCCTTTATCAAGTGCAACAATTAAAACCCTTAAGATAAAATATACAATACATATATCACATATCAGTTACGTATATTCTAAAAATAATAATAATAATAATAATAATAATAAAATAAAAGCAAAATGCAAGGTGGTCTAGATTGCGTTTTTGAAGGAATTCGGCAGTGAGCAGAACTAACCACAGATCTTTTGTGGATGTAGACTTGCTCTTCATGTAATCCCAGACAGACTGGATGATGTAGAGTTCAGGACTCTGCAGGCCATATCATCGCTTCTAGGACTGCTTTTTTATAAGTGGTTCTCCAAGGAGTAATAAAGCAATACCAGTATATTCCTTGCACTGGTTGAGCTTTATTATTAATATATACCCTGATCCCTGCTCCCCAAAAACAAGTTTATTACTTTTGCAGACGGCAGCTGGGGAAGCCGAAACTCTCATTCCTGTGTTTCTCCTACAGTCGTTCCTACTCCCACTGATGTCACTGACTTCCCTGTACTCAGTTCATAGTCAGAACATCAGCAGTCAAGACAGAGGAACAAGAGTTCCAGGCTCCTCAACTGTCCTCGGAAAAGGTAATAAACATAACTCCCCTAATGACATTAACTGAATGTTTCAGGTTGAAGTCTGCTGCACAATAAATGGATTAATCCTTACCAAATCCCCAACACTGTTTGCTGAAATGCAGCCCCCAACTAAAAAGAAACCTCCACATTGCTTCACTGTTGCCTGCAGATATTCAGTGTTGTACCACTCTTCAGCCCTTCTGCAGACAAGCTGCATTCTGTTACAGCCAAATATTTAAAATTTTGACTCATCTGTCCAGAGCACCTGCTACCATTTTTCTGCACTCACGTTCCTTTCTTTTTCTGCTTAGTTGACTCACCTGGCCTTGTTTCCATGTCAAAGGTTTTGATTTCTTGACAGACTTCTCCAAACAGTAGATGGGTTTATCTGGGTCCCACGGATTTCTGCCACTTCTGAAATGATGGCATGGCTGGACATCTTACAATTCTTTCCTTGGATGGGCACTGTGCCTATGGTCCTCAACGTTACCCAATTCTTGGTATTTTTTCAAAAGAGGTTGAACAGCACATCTTTAAACCCCAGTCTGCTTTCACATTTTTGTCTAGGGGAAAGACCTTGCTGATGCAGCATAACTACCTGTGCTCAGGCTTGCCATGGTATATGACCTTTGACATGGAAATTTTCTCTACAACCTCACCTTTGAAGTAGAGTATGGCTGTTCCTCACCCAGTTTTAAGCCTCCTATACCACTGTTAATCACTGTTCATGACTGTGTTTGAGCCTACAAGTGAAAATGATGATCATTATCACCTGTCTGGTATAACTGGATAATCATACACTGAATATAATCCTACAAAATGCCAAACTGTGTGCAAGGGTACCTAGACGTTGTTTTGACTTGTTGTTTTGCTGGCTTATCTCTTCCTTCTGCAACTCTCATCATTCGATTCCTATCATCCAACAGAGAGTTTGCTTCAGTGTTTTGGTTTCTGCCAGTATTGATACATTCTTCATAAGTTTGGTTTGAGTGTTGTGCTTTCCATTCTTGCTGATAAGTTCTGGAGGTATCTGAGTACCATGAATCTAAGTTAAGAAGTGAGGAAGGTGACTGCTATATGTGAGACCTAGGATTGCAGTCTTGTTCACAACTTGTGTTGTTACAACAATGGCTGACCTTTAAAAAATATTTTCTTTTACTCTATTGGGCACTGTAGATAAAGCAAAATATAATTTTTTCCAAATCTGCTCATCTCATGCCACTTTTCTAATCATATCATAAAACAAGAGAAAAGTAAAGGAAGCAAACTTCTGTTTATAATACGCTTTTTTATTAAGTGACATTACTACAGTATTTCTATAATGATCAATGATCCTCTTAGGCCATATTTTTGATCTATCATCATAGAACACCTGTAGAGTGTTTAGCTGAATGTTATGGAACCTTATGAGCTTTATGAGGCACTTCCATGCTTTTATGTGTTGGGAAAACAGTTCTCAAATCTCAAATACATTCAAAAAGTAAAAAATACAGCATTAGGAAGTAGTTTTGTAGACTTTGTCATTTGGATACATATAAGAATCTCTTTTAAATGCAAAGAAAGTAATAGAACTATAATAGCACTTTCTATATTATTAAATGGGTTTTCAGGCCCTATAAGATTGATGCCCTATAAGAGTGATGACCTATCCTTTGGATAGATCTTCAATAGAATATCAGCAGTTTGAAGACACTGCAGTGTTCATATGAACTGTGCAACCTCTGTGGTAAAAAAGCAAGCACAGCACCATACATTGTACAGCCACTGTGCTTGGTTTTGCATCTTAGCCCCATCCACTTGAATGGAACGGAGCTGCACACAGGCCATATGACGAATGACCACCTGATCCACAGCGGTCTTGAGTGCTGATCTTGAATGATGACCTATCCAAAGGATATATCATGCAGGTCCGGGAAACCCATTTAAAAAAAGCTCAGTCTAGTAGTGAACAGGTTATCTCTGGCATAGTGGCCCACGTGGGTAGGACATACAGAGAAAAAGTGTAAAATTAATAAATAAGCATGAACACCATGAAAATCAATGTTTATAGATAGATAGATAGATAGATAGATAGATAGATAGATAGATGAAAATAAACTCTTTGCAGATCTCTACAATGTGTAAGGAGTTATATAACTAATTGCTGAAAGTGTATTGTTCCTGAATTCATTTACATAACAAACCACTAGGGAAGAATTATATATTTGCTATGTTCAGTAATATCTGCTAAAGTGTAAACTTTGAAAACATATTGGTCAAACAGTTTCAAATAACTTTTTTTAAGGGATCCCTTAGGCAAAATATCCATTCTATTACATTAGGCTGAGGATAATAAAATTGTGTAAAGTTGTCCTCAATTGAAGCAAAGAACAGAGTGTCGTAAATATGGCAACTTTCCATGAATAATTTATTAGTTGCCTGTTTATCTTCTTTTGGACAAAAAAAGCTGAAGTCATAAAATATATTCCAAAAGAAATTTTATGAAAGCAAAGCAATCTTTACAAAAGGAATTATTTTGGCATTGGCTTGACAGGATCTGATCTGTTTTTGGTATGAAAGTGTACCTGTTGTTTCATTTAACTTTTCATGGTAAGTTGCCATGTTTGTGTACATGAAAAGTAATACTTTTCTCCTTTGCAGGCTCAATCTGTAGTTTGCATTACTCTCTGAGCCTCCAAGATAGAGACTAGGTGCCATACACTGCATACAATAAGTAGAGTACAACACCCCTCCTCTCTCTCTCTCTCTCTCTCTCTCTCTCTCTCTCTCTCTCTCTCTCTCTCTCTCTCTCTCTCTCTCTCTCTCTCTCTCTCTCTCTCTCTCTCTCTCTCTCACTTTAATCACATGCTTGATTAATCTATTAGATCCTGACCGAGGCACTATGCCAATGGCCATAATACACTGCAATACAGAAGAATTGCAGTGTATTATAACAGTGACCAGAAGGCCACTGAATATAGTCCCTTCCTGGGACACACTAAAAATTTTACAGAAAGTTTAAAAAAAAAGAACTTTTAAATTTAAAAAAATAAACAATTTGCATGACAAATACATTATAATAACCCCTTCCCATTGGAGGTATTTTTCAATTTTGTTTTTTGACTCCTTGCCTTCCAAACCCCATAACTTTTTTATTTCTCCATGCACAGAACCATATGAGGGCTTAAAGTTTGCGGGACAAATTGTTCTTCATAGAGGTAAAATTTATTATTATCAAAAAATTCAGAATGGGGTGGAATTGGAGAAAAAAGGGCATTTGTGCGACTTTCTTACAGACTTTGTTTTTACGGTGTTCATTGTGCAGCCAAAATGACGTCACCTGTATATGTTTCAGTACCATTTTTGGGATACCAAATTTTTAGTTCCAAATAGTTTTATTTACATTTTAACCCCTTAACAAAAATCCAAAACTTTGCAAAAAAAAAAATTTTTTTCTTTCTTTCACCATTTTCTCAAACCTGTAACTTTTTTTATTTTCCCGTGTACGGGGATATATACAGCGTCTTTTTTTGGGGGGACCAGGTGTACTTTTTAGTTACACCATTTTGGAGAATGCCTATTGCTTTGATCACTTTTAATTCAAAAAAGCAAAAAAACAGCAGTTTTGCATTTTTTTTCCTGCTATGCCATTCACCGTACTGGAAATTTTTTTTTTTATAAGTTTGTAGACTGTGCATTTTTGGACACAAGGATACCTAATGTGTATGTGTTTCACAGTATTTAAATACTTTAATATGTGTTCTAGGGAAAGGGAGGTGATTTGGTGGTCATATATTTTTTTTTACACTTTATTTATAAGACCCCCTAGGGGTCTTGAACCCCAGGGGGGCTTTTCACTAATGTATTGTATTACAATGCTAATGTACTGCAATGCATTGGAAAATACTGTCATTTCTATGACAGGCTGCATAAAGCAGCCTGTCATACAAATGAATGCCAGACAAGCCTGGGAGCCTTCAATAGGCTTCCGTCTATCATGGCAACAGAATGCCGGTCCCAGATCTCGTTCTGGGCGCCGACGATCCTACCCAAAATGGTGGCGCCTTTGTGAGGCCGGGAAAATGGTGCCTTGATCAGCTTTGACTGAGATGCCAGGGGCCTTAATGCCCATGATCAGTGCGGGCACTGATCGCAGGCATTCGTGCCAGGCCTCTGCTGTATAATACAGCAAGGACTTAACAAGTCTCTCCTGCTTGTTGCTCAGTGTATGATGGACCTCAAACTAACTATTACTAACTTTGCACAGGATCACACACAAGATGCCACTTCGTTGCCCATTCAATGGGAGGCTCTAAAATGTGTCCTACGGGGAGTGCTTATAAAGCATGGAGCCTCAGCATAAACAATCCCTCCAATACTCTACTCTTGCCACACTGACAGCAACACACCAATAGATCATATCACTTATTGAACATAAGCATCAGAGACTCCGCCAACTGAGTTTATGCTCTCTTAATGAATGGGGTAACAAGGTGGTGCGCCTCCTGGCCCATGCAGTCCGGGAACGACACTCAACCTCACACGTGATGTCCATCAAACGCTTCTCTGGTGTTATATCTTACCTCACTCCTGACATTACAAAGGCCTTCTGCGACTACTATGATGCTTTATATAACTTGCCTCCCCCTCCGAGTCTAACAACAAAACACCGGATGGATGCCAATCCCTCGCTCAGTACATAACTGACACTGCCCTACCAAGCTTACCCGTGAAGACGTGGAATTGTTAGATGCACTATTCACCTCTGAAGAACTAGAGTCTACGATCTCTAACCTGCTGATGGATAAAGGCCCAGGCCCAGACGGTTTTACGGCACGCTTCTTTAAAAACCCCTGTCCACCGTGCTCTCCCCACACCTCTTAAAAGCTTTTAAGATACACAATCATGCCCAAGCAATAGGCCTATTTCACCGAATTAACACGGATGCAAAGCTGTTTGCCAAGCTGCTAGCCAACAGACTAGGACAAAATCACCTAATACATCCGGACCAAGTGGGATTCATACCACACAGGGAGGCCCAGGAAAGCACTTTAAAAGCCTTCTCCGCGATCCACCACGCTCACCACTCGCATACCCCAATGATGCTGCTCTCGACGCGAAGAAGGCTTTCGATAGAGTGTATTGGTGTTTTCTGGAATCGACTCTTTCACAAATAGGCCTCAGCTCCACCATGCTCTCATGCATTCACACTCTATATACCTCTCCAAAAGCCCAAATACAGGTGAATGGCACACTCTCTCCCCCCCTCTCCATTCACAATGGCATGCGTCAAGGTTGCCCTCTCTCTCAGATGCTCTATGCTTTAGTCATGCAGCATTTTCTCAAAGCAATCCTAATATACCGGGCCTCCGTGTCAGATCCCTACATCTTAAAGTTTCAGCATTTGCGGATGACGTCCTGCTCTTCATAACACAACCACGCACGATGCTATCCTCACTGCTCTGTGAAATCGCCACTTATAGCTTCTTTAGCAGTTACAAAATGAATCTCTCCAAAAGCACAGCACTCCCTCACTCTGTCTCTCATGCAATGTCTCCGCACTTCCTTTCCCTTTACTTGGTCCCCCAAAGCCATTAAAAACCTAGAGGTATACCTTCCAAGGAATCTCGCAGATACCTACTTCCTAAACTTCCTTCCCACAATTCGCCCCCTTCACCTGGACCTTCTGCGATGGGATATGAAATGCTTCTCCTAGTTAGGTAGGATTAACATCCTCAAAATGAATGTACTCCATAGACTTCTCTATCTTTTCCAAACCATCCCTTTAGCCCTCCCCAAAGAATTTATCTCCATTATCCGTAAGTCCTTTTCCAAATTCATCTGGTCCTCTAAATCCCCAAGAATTGTCAAACGCATAATATCACTGCCCAAACAGGAGGGGGGCCTAGCAGTTCCCGACACATTAAACTATTACCTTGCTGCAACTGCCACACACTTTTTGGACTTGCATCACTCCACGCACTACAAACTCTGGGTTACCCTGGAGGGGACCCTCAGCCCTTGTTCTCTCACTGCCCTTCCTTGGCTTCATGTGCGCCATTGGTCGGACAAAGCTACCACCAATCTACCGTATGTAATGTGCCAAGTCCTTCATACTTGTAGGATATACCGTGGCATCTCATGTCTCTTTTCTAATGATGGCCCTATGACTTAACAGCTGCGCTTCAATCTCCGTTTCTCCTTCACTCCATGGGGCAGGCTCCCCTCAGGTTTCAGCAAGTGCTAACCCATCTGATCTACACTCCTATCAAGACTTAGTTCCTTCGGAAAACAGAACACTGTCCACTCACTGGCATTATGTCTAACTTCACTACCTATACACCTCTCTCAAAACAACACACAACCTATATAGATCCCTCTTCCACTTCGAACTCCTCTGTACATCACAGTCCATGAAACCCCACTCCATCTCCCTCATATATCACTTACTCACAGTCTCCAAAGAGGACCCTTTACCAACATATGCAGCGAGTTGGGAGATATGTGGCTTTCGGCATTTCAACTGCCATAAATTCTCAATTTCTTGCAAAGCATAAGAAACGAACTATAAAAGCAGAGTTCCTGCTGTTCTGCATGAAATCTTTCCAACTACCTAAGATAGATGTTGGAAATGTAACTGTCAATGAGATACCTTGCAGCACATACTTGTTCATTCACTTCATTTTGTTAATTAAAGGGTAACTAATCTTCAGACAACTTTTGATTTTCTGGCAGTATTTGTGTCATTAATACATTTTGTAATATACTTTATTAACAAATTTTGGATCCTTTCTGTGAAATCCTACATTTGTCACTCTTTCTCTTGTTTCTGTATTGAGAGCTGTTTCTGCCTGTTTCTGCATATAAATATCCTAATATTGACTGTGTTTTCAGCCAGTGATATCTCTGGAAATAATTTAGATAGCACTGTAGCCTTAGAGTCACACAAAAGAAGAACAAAAAATAATAACTACTATGTGTTTAAAAGCTTTCTTTGCAGTGTTTTTCTCACACCTGCCTAAAACTTTTGCACAGTACTGTATATGCCAAAAATTCATGATCCATGTTGCCCACTGTGGATTTGCCACAGGTTTCACCTTGTACATTGCAAATCATGAAATTCCCAGTGAAAATCCACAGCATAAATTGATATGCTGCTCACTTAAAATCTACCAGCAGGCCAATATCTGCTGCTAAATTTTTCTGAAAAATTTAGATGGAATTTCTTTAAATCTTATCTACTTAAATTAACTGTAAACACTTTGTATTGTCCTCCCACAATTCCACAGTGGAAAATCCATAGCATATACAGTACATCTGAAGTGGACGTACCCCGAATGTGATCAGTGGGTCTGGAGTTGTTCCAAGATTCCATCTAATGAAACCATTTTAGTGCTCTTTATGCTTTATAATCTGACACCATTTCGAAAATGAATGTATAAAATCCCTTCACTGATGGAAAATATAGCTCATTTTACAGGCTTTTGAATCTGTGTTAAATCATCCCATGTGAATATCTTTTTTTTTCATCAGCACTAATTACCAAGCTAATTAAGTTATTACGCAGTAAGATAAATGAAGGCAGGTGTTAAAACATTAGGATGCAATATTGCACCTCAGATATACTGCAGCTCATTGTGACAACCCTAATTGATTTGCAGATTCTGTTTAATTCTTAACACTTCTGAATTCCACCTTTGTAATTAGTATCAGCAGCTAAGTCAAGTTCACAGCTCCTAACATCTCAGCTTTAACCCTTTCTTAGATGAAAGATATCCTTCAGACGAATAAGCAACCTTGTTGTGTACAAACTATCTATATACAGATGTCCTTTTTTCACTTTTCCTCTTGACTTGAATTGTGAGATGACATCAATAGATGTGTATGCTACAATTGTTTATGCGTGGTCACTGAATGGTTGTGATTCTATGATTTCGCTAGCATGTGACAATATTGGACTGGATTTGTATTGAGAGAAACTATAGTCCTTAACAAAGAAAGTGTGCCTTCAATAAAAGTTTTCATAACTGAATAGTAAAGGTAAATATAAGAAACTTTGTAAGGTATCCTATTAAATAAATATGTTTCCTTCTCCATATCTCAGGCTGAGTTACTTTTTTCATAAATGTCTATGGAGAAGGAAGGGGAGGAGTATGCTGGAAAAGGCACACAAATAACTGCAGCTGGTGCACTATGAGTCAGGTATCTCTTTTATCATTGCTGTTTCTTTAAGATAAGAGTCTATTGCTGGACAAAATGAAGCAGTATGAGACAGATTGTATACAAATAAATAGTCTAAGTAAAGGGAAAGAGGAGAAGGGCAGCCTAATAAATGGAGAAGGGAATATATTTCTTTAATAAGATGTATTACAAAGTTCCTTATATTACATTTAATATTCATTTTTGAAAAGTTGTTTTGTAATTGGAAGTACACTTTAAGAGTGGGTATATCAGTAGTTTAAGGGCTTTTGCACAACTATATCAATTGTACTCTGCATTATCATGCCTCCGAATTCATACAGAATAAGGCATTGTACAGGTTGTGCACTGCTGTATGGGCTCCATGTACATGTCCCTGCCGTGTGCATAAGCCCTAACTGCTGATGGTAAAAAGGCAAATAGAAAAATACTTATATCCTATAGAAGATCTGTATTTTAAATAAATATTAAGTAGTCATTTTCCTAGTGAGACATCTCTGTAGAGCAGGGTTGTTCGTGTAAGAAAAAGTTTTTCAATGCCATTTTATTTAATACAGTTATGCCAGAAAACTGTATAATTATACTGATAAATAAAAAGTATGGCTGTTCTAATTTGTAGCATTGGTGGCCTGTGGGCATCTTAAAAATGGATACTTAATGGGGTCACATGGCGGGCCAGTCAGCAGTCAGCATAGAGAGAACACTGTTAAATTATACATAGTTAGAGGGCTGGATGGAGGCAGACCGTCTAATAAATATTCACGACCAGCTATTCTGATTTTGGAGAATCATAATGCACATTAGGTGAAGAATATAACCCTTACCTGTAAAATATAGTTATTAAATGATTCTAAATGATTTGTCCAAAAACATAAAAAAATTGCATTTTAGTTACAGATGCCCTCTAATATTCCACTTTCTCTGGCTGTATAAACTTTCATTATTTTGGGGACTTTTTTTTTATTAATTTATATAATTTAAGTTAATTTATATAAAAAAATACCATGTCGGCTATTGAGCATTAACAGCAGGTTTTTTATGCAGGCGCAGACCGTGTAGTAAAGCAAAATACTGTTTATATAAAGCAAGTAATGTAAAGAGTATGTAAATCTTGATATTTATTCTAGAGATTTTCTTCCATACAGCTAATGACACTGGGATGGACATCCGGAACAGTACAGTACTCTGCAAGCACAGTACTCTGGAAATTTGATGGTACACATGGTGTCCAATCTTGAGCCTACCAGAGTGAAAATTGTTATGATACCCAAGTAGCTAACCTTACTAAGACATACATGTGATGTTACAGCATACCTGATGGAAGCACAGTTGTGATACCAAAATAGTTAGTTGTGTATTTATTGTCTACCTCAATAAAACAAATTGTGATGTCCATGTAACATCATGTCTCCTCTCTGTAAGGTCACTTATGAAGTCACAATGGTTTACCTTACTTTTTTTTACATAGTTACATAGTTAGCATGGTTGAAAGATCAATGCTTTTTTGCTGTAAAATACATCTAAGCCGTTTTTGAAGCTGTCTGTAACCAGCATCTGAGGTAGGCTATTCCACAGATTCACAGTCTTTACAGTGAGCCTTGATTAAACCTTTTTTTTCTCCAGACAGAGGGAGTACCCCCTTTGTCTTTTGAGGGGATTTTACATGGAACAGCCTTTTCCCATATTCAGTGGCGTAACTAGGAATGGCTGGGCCCCAAGGCGAACATTTGACATGGGGCCCCCCCGAACTGCCGCCCCCAACCCCACCCCCGCATAAACCGCATTCCTGCACACACTATTATGCGCCATAGTGGCCCCCTGCACACAGTATTATGCCCCATAGCTGCCCCTGCTCACAGTAGTATGCCCCATAGTGGCCCCTGCCCACAGTAGTATGCCCCATAGTGGCCCCTACACACAGTAGTATGCTTCATAGTGGCACCTGCACATAGTATTATGCCCCATAGTGGACCACACATGAACGATTATTATACTCTGGGGTCTTTTCAGACCCCAGAGTATAATGATCGGAGACCCAGGGGAGGATACAAACATAAAAAACAATGTTTTTTACCTCTCCCTCGCTCCGCTGCACTCCCTTGCACTACTTCGGCCATCTTCAATGTTGGATCAGATCTCGCGTGAGTGAGGCCGGCGTCGCAACGCATAATGACATCAGCTGACGTCTGGGACGTCACCAAACAAGCCCGAAGCCTGCGGAGTGTAGGAAAGGTGAGTTACAGTGTTTTTTATGTTCCCTCACCTCCACTGGGCTCCCGATCGTTATACTCAGGGGTCTCAAAAGACCCCCGAGTATAATGATAGCAGTGTTTGTGGGGTTCACGGTAGCGGCTGCCACAGGGCTCCGAGTCCCGGGCCCCATAATGTTCCAGGCCCTGTGGCAGCCGCTACTGCGGCTACCCCGATATTTACGCCCCTGCCCATATTTATTGTATGGGCCATTTATATATTTATACAAGTCTATCACATATCCCCTTAACCCCCACCGACATCCGCTGTAATAGTACGGGAGATGTCGGCTATTTAAATATGGCTGCCGCTCAGGAGTTGGATGGCCGCCATAGCCACTGGGTCTCCCATGTATTATAGAGCGGAGACCCAGCACTAATGCCTGCAATCCATGCCCGCACTCATTTAAGGCATTAAGGCAACGCATGGGCACTACCATTTTGGGGAGGATCCGTTGTCATGACAGCCAGGAGCCTATTGAAAGTTCCCAGGCTTGTCTGGTTTTTCTTGTATTACAAGCTGCTCTATGTATCCTGCAATGCAAGAGCCATCAATTTGCAATGAATTGCAATGCATTAGCATTTCATTAGTGATCAAACCCCCTGGGTTTCAAGGCTCCCTAGGAGATCTAATAAGTACAGTAAAAAAAAAAAAAATCAAAAGCATTGAACCGCCGTTTTTTTGCAGTTTTGCCTCTCTTATTTTATAATTTTAATAAAAAGTCCTTAGATGGCTCTATGAACAGAAACATTTTAAAAAGTTATGGGGTTTGAAAGGTGGGGAGTCAAAAACAAAAATTTAAAAATGCCTGTGACAGGAAACAGTTAAAATGCGGGACTAGAACTCACATATGATGTCACAATAGTTTACCTGACTGCTGTGACTGCACGCCAGTTAATGGAAACAGTTGTGTTGTCAAAGAAGCTTATCTGATTGAAACTCACTTGTGATTCTGCAGCAACTTACCTTATGGAAACCTGCTTGGGTAACTGTTAGAAAGAGGGGTAGAAGGAAGAGTGTCAGTGAGGCAAATCCTGACCTGAAATACCCCAATAAGTTTGCCATGTTGGCGGTTGAGAGAGATTTCAGCTCAAGGGTAGCACAATTGCAGCAGGAAGTTAACTCTAGCAACCAGGGAAATGTCTGCTCCAGTAAGAGGGGAATGGGAGCATAGTAAGGCAAGGCAGGTGTTGGTAGTGGGGGATTCAATTATTAGGGGTACAGATAGGGCAATCTGTCACAAAGAGCAAGGACATTGACACTAATGACAAAGTTAGAAGATACCATCTAGATACTATAACCTGGGAGACATTATGCTATTCTTTCTCTTTTATGCAGTGAGCTTATGTGCCTGCATACTTAGCAAATGTGTGTATATACAGTACTTCTGTGTGCAAATAAGTTACTGACTGTATGCAGTGAGTATGTACAGTATATCTGATGACATACATATATATGTTTAGCGCATTGCTAAGGAAACTGTGCAATAGGGATAGCCTATCAATATAGCACCATATGTCAGGTAGCTACTGCAATCTATGCTTCCTTAAAGAAAAGAGCAATAGACAGAGGTAAATTCATAAATGTTTGTCAGTCCAGCATCTATCATGCTAAACTTCAGGCATGCAGGGTGTTGGGGTGTATTCTTGAAATGCCTTGTTCATCAAGACAGCTTTTCTCACTCCTGTAGTAAATATTTTGCAAACTACCCAAACAATAAGGTGTTGGTGCTAAAGGTCATTTTAATCAGTGGTCCAAAAAGGTTCATTTCAACATTTTCAATAATACGTGACAACTGGATAAGTAAAGTTTAAAGGGGGTATCCAGCTTCCAAAAATTATCTGAAAAAACATCCACAGCAGTGCTGAATACTCACTGTTTCCTTGTGCACCTTTTGCTTGGCTTCCTTTTACTTGCTGTTCCTGGTATCACCGTTATTTGCATGTAGTGAATATGTGGACAAACTACATTTGCCATGATTTCTCTGTCTGCTTTCACCCTCTGTGTACCCCTCCCTTCTTCACTCTCCCCTGCATTGAAATCTTTCCATATCCAAGGTCACATGCTGCTGTGATGTTTTGTTTGCTGGCTAAACTGCTCACAGGGAGGAGTAGTGAACTTGCAAACAGAACATCACAGCTGAGGTCAATGACCTATGGAATTTAAACAGGATATATATTAGAAAGTGTTTTGTATTGATGCATCCTATTATTTGCCCCATATTTTTAAAAACTGGATAACCCCTTTAAGGTTTGGTACAACGTGTTGTTTGGTAAAGCCAGCTTGCATTCTAAAAATGCTGCCTCAAAGATTGTGGATTCAGCTGCTTTTTTGGGCAAATTTGCTAAGACTGGTGTTCTGGCATAGAGGGAATGAAGAACTTGCCCCATTGTGTATACAGATTGTGTAGACTATCTAAATAGAGATAAGGAGGGGTTGAGGGAAGTACAAAAGGAGCTGAGGCATCTAATCAGGCAAGGAAAAGTCAGTTATAAGGAAAAAATGTAAAAGCAAATGGAAAGAAAAGACATAAGGGGGGGTCTGGGAGGGGCTTAAGTCAATTTCGGGTCATAAACAGTCGGTCTGCCAGATTGAGGCAGATGTTAACTGGCTTAATGAACTAAACCTATTCTTCAACAGATTTGATCACACACCAGCTCCTCCCACCCCAGAATGTCCTTCAGCTCCCCTCACCACAATGACTTCACCCCATTCACCCCATGTGGCTACTTCCCAACAGACCAGTAAATCCAGAAATCTGTCTTTATCTGACCACAGTCTGACCTTCACACGGGCCCAGGTGAGGAAGGAGATGAAAAAGATCAAGGCGAGGAAAGCCGCAGGGCCAGATGACATCAGTGCAAGGCTAATTAAGACTTGTGGGGACCAGCTGTGTGGTATAATTACATATATGTATAATATGAGCCTGAGGCAGGAAATAGTCCCTGAATTATGGAAATCTTCTTGTGTGGTACCAGTTCCAAAGAAACCTCACCCTATGGACCTCAACGACTACAGACCTGTAGCACTGACATCCCACTTGATGAAGATCTTAGAGAGATTGGTTCTCACACATCTTCGCCCTCTAGTGAGCCCCGCTATGGACCCTCTCCAGTTTGCTTATCGACCGGGCATTGGGGTAGATGATGCCATCATCCACCTTCTGCACAGGGCTCTGTCTCACCTGGAAAAACCAGGGAACACGGTGAGAATAATGTTCTTTGATTTCTCCAGTGCTTTTAACACCATACAGCCCAGGTTACTGAGAGACAAGCTGGGCCTTGCTGGAGTGGACCACCACCTCTCCAACTGGATCCTAGACTACCTCACAAATCGACCTCAATACGTGAGAGCCCAAGACTGTGTGTCAGGTACCGTGATCTGTAATACGGGGGCACCTCAGGGTACGGTTCTCGCCCCTTTCCTCTTCACACTGTACACTGCTGATTTTAGGTGCAACTCATCCAGCTGCTACCTACAGAAGTATTCTGACGACTCTGCAATAGTAGGCCTCATCACAGACGATGATGACAAGGAGTACAGAGAACTGAACCGGTTTTTTGTGGACTAGTGCCACCAGAACCACCTGAAGATTAACGCGGGGAAGACCAAGGAGATGGTGGTGGACTTCCGTAAAGGCAGATGCCCTCCAAAACCAGTGGACATCCTGGGGACGGGCATCGAGATTGTGAACACCTATAAGTACCTGGGTCTGCTCCTTAATAATAAGCTGGACTGGGCAGATCATATGGAGGCCCTGTACAGGAAGGGCCACAGCAGGCTCTACCTGCTTAGGAAGCTGAGAGCCTTTGGAATCCGGGGGGCACTTCTTAGGACTTTCTTCAACTCGGTAGTGGCATCAGCCATCTTCTTTGGAGTGGCCTGCTGGGGGAGCAGTATATCAACCAGGGACAGAAATAAACTTGACAAGCTGATTAGAAGGGCCAGCTCTGTCCTGGGGAGCCCACTGGACCCAGTGCAGGTGGTGGGTGACAGAAGGATACTGTCCGTGGTGAGCTCCATGCGGGAGAATAACTCCCATCCCATGCATGAGACTGTGATTGCGCTGGGCAGTACTGTCAGTGACCGACTGCTCCACCCTAGGTGTGAGAAGGAGCGCTATCGGAAGTCTTTCCTCCCCCACCGCGGTTAGGCTGTACAACCAACACCGACCTAAGCGGAGATCATTACATACAGAGAACTGAAATATCTCTCTGCCTGTTAAATCCCCCCCCCCCCCCTCCTCTGCTACGTCCTATCTGTCTGTCTGCTATTAATGTAATGCCTCTCACCTTGGAACATTCCTGTACATGTTGTATTTGTATTTGTATCTGCTTATCTTATCTTTGCTGCTGTAACACACTGAATTTCCCCACTGTGGGACTATTAAAGGACTATTATTATTATTATTATTATTATTATTATTATTATTATTATTATTAATAAATCTTTTTGATTTTTTTTTTTTTTTTTTTTATCTGAATCTGACTGGTAACAACACAACTCTAGATCACATTATTCCATCTCTACCTGATGAATTAACTTATATAAAACAGCTGTGCAGATAGCGTTATGGTTTAAATTCACTTATTATCTTGCCATGCAGTGCTTACTTTTTTGATGTCAGATTTATTGCCACCCAGACCACATAAACAGAGATTTTATGTTCACACGTCTGCTGTTTTGAAGTTATTATGATAATAACGTAATCATAGTATTGTTATAAAATTGTAACACTTCCTTGAATGTGATCTTTTCTCAAGGGAATAGCAGATGTTGTTATATAGTACCTCACCATTTTGGTTTCAGAAATGTCTTTTCCAGTTCATATTATGGAGATAATCTTGCATGACAGTCTGCTACAGCACAGTTGATGAAATGATGTACTCTAATGATGTGGATTTTCTTATACAAAATGTTCCAGATATTTCCCCCTCTCTCCTTATATACAGAGGTCCTGCTGGTTTGTTCTGTACAATTTTAACTTTTTTTTTGTCTCATACTGAGACATGTTCACTATTACCTTAAAAGAATAATTGTAATGGTGCATTCACACAACTGATTTTCAGCCGTGAAACTCTGGTCTGTGTGTTGGCCAGATTTACGGGTCTGCACTTTATGCTGGGAGATGGACTCCTAGCAGTATAGCGATCTTTGATGCTAGAAGTCTCTTCCTCCCAGCGACATATTGTCCCGTATCAATTACAGTACAGTACAGTATGTCAAAAGGAGGCAGAGACTCCTAGCAGCATAGATAACTGTATTGCTAGGAGTTCCTCTCTAGGCATAATGTGCAGGCCGGGAAATCGCATGTGGTTGTGTGAATGCGCCTTAGTCTAGAACCTCCATTTGTATAATTATTGTGATGTTTCTTGACCTATTTTTAGTTTAGAGAATGTTCTGGAGGGCCTGATTTATCCATACATTATTTGGACAGGACTTTTATCTGAATACCAATTGTGCAATTCCCCAAATTCCCAGCAGGGAAATGAAGCTCTAGTTGCTGGCCCCCTCCCTCTTCCACTACAGATTACAGGTAATCATTGGAGATAGTAGACATGGGAAACCCTTCAATCAATATGAACTGTCTAACAAATTGGCTTAATGAGTGCCCAGAGGGTTAATGTGATGCCAAACGACTTGATAGAAAATGTTATGAGCACTCTGGAATGCTTTTCCTGTTGATGAATGCGGCACAAGCTAAAAGCAATGCCAGGTGAGACCTGGCATTAATTTCTGCACCTTTTTTAAGAAGAAGACTTGGGCTAGAAACTTTTTGCAGTGCAACAGAGTAATCCTACAGATGATATATTACGAGAGACAGGCTATCACTTATATTTAAAAAACCAATAGTTATCCCCAAAAATAAGTATTTTTTTCTAAATCTGATGTGTATATGGGCATGTGTTAAAGGGATGAAGTAAAATAGATGAAGGGTACAAAGATAACACAGCTTGATCTTGCTTTTATGTAGGATGATCATTGTATGCTCAGGATCTTATTTCAAACCATCAGAAAAAAATGCCAGTGCTGATGAAAAAGAAGTTGCTGCATCTTGTAAGTTTTATGGTTACATCTTTTGTTGGAAAAGGAGAGAATTATGATTTCAGAAGGACACCAAGAGTTTCTTATATAATGAGTTTTTGGAACTGCACACAAAATAATTTCTTCCAAATGGTTAGCTGAAACTAGGAGAAATTCATATGGGACTCATCCCCTTCGAGATACAATTTTCATTATACTGAAAAGGCCATTTTCTCAATATCAGAGGTAATAGCACAGGCTTCAAGCACAAAGTCAGTCTCATTATTTTATACCCAAGTGAGAGCTGGTGTATTCCCCAGATAAATCCTGTTAGGGAATCTATTATGACTCTTTTGACTGCATGCCTTGGGATTTTGACAGTCAGTGTAAGTAAAGTGCACAGCTTTACCTAGGTTCTATAGCTATTGAGATATTTGTAGAGAAATGCCATTGACACTTAGATGAAGGCAATTGGATATGTTTACACTGATGTGGTGTTGCTGCAAAATTTAGGAAAGTCCCAAACCTTAGGGTACTTCTACCAGTAGTCTGTGAGTTACAAATTGGTGTACAGTTGGGCATAGAGCGTTACCGACAGGTAGAAACAAGACACAGACACAAGGCGCATGTACAATGAAGTCTCTTGAGGTCTCTTTATTTGTATTAAAATGCACAGTAGACAAAAATGTACTCTCTCTCCTCTTGAATTATGCCTCGTTGGAAACAAATTCCTTTAAAGCTTACTGTACTGTGTTTTAGGGGTTTTTAAAAGGGGGGGGGAAAGGGAAACAATTTTTGGGGGGTAAAAAGGGGGTGGGGGGTGTTGTGGTGTTGTGTTTTTTCTGGGGCCTTTTTTGTTTTTTTTTTTTTTTTTTTTTTTGGGGGGGGGGGGTTTTTTTTTTTTTTTTTTAAAACAACAAGAGAGCCCCCCCCCCCCCCCTCTTTTCTTCCTCCCTCCCCTCTTTTTTTGTGTGTGGGGGTGGGGGGGGGGCCCCTCTCCCTTTGTGTGTGTTTTTTTTTTTTTTTTTTTTTTTTTTTTTTTTTTTTTTGTGTGTTGTGTGGATTTTTTTATATAAAAGGAGGGGGGGAGAAATGGTGTATAAAAAAAAAAAAAAAAGGAGTGTTATTGTTTTTTTTTTTTTTTTCCTAAAAAAAAAAAAAGGGGGGGGGGGGGGGGGGTGTTGGGAGGGGGGGGGGGTGTGGGGGTGGGGGGGCTGTGAACCGAGAGCAAGGCAGGTGGTTTAAGCTCCTCAACCAGAAATGAATGCACACACGGTGGTCAAGTTCAAGAAAAATGCATTTACTACAGGTTAATAAAGGCAAGTTAAAGGTAAAATAACAGGAAGAAGGACAAGCAAAATACACAGTATAGTATGAACAATTCAAGGCAGAATCCGCAATGGTTTCCCCTTTTACTATGTCCCCTCCTCCTGTACAAACACCCAAAAAAAAAAAAACCAAAAAAAACCCCCCACGCCCCCCCCCCCCCTTTTTGGGGGGCACAACCCCCTTTTCCCAGTGGTCCAGGTGGACCGCTTACAGTCCATAGAAGCGTGCAGTGGGGCCCAAAGTCGTTCCTTTCTTTTATAGCGAAGCATCCTATCCTCATGGTTATCATGATCTGAAGTAATGAAATCCTCATCAGCAGGCAGAGAAACTAAATGGATGCAATGGAATCCAACAGCAGATATCACTCAGCACACTGACAGACCTGCAGAATCCATAGACTAAGCTGTGATGTAAGCCGGGGTTTTGCTGTCTCTGGCCGGTACTTAAAAGCGCGGGGGGTTCTTTTTTTTGGGGGGTAAATAAAGCCAAATTTTTGTTTTTTTTTTTGTGGCCCGTGGGGGGACAGTCCTTTCAGCGTGGTCCCACTAGACGTACTGTCTCTTTATACTCCGTTTGTCTCTGGACTGAAATATCTACAGCTTAACTGCACAGGAAAGTCCTCTGAGATCTCCACACACACTCTCAATACAGCACAGACACCTGTCTTTTCTTTTGCCAGAATGGCTGTTGCTCTCTGTCTCGTCACTTCCTGCTTCTCTACTCACACTCTGTCTGCAAAACAGGCAGGCTGACATCATAGGGGGGGGGCACCCCAGCATCTTGTCACAATTCTAAGGGGGGCGGTCTTAAAGGACAGAAATAAAAAAAAAATATTTATTTTTTTTGTTTTTACAGATGAAGTGGGGTTGGTGGTTTTTTGTTGTTTTTTTTTTTAAATCTGCTGTTTTGTTGTGTTTTTCTTTTTTTTTGGGTTGTTTTTTTGTGTCTGTGTTTTTTTTTTTTTTTTTCTCCCCCCCCCTTTTTTTTTTTTTTGGGGGGGGGGTAAGTTTTTTTTTTTTTTAGGCTGAAAGTCTGTCTTGTCTCTAGTTTCAAAGGTATTTATAGAATGATATAAAAAGTACAACAAAAAACTAGATAAAAGGATAACAATACAAATGATCCTGAAGATAAAATACATGGAATATAATACAATGATATAATGACAAATCGAGAATTAGAAGTGCTATAAGATAATACAGGTAGTGATAAAAAGGTAATAACCAGTAACAAACACAGTAGGATGAAAAGAGGGATGGGCAGCGCTATAGTGCATATGCCAAAAGGAAAAGTGGAAGGGAGATCCTGCCATAAGGAAAAAAAAACAAGACATAACACTTAATCCTAATGAGAAACTAGAGCTGGAGACAATATGACAGATTCAGTATGTTGGACCTATTAATCCAGGGTGACCAAGATAAGGCCGCTTCTTAAAACAGATTTAACAGTAAATTTAGAGTTGAGTGAGCAATTTAGGAAGTAGGATGTATGGAGGGAGGAAAAGTATCTTATTTTTGCTTGTAGTACTGATTTATACAGTTTGTTGATAATACATTGTCTATTCTGTTTTATTCTGACAAATAAATTACTTTACCAATGTAACTGAATCAGAAATCATTTTAATGGGGTACCCTCTAACTATACAAAATATTGAATATCATCTTTTAATTGCATTGTAACATTTATACAGAATCATAAATAAAGTCTAACAGGTGATTTGTAAACCCAACTACAACATATAGACCCTGGTATTTTGCTAGGCCAGTTGGACTTTGTCACCACACATTGGCTAGTAAATCCCCTTTGCCAAGGACTCCCAGGACTTTAGCACAAGTTAGGTTAGCCCTTGCCTTGTTCTCAGGCCCCTGATATAATTATTATCTGCAACCAAATGATGTCATTAGATTGAGATAAGCAACTGCATGACTGTAACCAGGTTACACAGTAGGTTCCTTTTCATATGTCAGTGGATATCTCTCTTTGAACAAAGGCTTTAACATCCAAAATCCCTCTCTTTTTTACCAGAATCATATCCACTGATTGTTAACAATTTTATGGAAATTCTGTTCAAAATGCACTATTTATATATGGGTGTTAATAAAAAAGAAATACAACAAACAACTGTCCCATTTCCTGAGCTGCAAGGATTTCCAAGAGCAAATATTAAAGCAGCAGAGTTTAGTTATGGGAAATGTATAAAATAGTGCTATGTAGCTGACAACTGACAAATGCAAACACTACAGAAAAGAAACCAATAAACTATGAAATAACTCAATAGCATTTATGACAAAGATCCCATTGTGGAGGAGGTTATTTTTTGTATTGTTGTTATATATACTTCCCTAGTTTATCTGAAATATTTTCTGCTTGAATAGGCTTTTAAATTATGTTTTCAAAACATTATATATATATATATACTGTATATCTTCAGCAAAGCCTAGTATAAACTTTATTTCCATGTATTTTGAGTTGTATAAAGAAGCCTCTTGAATGTACAATTATTAACTGATCTCGCATCTAAATTACATTTTATATTAAACTTATTAAATATTTCTGATGAACTTTTTTAAATTTTTATTATTAACTGTAATATTGAAATATTACAGTTTTCACAATGGCCACAACATGTCGCAACGACAAGAGATGATGGGAGTTTAGCTGCTTCCTCTCACTGCATAGGGACCTCTAAACATGTCATCAAGCATGATCACAAGATTATTTCATAGTAATTTTCTGAGTTTTATCATCTAAAGGTGTGGCTGTAAAGCAAATATCTGGAGCTGCAGTATTTCAAGCAAAATGGTTTCCCACTTAACCAAATAAAGAAAGCAATAATATAAATAAAATATGATAATATAATAAAAACAAAAAGTACACATACATACATACATACATAAATAAATAAAATTACATTCCTTTTTAAGCCTGAGGATGTACAAGCCTATTAGTTCTAGAAATAAACAGTCAAATAGGTCAATTTTCCATACAGCTCATTTAGAAACATTTTTTTTACTAAAGCAAGAATGTGGTATAGATAGGATTGTCATATTTTACATTTAGATGAGTGTTGTGAAAGCATTCCTAGCCTAGATTAGAAGAGTGAACCCCTGAAACTCAAATCTCTTGATGATAATGGAATGAGATTTTATGTCATTCTAATGAGGTTTTCTTGGAAATTGCAGTGATATTTCTTTGGTCTCTTCATTAGGACCCAGTTTCCACTTGAATGACACCGTGATAGTAAAATGCCAATGTAGCTACTTATTTGAGTGATTATAAAGATAATGATAAATGTTAATAAACTACAAAGTATAATAAAATTCAATATTATAATGGCTATCATATATATATATATATATATACATACAGACAAATAAATGGGGTTTTCCATATCCTAATGTATGTTTCATGCAGGTCATCAGTATCTGATCTGTGGGGTCCAACAAATCAGTTGTGGTTCAGGCAGCCTCTAGGCAACATGACAACTTTCAATTTTGACAGATTGTCTATAGTGTGACTTTACTCAAAATTCTCAAAAATTAGGTTGGGTTACAGATAACCACAATGTCCCTCCTCACAAAAAATGTTTTATCTAGAAGTCTGATATCAGGAGTTCTTTGGTGGGATTATCACCATGTACAACTGTTTTAGATATGTCCATGCCAGGGAAGAGGAAAAAGAGACCACTCTGTTCCAATCCAATTTTTTAAAGAATCGAACATGGCAAATCTAATCAGTTTTATTAATAATCTCACATGTAAAGCATTATGGGTGTGGACCTTCAGGCAGAAACAACATCTTGTTTTGATTTTGTTTCTGTCTAAAGAGATACAACCCTTCTTCCACCGTAATGGATTCTGGAAAATTCTTTTCTCTTCACTACTAAGTTTAAAAGCTTTCTTAAAGCGGCAACCTATTGAGACCAGAGCACCTGTGTTAGCCAGCACAAGCCTGAGCCTTATAGGCCTACTGCACAACCAACCCGAATGAAGACGGAAGTATTTCCATCATACGGTCTATACACTTACTTGGCTATATATATATATATATATATATATATATATATATATATATGTACTTCTTGTTTTTTTCCAATTTCCAGTCTGTACCTACATGTGACATACTGTGGCTACAGATATGTGTTTTTCATAAGTCATAGTAAAGCAACTGTCCACTGTGAGATTTCCACCAGTTTTCTTGGCTTCCAGCAGCCCCGTGAGTATCACAAAGGAGAAGTGTGGTTCTAATGTGCTTGTATACCAGAATTTGAAGTTTGGATTAAAGTTATTTTGTAAAAATGTTGGCAAGAAAATAATTGAAAATAAGGCAAGTTTAACCTGAAATCAGTGAACTAGTTTTGAAGACTACAGTTCCATTCTAGGTGCCACCAGTCAACCAGTCTTTCATATTTTAATATCATTTTGGTTTTATGTTAGTTCATGAAAAGTAGCAAAGTCGTATGTGCAACTATTGTATATTTTATTGTTTTATTTCATTGCATGACCTAAAAGCATGTATAGTATTCAAAATGTATTATTTCATCTTAGGTTAAAAGTGTTAACCTTTCTGAAGGAGAGCACCTGTCTATTCGAGGGATAAGTGATGATGGCCTTGTCGTCTTAGCAAATGAAACTCTTCTGGTTGAAGGTCAAGTGATCCGAAGTCCAACCAACAGCCTTTCAGTTTACTTCAAAACATTCCAAGATGATACAATTGGAACCTTTCAACTACATTATCAAAGTAAGCAAGGCATCACAAGTAATGGGGAAATTTACAATTCCTTCTATGTCCGTTTTCTGCCAAAAATGGAATAGTTGCCGTGCATCTTTGGCAAAAGGGCCATTTTTACACCATCACATCACTCTTTCTGTGCCTCGCTTGCCAATTTTCATGAAAGTGGCACACGGGAGTGCACCTGAATTATTAAGAGACAGGAGAATCTTAATAATTCAGACGCAGTTAGCGCTCATTTTATTTTTTTAATTTTTATATTCACAGAATTGTACTTTTGTACAAGCTCTTTTTCTCTTTGCAGCTACCACCCTCTATTCTCTGAATAGGTGGGGTCCTAGGAGAGAGAGACACCATTTATTAGATTTATGGCATAACCTATGAATCTCTACTCTTCAGGCTTATTCACAAGACTGTGACAACTCTTTTTGCAACGTCACACAGCTGTTTTGACAACGCATTGAATTTAATGTGTATATTCACATGTCGGTTTTTTTTTCAAAAAAACTGACATCCACTATCTTTGTCCATCAAAACAGACATAGACAGTGCCATGTGAATAAACCCATTGAAATCCATGAGTTCTTTAATGGCCATGTGACAAATATTTCAAAAACGACCGTTGTATGCCCATTATTCACTGCCACAAATAAGTGCTCTCTCGTGGACTTGCACAGACAGACACGGCTGTTTGTAATGGACATTAGGTTTGTGATGAACTGCACAGCTGTTGGCATAAGGCCTTAGTTTCCCTTTAAATCCACTATTAAGATAATGCCCCCTGTTGTAGAAAAGCAGCTTTTTTTTTTTTTGCAGATTTTGCTGTGCTTTTTTGAGCCAAAGCCAGGAGTGGATTGGGCAGAATGGAAAAGTATAAGTGCTTCCTTTATATTTCCCATTAATTTTGTAGCTACTTCTGTGTTTAACTGAAAAAAACACAGCAAAATCTGTAACAAAAAAAACAGCCTTTCTGCAACGTGGGGTCTTAGCTTTATTCTCCTTTTAATTTAGTAAGACAGTAGGGAAAATGGTTTATGAGCATCTAATAGCTGCTTGACACTTACAGTGACAAATGATTCTCAATCATTTACCTATTCTACCTATCGGCTAACAAAATGCTGATGTGAAAAAAAAAACAAAAAACAAAGAAAATTCAATTCAGTTTACAGATGAATATATTACTTCTTTATAGAGAGATGTATGGTGAATTTAGTTATTTTTTTTAAGCCTTTAAGAAGCAAAAGCATTTTGTTTAGAAAAGGCAAGCCATCTGTGTATATTCATTTCCCATGTGTTGGTTTTGTTTGATTAGATGAAAGTAGAATTTTTGTCCTCTAGAGTGAATCATGTAAAATATGTCTTTTAAGATGTGAGACACTGTTCTTTAGAGAACATAACAAAGATATGGTATATTTGGAAAATGTGCTGAAAACACAAGTTCTTGTTTTGTGTGCATCGGTATCTACATCACATATCACAATAATATGCTGTGTCCATGAACTATTAGACTGCTTCCAAACAAATAAAGCCATCTATACCGATTATACAGACGTTGGCTTAAGCTGATGGTTTTGACACAATTGCTCAACAATGTAATGTGTAAATGGCAGATAAACATGCCACTAGAGAAGCTTAGCCCCACTGCTCATTGAAATAGACATGAATGCTCAGTTCAAGTGTGCATGTTTATGGGGTTGTCAAGAAATAACTTAACAGCTATCTCATGTACAGTCCTCTAAAGTCAGTAGAAAGTCAACAATTGTAGGGATACTGAAATACAACAGCAACTTAAATGTCTGTATATGTACATATGCACAGTACTTATGGAGAATCTTTCCCTATCCTGTGACTTATTGCTAGTGTCCTTCCATACTCTGCTACTCTGCTATGTAAGGGTTCTTTCATATCTGAGCTGTCTTCCTTTGTTCTGACCATTATAAGAGAAGAACAAGAGAAATGCCGAATGTTTAAAATGAGAGACACCAACAGAGCCCAAAAGATCTCATTGTCTATAAAAGGGACGGTTAAGCTTTCATTCCAGCATCCATCATTTTGCAGAATAAAAAGTCCTGCATGTGGGACTTTTTCATATGCAGTTTTGACTGATGTGAACTTAGCCATAGGGTATCTATGAAGTGTTACATAATCCATACACCTATTATGTCCTCTTGACAGACTAATCTTTCACCATTAAAGAGGATTTCCACCCAGAACAAATAGTCATTTTTGGTAATTATGTTGCACAGATTCTGTCATTTCTGAGTTTTGTTGTGACCTACATTTTTAAACCCTGACAACAGGAAGTGCATCTGTATTGGTTGTCACTTTTACATTAATTCTTGTAAAACTCACGACTAACTACTTTAATTTATGATAAAGCTGATTCAAAACCAATATAATCTGCACTGTATTCCAGGCTTTGTAGGAATTTTATATGTACTGCACTGAATTAAGGTAGCCCTAAACAGAGTCTGTATTGTGCCATCAGCGACTATATGGAGGCCATTGGGATATCCCTGCAATCCTGCAGTTATTTCTGGGGTGCCATTATAAAGGGAGCCTTTCTAATAATACTGTGATAGCCAGGAATTGCTGTTTATGGCTTTCCTTAATGAAGAACGTATTCAGTTCATGGCATTTACTTCAAAATCGATATTAACTAGCGTGTAAATATTTATTGGTATTAATTGTTTACTTAACGGTTCGGTCACTAATAGCATTCATAAATATGCAGTCCAGAAGCCTAGTAACATATTACATTTCTATTAACAATTTATGTTTCTAGAAGACTGTACACTTCCTTTCTAACAGTCCCTGGACGTATACAACCCTCCTCCTCTTCATAACTAGAAACATATCACACTTACCCAATTCCAAATAAAATATGGCTCTATGTTAAAAAAAAAAGGTTAAATAAAACCATGAGGTATTTGTTAATATTTTGGCTTTTTTTAGTAGTGTAATGTTTTTGGTTAGGGACTCGCAATGGCATGAGGATGCAGCCAGGCCCAGTTATATTTGCAGAGTGCTGGTACTAGTGGAGATGCTGGACAGCCCGCCTGATCTGATAGTAAGGGGCTTGACCAATTGGCTTTTCCCTGGCATTGTGCACCTCACATTATTATCCAACACTAAAACATAGGCAAAATAATAAAGATATCAAAACAGGTTTACAGTGAGTAAAAACCTAAACCCAACTGTATGAAAAACTCACTGAGGAAATAATCATAAAATCTATTTTATTTTATTAATAAATACATACATAGATAGACACCAATAATACAGGAGAGACATATAGAGTACAGTTACAATTAAAAAAACATCCACAGAATGGTAAGCAGCAATGTAAGGATGAAGGGAGATGCTTATAAGGATACAGACACAAAAATACGTCACACATCACAATATAAAGCTGTACATATACATTTAGTATTAACAGCATGTTAAAGTGCAATGTGGAACAATCAGCCCCGTAAGTAATGGCACAAAACAGGTCATGTAGAATAATGCACAACTGTACATACATAATATCATATACATAAACATGAAAAAGGCCACGTCATTCAATTAAAGTGCAGTACTGGGCTGTATGTACATATGGGCAAAGAAACACCTTAAATAAGCAAAATCTCAACAAATAATAAACCCCAATAGCTATACATAATAAATAAGAGCTACAAACCACAGGGATGAACGCGCCCCAACCACGTAGGCTGGCATCCACCCCCCTCATGGATTGTAGGTGTGTGAGTGGATGTTTTATTAGCATTTTGCAACTGTGCTCTTTTTACCATATACTGCATGGGCCTGTCTACATCCTGCACAGACATGTTTTATCTGGTATTGTGTAATTGTGGCCTTTTTTTCTATTATATGTTTTTTTGTATATTATGTCCTTTTTTTATTAGTATGCTCTTCATAACTAGGGTTGATACTCAGTAAATTTTACTGTAAAGGGAAATACCTCATTATCCATAAATGTATTTTATGATTTAAGAGTAATGGTACTTTAACTGTGTTAGCCCCATGATAATGAGGGATTTCCTACCAGCTCAAACAATATATAAGCTTGAGAAGTTATTGACATGCAATAAATGGTAAATGCTCTGGAAACTAAGTACGGTACAATATATTTTGTCTTGATTTAGTTTTTATGCTGAGCTGCAGCTTTCCTCGAAGGCCAGACTACGGAGAGGTTACTGTCATGGGTCTACATGCTGGAGGAACAGCTCATTTTCATTGTAATATGGGATATGAGTTGGAAGGGGCCAGAAATCTTACATGCATCAATGCTTCAAAACCAAGATGGAGTGATAAAGAGCCTGTCTGTATAGGTATGTATCCCTACATAGCCAAACAATCAAGAACCTCTTAAATTAACATACGTTATATCCACAAAATGTTATTAAATTCCATTCTAAATCCATAGGTTAGAATAAATGCACCCAACCAAACCTTTATGGACTTTGCTAGAGGCACAGTCATGTTGGAACAGAAACTATTCCCACACAGTTAGAAGCATATAATTGTCAAAAATGTCTTGGTAGGCCAAAGTATTTCAATAACAGTTGATCTTGGAATATCTGTTGCAATTGAGTAGCAACAGTACTATAATCCTATTATTGCCCCATGCTAGAATTCAGTAGGCTCTTTAGTACAAGCCATTCTTTCACAAATGCTTGTAAAAGCAGACTTCATGGCTCGAGGCTGGATTTTATATACCTGTGGCAATGGGACTGAATGAAACCCCTCAATTCAATGATTAAGAGTTGTGTCCCAATACTTTTCTCTGTGAAGTGTAGGTAACATTCAAACAAATAGATATTCAGTGGTCCTTTAAAGTGTGTGAGCCCTTCAAAATTTTCAATATTTCTGTACAAACATGACCTAAAACTACATCAGATTTCCATACAAGTCCTAAAAGTAGATAAAGAATCAAATCAAACAAATAAGTCAAAATATTTAGATTTGTTCATTTATAGAAGAAAATGATCCAGTATTACATATCTGTCATTGGCAAAAGTATATGAGCCTTTAAGATTAGCAGATAATTTGAAGGTGAAATTAGAATCAGGTTTGTTTTAGCGTTTTAAAGTTACTTTTCCACTGTGTTTGTAACATGTAAAAGTCTACACCCAGCGCAGGCTACTTCTAAGTGGCATACACTTGTGAAAATTGGTGAGAGATTTGGGTGGCCATGGCCCACTCGGAGACTTGGTGGGCCATGGCCACTAATATATAAATATTGATAATCTACAGATTATCAATATTTATATAGTACACAAGGCAGTAGTTTAACTAGTACTTTACAATGTCTAAGTAATTTAGCCTTCTCTCAGATCCTAGGACTGTGTTGGACATCCTATAATGCATTGTGAAATATAGCTTTAAAAGTGTTCACATTGCAGTATCAGCTTAATAGATCACCTCTGGGAGTTCGTAGAGAAAACAGCTACTGCAGCCTTGTGGATATGTATGTCTACAAGTGAAGTTTAAGTCATTATAGATGAAGGAAATCACTGCAGTGGCCAGTAATTGCTGTTCCTACAAGCAGCAGGGAACAAACTAGGACAGCTTTATCAATATTGCAACAGGACTACAATCATGTAAAAATTCTTATTAATTTGGCTTAGGACTGCAACATGTGTGCAAAGTGTTCATGGGCTCATGATTTACTTTTTTGTTAAAATCTCAGAATTGTGACATTTCCGAGTAGAAAACGGTTGGTAACCTGTTCTGACCTGTCTGACCAGTTCTGTCTAAGGCTAAGGCCTTTTTTTGAACCAAAGTCAGGAGTGGATTTAACAGAAGGGATAAGTATAAGAACTTCCTTTATATTTTCCATTCCTTTTCAAGCCACTGCTGGCTTTGTTTCAAATAAAACGCAGCAAAAAGTGATGCGTTTCCACAACCTGGAGCCTTCGCCTAAGCTCTACTTTAGTAAGACAAAATTCTTTGGTTAGATAGTAACATATGTGTCTTACAACTGGCAAACCATACCACAAGCACACCCCACCAACATTCAAATATATCAGATCTTATTCACATGCCAGTGGTTTGATCAGTGTTTTGCATCACTGATTATAAGCCAAAACCAGGAGTGGGGCAAAATTAGCAGATACAAATATTTCCATTATACCTTTCCATTATATGTGTAATCTCCATGCCTGGTTTAGGTTTACAGTCACTGATACAAAACACTGACATATAAATAAGGTTTCAATGGTATCAGAAATGTACCTTACATATTTGATATGAATAAGTTAATATCCTGAGTGGCGTAACTAGAGGCTTAAGGGCCCTGGTGCAAATGTCCAGCTTGGGCTCCCCCACAGCAATTTTGTTCCTTTTTGTGCTACAACCTCCCCCCCAGATTCCGTCCTTGACTATACTCTGTCCAGTTGCTCCATTTGGCATCAAAAGTTTAATTTTCTCTTTATTGACAGTGGAAAGCTAAGTGTCATAAATCTTTTCACTGCAGTTCACGATAGTACAGGGGTAATAAATTTCCAATTGAACAAACTGCCAGTGATCAGAGGGATTCAGAAAGGTGATCAAAGAAGTTTAATCAGCCTTCATGTGGTGAGGGTGACTTATGGACCCCCATGCTTATGGACCCAGTGGTAGATGAGACCACTGTGAACCATTTAAGTTACAGTTGTGCTAAAAAGTTTACATACCCCGACAGAAATTTTTTTGGCCTTTTTTCAGAGAAAATGAATGATAACACAAAATCTTTTTCTCCACTCATGGTTAGTGGTTGGTTGAAGCCATTTATTGTCAAACTTCTGTGTTTTCTCATTTTAAATCATAATGATGACAACCAAAAACATCAAAATGACCCTGTATTGCCCCCTCTAACATCAATGACAGCTTGAAGTCTTTTGTGGTAGTTGAGGATGAGGCACTTTATTTTCTCAGATGGTAAAACTGCCCATTTTTCTTGGCAAAAAGTCTCCAGTTCCTGTAAATTCCTGGACTGTCTTGCAAGTACTCCTCGCTTGAGATCTCACCTGAGTGGCTCAATAATATTGAGGTCAGGAGACTGAGATGGCCACTCCAGAACTTTCACTTTCTTCTGCTGTAGCCAATGACAGGCCGACTTGGCCTTGTGTTTTGGATCGTTGTCATGTTGGAACATCCAAGTACATCCCATGCACAGCTTCCTGGCTGATGAGTACAAATTTGCCTCCAGTATTTGCTGATAATGTGCTGCATTAATCTTTCCTTCAACTTTGACCAAGTTTCCTGTGCCTTTGAAGCTCACACATCCCCACATCATCAGTGATCCACCTCCGTGCTTTACAGTAGGAATGGTGTTCTTTTCATTATAGGCCTTGTTGACACCTCTCCAAATGTAACGTTTATGGTTGTGGCCAAAAAGTTCGATTTTTGTCTCATCACTTCAAATTACCTTGTTCCAGAATTTTTGAGGCTCGTCTCTGTGCTGTTTGGCATATTGAAGGCGAGATTCTTTGTGGCATTTGCACAGTAATGGCTTTCTTCTGACAAGTCGACCATGCAGCCCATTTTTCTTCAAGTGCCTCCTTATTGTGCATCTTGAAACAGCCACACTGATAGTTTTCAGAGAGTCCTGTATTTCTTCTGATGTTATGTATGGGTTTTTCTTTGCATCCCGAACAATTTTCCGGGCAGTTGTGGCCGAAATTTTGGTTGATCTACCTGACCGTGGTTTGGTTTTTACAGAGCCCCTGAGTTTCCATTTGTTAATCACAGTTTGAACACTGCTCACTGGCATTATCAATTACTTGGATATCTTTTTGTATCCCTTTCCTGTTTTATATAGTTCAGCTACGTTTTCCCGTAGATCCGTGGACAATTCTTTTGCTTTCCCCATGACTCACAATCCACAAACGTCAGTGGCTGAAGGAAAGATTCAACAGTCTTTTATGCTTTTATGCACACACTGATTACTAGCAAACAGGTCACAGGTGAGGATGTTACCTTTAGTAGCCATTCAAACCCCTTTGTGTCAACTTCTGTGCATGTTATCAGGCCAAAATCACCAGGGTATGTGAACTTTTGAACAGAGTCATTTTGATGTTTTTGGTTGTCATTATGATTTAAAAAGAGAAAACACAGAAGTTTGACAATAAATGGCTTCAACCAACCACTAACCATGAGTGGAGAAAAAGTTTTTGTGTTACCATTCATATTCTCTGAAAAAAGGCCAAAAATCCAAAAAATCTGCCGGGGAATGTAAACTTTTTAGCACAACTGTATGCCAGTGCTTATGGGCCTCCTAAGACTCCTGGACCCGGGTGTTTTTGCACCCGCTGCACCCCCTCAAGTTACGCCCCTGATCCTGAGGCAATATGTAGAACACAGTCCTTCTTCACATATATTTTTTGAGCTTTTTTTCAGTGTTTAAAAGCTACAGAACAATAAAATGCCCCTAACAAATACACATTGTTGCAATGTAGACTTTCAACCTCTCCATAAATCAGATGAACACCCATGTCCATAAATGGAGGTCTATGCCATTTAGGAAAATATCAAGACAAGGCATCCTTGCCCCTTTCCAAATTCTCACAATGGGGCTGTGGCACACGTGGCGCAAGAAAGGTGCCTTAAGCCACAATATCTACAGCAGTACCCTCTACACTAGTTTTCTGATTGATAAATTCCTTCTGTGTGTAAAAACCCCCTTGGGCCACAGCCACACACAGTGAACAGGCAACAATTCACATGTAGCATATTTAAAAAGTGACTGCTAGCCCACAGCAGTTACTGCCCATGCAGTCATGGTCTTAGGCTAAGACCACACAGGAGGGGTCCACAGCAGGGTTTATTCAGAATACAGCCTGCAACCAACCTACCTGTAGCAAAAAACAGCCAAAATTGCAACATTCACATACAATTTCTGGTGCAGTTGGCCGACTTTCAGCTTTTGCATTGTAAACTTTGAAAGTTACACCCTAAGGCCCCTTGCACACAACTGTGTGCTATGACATTGCGCTATCCAGGTTTTTCCCAGATAGCACACTGACCCATTCATTTCTGTCGGCCCACACATGTAACCGTGTATTACACTGTTCCATGCGTGGGCTGACAGTCCGGGCCGCAAAACACAGGACAGGTCCTAGTCCTGTCCGGTTATGTGGCTGTGCTTCTGCGGCTCCTATTCATTGAATGAATGGGGCCGCGGAAGCACGGCCAGTGAACGGGCGGCACACGGATATCCATGTGCCACCCGTGCACCAGCCGTGCTGTTCAATCTCGGCCGGAGGCCCGCACACGGTAGTGTGCAAGGGGTCTAACTCACAGATTCAAAACCTGCAGAGCAAGACACCTTGTATTTTGGATTTTAGATGCAGTGTGTGGATAAGATTAACTAGCAATTCTGACTCTACAAACCTGCTGTGATTCTGACTTGTGTGTCCCTGAGTAACAGTCATAAATTTGCTCCAGTCTTAAGATTCCACCAGGGCACTTTTGACCTCGCCTGTTTCTCTCCTGCATTTCTGCTTACTATTTCTGTGTCAACCAGGAATAGAGAGAGGGTCACATTAAAGATCAAACTAGCTGAATGGATGCACTATATGGAAAAGGGGGTCCATAAAGCTTAAACTGGCTATATGGATGATGGTCTAAAATATAGTAGAATATTTTCCATAATAGTTAGGCTACATTCAGAGGTGCAAAATGGCCGTGAAAAACATTTTAGCTGGTTTACCTGTCCACTCTTTATAAATTGTGGTCAGTCTGAAATGAGTTCAACAATAGTTACATTCCAAAAAACTATTATATTCATTAATATTGGGGGGTGTTTAAAATGGAAGATATACACCTCTTCACATATAAATGTGTGTTATTTTTTTCAAGATATTTTTACAAGGGATATGCTTTTCTAAACCTATTCTTTCAGATAGAGAAGGAGAAAGTTGTATGGTAGATAGTATGCTTGCTTGTTAAATCTGCCTAATAGTTGAAATTCCCTGTGTTAGCACATTTCAGACAAAAATTCAACTGAACCTGTTATTAAATAAAGTCAGCTGGTTGAAACTTTAATTTTTTTAATTGAAAAAGCATTCAACACTGAAAATGGATTATGAAGCATAAATCGCTATCTGCTTATAAGTGAAAATGCATGAAAAAAATTATAAAAAAATTTGCAATACTTTGACAATATGACAATATGTCACATACAATACATTTCCATGTAATTCTCTGTTCATATTGGAGGCATGGGTTCTTTTCTTACAGGACCATGACACATATGATGAATCTGTTTTAGGCCCCACGTTACGAAAACGCTGCGTTTTACATTACCTACAAAGTGGATGGGATTCTGGCATGTCAATTATACCTATGGAAACGCTGGCGTTTTCCATATAGGTATAATAGGGGCAGAAAGTCCACAGAGGAAAACTCTGCAGACTTTCTGTGAAAAACGCTGTAGAAAAAAACCTAGATACGTTTCCGCCACTGTCTTTTCCGCAGCGTTTTTCGGCTGCGCCTCACTACAAAATTTTATTAATAATAATAATTAATTCTAACATTTATTTTAAAGCACCAACATATTCCACAGCACTTTATAAATCAAATTTGTGTTCATCAATACCTGGACAGTCATCTATAGTCACCTCTAAAGTAAATGTAGGGGTGTATTGTACACTGTTTTTTCTTCAAAGTATCTTTATGTCTTTTTTTAGCTCCTTGCGGAGGAAGAATTCAAAATGCCACTGTTGGAAGAGTTCTATCTCCAAACTTCCCAGGCAACTATAGCAACAATCTCTTTTGTGCATGGACAATAGATGCTCCTGGAGGACAGAAATTACACCTGCATTTTGAGAAGTTCATTTTGACCGAAAAAGACCGGTAAGCATTATAAAAAAGGAAAGTTTTCCCTACATTATATTTTCCTAACCTCATAAAACCAGCATATTTACTAGGGTCTAATGGCTGTATGATGCTGGGCTCTACAGGAGAATAAATTGACAGGTAAGTGTTACTAGTTGGGGGAGGGGGGTACCTGCACAGTCTGATACCATCCAATCACTAATGACAGTGCCATACTGTGTAGGGACACACTCCTTTGTCAAGGGAAATGGTTACATTAAAGGGGTTGTCCGGGATAACTGGAAAACCCTACACTAATCTAAACACCCTCCTACTTTCTAAATAACATCATTAATTAAAAATGTATATTTACCCATTACCGCCCCATTGACATTCAACTATGTGACGATTCGTCTCCCCATTTCCGGAAACGGATCTTCACTACTACTTTCCCCCATCCACCCCATTATACTTACCCTCCACTCTTCTTCCGGTAAGACGGCTCTTCCTTTTGTAATGATTCTGTCTGTGCGCACTCTTCTCCAAGCACTGGAGAATAATTCACCAACACTGCGCATCCACGCATGTGCAGTAGAGGTGGATCATCGCTGCAGAGAACAGAGAAGCAATGGAGAAGAGCGCACACACACAGAATCAGTACAGGAGGAGGAGCCGTCTTGCTGGAAGAAGCGTGGAGGGTAAGTATATAATATGGGTCGGGGGTTTGGCTGAGTAGGTAGGGAAGGGTTGGATAGCTAGAGTGACAAGGGGGGAGTGAGGAAGGAGGGGGGGAATGAGGTGAGAGGGGTTAGTGAGGAAGTTACATAGCAGGAAGCTGAAGCTTGTAAACAAAGGAAGGAGCTCCCAGAAACACCCAGATATCACTCAAAACACGGCTAAAGGTATATGGGTGCATTTATTAACCCATTAATAGCGATAACAGACATTTAAAAAAATAATAATTTTGCCCAGAAAACCCCTTTAAGTTGTCAATTTATTAATACATTTCTTGAAAGAATAACAGTGCAACACATAAAGCTAAGAAAAGATGCTCCAGAATTTTATGGAAAATACAAGTACTAAATATAATACATGTTTAGGAGGATTAACAGAGAAATAGCACAATCCAGAGTTATAAACATACATGACGCAAAATGATATCATGGTGAATACAAGCATTTAGTAAAACAGACATGTCAGGTGAAGTGACAAGTCCTCTCTATAAACTGAGAGAAGTGCATTTATACACGGTTTCTGTATGCTAAATTGGAAACCTGCTGTGTCAGTATTTGTAGTTTGACTATGGTCTATGAGTATTTCTGAGGAAGAGTGTCCTAATGGGATATCACCAATGAACAATCTCTTTTTTTAGAAGGGTCTCCCAACAATAAGTAAATCACACAGTTCTCCGCTGCAGTGACCTCCTGTGATCAGCTACAATCTATGCGGAAACCCATCAGCAGGTGTTTCTGTAGCACCACCACTGGTACAATGAAAAAGACAGTTCCTTTGAAATCTATATGCTGTCCATGTATGGGAGGGATATGCTGGGTACCAAGAGCAGGGGATCCTCTCTGTAGTCATTATGCCTTCTGCTAATAGATGAGAGTCCTGAAGAAGACTTACTTCCAGATCATTTTTAATTCCCTCATAAAGCATTAGTAGAATGATTTTCTCAACCAGACAAGCCCTTTCGTAAAGATATCTTTGAGAAACTTCCTTGTTGATTAGCTGTGGGAAGATTTTGGCAACTATGTTCCAAAAGTATTTGAGGCATAATTTTGTATGGTAATTTCAGTCTTAGCAACCGCTCCCATGAAATGATCGAGGCCATTTGTTTAACGCTACTCCCATATTCTCTATACTTGTTACAAGTGAACTGATTGAACAAGCTCTGCAATGGATGTTGCACCTGCTGTTCTAATAGTCAGGACGAGGGAGGGTAGATAGAATTCAGATCAAATTATCTGCTATCTGCAATACATAGTACACAGAATACAATTGCCCTGACAGCTGCTTGCCTAGCAAGCAAGCTACTTAAACTAATTAGTGTTATTTCAGGTAACGGAGCTAGACTTCTTAAACAATAGATACTATTTTGCTCCTCTTATTTAATAAAAATCATGATTATATAACAAAAAAATCTAGAATTTTCTCTTTGTCAGGTTCATAACAAAACAGTAAAATGAACTATTTAAAATGCAAGTTTGTGCGATATTGCTTAATTCATTTAATATATCATTTAGAATCATGATTCCAAAAAATAGTATGGGTAGGTTAAAATGTTGATGTTTATCTTTATACACACACACACAAACGCATATATATTTAAATACAGTGAGGAAAAAAAAGTATTTAGTCAGCCACCAATTGTGCAAGTTCTCCCACTTAAAAAGATGAGAGAGGCCTGTAATTAACATCATAGGTAGACCTCAACTATGAGAGACAAAATGAGAAAACATATCTAGAAAATCACATTGTCTGATTTTTAAATAATTTATTTGCAAATTATGGTGGAAAGTAAGTATTTAGTCAATAACAAAAGTTCATCTCAATACTTTGTTATATATCCTTTGTTGGCAACAACAGAGGTCAAACGTTTTCTGTAAGTCTTCACAAGGTTGGCACACACTGTTGCTGGTATGTTGGCCCATTCCTCCATGCAGATCTCCTCTAGAGCAGTGATGTTTTGGGGCTGTCGCTGGGCAACACAGACTTTCAACTCCCTCCAAAGGTTTTCTATGTGGTTGAGATCTGGAGACTGGCTAGGCCACTCCAGGACCTTGAAATGCTTCTTACGAAGCCACTCCTTCGTGCCCTGGCGGTGTGCTTGGGATCATTGTCATGCTGAAAGACCCAGCCACGTTTCATCTTCAATGCCCTTGCTGATGGAAGGAAATTTGCACTCAAAATCTCACGATACATGGCCCCATTCATTCTTTCATGTACATGGATCAGTCGCCTGGTCCCTTTGCAGAGAAACAGCCCCAAAGCATGATGTTGCCACCCCCAGCTCACAGTAGGTATGGTGTTCTTTGGATGCAACTCAGCATTCACTCTCCTCCAAACACGACGAGTTGTGTTTCTACCAAACAGTTCTACTTTGGTTTCATCTGACCATATGACATTCTCCCAATACTCTTCTGGAACATCCAAATGCTCTCTAGCAAACTTCAGACGGGCCCGGATATGTACTGGCCCTGCAGGGGCACACATCTGGCACTGCAGGATCTGAGTCCCTGGCGGCGAGTGTGTTACGATGGTAGCCTTTGTTACGTTAGTCCCAGCTTTCTGTAGGTCATTCACTAGGTCCCCCCGTGTGGTTATGGGATTTATGCTCACCGTTCTTGTGATCATTTTGACCCCACGGGGTGAGATCTTGCTGGAGCCCCTGATCGAGGGAGTTATCAATGGTCTTGTATGTCAAACATTTTCTGTAAGTCTTCACAAGGCACACACTGTTGCGGGGATTTTGGCCCATTCCTCCATGCAGATCTCCTCTAGAACAGTGATGTTTTGGGGCTTGAAATGCTTCTTACAAAGCCACTCCTTCGTTGCCCTGGCGGTGTGATTGTCAAGCTGAAAAATCCAGCCACGTTTCATCTTCAATGCCCTTGCTGATGGAAGGAGGTTTGCACTCAAAATCTCACGATACATGGCCCCATTCAATCTTTCATGTACACAGATCAGTCGTCCTGGTCCCTTTGCAGAGAAACAGCCCCAAAGCATGATATTGCCACCCCCATGCTTCACAGTAGGTATGGTGTTCTTTGGATGCAACTCAGCATTCACTCTCCTCCAAACACGGCGAGTTGTGTTTCTACCAAACGGTTCTACTTTGGTTTCATCTGACCATATGACATTCTCCCAATACTCTTCTGGAACATCCAAATGCTCTCTAGCAAACTTAAGATGGGCCCGGATATGTACTGGCTTAAACAGGGGGACACGTCTGGCACTGCAGGATCTGAGTCCCTGGCGGCGTAGTGTGTTACTGACGGTAGCCTTTGTTACGTTAGTCCCAGCTTTCTGCAGGTCATTCACTAGGTCCCCCCGTGTGGTTCTGGGATTTTTGCTCACCATTTTTGTGATCATTTTGACCCCATGGGGTGAGATCTTGCGTGGAGCCCCTGATCGAGGGAGATTATCAGTGGTCTTGTATGTCTTCCATTTTCTGATTATTGCTCCCACAGTTGATTTCTTCACACCAAGCTGCTTGCCTATTGTAGATTCAGTCTTCCCAGACTGGTGCAGGTCTACAATTTTGTTTCTGGTGTCCTTCCAGAGCTCTTTGGTCTTCACCATAGTGGAGTTTGGAGTTTGACTGTTTGAGGTTGTGGACAGGAGTCTTTTATACTGATAACAATGTCAAACAGGAGCCATTACTACAGGTAATGAGTGGAGGACAGAGGAGCCTCTTAAAGAAGAAGTTATAGGTCTGTGAGAGCCAGAAATCTTGCTTGTTTGTAGGTGACCAAATACTTATTTTCCACCATGATTTGCAAACAAATTCTTAAAAAATCAGACAATGTGATTTTCTAGATACAGTCATATGAAAAAGTTTGGGCACCCCTATTAATTTTAATCATTTTTAGTTCTAAATATTTGGGTGTTTGCAACAGTCATTTCAATTTGATATATCTAATAACGGATGGACACAGTAATATTTCAGGATTGAAATGAGGTTTATTGTACTAACCGAAAATGTGCAATATGCATTAAACCAAAATTTGACCGGTGCAAAAATTTGGGTACCCTTATCATTTTATTGATTTGAATACTCCTAACTACTTTTTACTGACTTACTGAAGCACAAAATTGGTTTTGTAACCTCACTGAGCTTTGAACTTCATAGCCAGGTGTATCCAATCATGAGAAAAGGTATTTAAGGTGGCCAATTGCAAACTGCTCTCCTATTTGAATCTCCTCTGAAGAGTGTCATCATGGGCTCCTCAAAACAACTCTCAAATGATCTGAAAACAAAGATTGTTCAACATAGTTGTTCAGGGGAAGGATACAAAAAGTTGTCTCAGAGATTTAACCTGTCAGTTTCCACTGTGAGGAACATAGTAAGGAAATGGAAGACCACAGGGACAGTTCTTGTTAAGCCCAGAAGTAGCAGGCCAAGAAAAATATCAGAAAGGCAGAGAAGAAGAATGGTGAGAACAGTCAAGGACAATCCACAGACCACCTCCAAAGAGCTGCAGCATCATCTTGCTGCAGATGGTGTCACTGTGCATCGGTCAACAATACAGCACACTTTGCACAAGGAGAAGCTGTATGGGAGAGTGATGCGAAAGAAGCCGTTTCTGAAAGCACGCCACAAACAGAGTCGCCTGAGGTATGCAAAAGCACATTTGGACAAGCCAGCTTCATTTTGGAAGAAGGTCCTGTGGACTGATGAAACAAAGATTGAGTTGTTTGGTCATACAAAAAGGCGTTATGCATGGCGTCCATAAAACACAGCATTCCAAGAAAAACACTTGCTACCCACTGTAAAATTTGGTGGAGGTTCCATCATGCTTTGGGGCTGTGTGGCCAATGCCGGCACCGGGAATCTTGTTAAAGTTTAGGGTCGCATGGATTCAACTCAGTATCAGCAGATTCTTGAGAATAATGTACAAGAATCAGTGACGAATTTGAAGTTACGCCGGGGATGGATATTTCAGCAAGACAATGATCCAAAACACAGCTCCAAATCTACTCAGGCATTCATGCAGAGGAACAATTACAATGTTCTGGAATGGCCATCCCAGTCCCCAGACCTGAATATCATTGAACATCTGTGGGATAATTTGAAGTGGGCTGTCCATGCTCGGCGACCATCAAACTTAACTGAACTGGAATTGTTTTGTAAAGAGGAATGGTCAAAAATACCTTCATCCAGGATCCAGGAACTGATTAAAAGCTACAGGAAGCGACTAGAGGCTGTTATTTGTGCAAAAGGAGGATCTACTAAATATTAATGTCACTTTTCTGTTGAGGTGCCCATACTTTTGCACCGCTCAAATTTTGGTTTAATGCATATTGCACATTTTCTGTTAGTACAATAAACCTCATTTCAATCCTGAAATATTACTGTGTCCATCAGTTATTAGATATATCAAATTGAAATGGCTGTTGCAAACACCCAAATATTTAGAACTAAAAATGATTAAGATTAATAGGGGTGCCCAAACTTTTTCATATGACTGTATGTTTTCTCATTTTGTCTCTCATAGTTAAGGTCTACCTATGATGTCAATTACAGGCCTCTCATCTTTTTAAGTGGGAGAACTTGGTGGCTGACTAAATACTTTTTTTTTCCCCTGTGTGTGTGTGTGTGTTATATATATATATATATATATATATATATATATATATATATATACGCATATTGAAGTTGCAGTACCAAGAAGGAAAATGATAAATGCAAATAATAAAAAACATGGAACCAAAATATTCAAAACACCTCCAAGGACACATGCAGAAATACATACACACTTATATGCCTTGGCATGCTATCAATGAGATTAATGGTTGTCTGAGGAATGTTATGCCACTATGAATGTACTTGGGTATGCAAATCATCAAGACTGACTGACCCAATGATGCAATTGTTCAACTGTTAACCCAATGACGTCCCAGACTTGCTCAATGGGAGGCAAGTCTACAGACACTGCAAGCCATGATAGCACATTTAGGCCATGCAATTATTTATTCCAATTAGACAACCTGTCCATGCAGAGGTTCGCCTTCACCCAGCTCTTGCTGTCATTCCAATTCATAGCTGTCAGTGACGTACAAAGTTGAACAGTGCTGACATCTTGGCCTAGGCATGTAGCAATCTGCTGGAGAGATAAACCAAGGTCTTTTAGTTCAAGGATTCTGTCTCTCAGAGGTTTCAGGTTGCTTTCAATCTGGCTTTTATGCCCCTCCCACATGCCACAGATTGTAGCTAGGTGTTTAAAATTTGAGCATTTGCTGATGTAAGCAAAACTTGTTCTTGGTGTTGCAGTTTCAATGTTGAGGATTGTATATACAGATGTGGCAGAGTTAACCCAAACTTCTGCCTTTGGTTAAAATGCTCCGCAACGTGATATTTTATCAGAGAAAAAAACAGAAAACAATACGGCCCCACGTTGCGAGAAATGCTGCATTTTGGCCGCAGCAAAAGATGCTGCATTTTTCAGTACCTGCAAAGTGGATGGGATTCTGGCTAATCCCATCCACACATTGCAGAAAAAAAAATCCATAGCGGAAGAGCTGCGTTTTCAAAAACACAAGCGTTTATGAAAATCGCCGCATGTCAATTATACCTACGGAAACGCTGGTGTTTTTTCGTATAGGTATAATAAGTGCAGAAAGTCCGCAAAAGAAAACTCTGCTAGATCGCAATGAAAAACACTGCGGGAAAAAACGCAGTGCAATTCTGCCGCATTCTTTTCCACAGCTTAGCCTTAGCCTTAAAGTCGTTTTTCCTGTATTCAACTATTAAACTTGTTGCTGTCTAATATATCCCCCTCTTTGACAGGCGCCATTGTCACAAGAATCAGTGCTATTAATTCCATCTCTGTGATTTTAATGTTATGGGCTTACATTGTTGTTGTTATTTTGGTACTATACAAAATTGTAGCTTCATTCTTAAATCTATATAATATATAAAATATAATATACATCTGTGTTCTGCATGTATGAATAGGTTCTCATCCTTCTAGCTGTCAATCCAAGCATATCATTTTCTAGATGGAAATGATAATTCTATGCAGAAACTAGAGAAAGTAAAGCTCAGGCAGTGTTGTAGATTTAAATATTAGATATACTTAATTTTAGTGCCTTTGGTCTTTTGGGGTTTAGCTGAGACAGGAGACTGAGAAAAATATGTCATATGCCTTAAAGTTAGATTAGAAAAATACATTTTATTTCACAGAAAAATGAGGCAAATATAGAATGAATATTTGAGTTTAGTTATGTTTTAATAATCAAATATCTATTTTTTTAATTCTTAATTTATAAGGGAGAATCATCAAGGATACAGAGCAGTATACCTGGAGAAATACAGAATTAATAGCAAATAACATGAACTGAATGCTATAGCATAATGTTAGCTAGAATATCTGGGCAGGGGGTGTGTTTTGTGTTTGTGTAGGCAACTTGTGCAAAATTGATAAGGAAGTAAATTTTTTACAGATGAATTGGAAATATTGTTAGTAATGTATGTATATAAGTCAAATACTAATATGAATATATTAGCAACATTTATGTAACATCATAACTTCTTTTGAAGCAAACATGCTCTTACCAAAATTCTTTATGCCTGATTCATAGGGTCATTAGACTCTGTAGAGAATGGTCACAGGCTCGTTCATGAGCCACCAAATGGTGATGACACCTTACAGCTCCGGACTCTAAATTCCTAAACGAATACAGTTATCCCAGTCAGCCTATATTACATCTTTCATACCGTCAAAAATGTCTACTTCTAACGTCTATTCCTGAAGCAAATGTCACCAACCTAATTTGGATATATTTCATAATTTTTGGGAATTTTTCATTATTGACTTGTTATTACTAAGTGCTCTCATCATACGTGTAAAAACACTATTATATTAGCTTTATAGATTTCATTAATATATTGAAAAATTTAATAAAAAGTGTATTTAAGGTTAAGGCCAGATGTAGCAGGCCAAAGCGAAAAAGCGATGTGGGAAACACATTGCGATTTTTCCCGCAGCACTTTTCACAGAAAAGTTTTTCTCTGCAGACTTTCTGCTTCAATTATACCTGCCGATGAAACCTATGCAAACTTTCTGTGCAAACCACTGCGAGAAGAACCGCGATGTGTTTCCACCGCGGTTTTTCCCGCAGCGCTTATTTGCTGCAGGACACTAGAGGGGGCCTTAGCCTAATACAACAATTTGCTGTTGTTGGCCTAGGAAACCATTTTCTATACAACTGGCCCTGTGGAATGCACTCCTAAACACTGGTTGATCTGCTTAACCTTCTAAGGATGCAGGGTAGTTTGGGCATTAAAAAGCATATGCCAGAAAAAGTATTTATCCTCTATGCATAGTGGTCATGACTGGCGTGCAGTACTTCAGCTATCTCCCATTGATGTGAAAGGGCGCGGTGTCCAGCACCAGGAAGGGGAAAGGACCTCTCATTCTCAACTTATGGCATAATCCCTTTAAGGCTCAGGACTTTTCCATATTTTCCATGATTGCAAGATTCATAACGTCTTTAGTTTTCTGTCGACATAGTCATATCAGGGCTTACTCTTTTTCTGACAAGTTGTACTTTTAGTTGTTGAAATTTAGGGGTACATGTATTGATTAGCCCTTATTAATGTTTTGGGGATAAAAAAGAACATACTATCAAGGTGTTCTCTCTACATTAAAAATGACATGACAATTTTGTCCGGTGATTAATTATGATTATAGCGGTACCATATTTACTGTATATTGGTTTTATTATGTTTTACTGCTTTTACTAAATAAAATGGAATTTTTCAAAAATAAACTGTTTGCCTGAGAGCAATGTATTCTAAAGTTCAAAACTTTTTTACTGTTTTGTTGACGAAGGATCTTTTTTTGCAGGGCACATTGCAGATTTGGATAGTACCTTTTTTTTTGGTATATTAGTCTTTTTGATCACTTTTTATTAATATTTTTTGGGGAGGCAAGGTGACCAAAACACATTTGTTTGCACACTGCGGTATTTATTTTTTTTTTTTTTACAGCATTTACCATATGGGATAAATAACTATTATTTTTGAATTGCGCGGACTTATACACTCAACGGGATATGGAATGTTTGTTTATTTTTGTTTACATTATTTATTTTTGAATTGGGAAAGATTTTTTTTACTTTTTATTATTTCATTTTTTATACTTTTTTTTTTTAACTTTTACCTTGAACTACAACCCTGATTAGCCTCCTGGTTTCCATGGCAACCCCTCAAACTCTGTAATCTCATTGCGGCAAACCTGAGATAGTTATAGGTGGGCAATCTTGTCCCCTAACCTCCCAGATTCCGTGATAAGTATTGAAGGATTAAACTGCAGCTGTTGGTGCATTTTCTGACTCCTGAAGCTAGTACTGGGTCCTGGCTCCTTTGCCTGCTTCAGCAATAAGATATACTATTATAGCATTGAGCTTTAACTATGTGCTTAGCGTTACATAATAGTACGGCGCAGAGTGCTATGGGGTTATGGATTAAAAGTGCTCTTTTGCTTTCTCCTCTATTATGGGGGTAATGTGGTATATACCATTTCCAGATGTGTTGCATGCATATTATATATATTCATTCACGTAGTCTTTCTTACTTCCATTTTGGCCAAAAGAATAGGCTACAAAATCTTTTTTTTTTCCAAATGTTAAACCTGTTTTAGCTAAATAAAATAGCTGGAGAAAATTCTGGCCACAGATAGAAATGTGTAAAAGGATGAGTGATGGCACCCTGGCAAGAAAATCTCAAAGGTACCATAATCATAGAATAGAAGTTAGGCGAAATTTCTATATCAGATAAACTTGGCCCAGTTTAATCAGAAAGACAGTATACACTATATTTGGCCATTTGCTCAGAGCCAACAGGTGCAAATAAGAAAGGCAAACAAATTCCCATGTAGATCTTGCCTTTGGTTGGATTTTAATTAACCCATTTTTAATGTCTATCACACGTTCTTTTTCAGAACAAAGGAAGTCAATGGATGTATTCACATTTCCTTTTCTTTAACAGACAGTGAATAAAATCCATCACAAAAATAAGACATCTCCTAATTTTGCCCATTTACATGGTCTGACGTACACAATACAAGTCAATGGTTTAGTTTTTAACGTCTGCCAAAACAGATTTGCATCAAAGTATCATCCTATAAGAATCAACCAGTGGGTTGGGTGCCAAAAAAAGACCAGTGAATTTCTTCTGTTCTTTTAACAAGCATTTAAAAATCGATGACAGATGGATCTTAAAAAGTGACAGACAGCGACAAAGTGAATTGAAAATACGTAACACACATGAATGGAGAAAGGACATTAAAAACTGACTATTTCATCCATTTTTAACGTCTGTTTTTTCAACATTCATGTGCATGAGGTCTAATGCTTCAGTATCTCCTCAAATTTTCCCCATGAAAAATGTTGTTATTTTAAAAATTAAACATGAGTCTATCATTTGCTTCAAATTTTATATAGCTGGCCCTGTTTGGGTTCAATAAGGAGAAATACCTTTCTAAATATAATTCTAGGAATTTAGAAATGGATATGTTTTAGGTTCAGCTAAATTACTTAATTAAAAAAATAATAAAAAGCAAAACTTTCTGAATAGCTGTAGAATTACTAGAACAGTGTCCACTGAACATAACTGTAATATGCTCTCCTGGAAAGATTTACATTTTCCTTTAATCTTGCTGTAGTGTGCAGCTTTGCTTTCTGGTTCTGCCATTGTAGGCATCTAATTAAGTTAGTCTGTTTACATAGCGCAGTTTGTTCAAAATCAATAGTCATTACTGAGCATCACCAAACAAAGGCAGCTCTCTGAGACATACTATGGGCTCTAGATCAAAGGCAATACATAACTGTATACAATATTCTATGCTTACCATTTTTCATTCACTTTGCATTTATTTCATATAAAATAAAATATAATACTATTATTCCAGTTTAAATACTGTAGAATTCCTTTACATTTAAACCCAAATTTAAAATAAACCCATAATAAATGCTAACCATGTAGTTATGCAGACTGCAACAGTTAAGTTACATGGGTCCAATTACAAAAAAGAATTTGGTCAGTTCTTCTTTGTAAGTAACCCCAGAAGTATTTTTATTTCTGGGGTTATATGTATATATTATACTGCTCCAAAATATCCTCTAGGCCAGCATCATAATAATCTCAAGTGTGCTAAACAGCTGCAATTATATTCAGTTGAAAGGCGTTGTTTCAGCAGACATTGATAATACATTAATAGGATAGGATATGCCACCAATGCCTGCTCAACAGCATTTTTCGATTTTAATTTTTGACTCCCCACCTTCCAAACCCCATAACTTTTTTAGAAAAGGACGACCCAATACCAGTTCATCTAAAACATACTTTACTACGACCTAGGTAAAAGAACCACACAGAATTTCACACACACTCAACTGGATAGCCAAGACCCCTGTGCTACATAACCTGGTAGGCTCTATATGTCCAAACTACCTCACTATAGTTTGCCTACCGATATGCCCGTCTAGAATGGCTGCGCCAAATACCTATTAACCCCTTGCCACCAGAGGAATTTTTCGATTTTTGGCTTTTGTTTTTGACCCCCCCCCCCCCCTTTCCAAACCCCATAACTTTTTTATTTTTTCATTCTCAGTCGCCATATTCTAACATTCGGGGATACATACGGGGATGCATAGGGCATCTTTTTTGCGGGGCCAGATGTACTTTTTAGTTGTACCATTTTGGGGAATGTCTATTGCTTTGATCACTTTTTACTTAAATTTTTATCAGAGGCAAAACAGTGAAAAAAACGCGGTTTGGCATTTTGATTTTTTTTTTCCCACTATAGCATTCACCGTACGGGAAAATATTTTTAGAAGTTTGTAGACTGGACTTTTTTTGACAAAGGGATACCTAATGTGTATGTGTTTCCTAGTAATATTTTACTTTTATATGTATTCTAGGGAAAGGGGGGGTAATTTGAACTTTTTTTTTTTTTTTTTTTTTTAGATGTTTTAAAAGATTTTTTTACTATTTTATTACCCCCTCCCCAGGGGCTTGAACCTGCAATTATTTGATTACAAGTCCCATAGACTGTAATACAACAGTATTGTCTATGGGAAATTTGCTACATAGCTATTGAGGCTGGTCATAGACCAGCCTCAATAGCTATAGTACTGACAAGCCTGGGAGCATACATAAGGCTCCCGGTTGTCAGAGGAACAGGTTGGCTCCCGCGATCTCGCCATGCGGGAGCCAGCCTGCAACGCTAAAGGTACGAGGCCAGTGGTGACCGGCCCCAGAGGCAATTTTTTAGCTTTGGGGGGGAGGGGGGTCCTGGCCTGCAATGCCCGATATCAGAGTGAACTCTGATCATGGGCATTAGCACCGGGTCTCCGCTGTAGAATACAGCGGAGACCCGGTTGCTATGGCGGCCACGATGCAGCAGAGCTGCTGCCATCTTTAAAGACCCAGCATCTGCTGTACTATTTCAGCGGATGTTGGGAAGGGATTAAAGACAGACATAAGTGTACATTTTTAACAGCCATTTTGCAAACCATTTTGAATCTGTTCCATTTTTCTGTTTTTGATGGCCAAATGTCATCCGTTTTGCATCAGTTTTTAACTGTCAGTAAAAAAACAGATGAATTTCATTGGTTTTCTTTTTACTTAACTCTCTGATCCATTTTTAATGGATGCAACACGTACATCAATAGATTTTACATTCATTAAAAATGTATCCATTGATTTCTGTTGGGTCTGTGTATCCCTGAAAATGGACAAAGATAGAGAATATGAGTTTTTTGACAGCTTTGAACAGACATGTGAATAGACACACTGAAACCAATGAGTTCTCAAAACAGCCTTAGACACACAGGGCTACAGAAGAGTTGTAGAAACACAATTGTAGACCACCAGCAAAGTTACTTCAGTAACCTGTGTATAGTGAGAAGGGCCATATTACATTATGCAATACAGCATGCTGATGGTGCTGGCACATGAGTTGAGATAGTGCCATCAGTAGTGGTTGTAAGCTGCTGCAATACCCAAGATCAGAGTAAACTTTGGGCAGTTTCTTGCCCTCAATGGCATCAGGGGGATGCCAATGTGTTGTTGTGTGAGCTGGTGGCCTGATAAAGACCCCCTGTTCTGCCATCATTGCCCTTCTATTAAGACCTCTGGCAGAACATCACATAGTCTAATACCAGGACTAAAGAAAAAGTTCCAAAAAATTCATAAAATGCTTATAAATAGAAATAAGTAGAAATCCGGGTATTTGGCCACCTCATCTCCAAAAAAAGGAGTAAAGAGATATCAAAAAGTTGTATGCTCCATAGAAATGTGACCTACAAAAAACACAATCCATCAACCAACTCTGTCAATAGAAAAATACAAACATTATGGCTTTTAGAAGATGGCATTCTAAGGCTAAGGCCCCATGTAGCAAAAAAGCGCTGCAGGAAAACCACAGTGGCAACGCATCCTGGTTTTGCCGCAGCGCTTTTCATAGAAAGTCCGCTGCTCCTGAGCCCTCTCCATACAGCCCCTTGTGCCTAATCACGTACATGTACGTGATTTTGTGTGAAGGGGTTAAAACTCATCTCAAAGTGCACGTCTACTATTCGTATTTGAGATGTGTATGGGGATAGTTAGAATAGTAAAGGGTAAAACCAACTTTAAATGACTGGTTCAAATATGCACTAAAAGCCCAAAAGGCTAATGTTTTCCTTTTAAATCCTTTAGATTGGCAGTGTACAGCAACGGGAAGATTCTCTTTGATTCTGCAAAAACAGAAACTGTGCCGTTTGAAGGTCTGATTAGTGAAGGGTCTTGCATTAGGATTGAATTCTCTACAGATGAGTCCAAAACCGCTCCTGGGTTCAATATTCGCTTTGAAGGTAAATGAAGCTTTATGTATCAGCTGTATGTAAGAAATGTTGTTTAGCTCATCAACGTGCTGATTTTTTTTTCTTGGAACATTTTCATTTTGCCTAAGAAGTGATTACTTAATAACCAGCTGATAGACACCGAAATGTTCTCCAATCCATAGAAAACATATAGATATTGTAGTATTACAAGGTACTCTGCAGCAAAAAAATGAATATTTTCTGTGAGCCAGTTCTGTGTTTAGAAAGAGATTTATATTACTTTAATCAGTTTAATCTGGAGTATGGAGAACATAAAATTGGCAAGAAAGTTTTTTGTCTGTTTGCTTATAGCTTCATATATGATTTTGCCAATGGCAGCGGCTCAACTGCAATGCCTATCCATTAAAGAGGTGTTCCAAGTACAGTTATTAATTCATTCTGCTGGGATATGCCATCACTATCCAATTGTTGGGGTGCACCTGCAAATCACTAGCTGTATGTCTTATCTCCTGTAGGGTCTACTTTTACTTTTACAAAGGCAATAATAAAGCAATATTAAGGTAAGGTATTAAGGTATGTGAGCTCTAGAAAAAGCCAAGTGGGACCAACAAGTGACTAGTTCACTATTGTAATTGTGAACACTTGCAAGATGTCATAGCTACTCCATTGGTTGTACATATACAGTATTATCATTACCATAAATGTCTGTATTGAGAACATTTCTTTAATAAAAAAAAATGTCCCTTCAAAAATATATGCCATTATAGCAACTTATTCTTTACAGTACTATACTTATTTTCTGAAATATTAAAGAGGTTTTCCCTGACATTACTACTAATCCCCTACCCCATATGCTAGATGTGACTTATCCTATGGATAGGTCATTAATAGTAAATATCTGGGCATTCCCTGCTCCTATTACTTGGTGTTGTGTGAATAAATGAGAGGTTGCATCACTCCTCACACAGGGATAGACAAGGAAGCATTACCATTTCTGCCTGCAGTATTTTATTCTGCTGCCACTAGCAATGTATCCACCACATTATTTATTGATTTGCTTACATAGCAATAGTTTGCAGTGCTGTACAGAGATTGTCATCATACTGTCCGTGTCCTCAGTAGGGTTTAGTGGCTAATACATTACAAGGACAAAAGTGTTGGGAGACCTAAACATTACATCTTCAGGGGTTTTTATGACATTCAATTATAAAACCACAGACATTAGTGTGGGGTTGGTCCACCCTATGCAGCTACAGCAATTTCCAATTTTCTGGGATTGTTTTTTTTACAAGATTTTGTGCGTCTGTGGAAATTTTTGCCCATTCATTCAGAAGAGCATTTGTGAGATCAGACCCTGATGATGGATGAGAGGGCCTGGTTCCCAATCTCCATTCTAGTTCATCCCAAAGGTGTTGGATTTGAGCCCTGTCAATTGCTCTCATATCAGACTCACTCAACCATGCCTTTATGGACCTTGCTTTGTGCACTGGGGAACAGTGAAACTGTTCCCACAAAGTTGAAAAGATACAATTGTCCAGAATGTGATGGTATGTTGCAATATTAAAGGGGTATTCCCATCTCAAGGATCCTATGTATACTGCTAGCTTATTTAAATTCAAGAGTTTTCTTAAATACATTGGTTTAGCAATGCTGCTTCGATGTGAAATTATTCCTCACATTGTTTACACATTGTTGTCAAGGCTCCTAGCCTGTTATCTGATTTACTTCACTTCTATCCAGGTAATTAGGTCAGCTAATTGTAATTTGCTGATAAAGGCTTGGGCAGTGTATTTACCTTTCTATGTAAACACAAAGATAACATTGAGTTAACTGCAAATCCATTCTCTCCTCTGCAGCAAACAAGTTTTTTTCTCTTCAACACTGTGTAATGTAATATGCATTTACCTTTCATATTTGATCTTCATTTATTAGATTTATAGTAATCACAATAAATAATCTCTCTTGGTATGGGCAATGTCTATATCTATGGAGGTACTTCATAGTGTCCTGTCCATAAAACAGTCAAAGCCTGCCTACCAGGTTGTTGAAGAATACAAGAAGAAGAGCAAACTAGTGAGAGAGGGAGATGGGAAAATCCCTTTAAGACTTCCCTTCATTGGAACTATGGGGCCTAGGCCAGCCCCTGAAAAACAAGCCGCTAGCATTATCCCCGGTGGCATTCTCCAAATCCAGACTCATCCTTCAGACTGTCAGATTCGTCACTCCACAGAACATGTGGTCTAGAGCCCAGCGACGTCATGCTCCATTCAACTCTAGTTATTGTGCTTGGTGATGTAAGGCTTGCATGCAGCTGCTCAGCCGTGGAAACCATGCCATGAAGTCCCCAGCTCACAGTCTTTGTGTTGGTGTTAATGTCAGAGTAGTTTTGGAACTCTGTAGTTACTGAGTCAGCAGAGCATTAGCGACTTTTAAGCACTATAAACCTCAGTACTCGGTGACCCAGCTCTGTAACTTTACATTATCTGCCACTTGTTGCCTGAGTTACTGTGACTCCTAAGCACTTCCACTTTTCAACAATTCCACTCAAGGTTGATAGTGGAAAGAAATTTCACAAACTGACTTCTTACAACAGTGACATCCTATTACAGTATCATGCTAGATACATGGAGCTCTTTAGAACAACCCATTCTTTCACAAATGTCTGTAAAGGCAGACTGTATAAGGAGGTGTTGCATTTTATACACCTATGGCAAAGGGACTGAATGAAACACCTGAATTCAATGATTAAGATGTGTGTCCCAATACTTTGTTCCATATAGTGCATACACCACTTCTCTATCTCACACAGACATGTACACTAAGCCCTATTAATCTGTACCTGCAAAAACTGCAGTACGCAGAGGAAGTCCACACAAAGGAGAATATACATACTAAGGAGATGTTGCCCTTGAAAGCTTAAAAATAGTAGACATCTTCCATTTTAAGTGCATATTTTTAACAGATATATATATGTGTGTGTACAACAAAAAAATGAAAAACTGACCGAGCAAATACTATACACATCAGACAGCTGTTAGTCAAACCTGCCAAATTAAGAGGATCCGCTGACTATCTAATGGGAGATTAGGCTCCAGAATCCTCCATCACTGATTCCAGTTGCTGGGGGAGAAAAGGATTGGGCAGTTGGATTTCAACACGCCAAATCCTTTTGTTCTTAGGGGAGATAGACGGCTGCCAAAGGCACCTGGCAATGTAGCATTCACATGCAAAAATGAGGCTGGGAAGAACAACGGCTATCTAATATATTTGGCCAGGCTTAGTAAGAGATTGTGGTGTCCAAAATATCCCAAAAAATGCATATTTGTTGGTGATGTGTATTACTTTTATCCAGCTTTCAGTTGTTGATTTCTGTTGTTTGCGAAATTATATAAAGAATATACAGCAATCTGTTTCTCATCCTACGGTGTGAATTATGTCATAGAGTGTAATCTTTATTTCAGCTACGTTTCTCATAGGGCCTGTCAAGTTCTGAAACAGTCTTTCAGATGTTATATAGATGCTTAACCTGCTGAGCGCAGGAGAGCTGATTCAAACAAAATTCTCATGACTCCAATTTTTATGATTTCTAAAGCCTAAATGAAATCATTTTGTTCCGGTTTTCTAAGCATGACCTAAATAGCAAAATTGATGATGTGCTGTTCTGGCAGTGTCCAGTTTATTGAGTACAGTAATCCAGATGTAAAATGCATCATTCAGACACTAACTCATGTTCGGGTCATGCTATTTCTCACAGTGTGAAGGGCATTCAGAAAAGCAATATTGTGAAGCAGTAGGTAAACAAGGGTAAAATGACTCACCTGAGTAAAACTTAGGCTATGTTAACATGGCAGGTGTTATATATGTCATCTATAGGATTCCATAAAATCAATGTATGCCAAAAGAGTTCTTTTTTTGACATACACCTGGGTGGTATGTGTCAGCATCTCCCAAAGAAAGCTAAACTGCATTTATTTTACTTCAACCTCGTAGCCTATGGGAAATGCACACAGAACTTATTCCCAGGTCTACTTATGTGGTACAGTGTGATGGAGTGGCAATATTTCTTCATTCTCTTCTAATGTCACCTAAGGCTATTCTTGATTGACCCAAGGTTAATGTCCAGCTCAAGTACTTCAGACATCTCTCTGGCTAAGCTTCATGATCTTCCCAGCCCTATGCAATGATGTCTTCTTAGGATAGTCAGGGCACATATGCTATGAATGAGGTCCCTCACTGGCAACCAGTGGCAATGTTCTCTAACAGGAATAATCTTCTGCAAGCTTGTGGGGCCCAATGGTCTTACTGACTGAATATTTCTAGGTCTGAGATGGGTTTGGCTTATACAACATGAATCTACCTTCTAGAACAGAAGTATTTAGGGAATGCCACTCCAATTTACGAATGTCAGTTTAGTCAAAATTCACAAATTCACTTAATGCAACACCAGTTGTAGGATAGACAGAGGTACCGCACACTCCTTGTGTAGCATGGTGCAGCGCAGTAGGATTTTCCAATCCTAGGCTAACAGTAGAAAAGCCACGGCACTCACTTCATTAGATGCAGTGAAACAGTATTATTGGTGCAGTGGCTTTTCTACTGTTAATGCAACACCAGGAAAGTATTTACCACCAGGATTAATGTTGATACTTGTCTCAAAATTAATATAAACATATTTTTAAAAACATATTTTTAAAAAAATATTTCTCATGACATCCAAGATCTGTATTTTCTGCAATTGTATGAAATTATACATTGTTTAATTTCAAAGACTGAAATTCAGTGTTGGTCCATATGCACATGTCATTAAAAGAGAGAGTTTTATCCCCTGGAAGCATACAATTTATTCATGCTGAATGACTGCAAGCAGATCTCTTGAAAACCATGTATTGATACAAAAAGGATACTAGAAAATAGCTTTCATTGTATAATAATAATATTTATTAGCCAAAACCAAATACCCCTTAAAATTAAATAACAATTAGGTCTCAGATATAATATTCTTAAATTATTTTAGAAAATTAATATTACACAAAAACAAAAGATGTCTCAAAATATCTGAATTTACCCCCAGTGGTTATGAGACACATAAAGGAAGATGGCTACCATAATTAGATGAGTTTGATAGAAGAAGAAACAGCCATTATTATATTGATGGCCCGCATATACACTTCAAAATAATCGATTTTCTCCTCCAACTACATCAGATTTACTGACTTGCATTACAAGACTGCATTATACTGAACAGACTCAATGTTAAGCTTTGTGGAAAAAAGGATCTTAATGGGAGGCGAAAGCCACTCCATCAACTATCAACTTCTCCACTTGCATATAAATAGAAATCTCAATTTATAATCTTGCATATGGGATGTAGCAATGAAGTAGATCTTTGTGGAACTTATGATTTCTAGTCATTTACTTATTTTAGGCACACAGCAGTAAAAAGACTTAAGAAAAAATGAGGAGGCAAAGGATTATGACATAAAACTATTAACGTGAGTACATTTCATCATGAGTGATCCAGTTTAATGAATAATTGCCGCAAAGTATTGCAAAACTACAGAAAATGCATGCTGCCTCTTTCTTTACACAGGCGCTATAAATTACAATCAGTGCATTGTAAAGGGCACACTCATAGAAAAAGTACCCAAGCTATTGTTTGGACTGGATTGTGCCGACAGTAAGCCAAGTGACAAATGGCTTTATGTTTGATAAATGTATCATTCTAGATACTGTACATATACTGTATACTGTAAAAAAATGTTTTCATCTACTGGCAACAAGCAAAGGTTGTAAAAATATTGAGGAATTAAAGGGAGTCTAGCGCCACCAAACTGGCTTCTAAACCACTTACATGTTGTTGGGGGGCTAGAATAGAATAGAATAAACTTTATTGATCCCCATGTGGAAATTGGTATTTCCCACTGCTCCAGTTAACACAAAATAGCACCAGGACACATGTAACGTCAATACAATCCAAAAAAAAGAACAGAAGATATAAAGAGTCCATACAGCACTGTACAGTACCATCAGGAGGATACCGTCAGCTTAGTGACATCATGAACAACCCCCATGGATTACGCAGCTGCCAAGTCGTTGACACTGTTGAAGAGTGAGATTGCAGAGGAAATTAATTACCTTCTAAACCTTTCTCTGACACAGAAGAGCTGGATGAGCCTTCCACTGAAGGTGCTTTGTTGATCCAGGAGTACTTGATGGAAAAAAGTGTGTAGGGTTTCCCTTGATTATCTTTAGTTTCCTTAGGCTCCTCTGTTGTACAGTACCTTCCCATTTGTCACCTGCCCAGCCACCCTCTTGATCAGTTTATCAATCTCTTTAATGTTCATTGACCTAGAGTTACCTCCCCCCCCAAGTCTGAGCTTCATAGAACTGGGCCCCAGTTTCCACTAATTGGTAGAAGATTGCTAGTAGCTCTTTATACACCTTGAAGAACTGCAATTGTCGAAGGAAAAACAGCTTAGTAGACGGTTTCTTATATAACTTGTCTGCATTCAGTCTTTAGTCTAGTCTGTTGTCCAGATGTCCACCTAGGTATTTGTAGGACCTAACTCTCTCTGCTTCCTGCCCCTCAATGCAGACCAAGCTTTCAACTACACTAACCTTCCCAAAGTTGATAACCATCTTCTTAGTCTCTAACACATTCAAGTTGAGGCTGTTCTCAACAAACTATGATGAGAAGCTCTACTACCTCCCTATACTCTTTGTCATCACCATTCTTTATGTACCCAACAATCACTGAGTCGTCTGAAAATTTCTGCAACAATCAAGGTCTGAATTCTTTTTGGAAGTCTGTTGTGTAGATGGTAAAGAAGAATGTTGTCAACCCCATATCCAATGGTGCTCCTATACTGCTAACCAACCTACTTGAGAAGCACTGCCCTAAGCTACCCAGCTACAGTCTGTCAGTGAGGCAGTCATCAATCCAGTTTACAAGAAATCCAGCAACTGACATTTTAAATAGTTTCCTTCATATCCTTCCTGGCTAGCGTCATCTCCACTCTAGTTGTGAATTAAAGCTTACAGTCCCTTACAATCACCTTGAGGTATTTCTGTACTGCTTTGATTGCCTCTCTGTCCTTACTTTCAGACGCCCTTTTTTTCCTCTCTTAGTAGGCTTTTCAACCTCTTTATAACTCACGGCTTGTAGTTAGGGTAGCACTTAAAGGGTTTTTTCCATCTCCCTCTCTCAGCAGTCTGCCAGCTGTCTCTTCTTCTCACTTACCTATACCTTATGTTACCTAAACCTATATGTTTCCACAAGCTGGTGGGCAGGCTTCGACTGTTTGATGAACAGGACACTACGACGTACCTCACTAGATATAGAGATTGCCTTTACCCATGATAGATTATTTAATTTAATTACTAGAAATCTATAATAATGCAGATCAAATATGCACACTAACTGTATATTACATTACACAGGGTTGGAGAGCACTCACATGCTATCATGACAGACAAGACAACGGACTTACAGTAAACTCAGTGTTATATTTCTGTTTACATAGAGAGATAACTGTCACTGTCCAAGCCTTTACCAGCAGACTGCACTTATCTGACCTGATTGACCAGACCGCAGAGTAGATAAACAGCTCTGAACTCAATACAGAGAACTCCCTCCCCTCCATGGAGCAGTACGTCACGTCATTTATCCTGATATCAGATAACAGGCTGGGTGTCTTGACAACGATGTGTAAACAATGGGAAGAATAATTTCACATAGCAGGCGAACAATAACAATAATAATAATAATAATAATAATACATTTTATTTATATAGCACCAACATATTCCGCAGCACTGTATAATTTGTAGGGTTCAAGTACAGACAAAAAAGATACATTACAAAGAAATAGTCAATTCACACAATGGGACTGAGGGCCCTGCTCGCAAGAGCTTACAATCTATTAGGTAGAGGGGGTGACACAAGAGGTAGCAGGGGCGGTATCGGAGGTAGCATTGCTTATACAATGGTCAGACAATTTTGTAAAAGAGGTTACTGTCATCACACATATATAAACTGCATGAACCGTCACCAGTCGTGTCCTTTAACGTGCAGATGGTGCCTGGACATATAAAGTTAGTCTGAAACAGCATCATATCCTGTGGGGTAATGTGGGATCATGAACAGAGGGTACATTTTAGGGAAACTAACTACAGAAGGGTTTACATTAGGAGTTGTGATAGGCCTGTCAGAAAAGATATGTCTTTAGATTACGCTTGAAGCTGTAGAAATTGGGGATTAATCTGATAGTCCAGGATATATGGACATACAGGATATACACACCTTAACTGGTGCTCTCCTCAAGGAGAGATGTCCCTGTCCATAACCCACTCATTGCCTCCCACAAAGCCAGCCAGTTCACTTTGCTCTGCACTGATGAGGGACAAAAATCCCAAAACGGCGCTGTATGCAGATAAGTGAAACTGGCTTAGCTAAAATCCCTTTTGCTGTCTCAAGACTCGGTGAGTCAAAAGCAAACTGAGGATCTGTTACATCCAACAGAGGGCGCATGAGCTCCCAGCTCCTTTCCCATAATGCCTTGTGATAGTCCAGGATATAGTAATCCAGAGAAGTGGTGCAACTCGGGAGAAGTCTTGTATACGAGCATGGGAGGTTCTGATAATAGAGGATGTTAGTCTTAGGTCATTGAGTGAACGCAGAGTAAGGGTTGGGCGATAGACAGAGATAAGGGAGGAAATGTAGGGAGGTGCAGCATTATGGAGAGCCTTGTGGATGAGGGTGATAAGTTTATATTGTATTCTGTATTGAATAGGCAGCCTATGTAGTGACCGGCACAGACCAGAGGCATGTAGCGTCTAGACTGATAGATGAGCCTGGCAGCTGCATTCAGACTAGATTGTAGAGAGGAGAGTTTAGTAAGGGGAAGACCGATTAGTAAGGAGTTACAGTAGTCAAGGTGAGAGTGAATCAGGGCAGCAATAAGTGTCTTTAGTGTATCTCTGGTAAGGAAAGGGTATATTCTGGAGATGTTTTTAAGGTGGAGATGACATGAGCATGCGAGTGATTGGATATGGGGGGTGAGGGAAAGGTCTGAGTCAAACATGACCCCGAGGCAGCGGGCATACTGCCTAGAAGATATGGTAAGGCCCAATGGAGATAGCAGGGACAGATCTATTGGATGATGGAAACAGCAGTAGTTCAGTCTTTGAGAGATTCAGTTTCAGATAGAGCAAAGACATGATATTTGAGACAGCAGAGAGACAGTCACTGGTGTTCTGTTTAAGAGCAGGGCTGATGTCACGGGATGACGTTTATAATTGGGTGTCATCAGCATAAAGATGGTACCAGAAGCCAAATCTGGCAGAACAAAGCAGCATTGCTAAAACAATGCATTAAGGAAAACTCTTGAATTTACATAAGCTAGCAGCATAGATAGGATCCTTGAGATGGGAATTCCCTTTTAACCTCCTTGGTAGACACAGGTTGTTAGAACAGACATAATATAATTGGTTACTCCCCCTGTAGCCTGGCCAACATTGTTCCCAACCCCTTCAAGAAGAATGTCCCAAGATGTAGTCTCAAAACATAATTGCAGTTCTTCCCCCCACCTTTCTGGATCACGGTTTGACCTGCCTCCTAGTAATAGGGTAGCATCACACCACCAGTCTGCAAGCCGGGTACAGAAAAAAAATAGTGATCTGACCTACATAGTGGGGGCAGAGCTACAAACCTGTATGCATGTTTAATGTTCACAAATAGCAATATGATTGTTTTGTCTTCTCTAGTTCTGCACTTCACACATTGGTAAAACTTTGAAAGTGAGACCGATTCACACACATGATTGAAGTCTCCTGTTACTATCATAAGGTGGTAGGGGTATCTGTTCTGTAGATGAGCCACTGTACTTGAAAAAAAACGATGGCGGAACACTCACTACTTCCGAGGATTCCTAGGGAGATAGAACAAATGCAAAGCAGCTGCCAGGATCTCAGTGTCTTTGCAGCAGTGGGCATTATGGGAAAGGAGCTGGGGAGCTCATGCACCCTCTATTGGATGTAACAGATCCTCAATTTGCTTTTGACTCACCGAGCCTTGAGACAGCAAAAGGGATCTTAGCCAAGCCAATTTCACTTATCTGCATACAGCGCTGTTTCCGGATTGTTGTCCTTCATCAGTACAGAGCAAAGTGAATTGGCTGGCTTAGTGGGAGGCAATGAGTGGGAAACTCATTGCTTTGCAGCAGTGGTGCATTCTTATGGTGTCATGTGCCCCTAAACACCATCCCTCATTAAAAAGACTATAAGTCCTCTGACACTTTTTTTATTTGTAGGGTTGATGTCTCTATTCTCCCTACCAATAGAAAAATCTGGAATAGTAACAAGGGTATCAGAGACATCGTCATGTAACTGCGATTTCCAGAAGCATAATGGGTTAAACTGCTGGAACTCCCTTTCCCTCAGGGACTAGTGGATACAGTTTGTCTATCTTGTTAGCATTAGACCGCACATTTCCTGTAATGATTGGGGAGGGAAAGGGTTTCACAAATTCATCTTAACCTTAGATCCTGATCTACAGCCCTTAACCATCTTCATAACCTTTTTCAAGACCCAAGGCTTCTTCACACCTCCCTTTGTCATCTCTTTCTTAATTACTAGTAGTTGGCACCTGGAGTAGGTAATACAGCAGTTGGCAGATTATCCCTCTTTGCCCTGACCAGATTCTCATAGGAGGGAGGGAGAAGCCCTAGCAATGATAGTTTCCCCCTCAGTGACCTGTATAGTAGCACCCAGCACACAATAAGAAGTTATCTCCTAGCCTTCAGTAACAGTGGGTATGGGGACTGGTACCTCCCAGGGCACTAGGGATGCAAACCAATGCCATTCCCCCCACTATCTTCTCCTGTATTGGGGCTGTAACTCTGCCCTGGTCTGGTGCCAACTCCCCTCCCCAGTCTGGTGTGATTCACAGTCTTAGGTACTTCTTAGGTGAATTATTTGATGGGGTAAATATTAGTACTTATTCTGCTGATACAATAGACAGTCTTTGGATTGATAAAAATCATACTGTTGGCATATGGAAACTTAATTTTACAGATGTGTCTGTCCTTAACTCCAATTGCTCATGAAGCCAATTCATTACAATATTGTGACATGCTAGTAAAACCCTTGACAGGCAGCAAAGCACAACACAACCACTAAGTAGCCACACATACACATATAGGATGTCACTGTGATACAATATCACACAACAGTAGCTAATGAGCTCATGGCACACATATGTGGAAAGGCAAAGCAGGACACATCTGATAAATTGTGTGGTTATAATAAAATGTAACTTAGAAAATAAACACTGACAATAGTACCTGGTAAGTATCTGTATTATTGTATGCAGATAGTAAGCAGAAGTCATGCATTAATCATAGCTCCTTACTATTACTTTAGAGCTAATATTGCAGGGTGCACTACATTCCATTATAAGGTAATGAATTCTCACAAGAATAATGGAAGCATTAACACATGCTGTCACAGGCCAATTTTTACATAGAATATTAATAAATGGCAATGTATTTCTTCCACTCTAAGAACAATCTACGTTAATCTTGCAAATTCCTGCTGCTCATGTAAAGTATTAAAAAAACTGATGAACATCCTTGTTATTAAGAACAATCTGAGCAAGTTATTGCCTTGCCAGACCTTCTTAAGAAAAGATTAAGAACATCGTGCTGAGAGATGGAGAGATCAGGCTGCGAAGTTATTGTCATTTAAAGGATGTGTAAAACCAGATGAAAATCATTTTTATTATTAATATTTGTATGATGAAAGATCCGCTTTAGTCCTTTGGCAGTCCAGCTATGAGAAGATGTGGTTTAAATTCCCCCAGTAAAGGTCATGAGGCTAAAAGAGGGAGGAAAATGTTGCTTAGACTCAGTCACTTCCATTCCACCACGATAAATGACAATAATTATATAACTGTCTTTCATCCACTAAGCCTTTGAAAGAGGACACTGCTATGAACCATATATACAGAATGGGAACTTCACTACAACAGATCCTACATACAGTATGGGAACCGTGGTGGAATTTTCTTGTGACCCTGGCCACTCTCTGGAACAAGGACCGGCTATCATAGAGTGTATTAATATGAAGGACCCTTACTGGAATGACACAGAGCCTCTCTGCAGAGGTAAGATAGCCTTTCCAAACTATAATGTCTCCTTCCAGACTGTGTAGTATGTCATTATAATTTAAGCACAACGTGACTTCTGTGACTATGTCAAACTACAAATCCACTGTATATGCATGTACACAAAGCATGTTAATTCAAACTAATGTCATGTATAGAAACATATGATTTGGATTTGCGTATAAAGAAATTCTAAAATATACTTTTTCTGAACTGCTCCATTTATGAATAGGAGACAATGTATAAATACAGCATGCAGTCTTCTAAGAAAGATTTCCTTCTGCTATCCTTAGCTATTGAAGGAGTAGAGGAGGTGATGTTGGCATATTTTGTCCAACTGCTGTATATTTCCCATTTCTTTTGACTCTAGTTCTGATTTGAGCTCAAAAAATAAACTGCTTGAAAAACTGCCATGAAAATGTCAAGGTTTTTCCCCAAAAAACTCATTATGTCTCAGGAGCATTAAGTTTTGTATTAAGTACTACCTGAATCACATACAGTATTAGAGCATTGTTGCACATGTAGTGCTATAATAATACAAGTGTAGACTGAAGATGAACATTATAAGCCTCCTTGTAATCAAGGCAGAGCAGAAAAATGTAGCAAAAAAAAATTGAAAACTGAGCTGCTACAGCAAGTGGCACAAAAGTGTTCTCAGGACACAGGAAGAAAAGTGTTTTTCATAGACAGCCTAATTTCAAGCACTTCATAACACAACATAAAATTACATTTCACATTTCTAAAACTTGTGCACAGAGCACAAAGCAACAAAAATGTCTAATAATGATCATATATTCCATTAACTTTAAGGGACAGTATCACCTATAATTGTTTTTACTGATTAAAAGCGAATAGTGAAACAAATTACTTTTTTCTTCTTTGCTTTTACATTATGATTGCAGATTTTTGTTTAATTCTATTCTCTTTACATGATTATGGAGGTTGTCATCTTGCTTTGACTCCTAACAGCATTTACATGTTTTACAGCACCAACATGGACCTATAGTCTGAACGGAAGATGTTCATTGAGGTCTATGGGAGTTTGTAGACATGCTCTATGACTTCTGTATAGGTCGTTTTGCAGTGAATCCATTACCTATTGTAAATGGTTGTACATATAGGATATCTATGTGTCACTATTCATTGTGCCAATAATGGGATGACTTTCTTTTACAGAATAGGAAGTCTATTGCTAGGCCTATATCACAAATCCAAAAGTATAACAAAAATTTTTTTAAAAAAAGTTTCTGTAAAACTTGATATAATAAAGGTAATTTTCTGGTAACAGATTCCATATAAAATTAAAGACATTAACTTAATTATTAGCTAACTTCCCTGTGACCTCTACAAGAGGCATGATACTGTAAATTGCTACTAAAGACTTTTTTTTTACACTTGCACTCTACTGGGTACCATATATAATACTAGAGATCCTTTGCTGATATTTCTGTAAATAACTTTAAAACCAAAGTTCATCAGGATGCGCTGATTATACAATAAAGTAACAGCCGCCCAGTGTTCTCAGCCGAGCATTCACCTATACTCTCAAGGTTCCTTAAGATGAAGCAGTGATTGATGTCTCTGTGCTCTGCAATGTAGCACACTTCTTCTCTGTACATATATTTATCAGCAGTTTTTTTAAAGTCAGGCTCAAAACCTATTATAAATGTCTCTTTGTTGTTCACACCAGCGTTAGCAATTGAACTGAAAAGAAAATTACTGTATCCTTTGTGTAGATATAGGGATCACCAATGACATCTAATAGTCTTATAATTTACAATAGAGGGGCCATTGTCCCATATACTGTATACATGTACCCATAATACATTATACCTTAATATTTATATAAATTACTGTTGCCATTTTATTTTCCTTTTCCAGCAATGTGTGGTGGTGAGTTGTCGACCCCGGCAGGGGTCATATTATCTCCAAACTGGCCGGATCTGTACACAGAAGGAGAAGATTGTATATGGCGAATCCATGTGGGAGACGACAGAAGAATATTCCTTGATATCCAGTTGTAAGTACTACAATTTACAGTTAAAACAATTGCACCCTTTTAGGGCTTGCACCATATTGATGTATATAGTGAAAGTAGAGACTGGTGCATCTATTAGATGGTTTGCCAATATTAATACATTTTTTGTATGTTTGTAGATTTGTATAGTGTTCATTTATTTAATATAAGGCGCTTTGCTCTGAAACGCTCAATATTTTCTGAAAACACCTGCACAGTAGTGCTACAGACAAAGGGCCACCACCACCTTCAAATTGACTGCTCTAATAATCTCCATGACTAATGGGTAGATTAAGGGTAGATTGCAATCTGCAAGAACAATTTCTACATTAATGAGGAGTTTGCAATGTGTGTTATATAAGCAGGTGTTATATAAGAAACTCCTCCCTAGATGTTTGAGAGTAAAGGGTCTACATTCTGTTCCTAGATAGAAGGCCTTTGCTGTATATTTTCCTTTTTTGTTATCCAATGTTCCTTTTCTTGGTTCAGCTTTAGGACAGGTCATTCATCAAGCCATAAGTGCATATAACTGTCATAGTAATGGCTCATCAGGTCTTCCCCTTATGAGCCAGAATGAACAGATGATATAAGACAACCACTTTAAGTATTTAAAGGGGTAGTCCTATCTCAAGGATCTTATCTAAACTGTCAGTTTATGTAAATTCAAGAGTTTTCCTAAATACATTGCTTTAGCAATGCTGCTTTATTTACCTGCTATGTAAGACTATTCCTCCCCACTGTTAACACAAGGTTTCCTAGGTCCCAGCCTGGTCTCTCTTCTTATCTAGCATCTCAGGGTAGGAGGGGACTGAGTTCTTGGGATCACACTTGCTCTCATAGGTGTTATCTCCTACTCTTAGGCCCTGGGCAATCAGGTAGGTAGGTTAATTGCATTTTGCTGATAATTTTTGAGATTAGTGCAAACCCACTCTCCATCCTGGCAGCATGTAAGTTTTTACAATCCAAACCTGTGTAATGTACTGTACACTTACTGTGCATATTATTTGATCTACATTTATGTTATATTTCTAATAATTATAGTAAATAATCTTTCATGGTAAAGGCAATATCTATATGTACAGAGGTACTTCATAGTGTCCTGTCCAGTAAACAGTCAAAGCTCGCCCATCAGCTTGTTGAAGAGTACAGGAAGTGAGAAGAATAGAGAACAGGTGGGAGGTGGGAAAACCACTTTAAGTTAAGGCCCCATGTAGTGAGCCCAGGCCTTAAAGAAAATGCTAGATGGTTCAATTATTTGAGTGTTGGAATAATTTATATCATAGTATGCAATAAGTACAAAATTAACAATAATAATATTAGTAGCAAAAATAATAGAAGTAACATGGGTACCTACAGCATATTGAAGGTAAACATTAATAGAAACTGTTTTTAACTGATTTGAATGGGGGATCAGAGTAAAGTTAACCAAATTTCTTGTTTAGTTTGGACTAGCTACTTACTAGATACCATGACCATGGTGAAAAATTTTTCTGCTATATTTGTGAAGCTGTTTTGAATTACAATTTTCTGACCGGACTTCTGTATATCCATTTCTTTTTCTCCCCGTGGAAAGCACTGACAATTCATCCATTTCAGACAAACCCAGTAAACCCATCCAAAAACCAAAGGTCTGTTACCAAGGCTTAGTGCCTCTATTATTTTAGAAAGTACCAATCCAAAGCCACAGCTGTTTTCCTTTTTGTTTTCATAGAGTTGCTATGACATTCATTCCAATAGAGAAGGTTACACTTAGAGTCCTGGCAACTATAGAAAAGCCATTTCTGGAACAGCTACGGATACTGTAGCAATAGTAGATACACATTTATTTTTATTGTAAACGTTAAAAGGATAAGGTTATTTCCATAATAAACCCTCATCATTATTCTAGACCCAGCTATAGTCATGAATTTATTCAATACTGGAAATATTTATCTTTCAGCATATTAAATTATACATTTATTTTTATTCCTGTCCTAGAATTTCAGAAATGAGAAAATAAATCTCTCGCTGAATTATAATGGAATAATTAACAATTATACAACTGTGCAAAAAAGCATAATAAACAGAGAGTTACATAAATAAGCAAATGCTGTTACTCAGTGGATTTTTGAGTTTTATCATTTCTTTTTGCAAGATATTATGATTAAAATGTTATTACTTGAGCCTTTCCAGAAGGTCTGAGAACCAAAGAATAGGCTGTGATATATATAGGATCTTTAGAAGTTGGAACTTAATTTTATTATGCTAGTAAGGGGTACTTAATCTTTTCATATTCACAAGTTCTGCAACCAACTTGGACTTAGAAATTATACTTTACCACAAAAGACAAAGGCTAAAAGTCTAATATACACCATAGGCAGTGCTGGCACATGTTAGTAGCCATTGAAAGCTTGCCAAAATGTTAAGCGTTTTAAATAAAATGGTGTGAATACAACACAACAAAAGTCATTCTCGAAAAAACATAGATTTTGATTTTGAAATATGCAAAATATTTGTATGAGATTATAAAGGAACTAAGCTGCCATACCAAATACAGCCAATGGAGAAGAGTGGTGCTGTAGCTGAGAAAAAAATCTTATTAGTTTAATACTAATAAAAAATAAAAATACAAATATTGTAGGCGGTCAATTGGAGTATTGAAACTGGGGATTTTCTAGCACACAATAACATGATTTATTTTCTTTGTTTCAGATTAAATTTGAGTAACAATGATATCCTCACTATTTATGATGGAGATGAAATTACCTCAAAGATTTTAGGACAGTTTGTTGGAAGCAGTGGACCTCAGAAGCTCTACTCATCTTCTCCTGACCTCTCCATTCAGTTTCATTCAGATCCAGCTGGAATGATCTTTGGAAAGGGACAAGGTTTTATCTTAAATTACATAGGTGTGTGGTTTTCGCATTTTGATGGATCAAATAGTAAGGTCATGAATCGATATATGTCTGTATAATTTCATACAACAGGATAAGGTAACACTCAATGTGACAGTAATCTGTGATAGTGTGTTTACATTGCACATACACATTTAAAGGGGAAGAATATGACTTTTTCCAGAAAATGCAATATACCTGTCATTTGGTTGTATGTGGTATTGCATCTCATACCTATTTATTTCAATGGAAATAGTCTGCAATATCTGACACAAGTAATGTGTGGTATTGTTTCTGGAATTAAGCAGCCATCTTTAAAGATGACCTTCATGTCCTCATGAATATGTGGTTTTATATATGGCTAAAAAGCCAACAGTGCGCTGAATTCAGTGCACTGTAGGCTTTCCTGGTATGTGCCCCGATGGTCAAGATATTGGTGCAGTTAATTTCGGCACCAATATCTCTCCACGGTCAAAAGGGCGTTCCTCATTGCTCAGCGTCATCGCTGGGTGGTAAGGAACGCCCCCCTCTGACATTACAAGGCTATGTTAGAGTATAGTCAGGGGGGGGCATTCCTCACAGCCCATCGAAATTAACGACACCGATATCTCCACCACCCTGGCACATACTGGGAAAGCCGACAGTGAGCTGAATTCAGTGCTCTGTCGACTTTCTAGCGGTATAGAAAACCACACATTCATGAAGACATGGTCCTCTTTAAAATCTGTTGATCATGTATAAAAACTAATTTGGACAACAGAAGCTAGATGCCTGTTCACATTTTGTAAATTACTGTTGCACACCAATTTTCCTCTTACTTAGTTTGTATACATTATATACAATTCTACAAATTTTTTCATGTGAGAAATGTGGAGAGCTACTTTTTGTAAGGATATTATGTATTGAGTATTACATTTTACCAACACTATGTTATTCCTGGTGCCTGGTATTTGCTGCCATTTGTAGCATGCTGACATAAAGGGGTTAAGGTAGACTTTATTTCTGCTCTTAGCACCCAGCCAGTCTCATAGTTATTATTTCTTGCTGCTCTTTGAGATAGGATACTACTGTTTGTCAATACAGCCCCATTATTTGGATAGATTGTGCCAATTTAGTGCCTGCTGAGCTTCAAAAATGTAGTGTAACAGAAGAAGAAGCGAAAAAAAGTAAAATAACGGTTTTAACCTACTGTTGAAAAAAACACATAGGAAGCTATTGAAAGCTGTGAAGTTAGATTTAATACCAGTATACATATAAGATATAGACATCTTATGACATGCAAGAATGTTTTTTTGGCAAGTCCTCACATGTATCATTTGCAATTCTGGTTTACAGAGGGCCACAGCTCTGAATTAACCACCAGTGACACAAGTACATTACTGTTTTTCCTCTATGCTCTAGTTGTACATGGGATTAGACCAGCTGTTAAAATGGTTGCTTTTATATATATATATATATATATATATATATATATGTGTGTGAATTATATGTGAAAAAAAAAACAAGACTTTTACCATATATTCTAGAAGTATCCAGAAATGACTCATGTTCAGACCTTCCTGAAATTCAGAATGGATGGAAAACAACATCTCACACAGATCTTGTCAGAGGAGCAAAAATAACTTACCAGTGTGACCCAGGATATGATATTGTGGGAAGTGAAACCCTAACCTGCCAGTGGGATCTGAGCTGGAGCAGCGACCCCCCATTTTGTGAAAAAAGTAAGACACAAACTGTTTTATTACTTCATTCTAGATTATTCCATGGCCTTCTTGAATCGTCTGCAGTTGACGTTCATCTTAAGTCATCAAGTTCCTTCTCTTGGAATTATCACATTAAAAATGCCATTGCTGTTGTGCTTTTCTTGAGCATACATTTACATTTGTAAAATAGAATGCCGTATAAGAATGTAACAATATATGAACTGGAAGAAAGATAAATGTGAGAAGAAGTACTGATGCACTAGAGACATAACTTCTTAGAAGTACATTTTTGGCTGCATATGGAAACAAGACACATAGCAATTGTATTTTATTTGGCTTCATTAAGTCTAATGAGCAGCACAAAGCTGTACTAAAAACATCACATTTAATGCAGCAAGAAAAGGTTTTCATTAGAATCTTAAATAGACAGGAATATGGATTTCTTGATGTTATTTGCTTATTAAAAATGAAATGTCATAAGGTCCCCAACTACAGTATATAGTAAAAGCTTAAGTGACCAGTGATACCACTGTGCTAACTAATCCAGAAAGGAAGGAGTTCAACTGAAGATATAATAAATGTTTCACTAGATCTGTTTTAAGACTATAATCTAAAGGACCTTGCAAGCAGTTAACACTACACTTAAATACTGCCCAATTTAAAGGGAACAGTATTTGTGCCTGCTGCCAACTAGAATTTTTAGAAATTTGGTTTAAAGCAGTATACCCTAAGCATTGGGAGACACATCAAGAGTGCTGTATGTGGTAGCTAAACATACTATAGGGCACCGTGAACCCAAAAATCACACAGTATTACTGAAACTGAGCACCAGGGTCAGACCCATAGGGCTGACAAATGACATAAGGCTATACACATTAGATAGCTGTTGACCAAACAATCGTTCAGCTATGTCGCCCACCTCCCCTATTCTTGGCTTGAATATGTGCTGAATGGGGAAACAAAGGGAGAGAAAAAAAAGAATTGGATTTCAAGTGCCCGATTCTTATATTCCCTGACATTGCCAACATCAGGGAGATTGATACATTTGATTGTCATCTGTTCATGACAAAATCTGCAGGTTCATATGCAATCACTGTTCTATATCACACCTTGCATACAGGTATAGCTGTTATTGATCTCATTATTATATTGCTTTAACTCCGTCTTATCCAGAGTGCCCAACATAGAGAGAACACTGACTGAAATACCTCTAATGTGTATGACCAGCTTAAGAATCATATCATTGTCATTTGACATCTGGATCAGGATGATAAAACAGAAATTTAGCATTATGGCCAGGACCATCACACTGGATTGTAATCCTGTACAGCAATTGGTGGCAACTGTTTAAACAGAATTTATTTGATTTCAGCCTAGATGTACTCTCTTAAATGTGATCCTCAAAGTATGGGGACCATTGGTTTACAGAAAACAACACAACTATATGTACATATTGTGGTCATTGGTTATAATAATATAAATATGGCTGCATTCATGGGGACCTGGGCTAGTTGTACCATTCATGATACAACAACATTTAGGGATGCCACCTAGGGCTACACACAACATATAGTGATGAGTCAGTTGACTTCCTCATAGTGGACCAAATGATACTGTATGTCCACTTCATACAATATAGAATACATATTTTTACACAGAAAATGTCTACAATGAAAAGTCAGTGCACCCAAAACCTTTGCTTTTTGTAGAATGCCACTTGGCATCAAATGAAAACAACAAAACATGTTTGATTTAGTGAGTAATTGAAAGCTCTTGAAAACAATATAAAAAGGCAAATATGAATTTTTTACAAAATAAAGTGGTGAAGGAGAATGGAAGGTTTAAAATAAGGGAAAGGAATGGGTCACAGTGGAAAGCAGGAGATAACAGCTTGTGAGGTTGGAGAATTTATAGGTTGAAAGTCACCAAATGATATGGGGGCAATGAAGTGTTACATAACTCATATTCATTATAAATCTATTATTCAGAATGGCAGTATTATTACTAGTTAATTATTAATATTATTGTTAAAAGGGCTCCTGGTGCAAAGGAAATCTGGTAAATGGAAAAACTGCAGAGCAGAGCAATGTATGCATGAGGTGAATGCATTTATTATTCTTGATGCCTGTAACATCTACTGAACAATGAAAAATTCATTTATAACATTTCATTCATTACTTGACTGTATTACACCTCTGTCGTTCCTTTATTCTTAAAGTTCACATTCACCTAAAAAGTCTAAAGTTAAATAAAATTACCTATTTGGTATTTTCCAAACTCCAATAAAGGAGCAGACACAGACAGCTGAGGGCCCCTGTGCAAGTGCATTTATGGGTGCCTTGGTTTGCAGTATTTCAGCATAGATCACTCCCTTATGATGTCTCTCTAACAATTCACCAGTAATAGACAGACATGAAGTTCATTAACTTAGACATTTACCCACAATCTAATAGACAGTGGAAAGCTGTTAAGGTGATTGGGGCCCTTGATCTACTAGGCCCCTGTGCAGCTCCATAGGTTGTATCACTGGTATGTCTGCCTCAGCAATAGCTATAGGGGATGAAGGTACCTGTGGGGCATTTCATGCTTCTTGAGCGATGAAGTAAAAAGGTTGTATACAGTGATTTCATCATGCAAATGATTATACATTTTACATTGAATATACATTCTATATGTTATAATGTCTTGCTATATACTAGAATGTGTCATTCTATGTCCTTTTAGCAGAAGAAACCAGGTAAACCTTTGATTAGGTACCAAAAGTATTATCGTACTTTGCCCATTTTAAGTCAATGATGTATTTAGAATCCTACAGGCTTCTAAGCTAATTCTCACAAATTCCCTTCTTGTTCAGTGTCTTTGGTAGCTTGCCCTGGTTATTTGCCTCCTTCGAAATGTATTTAAATAGCCTGGCAATCCTGTTGTTTCAAGGGCTAACACTGTTTATGACCATTATAACCATTTTCATACCTACATGTTATATAAAATTCTGCTGACTTCAGCAGTAATCTACCCAGCACAATATTCCCAAGTGTCCTGCTTGTTCAATGGATTGTGCTTATCTTGGTGATCTTCTTCCTAGGAAATGTAGTTGTTATATCAGGTACTGAACAGAAATATGATTTCTTAAAAAAACTAAGACTCTCATAATGCAATGCAATAAAGAACCTTGCACTGTAGTAGCAGAGATAAGCTGCCTAAAAGGGGCTATCTGTGTTTCCATTATCATGAGAATTCTGAGGTCAGCCCTGGGCTATAATACATTCTGTAACCCAGCATTAGAATAAGATAAGAAATGTAAGGGATATGAAAAGTTATTCAACTTTTTATGTACATTAAATCTGTACTTAAACAGAAAATGGCTGTACGCAAAAAGGTGAAATACACTTTAACTTATGCATTTAAACACTTACCAGAAATAGGTGATCTGGGAAACTTCTAGAGATTGTGGCATAAAGGTTACACAAAGCCTTAAATATTTTTAATCAACATCTTCTCTAGACAGCTTTGACATTTGTGCAGCACACTACAACACTGCAACAATATAAAATATACAGTCACTATATTTTGGAACAGAATTGCTTTTTTTCAACTGAACTATAATAAAGTTAGGTTTGAGCAAGTAAAATGATAATGTTATTAAAGTGGAAGTGCTCTTTCAGTTCATTATAAAGTAAGAATAACATTACTAAGCAATTTTGGTAGTGACATCTTTACATTGAAAGTCACTAGATTTCATTTTACAGAATAGAAAGTGTAACTGGTTGCCATATACCCTGTAATAGTTAAAGGCCTTGTATGATGCCAAGCACAGAAAAACCTAGAGATGAAATACCATTCATTTCACCTTACTGTATTATTCATGTCAGTTAAAGAGGTTATCCAGCTAATGTATTGCATGACAACCACTGACAAATCAGACATGTCATGAAAGGGTTATTGGTGGGCTCCAACCCTAACTATAGTGAAAAGGCCAACTCTAAGGCTGCTTTCACATGACCGAGTTTCATCTGTGAAATTTAGTCTGTGTGTGAGCTGTATTTACTGGCTTGAACACTGTGCCAGGACATGGATGCTATGTCCTGGCATAGTTATATACTTATGATGCTAGGAATCCCTTCCTTTCTGTGAAATACTGTCGCATACTGTAATCACTATAGAACAATATGTCGCTCGTAGGCAGGGATGATGACTATAATGCTAGAAGTCCATGTCCTGACGTAGGGTTCAGTATATAATACAGCTCATACACGGACCTAGTCTCACAGATGAAAATTGGTCTTGTGAAGGCGGTGTTATTCATGAAAAGGAAAAGAGAGGTAACGCGATTGTATACATATGCAGTTCTATACGTTTATTGACTTTTATTGTATTTTTTTTAAAAAAAATAGGATATTCCTGTATTGAAAAATGCAGCTGACTTTACTTTTTTTGACATACACACTAAACACACCTCACAAGCCTAAAGTGAATAGAGCCTTGAAAAGAATCTGTCACCGACTACAGAATGCTAGGTGACATACAGTACAATATTTGATTGTCACTGTGCCCCTGAACAATTTGGTGTTTATTTTTATTCATCCATCCACCAATTGGATATGGCCCTTAGAAACTCAAATGTAAATTAGCTCTAATTCTTCAAGTGGGCAGTATCCTCTCAGAGAAAAACAAAAGGTGATGCCCACTTGGACAGAATTAAAAAAAAAAAAAAAAAACACCTAATTTTTCAGCGGCAATCAAATAATGTATGGCATTTAGCATTTTGTTTCTTATGACAAGACCTCTTTAAAGTAACTATACATATTAGATAAATGTCTACCACAACCATAATACTCCTAATAACAGATGTCATAGAAAAGATGGGTCAAGCATGTTGGATTTCAACATGCTCAATTCTTATGTAATAAGGGGTGGGGGTTTAGGGGGAATGTGCATGCAGCCGAAAGCTGTCTACAGTTGTAGCCAGCTTTACTGTGGCATCTAATAGCCATACCTCTACCATCAGTAATTTCATGACTTGTCTGAATTACATATTCTGGAGCCCCTTTAATGTATTCATTGTTCAGATGTTATGAGTTGCATATAGTCCCACTTACAAGTATACAATAACAGACAACTTCCAATATTCTAGATCTATATACTTCCAATAATGTGTACTTTACAATCTGTTTTCTTGTATGACTTTTTTTCTGGTTAATGATGAAAGAGTTCTCACTTGACCATTCTTTAACCACCTTAGCCTTCTTGATATAAAAGTGACTGTCCTCACCTAGCTATGATTCACAAGGATCAACATTTCATCATCAGCTATGGATGCTTTGCTTTTTTCATAAAATCACCTTCAATGTAATAAAAATACTCATGTATTTTGTGGATGAAAAAATGGACTGGAAATTTAATAACTGACGCTCTGAATGTCCATAAGAAATACCTGTGAACTTGGATTGTTCTGAAGACATCATCATCATTAAAACCAGTAGTTGGATTGGCAAGACCAAGGAATTCTTGACTTGTCCGACAACTCCATCAATAGATTATACTTTGTGTTGTGAAATATCCTGTGACTTTTGTGAAGAATTACAAATTCTTTATTGAACTCTTTGTAATTGTGCCTGTCAAAGTGCCTCCTACTTTAAGATTGTTCTTATATATTTGTTCATAAGTTTGTGAATGATAAAAGTTGTTTTTTAGTTACTTGTAACATTTAACAAAAAACATGGTAAAATAAAAAGTTTAAAAATACTATTGCTCCTTGACTCTTACATACTATTTCTGGATATACTTCATTTGCTACAGATGAATGTTGCATTGTGCTTATTTGTTATATCTTATGTTGACTCTTTCTATAGTGTCTAGATGTATCTATTGGGGATGATGAGGTCATATAAAAACATCTTCAAAGCTATAGAACTTTGCTAATTGAGACAAAATATGGACTAAAACTTTATAGTACAGATTTTCTTCAAGTTACAAATAGTTCATCACATTTGAGAAATTAATTTCAACTTTTGTTTTGCATCTGCATTGCAGTTTTTTGAGATTTAGGCCCCGATCGATACTTTGGTTAACTTGTTGGCTAAGTATATGAAGGGTGAGGTTTACAACCGGGGGAAGAGCCAAGTGCTCATGTCACTTGGCTAATCATAGCTTGTATCTGTAGACTTTTTAAGGTTACATTTAAAATATTTCATATTATATTATACTTGTAGCAATAAAGGTAGTGATTTCAGGGCCATGATAGCCCCACATACTATACATTACTATCAAATAGATATTACAGTCCTGTTGCTTTAATACATTCCATAAATCTCAGGGTACTATTAGTTATCATTTATAACACAGCAGTAATTATACTATTGTGCTAGAAATAAATGCTATTCTATTAAAAACTATTAACTATAATCAATGTAGGTCAATTGACAAGGAGTTTTTTATAGTTTTAGTTTATAAATCCAGGCTAACTCATTAGTTAGCATTTATCTCATTTTCTATCATAGATTTTTTTATTTATCACTTTCCCAACATATATGTATGTGTGGAGGTATATTAATCAGAATTCATCTTTCTCTTTGTGTTGCAGTCATGTACTGCACAGATCCAGGAGAGGTGGAGCACTCCACTCGCCTTATTTCAGATCCAGTACTTTTGGTGGGAACCACAATCCAGTATACATGCAACACAGGCTTTGTTCTTGAAGGAAGCTCTCTTCTAACATGCTACAGTCGGGAGACAGGGACCCCCATCTGGACTTCAAGGATTCCACACTGTGTTTGTAAGTACCAACAATATGAACTTTAACACCCTGAATAAGTTTAAGCATGTGAAAGCCATTGACTCCAAAAAATATCAATGACCATTTAGGTGCAGTGTGATTTAAGAAGGAACTTTTTTTTCCATTATTAGTTTCAACAATAAATGTAAACTAAGTAAACTTGCGTTGCCTACACAAGTTTATGTGGTGTTCCAAAATGGTTGCTATTTTATTTATATTACTAAACTACTATATAATTTTACATGCTTAAAAAGATGATTACATGATTGAGAATATTCAGCTTAAGGTTTAGTATTAAATAAACTGTAGATTCTGGTTAAATAAAAAGACTTAATTTACTAGTTAAGAGTATAAAGCAGGTGTCAAGGAAAATAAATTACTTACTTCAAGAAGCTTAATTTCCTTATGTGAACACCCCATTACTCATGACTTTACAAATTAGCCTTTTAGATCTGTATTTTGTCAATTTCAGGAAATCCAAAGAAAATGTTACTTTTCTCAGACTGGCAAGTTATATTAGTTTACATTATGATGAGTCGGCTTTTTCATTAACAACATCAATATAGAAATATACAGCAAAGTAACTCCCTGTCGCTGTATTCTGTATTATTTGTTATTGTATAGATCAGGGGTCGGCAACCTATGGCACGCGTGCCACTCTTGGCACGCAAGGCATATTTCCCTGGCACGGCATCGGACTCCTCACCCAGCAGTTTCGATCGGACCAAACACGTCCGAAACGAAACTGCTATTTTTATACTGCGGGGTCTCTTCAGACCCCACAGTATAATAAGCGGAGCCCCGGGAGTTATCAAACATAAAAAACAGTGTTAACTCACCATTCCACGCTCCGCAGCCGCTCTGTACTCTTCAGGCACTTCTGCCTGAAGTCAGCTGACAGGGCCTCAGGGGTCGCGTCGGTGTCTGACGTCATTACGCATAATGATGCGATGTGACCCCTGAGACTCAATGAGCGGTCGCTGACTACAAGCAGAAGCGCCCGAAAATATAGAGCGGCTGCGGAGCGTGGAATGGTGAGTACATTGTTTTTTATGTTTCATCACCACTCTTTGCCCTCCACTTATTATACTCTGTGGTCTGAAGAGACCCCACAGTATAATAGCTAGTGAGTGTGCAGGGGCCACTATAGAGCATAATACCGTGTGCAGGGGCCACTATAGAGCATAATACCGTGTGCAAGGACTGCTATGGGACAGATACCGTGTGCAGAGGCCGCTATGGGACAAATACCGTGTGCAGAGGCCGCTATGGGACATATACCGTGTGCAGAGGCCACTATGGGACATAATACCGTGTGCAGGGATCGCTATGGGACATAATACCGTGTGCAGGGACCGCTATGGGACATATACCGTGTGCAGGGACCGCTATGGGACATAATACCGTGTGCAGGGACCGCTATGGGACATAATACCGTGTGCAGGGACCGCTATGGGACATAATACCGTGTGCAGGGACCGCTATGGGACATAATACTGTGTGCAGGGACCGCTATGGGACATAATACCGTGTGCAGGGACCGCTATGGGACATATACCGTGTGCAGGGACCGCTATGGGACATAATACCGTGTGCAGGGACCACTATGGGACATATACCGTGTGCAGAGGCCGCTATGGGACATATACCATGTTGCAGGGGCCGCTATGAGACATATACCGTGTGCAGGGACCACTATGGGACATTATTCTGAATAACGGTGTGTTTTCTATATTAAGGATGTGTTTTTGCACAGAAAACTCAGGCTTTGGGTTTTTTTTGTGCAAAAATGCACCAGTTTTACATCGAATGAAAAAATTCCAAATATAGCTGCATCCAGATACATAGTGTGTTTTCACCATAAGACTGCTGCCATACGGTGCTCCTGGACACATTTACCACTAATTGGCGGCTGCACATGGACTTTCATTGCTTCTAATCAGAAAGTACAGGAGCGTCCCAGGAAATAGCAGTAAACGCATGTGTCCTAAAGCATCTGGTGGCAGCACTTCTGTGTTATGGTTTGTGGTATATGACTTTAGTTTAGGGGTCGTCAGACTTACAATTATTGACCGGCACTCCGAGTACTTCATCTTTGATTTTTTTATTAAAATCGGCACGCCGAACAAAAAAGGTTGCCTACCCCTGGTATAGATGTTAATATACTGCAAAGGTGTATAAGCAAATACCTGTATAAGTAAACTCCATCTAAGGCCCGGTTCACATCTGCGTTTGGGGAGTCCGCTTGGGGACTCCCCGAATGGAAACCTATATACATAAAAAGCGGTTTACCTGGGCAACCACATGGACCCCATAGACTATAATGGGGTCCATGTGGTTTCCGCACGAAACATGCTTCATGTGGAAACTGAGCGGAAACCACACGGACCCCATTATAGTCTATGAGGTCCGTGGGGTTTTCCAGGTAAACCGCTTTTTATGCGTATAGGTTTCCGTTCGAGGGGTTCCCAAGCGGACTCCCAGAATGGAAACCCGAACGCAGATGTGAACCGGGCCTAACATACATTATTGCTTTATTACCCTTAGTTTAAGGATAATGCAGGGGTGTAGATGTGAAGGGGAAGACTCTTTAGAAAATGTGTAACTTTTTTTTAGACATGTTAACTCTTGAACCCACAATTTTTTTTATACAAAAAAGAGAAGTTTCATCCAATATTAATCATTAAATGTTTTCTGTTCCTAAAAATATTTGAAAAGACTTCACCAGCCCCTGACCCACAATGTCTGACTATAACTCCTTCAGTCCAACAGGAAAAAGTAATTGGACTTAGCTTTATTTTGTGCATGTTATTGTTATAGCACCAATATAATCTTTAGTGCTGTATATAGATTGCAACCATTTATGTTAGTCCATGTCTGTATTGGAGCTCACAGTCTATTTCCCCATCTCAAAAATACATAAAAGGGCCAATTTCATATGAATCCAATCTTCAGTATGTCTTTGGAGTATAGGAGGAAACCGCTGTACACAAGGGAAACCTACGGACAGGGAGAATATACAAACTCCATGCAGAAGTTTCCTTTGGCCATGAATCTAACATGGACCCCGATGCTGCAAGGCAACAGTGATAATCACAGTGCATACTACAAGTGTCAATACCTGATATTGCCTAAAATGATATGACTATGCTCAGGACAGGGCCCAGTAGACTGAAATCACCATCTGTCAGCACCCACTGGATCATCATTTGGTGGAATGTTCAAACATTATAGTAATATATTTTATTAATGGATTTTGGCTTTTGGATTCTATCACCTGTTTCTCTGTTGCCCAGCAGAAAGCCTCTTTCTCCTTCTTACTGTGAGTAGGGGAAAGTATGGGTATAAAACTGAGACTGGGCTGAGCACATTTCAAATAATTGTATCTCAAGCATTAAACAACATAAAACAAAGAAAAGATTAGATTCTCAGTTTTTATATGCCACTGCGATTGCTGTACTGACTTTCTTATTTTCAGAGATATCATCAGTTAAAATGTTCTATGTTTTATAATGCCAATAGATATAATTGTTTTAAGTGAACCCATCTATCCCACCCTCAACGTCTCTGTAACATACCTGTACTCCCCTGTACTCAAAGAAAGATGAAGTGAGAGGTTTTCTGTTGGGTATGCAGAAACCAAGGAAAGAATACTGAAAGCACAGAAAGTGGATTTCAGTGCTGAATTTTACATAACAGAGCCAAAGTCCATTAATAAAATATATTACAATATTTATTAATGTCTTAAATGCTGCCAGAAAATCAAAAATTGTTCAAAAGTTAGTTAAAATACAAGATTATATGCAAACAGAAAAGTTATTTTTGTGGGGTGGGAATTCTCTATAACAAAATGTGTTACATGCAGATATTGTCATAGATTTTGGTGCTAATTTCACTTGTCTCATTAAAATACTGTAGGTGAAATTGTCAGTGAATGCAACATTTATTAATGGCACAAATGCTGGCAGAAAATCAAAAGTTGTTTGCAAGTTTAGATACTCTTTAAGTCTGAGAAGTAAGCATGATTTTAGCAGTATATTGAGAGTAACTTATGAAGGTTCATGAGTTATGTGAGTTACATCAATTCGACTAAAAATATTCCTATGCATATAGGGGCTTTGTGCTCTGGAATATGAAGTTAAAATTGTATCTATTGTCAAATACAAAGCTAGATTGCTTTGTCCCTGTGAACCAAAAGTCATGTGAGGAAAATGCGTTACTTTGTTTAGAGGTGACTCAACAACACTCTTCCTCTGTCATATCAGTAGATCTATTGAATGCATTGATTGTGGCTGCCACAATATGTTTGCTGCATCAAAGAGATAGTCAAGGAATCAATACAAGGAAACACCCATATAATTATATACGGTGTCTGTGTCAAAATGCCAACAAATTTGACTTCTCCTTTGTCCTTGTAATTTACTGCCTCACTTAATGTATCGGTTGTGAGACAGTAGATGTGCTAGAATTGTGCTAAAATCTTTTATCAGAACAGTTGGCAGCTTTCTGGTTAGAACTGCAGGTCTCCATCTGCTGTTCAAAAATGGTATTTTCAAGAAAACAGTACATGTACCAACAATTGAAAAAAGATTCAATAAATTAAGTTTTCATTTAGGTTTTAATTAAGAAAATTATCGTAAGTAAAAAGCTAAAAGTATATCAGAAGTTATAATAGTAGTGCCATCATTTTTACAATATAACTGTTTTCACAGTTCAAAAAAGTTTAATCTTTTGGAAATCTCAAATATCTTGCTTTGTGAAAATGTGAGAATGCCGCCTGCCAGAGTGTAATGCCAAGTGTATAGTTTGGTAGCAGAAATAATGGTCTGACACAGGTTTTAACATTATTATCTAGGCTCTGTAGTGCCTTATTCAGCACACAATGACATTTTAGATATCTGCTTTCCTTTTCTTGTCCAAACACAGGACAAATATGGAAACAAGGCTAAAAATGTAGCAACAATTGCTATTTGTGGCGCCTAAAGGATCTATCATTACCTTTACACCAATATGGTAATAGTGATCTCAAAGATCTGTTTTCTTCTCTATGATAGAAACTTTATGGCAAATACTCTTGTTCTAGATTAATATATTGTGCATGTCATTACAGCTGAAGAGTCGCTTGCCTGTGATAATCCTGGTCTACCGGAAAATGGCTATCAAATACTCTACAAAAGGCTTTATCTTCCTGGAGAATCGCTTACGTTTATGTGCTATGAAGGGTTTGAATTAATGGGAGAAGTCACAATTAAATGTATCCTAGGTCAGCCATCCCAATGGAGTGGACCACTTCCAATATGCAAAGGTAAATATAAAATGTAACTCTCTTCGAGAAGAACATGGGCGCCACTCACTGATCACTGAGACTTCTACTTTATTCCATTAATATAGGACTGTCAGGGAATGGGTACAGATAAGAAGCAGTCCAAACAGCTATAAAGTGAATAGATTTTAGAGACTTTAGTCAGCCTTTTAGAATAAGAGCAATCAACTAATTTTATTCATTTGCTACTTGATACTGTTAAGTTTAAGGGGCCTTACAAACAAATTATTGTATCCCACAATGGACTTTGTAAGCAGATGGTTTCTTCAACACCCAATGCATTTCTTGTCGCCCAGTAGAGATGAAAAAAGAGATTCTGCCAGGTTATACTAAACAGATGTCTGTGTTCGAGTAACTTGTTACCTGGCAATAGCTGCTCTGGATAACAAAGCATCTGCTATAATACAAGCTTTTGATTTCAGCATCAGCTATAGTTTTATTATACCCCAAAGTAGTTTATCAAAACTTGATAAATTCAACCGAAAAGTCGTTTGTACTATTTGCAAGAAGTTAAATTATAATTTTATAATTTTTTATCTCTAAGAATAAAAATGATGTTAAAAGAAGTGTTTATTACGGTCATTTATATATCAAGAAAAGCAGAATATCCCCTTCCATAAAATGTCATCAGGAAAGAGTAACAGAATACACAAGACATTTTCAGCACATCTTTTAGCACCAGAGTTTCAGTGTAATTGACCCTGCTGAGTTCTTTATTGAGTATTTATATAGAGCAATAGGAGGAGTTACAAGTCATCAAACTCCATTATGGTTTAATGTGGCTGTTCTGTCCGGAGCTCCCATTCAAATAGACTAGACCTGCAGCCAGAACAACCTCATTAATCAGTAACACTTTGATAAATGACACCCACAATGTTATACGATCTTCTAAATTCGACAGCCAGGAACATGCATTTATTTCATTGTATGGAACCTTATTCTTCATTTGTGGGTTGTAGTTCTGGTTGATTTATTGGTCCTGAAAGGAAAAGATTGGAAGTAATTTTTGGCTTCATTTAACAAATAGTGAACACCGAAAATTCACCACAAATGTATTATATTATACAAAAGAAATATCCATCTTTAAAAGATGTTGCAAATTCTTTCCTCATATAATCTTCAATGGTTCATAATTTGAAACTAGTCAGTAGGACAGTGGCATTAAAACATATGACCCCTACCACCACCTGCAGTGTATCCTCTTAGCTATTTAGCAATGCTGAATAATACTCTAATTCTCTGACTCCTAAGGCACATGAAGAATCTTTTTTTCTTACGCTAGGTTCACACTAGCGTTCGGGATTCCATTCTTTGGGTCCACTTAAAAAGCGGTTACCCGCAGAAACCCTTGGACCCCATAGACTGTAATGGGGTCCGCTGGGTTTCCGCCCGAAACTGTCAGAGAGAAAAGTCCTGTTTGCATATTTTAAGCGGAATCCCCGAACGGTCACCCATTGCTAGTGTGACCGTAGCCTTAGCAGTAGGATGAATTCTTCTGGCCTCAAGATTGATACCTTTGGTGAGTAGTTTAGTCAAAATAAATAAGACCACTTTTAGGCCAAAGTGCCATTTTTGCGAAAACACAGCAGAATTACAGAAAAATTTCCATTCAGTGCTAAACGAAGAATATCCTTATATCTTGTTACCAACATTTATTACATTTTGAGAACTCAGGTAACAGCAGAACTGAACAGTTATATGACTGTTTCCAAGGGCAATCATGAAATTAAACTATAGTTTGCCAATTCCAAGGAAAAAGAACATGACAACAGTATCCTCTAATAATCTGAGATTATTGCGCCCAGTAGTAGACAGAACAGCAGCAATGTTTTACCCTTACAAAAGATGTTTTATTCTGTAAGGGTCAAAAAGCTGCTGCTGTTCTGTGTACTGCTAGGTGTAATAAACATCAATTGCTAGAGGATACTGCTGTCATGATCTTTGTTCCTTGGAGATGGCATCTTGGGAGTTGAGGAGCTTTTCATTTTGGTGTAATTGTATCCTAGAATGGTCTGTTGCTGTCTCTGTTTTCTCTTATGGTGAACCATAGTTGCCATCTTTGGACAATTGCTTTAAAGACAGTCGGCATGAAAATGTTTTGCACATAAGCCCCACACAAAGTGTAAAGCCCCTTTATCTTCTGCAAGAAAACTTACATCAAAAGTGTTAAAGAGTCATATAATAAAATGCAAAAGTTTGCCAGAGTGACCCCATAACCAGTGAATTCGATATTCCGGTGGTTCCAATGCTACATTGCTATTTTCTATTCTTTCAGTGCTAGAGAGCTATTTTTCCCCAAAAAACATTCTTTCTAAGAGATAATATCTCTATACTATGGTCATTGTTGTAACCATAGAGGTCACACACCAAGTCCAGAAGCTAAAGCGGCACCTTCAACATTAGGGCTGGATACGTTTTGTTGCTCTCCTTTGTCATGTCCTCTGATGGTTGGCAATCTATTCATCATAAATATCTTAACCCCATCCCTCTGGTGAGCTGGGGTGGGAAGATCTATGATATACAGCCTCCCAGGGTCAGAGAGGTGAAAATCAAATCTTTTATGGAAAAAATATCGGTCAGCAGCAAATAGTCAAGGAGGGATTTTGTGGAGGAGGCTCTGGTACAGAAGGGGGTCATGATTATTATGTGGGGGGTATTGATATGATATGGGAAGTTTGTGTGCACAGATATAATGTGAACAAGTCTTCACAGAGGTTTAGACATAGATAGAAAAGGAAATAGAAATGTAAATGCTGCTAAAATGTACAGATGTGACACGGCTGACGGTTGTGAGGAGAAGTTGGGCAGGGGGGCCCAAGCTGAGCTTTTGTACCATATAGTGGCACCATATGGTGGCACAATCACCTGCCACTCTGTAGTAGACAGTTGTATGATTCTGTTTGCCTCCATATTGTTTAACATTATTTTCTAAGTTAACTAGGCATTGTTCATTTGAGAGGTTATGGAACTGGAATAACTCACACAGTGATACGACTGTCTACCTATAGTGCATAGATCTCAGTGCTTTTGTAATTTTATAATGTGATATTTTTTCTTTTCTTTTATAGCAACACAAGACAGATTTGAACATGCATTACAAGGTAAGTGAGATTATATGGCTAGAAAAAAAGACAATGGGGGAGATTTACTAATCTAAATGCACTAGAATTTTGGCTTAACTTTCCCCAAATAGTTGTCATATTTGCTGTGTACCATATTTATTTTATTTACTTGTATAGCACCAACATATTCCATAGCTCTTTAAAGACATTGTCAACCTACACAAACATGGGGAGAACGTACAAACTTGTCCTTGGTAAGATTTGAACCTAGGACTCCAGCTGAAGAAGTGATGTGACTTACTATCCACCACTATGTGCTAAAATTGCACCAGAATTTTGGCAGACAATAGGTGGAAAAAGCTTAGATTAACAGTCTAAATCTGCAAAAAATGTTCTTTTCCAGCATCAAGCCACATTGATAAATCTAGCACAATTTTACACTGTCTTGTCTACATTTACACTGTCTTAATCCAAACAGGACTAGTAAATCTGCCCCAGTGTCTTCTCTATAATAAACCTTAGCACTATGATTCCTAGGATAGGCATGCAGTGTAAATGGCTGTATAAAAACACAGACACACTCTTGACATATGCAGACACATCCAGTTGGGTCATTCTAGTGGAGTACAGATTTCTGTAGACCAGAATAACTTATTCTGCTTAACCAAATATACATGGTTTTCTTATTAGATTTTCTAATAAATGCATTCACATATTTATTTATATTAAATGTAGAAAAAAGACTGACCTCTTTAAAGCCAGGCTTACACAATGGTAGCCCATTGGTTTGTTCACCTAGATACCTATTGTATTAAAGGATAAATTTGGTTGATGTGTCTAATAAAACAAAATAACTTTCTGTGATTAAATATGCCAAGGGTAAATCACAGAGAGTTATTTTGCTTTATTAAACACATCAATAAAAGTTATACTTTAATAGTATAGATTCACAGGTGAATAAGGCAATGGGCTACTAGTTGCCAAACAGGCACATTGAAAGAATGTATTTAATTTCATTTAGTCAAGTCACCTATAGAGGTCAGCAAAGGGTCTTTTCAGTGGTCAAAAAGTTTTACAAACTGCAAACAAACATTTATTGAGTCAAAACTGTCATACAGTGCCTTGCGAAAGTATTCGGCACCCTTGAACTTTTCAACCTTTTGCCACATTTCAGGCTTCAAACATAAGGATATAAAATTTTAATTTTTTGGTGAAGAATCAACAACAAGTGGGACACAATTGTGAAGTGGAACAAAATTTATTGGTTATTTTAAACTTTTGTAAAAAATAAAAAACTGAAAAGTGAAATGGAAGGAGTATCAGACCACTGCAAATCTACCAAGACCCGGCCGTCCCTCTAAACTTTCTTCTCAAACAAGGAGAAGACTGATCAGAGATGCAGCCAAGAGGCGCATGATCACTCTGGATGAACTGCAGAGATCTACTGTACAGCTGAGGTGGGAGAGTCTGGCCATAGGACAACAATCAGTCGTACACTGGATAAATCTGGCCTTTATGGAAGAGTGGCAAGAAGAAAGCCATTTCTCAAAGATATCCATAAAAAGTCTCGTTTAAAGTTTGCCACAAGCCACCTGGCAGATACACCAAACATGTGGAAGAAGGTGCTCTGGTCAGATGAAACCAAAATCGAACTTTTTGGCCACAATGCAAAACGATATGTTTGGCGTAAAAGCAACACAGCTCATCACCCTGAACACACCATCCCCACTGTCAAACATGGTGGTGGCAGCATCATGGTTTGGGCCTGCTTTTCTTCAGCAGGGACAGGGAAGATGGTTAAAATTGATGGGAAGATGGATGGAGCCAAATACAGGACCATTCTGGAAGAAAACCTGTTGGAGTCTGCAAAAGACCTGAGATTGGGACGGAGATTTATCTTCCAACAAGACAATGATCCCAAACATAAAGCAAAATCTACAATGGAATGGTTCACAAATAAACGTATCCAGGTGTTAGAATGGCCAAGTCAAAGTCCCGACCTGAATCCAATCGAGAATCTGTGGAAAGAGGTGAAAACTGCTGTTCACAAACGCTCTCCATCCAACCTCACTGAGCTCGAGCTGTTTTCCAAGGAAGAATGGGCAAGAATTTCAGTCTCTCAATGTGCAAAACTGATAGAGACATACCCCAAGCGACTTGCAGCTATAATCGCAGCAAAAGGTGGCGCTACAAAGTATTAACTTAAGGGGGCCGAATAATTTGGCACACCCCACTTTTCAGTTTTTTATTTTTTACAAAAGTTTAAAATATCCAATAAATTTCGTTCCACTTCACAATTGTGTCCCACTTGTTGTTGATTCTTCACCAAAAAATTAAAATTTTATATCTTTATGTTTGAAGCCTGAAATGTGGCAAAAGGTTGAAGTTCAAGGGGGCCGAATATTTTCACAAGGCACTGTATATGTTTCATGATATATATCTGGCATGTGGTTGCATCCCTCTGGCATTAAAAGGTATCTATAAACCTGGGAAGAATGGTGGCAGAGCACGCATCCGCTTAGGGTGCTATTGGCGACGGGAGCAATAAACAATGTACTTTCTTTACATCTCTATGTATAACCATTTGGACACTTTCTATGTATGTCTGTGAATGCATGTGTCTGTGCTTATCAGAGAAATGTGTCAAACATATATTCTTTATATTTCTAGTGGCAGAGGCAGCTGCAGAAACATCCTTGGAAGGAGGGAACATGGCATTAGCAATATTCATCCCAGTAGTGATCATTTCTGTGCTGCTTGGTGGAGCTTACATATACATAACAAGGTAATTTTAACAGAAATGAAAGAAAAAGTCATGAAATGTTGGTGTTGCTGTGTCACCAGTATCCAGATGCATAGTTCAAAAACTTTGTGTCTCCTCAGGGATCAGATACAATTGTTACAAATGCACTCCTTTAGCTATACGAGTTTGCAGGTTCTTTTATAATTTGGTCCTTTGTTGAGTATATTATATTTGCCATTGGCATATACTGCTGTAATTCTACAGGGGGTTCACAGCATCCACATATATCACTTTTTGAGAAAAATACAATTTCTTATAAATTTATTTTGCTTTCTTATATAGCATCAACATGTCATATCATATGTCATGTGAATAGATCTATTAAAGTCTATGGAGCCATGTATACAACGGGTAGCACATGGCCATGAAATACTGTCATGGGAATGAGACCTTAGGCTAAGGCCCCACGTAGCGTCCTGCAGCAAAAAAGCAGTGTGGTAAAAACCACAGCGGCAACGCATCGCGGTCTTTCTCTTTCCATTATACCCATAGGGAAACCACCGGCGTTTCCGTAGGCATAATTGATGTGCTGCGATTTCCAAAACCACAACGTGGTCCGCTGCGCGTATTTTTCCGCAAAGTGGGGATGGGATTCGCTAGAATCACATCCATTTAAAAAAAAAAACGCTGGAAAACTCTACACCACGTGGGTCCCCGGCAGTACACTGTTCAATCATTGCTGACAGTATCAGACTGTGTATAGACACAACTCTTTGACCAGTGGAATAGTAGTCATAAATATTCAGGACATAAAGAATTGCAGCAGTGGATGAGATTTCTAGAACCTGCAGGATGTTTCTGTGGGTTTCACCTATGACTTTCAATCATTGCAATTCAGAAGTTGAAAGCTGCATAAAACCTGCAGGCGCTCTGCAGCAAAAACCATCTGAGCCTAAAGCTGGCCATACACATTAGATTTTAGACTTCTGAAGTGGCAGAATTTGAACTGTCTGCTGTTGGTTGGTCGTACATAAACCTACGACAGTTCATCCCATACAGCCAACCATCAACTAAAGTTGGTTAGAACCAAATCTGTTGGCTGGATCTGTGCAGGATATTTTGTTTGCAATCTGTCTGCCATGATCTGATATATGTATGGGCTAGACTGACAGACCTGCGGCACACCCACAAAGCGTCTGTCATTTGCTGTTTTCAGCACTTCATTAGCATTGAGAGACTTTCATCTGGTAATTTTCCAAGTTTCTGGGGTAGTCGAATGCTTGTTGGTAGGTTATAGTTGCCTAACCATAATGTGTGTTCTGCCAATACAAAGACACCAGTTCTATAAATAATACATTATAGTTGGTGGGTCTGGTCCAGGTTTTGTACCAGGGCCCGGGAGCTTCAGGTTATGCCTCTGGGAATATGCAACATTTCCCTGACGAAAATTCAGCATCGTGTCCATACCTAGTGGCCCCAGCCTAGCAGAAGTCTTCATACATACAGTACAAAGCAGTACAATACAACACAGACAACAGATGACTCTTGTATATACACATATCACAGATTTGTAAAGATCTAAAGAAACTGAGAGTGATAAAGAATAAATCCGAAAATCATGAGCTCTATTTTGGGCACATCTAGAATAATGACAGTCTGTGCTGCTTTTCCAGCCTACTTCTCACATTCTCTTATTAGTATAATGTTGTACCGTGTTAGCCATAGAAAGTAGTGGAAGAGTGAAGAAATCAGGTGATACCTTTTAGAGGCTAACTGAGTATATTTGATAAGTGACTTCCGAAAGCTTACTTATCAAATATACTCAGTTAGCCTCTAAAAGGTATGGCCTGATTTCTTCACTCTTCCACCACATTCTCTTATGAAATGCTACATATTGTTGTTGAAATGCTGACATCTGCTGGTCACTCTGAAAACTGCCAAACATACACTATTACATTTATCAAAGTGCCAGTATATAGACTTATTAGTACAGTATCATTGAGTTTATTAAGACTTGCGTTTCCTATGCCAATAGAGTCACCAATTGGCAGTAGGCATGTCTGAATAATGAAGAGGCCCGCCTTGCTCTCTGCCCGTCTGTCCACTTTCTCAAAAAGTGCTGACAGAGGCTCAGAACAAAAAATGTAACACATTTTTGGCACATGAAAGGGCCATTTGCCAAAGTTGCACCCCATGAACACCCATCTATACCAGAAAACTGGAGAAGATGGTTTACTAAATTTCCCTTACTGCCTTATAATCAGCATTGATAGAGATGATATTACTGCAGTGCTGCAAAAAGTCTATTTCCTTACAGCAGAATATCGTGTCCTATTGGCAGTTTTATTATGCAAATTAAGATAGATTCTGCCAGGTGAACAACTCAGTAACAGACTGCAAAATGGTGCGTACTATTGTGTGTACTTGTTTATGGAATAGCTTGAGACAAAGGTAAAGTCATATTTCCTGCTGAAAAATTGCTATCGGGGTACCGAATTGTAAATGCATTTTATAGTACTGATCGTCTTTTCAGAAAAAGTTGTCCCACTCCTTCCCCCAGCATTACAGTATTATTTTATCTTTTAGGGATGTCATAAAATGTGAACTATGCACACAGTAATATCCAACCTGATACACAAAGAAAGCTGCCATTTAGGAACTGGCATAGGTTTCCACTGTAACACACCCCAGAAAACTCGCCCAATGTGGCAGGTGGGGTGCAGATCTGGGCTTGAGGCATCATCTCCCTACGCCAGTTTTTTTGTGTAGTGGAATTGACAAATTTGCCCCAGTGTATCTCTCACTTGGTGATGTCACAGTACAGGTATAACACAGTGTATCTCTCACACAATGATGTCACAGTACAGGGATAACACAGTGGGGCAGATTTACTAATAGGTGTTTTAGACACTGTGACTTTAGACTGGACACTCTTAAACTGCCTTAAACTGCACCTGATTTATCAAAGTGTCTGTTGCTCTTTGATAAATTTGTATTTGAGACTGTAACATTACCCCACTTATTAGTTGGCTTAAAAATTCTTGGCGTATTTTTGGTTTACTGAGTCGCAACGTAGACCACATCTCCTTTTTGTACAAGATGGAAAAGTCTAAAACACTTGATAAATGTGATGCACAGCATGTTAGTGGATTTAGCTTAATGAATCCCCCCAGTGTATCTCTCTCACAGTGATGTCCAGTAATGGAATAGTTAATGCAGCAATGTGACTGCAACCTCTGTATCCTCTAAAGTTACACGCCTGATTTGAGAATAGCTAGATTGTATTGGAGTAAAAGTTTGCATTGAGTTCATGGCCAATGTTAGAACAGATGAGGACGTTGGTTTCTTGCAGTTAATTGATTTAGTAATGTTATTACGGGTGCAGAATGTTCCTTCAGCAGGGAATGTGTTATATTTACCAGTCATTCAGTATCTGATATTCAAGGTTGTTATGCTCTCCTGATGTTAGCTGCTGTTGTTTATGTTCAAGGACTCTCATCTAGAAAAATATACTTATTTAATGTTGCTACACACATAGCTTTCATAAACAGTAATACACATACACAATGTCTACAGTAAGTCTGATACACTGACATAAGCAAAAAAGACAAGTAATTTTATATACACATTTCAGTGTCTGTATTCGGAGACAAAGTAAACATCATCAATATCTGCTGAGAAATAATTGCTTAGATGTTTTGTCCCTGTACAAAAAACTTTTTGTAATAACATACCATATCATAGTGTTCTATGAAACAAAATATTAGTATTCAATAATAAGTGGCAGTGTAAAGGTCAGAGGACAAAAGGATTTTTTTCATATTTCCAGTACACATCCCACAGGCCACCTCTGTCAGCGATTCAGAAACACACATCTTTCAACAGTGTTGCAGACATGTACTGCTTTTTGGCTTGCTCGGCACCCTTATAGAGAATGACTCGAGTAGCAAAGTGCACATGCAACTAGCTGCTCCATTCACACATGGGAGAAGGAACCCTGTTCTCAGGACCAGTGGAAGACGTAATGGTCAGACCCCACCAATCAGCAAGATATGTCACATCCTGTAGATAAGTCATAACTTGCTTTAGTAGCACAACCCCCTAGTAAAACAACCCCCTTAAAACCTGAATTGGTGAAAAGGTAACAGCTTAAAAAAAAGAAAAAAAATAATTTCAGAAACCCCATGTAATGGATAAACATTTCTGAAATAACCTAAAGATATAAGAACAAAGTGCCTAAATCCATTAGAAGGGGAATACACTTTCCAAGTGTCCTGAGGCTGTATATAAAATGAAATATAATACTTTTTGTTTTGTGATACCTTTAAAGCATAACTAAGTTTTAGGAGAACTTTAGATTTTCTGCCAGTATTTGTGTCAGTAATAAATTTTGTAATATACTTTTATTAACAATTTTTTTGCTCCTTTCTGTGAAATTCTGCATCTCTTTATTCTTTCCTTTGTTTCTCTATTGAGAGCTGTCCCCTGCTTCTCACTGTGTACAGAGTACAGGCTTGTGTAAAATAATGAGAAAATGAGGGAGGGGGTCACTTCAAACAGTTATATCTCTGACATTATAAAAGTAAAAACTTGCTTCTGGTGTCATATGGAAGAGGAGATTCTCTTCTTTCATATGATACTAAGGCAGTGCTATCTATATTACTTTCAGAGATATTACTGGTTGAAATCACAGTCAAAGGATTAGGATATGTAGCTGCATATAAATATTACAATCTCGACTGCGTTTTGAACTAGCTATATCTCTGGAAGTAATACAGGCAGAACTACGTTTTATAATGCCCAAGATATAACTGTTTGAGAAGTGAGAAGCAGGATACAGCTCTCAAGAGAAGCAAGGTGATGAATGGATGCAGGATTTCACAGAAAAGAGCCAAAATTTGTTAATAAAGTACATTACAAAATTTATTAATGAAACAAATACTGCCAGAAAATCAAAAGTTGTTCCAAAGTTTAGTTACACTTTGATTTTGTACAAGTCTTCTGACATGAGAGTCAACTGTAACCTACAGGATTGCCCATACATGGCACATGTATTCATGTCACTGGGTAAGAAAATGTCACAGACTAAACAGCCAGTATAGATGACACTGATGAGAAAATAAATGTATGCATCTAACAAAAAAGGATATTGTGTGGTCTAATACGCAATGAACCTCATATATATCACTGTATCTTGTGTAATCCTATTCTGTTGCATCCTCTTGCACATATGATAAGATTTTCTAATAATCTAATAAACATTTCCCTTTTATTTTCAGATGCAGATATTATTCCAGTCTTCGCCTTCCTCTTATGTATTCTCATCCATACAGCCAGATAACAGTAGAGACAGAGTTTGACAATCCAATCTATGAAACTGGGGTATGTGTACATCCATGTGTTGACTTTACTTACCCATACTCTGCTAAGTCTATACTCTGGGTAGAGAGAGGTGCTTTGAAACTTACCAATGACTAGTAAGAGCCTTTTTTCTTGCTCCATGTATCGAATATAGGCACCATAACAAAACATTGATTTCTTAGCGGTTTCTTTGTTCCATTATTAAAAAAGATCTAATGTACAGTGGCCAGGGCTGGTTTTAGACAAAGTGGGGCCCTGGGCAAAAATTAAAAGTGGGGCCCCAAATGCTGATATGCAAACAACACCATCGTCTTCCAGTGACAACTCCTATAATAACGCCTCCTTTCTGCCAACAAAAAAGTAATAACAAGCCCCATTTTACAACACACAATTCAAATGAGCACCTTTGTACCACCTAATAGATTTTTGCACCCAGTCATCAGTTATTATAGCGCCTCCTTATAAATAATAGTCCCTGCTTATAAATAATCTTACACCTTTATTAATAATAGCTCCCTTATAAATTATAAATAGTGCCCTGTATCAGTAATATTCCCCCTCATCAGTAACAGTCACCCCGTAAAAATAATACTGCTACCTTAAAAATAATAGCCCCCTCATAAATAATAGTTACCCTTATAAATAATAGCCCCCATTATCACTAATAGCCCCCTTTATAAATAAGCCCACTTAACAATTATACCCCCCTTATAAATAGTTCCCCTCTTATAAATAATAGCCCCCTCATACTTAAGTTTCCCAATTATATATAATAACCCACCCTTATATATAATAGTTCTCCATTATACAGTGTCGGACTGAAGGGCCTTAGGCCCACCAGAGGAACTTGTTCTGGGGCACCACCCAACAGCTTCCTGCTAATAGCCTACACCACGGCTCCTTCACTTAAGTCTTACATATGTGCTGACTATCTGGTGTTACTGAGTATGTTCCCAGTATAGTCAGCCCCTATAGTACTGTGTAGGCCCCAATAACTCCATGGCCGGTTCATGCACAGTACTGTATGGGGAATGACATGGCCATGGAGCACTACACATATGTGCAAGATTATAGTGAGGGAGCTGTGATGCAGACATAGCACACAGGGCTGCCAGCAGGAATTGTGAGCCCCCCCCCCCACAGTATAATGCTCTACATGGTATATAATGCTCCACAGTATAAAATGCTCTCCTGAGCCCTCCAGTTTCCCCACATGGTATATAATGCTCCACAGCGACCCCACACAGTATAAAATGCTCCCCTGAGCCCCCCATTGTGGTCCCACATGGTTTGTAAGGCTCCACACAGTATAATACTCCACAGTGGCCCACACAGTATACTACCCCTTAGTGGCCCCAGACAGTACAATATGCTCCCCAGCAGCCCCACACAATAGAATATGCTCCATACAGTATAATATGCACCCCACAATGCCCCCCCAGTATAATACTCCACAGTGGCCTAACACAGTATAACATGCTCCATAATGACCTCCACACAGTATAATATACTCCCCAGAGGGGTTCCCCCAGTATAATGCTCCACAGTGGTCCCCCACAGTATAATATGTTCCCCACAGTCCCCCCCAGTATAATGCTCTACAATGGCCCCACAGAGTATAATATGCTCCCGAAAAGGCCCACACAATATAATACACTCCACAGTGGCCCCACACAGTATAACAGGCTCCCCACACTGTCCATTCCCCCAGTATAAAGCTCCACAGTGGCCCATAGTATAATATGCTCCACAGAGGGCCCCCGCTAGTATAATGCTCCACAGTGCCCCCTCCAGTATTTTGCTCCACAGTGGCCCCACACAATATATTATGCTCCCCAGAGCGTCCCCCCAGTATAATGTTCCACAGTAGGCCCCACGCAGTATAATATGCTCCCCAGAGGGCCCCTAGTATAATGCTCATTAGTCCCCCCCAAATAATGCCCCACAGTGGCGCCACGCAATATAATATGCTCTGATGATGCCCCCCCCAGAATAATGCTCCACAGTGACTCCACTCAGTATAACATGCTCCAGAATGGCCTCCACACAGTATAATATACTGCCCAGAGAGGTTTCCCCAGTATAATACTCACAGTGGCCCAAAACAGTATAATATGCTCTCCAGAGCTCCTCCCCAGTATAATGCTCCACAGTGGCCCAAAACAGTATAACATGCTCTCCAGAGCCCCCCCCCCCCAGTATAATGCTCCTCGGTGGCCCAGCACAGTATAATATACTGTGGGGGGCCCCTCTGGAGAGCATATTATACTGTGTGGGGCCACAGTGGAGCATTATACTGGGGGGGGGCTCTGGAGAGCATGTTATATTCTGTGGGGCAACTTTGGAGCATTATACTGGGGGGCCCCTCTGGAGAGCATAATGCTCCAAAGTGACCCCACAGAATATAACATTATCTCCAGAGGCCCCCCCCACACACACACACACATTATAATTTTCCACAGAGGCCCCACAGAATATAACATGCTATCCAGAGGGGCCCCTTCCCCAGTATAATGCTCCACAGTGGCCCCACACAGTATAATATGCTATCCAGAGGGGGCCCCCCAGTATAATATGCTATCCAGAGAGGGCCCCCAGTATAATGCTCCACAGGGGTCCTACAGTGCTATTATTATATTATATTCTGGGGTCTCTTCAGACCCCAGAGTATAATAATCGAAGGCCCGGGGTAAGTAAGGTAAAATAACAATCAGTTATACTCACCTTGTCTTACCTCTCCTGGGCCTCCTCGCGCTGCTCCGCTATCCCCGCCAGCGACCGCTTCTTCTTCTCTGCGGCTGATGTCACGCGTTGTGGACATCACCTCTGAGGCCTGTGATTGGGCCTCAGCGATTACGTGAGGCACGCCCCACGTGGCCGCTGAGGCCAGGCCTCAGCGCCTCAGTGGTGATGTCCGGAACGCTAGAAGATGACGTCGGACGCAAGGACAGGTGAGTAAAAATGTTTGTTATTTTTACTCACCTTGGAAAGGGGCCCTGCAGTCCCTTTCTGTTATTGCTTTGGCCGGGCCTTACTCCGGGATCCGGAGTCATCAGGTTCCTGATCCCGGGGGCCCCTTTGGGGACGGGGCCCTGGGCAATTGCCCAGTTTGCCCCCCCCCCTAACGCCGGCCCTGACAGTGGCCAACAGGCGCCATTGGACTCTGTGTGCGAAGATGCAAGACATATGTAGTCCAGAGGACCATGTCATGATTTGTATGGAATCTGACAAAGAAAACACTCTGTATAAAACCAAAAGCATATGGAGTTCTACTCATGCATCTTTATGAAAGACCAATTTATTCTCACATAAAGAAAGCAATTTTGTGAAAACATATTTATTAGGCAATTAATGATGTGGCCATATATATTAGTGGACTGTAACCAGTTACAATTACATGTTGTGAATGTCATTTCACAAGTGGGGAACCACAGGTTGCAGACCAAGTTGCCAACTTCACTTTAAGGCTAAGGCCCCACGTAGCGACCCACAGGAAAAAAAAACACTGTGGAAAAGACCGCAGTGGAAATGCATTGTGGTTTTTTTCCACAGCATTTTTCACTTAGAGTCCGCAGAGCCTTAATTAGCAAAACATGCTCATTTTTTCCAGGGGATGTAATAACTCTATTTAATAAAGATGGCCCCTGTCCTGGTACATAAAAAAAAATCTCTACTAGAGTGTAACTGGAACTGGTGCAGAAGACCTGCATGGGGGGGGGGGGGAGCTGTACAACTGGGAGAGCCGTAATAGCTTGTTCCTGTTTAGGTGGACTGGATGTGATCCTTGTGTTCCACGGCTGTAGCATCAGTGGCTGAGTGTCAAATAGCACTAATTCTCTCATTCAGTGATTGACAATAGGCTACTGATGCCACAGCCGTGGTTTGTGCCTCTGTGAGGTTTTACTGAGCACAAGGATCACATCCAGTCAGCTTTAACAGGAACAATCTATTATGGTTCTGATTTCATGAGAAAGTTGATAGTGAAACATGCAATGGGGTCACATCCAGTCAACTTGAACAGGAACAATCTTATTATAGCACTGACTGTTCTGACTCAATAACTTGGCTGCAAGTGTGAGGTTGTGAGAGTGTCCTGTAGTCTCTATGCTAACCAGCAATTTACACCAAGATATCTATCAGATAGTGTTCAACTCAACTGAGGAGGCGTAGATAAGATTCCAGATGCTTTAATCCAAGTAAATCTTGTAGAACCTCATACAGCAGTAGGTGAAAAATGATGAAATACCAGGAGCTGAGCAGACATGTTGCTTACAAAGAAGTGAAACTAAACTGAGGGGGAGAGAGGAGGAGCTACAGCATCACAGCTAAGGATACAGAGAGAGAAAAGGGACAAACTACAAAGACAAACAGTATCACAGATACATGTTAGTGAATTAAACCAAGTCCTGGGACATGACACTCCCCGCCTGAAATCTTTAGATTTCAATGAAAACAAACATTAAATGTCCTGAGATGTCCATAAAGTCCTCTTCAAACCTGAAAAACAAAAAAGAAACATGCACAACAAACAATAATCAACAGTTAGTCCAAATAAACCAATCTTCAGGTCGGGAAGCCGCAATTTGCCAACACCTCCACCGACCCACACTGTAATCCACACGGTTTTAGTTCATGGAAGGAAGCTCCCCGCCATGAGCTGTGAATGGTGTCCTTATCTTCTTTTATGTGACGTCTCCTCTTGGAAGAAGAAGCACCAGTTCATTAATTGGGCGGAAGAAAACTCGCACTGAGCCTCCCTTGGTTACCTTGACCTCCACTTTCCGAGTCTTCCCATCATCACTAGGGACAACTTTAGTGATGAGACCCATAGGCCATTCATTCCGATGGACTTCTTTATCCCTTAGAAGGACAAGGTCACCCACCTGGAGATTAGGTTTTGCGGTCTGCCATTTGTGACGGCTCTGTAGCATGTGGAGGTACTCTGTTTTCCAGCGGTGCCAGAACACATTGGACAGGTCCGTTGAACTTGTTTCCATTGGCGTCTGTAAATGTCACTGCGATCTAAGGTACGTGGAGAGGTAGCACCAGTACCAATTTTCTGAGTAAGAAGCATTGCTGGGGTTAAGATAATTGGAGATTCAGGGTCTGAAGATACTGGGACAAGTGGCCTTGCATTGATTATCGCAGACACTTCAGCAAGAAAGGTTATTAACGTCTCATGGGTAAGCAGTGTCGACTTGTGGTCCATCAACATAGAGTCAAGGATTCTGCGTGTGATCCCAATCATACGTTCCCAGGAACCTCCCATATGGGATGAATGTGGAGGGTTAAACGTCCAAGTGCACCCATTGTTGGATAAGAAGTTGTCTAACTGCAGTTCTTTGCAGGCTCCAACGAAGTTAGTGCCACAGTCAGACCTCAGTTGTTTCTCAGCAGGCAGTGGAGTGTTCCAGTCCATGTTCTCAGTGGTAAGCTGTCTTAGTAGTAGCTTGCCTTGAATGGTGATGGGAGCAATGAAACCAAGAGGATCATAAATGCTGTTCACAACAGATAAAACTCCTCGTTTGGTGAAAGGTTTGTCACAAGAAGACACTTGGAATGTGAACGTGTCTTGTTCAGTGTTCCATAGCAACCCTAGGCTGCGTTGCATAGGAGGAGCATCAGAACTGAGATCAAGATCCTTCAAGTTGATTGCATGATCATCAGAGGGAAATGCCTTCATTACTTCCATATTGTTGGAGATGATCTTGTGAAGTCTGAGATTAGCTACAGACAGCATTTCCTGTGTTCTAGAGAGGAGATCGATCACTTCTTCACTTGCAGGTAAGGATTTAAGACCATCATCAACATAGAAGTTCCTCTCAACAAACTGACGAGCATCAGAGCCATACTCTTTCTCACCTTCTTGGGCGGTCCTTCTCAGTCCATAGATCGCTACTGCAGGAGATGGGCTATTGCCAAAGACATGTACCTTCATCCGGTAATCTATGACTTCATTGTTGACATCATTGTCCTTATGCCATAGGAACCTGAGATAGTTTCTGTCATCATCCTTAACAATGAAGCAATGAAACATCTGTTGGATGTCGGCCATCACTGCAACTGGTTCCTGTCTGAAACGGATTAAGACTCCTATGAGGCTGTTGTTTAGGTTAGGACCAGTGAGGAGCAGGTTGTTGAGAGAGACGCCTTCATACTGAGCACTAGAATCGAACACGACCCTGATTTGGTCAGGTTTGCGAGGGTGATACACGCCAAATGATGGAAGGTACCAGCATTCTTCTCCTTCCTTTAGTGGAGGTGCAGGTTCTGCATGATCTCTCTCAAATACCTTCTGCATGAAACCTACAAAGTGTTTCTCCATCTCTGGTTTCCTCTTGAGGGTACGTTTTAAAGAGGAAAATCTAGAAACTGCTTGCTTCAGATTGTCTGGTAGTTTTGATCTCGGGGAGCGGAAAGGTAAGGGTGCTACCCAGCTGTTGGAATCATCTTGAATGAATTCCTTGTCCATAAGTTTGAGAAATTCTTTATCAGCTATAGCCGGTGCCAGCTTGTTGTCATCACTTGTTGTATTGAACACTGTTAATCCAAGGGTGTCGTCCCCAGGCAGGAAAGTATTCACGTTGTCTCGGTGATTATGCAGCCACTTACTATTGCTTATCTTCTCTTTCACTTGGAAGTGATGTGGACATGGCTGAAAACAAGTGCTGCGACCATTTGGTAACATATGCGTCTTAAATGAAGAAATATTGGTGGGCCTTTTCATCCTACCTATGCAGACGTTGCCAATGATAACCCATCCTAGATCGAGGCGCTGGGCAAATGGTGCATCATGCGGTCCATTAATTTGCTGGCGTATTTTGTGCAGTCTGAGAATGTCTCTACCTAGCAGAACTAGAATGTCTGCATTTTTGTCAAGGGATGGTATTTCACTGGCTATAGCCCTTAGATGAGGGTGCTGGAAAGCCGCCTCTGGTGTGGGTATCTCTTCTCTGTTTGATGGTATCTGGTTGCACTCAACAAGTGTGGGCAAAGGTATCTCCAAATTGCCCTTGAGAGAAGCTATTACAAGACCACTGGCCCTTCTTCCTGAAACCTCTGATATGCCACTACAAGTACCCAAGGTATACGGATAGGTATCACCCTTTAAGTTAAACAGATCAAAGAGTTCTGACCTTGCAAGTGAGTGGTTGCTCTGGTCATCCAAGATGGCGTACACCCTCAGAGCCCTTTCTGGCTGGCCCTTGGGGTATATATTGACTAGGCATATCCTTGCACAGGACTTGTCACAAAGGTCTTCTCCGCAGACTTCTGTACATGAGGAAGATACTGTGGTAGTATTTGCTGCTTGATCTGTGTTCTCCCCGCCATGCTTAGTTGGGGAAGGGGAACCTCTAGGTGGTGTGGCACTAGGCTGGGATGGATGAAGAGCTTGTACATGGTTCTCACTGCCACACTCTATACACTTAATAGCAATTTTACAGTCTCTAGCAACATGTTCAGTAGAGGCACAACATTTGAAACATATCCCTAGTTTCTTTAGAAGCTCTTTACGTTCCTGGATTGGTTTCCTCCTGAAGCCAATACACTTCTTGAGGGGATGAGGCTTCTTGTGAATAGGACACAGACGGTTAGGATTTTCTACCTTTTCGTCTTGGTTGCTGTTGCAACTGCTTTCTTCTGGTGCTGATGTAGGTATAGGAAGAATATCAGTCTTTTTCACCGAAACTGGGCCTCTGCGGTTTCTGTAGTTAGAATGTGAGCTGTCATACTTAATAGGAGGTGAACCAGGAACACTGGGATCCCCATAGGAAAAGCTTGGGTCATTCTTGGATTCTGCAATGTTCTTGATAAACTCACAGAAGTAGGAAAATGGAGGAAAGGAGACTCTATTCTCAGTTTTGTATCTTGACCCAACTGTGGTCCACCTTTCTTGAATATTATATGGCAACTTGGAGACTATCGGGTTTACCCCACGAGCAGTGTCCAGGTAACTGAGGCCCGGTAGGAGAGTGTCCGCCTTAGCCAGTAGGAGCTCCATGAGTAGGTCACTAAGTTCTTGAAATTTCTGATGATCCTTACCAGATATCTTTGGAAACCCTTGCAATCGTTTGAACAGAGCATTCTCTATTGCTTCAGGACTGCCATAGGTTTTCTCCAGTCTTTCCCAAGCAGCGGTAAGGCCTGCTATGGGGTTGTAAATGTGGACGGATCTGAGCCTTTTAGCACGTTCTGTGGACTGTGGGCCAAGCCACCGGATAAGCAAATCTAATTCTTCAGCTGCAGTAATGCCAAGGTCACTGATTGCAGTTTTGAAGGCACATTTCCAGCCTCTGTAGTTCTCAGGTTGGTCATCGAACCTTGTGAGTCCAGTCTTAGTAAGCTCACGGCGAACCATGTACCTTGCAAACTCTGACATGTCTGTTCTCTCTGACTTTAAATATTGAGTTGCTGGCTGAGTAGCGGTGATTACGTTGTTAGTGGGGTTCTGGTTAACAGAGGTAGGTAGTGTAGGGGCTGCGTAGGCATTCAGCCTAGGAGCTAGCTTAAAGTCCATAGGTTTAGCCACATATGGATGTGAGACTGGACGGTTGTTTGCAGTCTGGTAGTATGGTGTCACATTGGTGTTTACCTGAGTATCAGTATATTGCATTTGCTGAGGTGCAAGGCTTTGGGAATCCATGAAGGAAGAAGAAACTGGATGCTGGACAGGCAGGGCATTGTACTGACCTTGAATGCGGTGTGCTGCAGAAGATACTGTGCCCTGTTGCTCTGGAGAAATGTTGTCCCTGACAGGAACATTTGTGACAAATAGGGATTCACTGCTTTGGCTTAGTACATAGTCTCTTGTGCGCTTGAGGGGATCCTCTGCTTCCACATCACACAAACTGGTGCTGTCGCTTTCACTTCCACTGATGGCTTGTTCTAAAATGCTTAACCTTGCCATGGCTGCAGCGTGCTCATTCTGTTTCTCTAGAGCTTCTAGTTCTGCCCTTTTTTGAGCTGCATTAGCTTCCATTGCTGCTGCATTAGCTTCCATTGCTGCTTTCTGTTGTGCAAAGGCTGCCTGTATCTTAGTAGCTTCCGCCTCTGCACGTGCTTTTATAAGTTGCTCACTGAGTGTGGAAGATTTTGAGGAACGTGACTTAGATGTACGCTTTGAACGCTTGGTAGACTCAGAAACGTGGGATGCCATTTCCTGCAGTTGCGCAATTCTTGCCTCTGTCCTTAACTTAGTTTCATGTACTAAGCTGTCTCGTTCTGAATTGAGATTCTGGAAGCTTTGCAATTCAGCTAAAGAATCGTCTGTATGACGTTTTCTCAATATGCTTTCATACTCCTCAGCTTTCATTTTATAATGTCCATGCATAGCACAAAGCTGTCGCAGAGCTCCCTCTAGTGGTGATACATGGTATGCAGGCAAGCACAAGGCAGATATCTTAGTCTGTATTTTCTGCCACCATTTTGAGAGTTCACAGGAAAGTTCATGCTTTAAACCTTCTAGATTGTCTCTAACCTTCCACGTAGGTTTAATCAAGCGTCTAGCCTTCTCACTGGGCTGCAGACTGAGGTCCATGCTACTTTGTGCTTCAGGGTGCCCTTCAGCCATGATGCAACACAAACAGGATAAATATAACTTTGCTGGAGTAAGATGGCTGCTTGATAGAATCTTCTATGCTGAGGGAGTCTGAGCTGCGAATGCAACTTACACAATGCTGATTCCTTCTGGCTTCAGGTAACTTGCTGTGACTGACTGTATGTCAGAAGTTGGTGAACTGTCTTACAGCCGTATCTGGCAGTCTTTATGCATCATTTTTCACTGTTCTGACTCAATAGCTTGGCTGCAAGTGTGAGGTTGTGAGAGTGTCCTGTAGTCTCTATGCTAACCAGCAATTTACACCAAGATATCTATCAGATAGTGTTCAACTCAACTGAGGAGGCGTAGATAAGATTCCAGATGCTTTAATCCAAGTAAATCTTGTAAAACCTCATACAGCAGTAGGTGAAAAATGATGAAATACCAGGAGCTGAGCAGACATGTTGCTTACAAAGAAGTGAAACTAAACTGAGGGGGAGAGAGGAGGAGCTACAGCATCACAGCTAAGGATACAGAGAGAGAAAAGGGACAAACTACAAAGACAAACAGTATCACAGATACATGTCAGTGAATAAAACCAAGTCCTGGGACATGACACTGACCCTTTAAGAAAGCTGACGGCAAAACACACATCTAAGTTGTATGGTGGTAATCCTGTCCTTTTCTTGGTACAATATGTTGCAACCCAGTTGTAATGAGCTCTTTGCAATCCCCTCTGGAGATTTCTGTTACATTGTACTATTAATCCTTATGCATAATGCTTTAGCATTATTATTCCTACTAGGGTTTGTATGCAAGAGGTTATTTTTTCTACATGTATTTAAGTACCCTTTGTGTGGATTTTACAGTTCTTGCTTAACATGTACATGTGACAAACATCATGGAATTTGGTTTTTACATTGTCTTATGTGTTTTTAGGTTATGATGGCTTGTGTATTTATTGTGTGTCCATAAAATAATTATACTGATTAAATTTACATTGGATGCATGACTTGTTTTACTTGCTGCCACTGTATACTCTTGATAGGTGTTGTAAATCTATTGGCTCTTTCTCCTTTACAGCTGACTGTGGAACAGACCACCTTCCCCATGTGCAGTTCTCTATTACCCATCCTAGTTACAATTTATGTCAGGTTTCTAATTGTATATCATGATGGCAGACAATTATGATATAAAATAGTTATTACTTCCCAAAATTAACATATTTTATTAATTAAATGGGTGTTTAAATTAGCTTTTCTGCCCCTGCAGAGGCTTCAAAATAACAAAATATGCATACTGACCTCTCCATTAGGCCGGTGGTTTAGTGGACTGTCTCCTGACCTTTGGCATTCGAATGAGTGATGCAGCCAATTACTGGTTCAGTAGTGATGCTTTGTTCAAACACAGCATCATCGCTCAGCCACTCATTGGCTGGCGTGCTCAAGTGTGAAGAGAAAAGCAACAGTGACCGAGGATCTGAAAGATGACTCTCTCCGCTGAATTTCCGGCTGAACAATGAGGTGTATGCATATTTTTTTTATTTTAAGCTTCTGCAGAGGTCTAAAATTAAAATCTCTTTAACTCCCCTACTGATTGACATGAACAGGATCCCTTCAGATGTCAAAGGCCAATACAGTATTGGACGTATGCAGCCTGTCCATCACTTTAATTGCAGGTTGAGCTGATAATTAGTAGCAGATATTTTTCCCGGAAGCTTCTTCTGTCTGAAGTCAGGGTCTGGGGTCTGGTCTGTGCCTCCTCACCTTGTGTAAGGGAATTCCCCTTACACAACACTTCTCCCATATCCATGGAGACTGTACATTTGTCACTGTATTGCTGATCTTTGCTGTTCCTGACAGGTAATGGTTAATTCTCCTACACATGCTCTCTGTAGCTCTTCAACTTACCTATGATCTATGCCCTGCATGACCTGTAATAACTATTTCTGCTTTGTCTGTCTTTAACCTCTTCCTCCCTCTCTGAGCAATATACTGTACATGTTAATAGGAATCCTTCAAAAAGTTAGAAAGGGCATTAACCCCTCAGATACTGTGGTCAATATGAGTGGCTTTACATTGAAAAGTAAAGTAATTTAGTATTTAGAAAAGTCAAATAGTATTAAGAAAAATTTTAAAAAGTAAAAAAAAAACCTTATTTGAAAAAAATAAAAAACTACATACTGTATAATTGCTATATCATTGGATCCTATAATAATACAACTTGTTGCGCACAATACAAGGTCTCATACAGCTACACTGATGAACCAATTACAAAAGTTATGAATACTGTAACACAGAGGGGAAAACTATTTTATTGTTTCAAAAACTTAAAATTAGGTATGTCATTAAGGGGTTAAAATGCACTTAAGGAATCTGAGTTATGTTCCAAGTATCTTTGCTTGATGCATGAATAAAAAATGTACAATAAAAAAAAGTTACATTTTTAGGAGGGTTTTTACTATTTTAGGCTAAAGTCCCATGTTGTGAAAAAAGCAGCTTTTTATGTTAGAGATTTTGCTGCGTTTTTTGAGCCAAAGTCAAGAAAGGCTTGAAATGGAATGGGAAATATAAATGAAACACTTATATTTTTCCCTTCTGTTAAATCCACTCCTGGCTTTGGCTCAAAATCTGCAGCAAAATCTACAGTAAAAAAAAAGCAGCTTTTCCACAACATGGGGCCTTAGCCTTAATGTGACTGTAAGGGAGTTAAAGGTACTTATACATTTATTTGTACATATATGTGTTTTCTTCTCTCCCCCCCCCCCCCATTGCGGGAACGCAGCATTTTTTGTTGCAGATTTTGCTGCGTTTTTTTGAGCCAAAGTCAGGACTGTATTTAACAGAAGGGAAACATCTAAGGTGCGCCTTTTATATTTTCCACACCTTTTCAAGCCACACCTGACTTTGTCTCAAAAAAAGCAGCAACAAAATCTGCAACAAAAAACACTGCATTTCCACGGAGGGGCCTTAGCCTAACAGAGATTATATAGTAACATATTCTCTTAGAAATACGGCCCAGGTCACATTCCCATTACTGCCAGCAAACAGCTGATTTTGCTGGGAGAATCTGAGGCCAGCCTGGCAATATCAGTGCAAAAATGTAGTTTTACATGGCAGCCATTCTCTGTTGTGACTAACAGAGGTGGGTCCGGAAAAGGGATCCCACTCTATGATGTCCATATTGTCTAATAGCATGTATAGACAGGATCTGCCTTCTTACAACAATCCCTTTAATACATCCCAGTGCCAATTCAATATGCTTTATTTTGTTATAGGAAACGAGAGAATATGAAGTTTCAATATAGAAGCTGAGACTTTCATACGAAAGTGAGCATCGGACAACTTCAATCAACATGTCAGTTCTGCAATATGATAGAAGTTCTCAGTGCTTCATCCAGAGACTATGTGGAGTTGAAATGAGCCTTTTAGTATTTTAGTTGTATTTCTTTTTGACTCTTTCTTGAAGATTTCCATCTCTGTATTTATAACATTTACATTTAGGAGACTAGAGGTGTTTTAGGGAATACTATTATGTTGCAGGGTACAAGAAACACTTTAGTCAGAACAAGGACAGCTAATGCTCCCGGGATTAATCTAACATAAATATAGCAAAACTGCAGTGGTAATAAAGTGATAGTCCTCAGCTTCAGAGGATTTGCTTAAAGTCTTGAGTATTTGAATTGTAGCTTAATCTGCGCTATAGAACTAACTGGCAAAAGATATTAGCAAAAGTCTAAGATGCCTTTTATGCACTTTATAGTATTGCACATGAAAGCAAAATTGGAATGTGTTGGAGCAAATAAGGCGATATTTTCATCCTTTTGGTAAAAAATTCATACAAAATGCCCCAAAAAGGGATTTAGTAAGCACGAAATGGAGCAAAATTAGATACAAAAGAAAATCAGGAGTATCACAAAACGTGTACATTGAGGCAATCCCGGACACACAGTTTCAAAATTCTTGAAGCCTATAACTTAAACTTGTATTTTGTCATGTATATTCCATCTATCTCTGTTACAGTGATCAGTTCTGTTTTAGTTTTGGCACAAGGAAACAGAATAGCTGGTACTCCTGCTAAACTCCAGACTCATGGGTTGCATTCATCTGTCTAAATTTTTCTTACACTGGAATCTGTTTTTACTTTATACAGGCAGAATTATGTCTGTTGTGATATTTGTGAGGTGATACATTTTCTCTGTTGTCAATGGAAAGGACTGGGCAGATCGGATAATCGTTGTAAGACATGAAGAGAGATTATCTCTAGTACAAATTGAAAAATTCCAACAGAGAATTGTAGAATTTAGAGTAATTTATAACATTCAATAGGTAGTAGCCCGGATCCCATAACGGTGAGGCCAGGATTTTCTGAAAAAGGGGATATAAGGAGAACTTGAGGCAAAGGCATTACATAAGCATTGTAATTCACTTATTTGAGTAAGAAGCTCCTGGTGAATTTGGGCAAAAAAATATGAAGAACCTGCGGCTCTAAGACTAGACTCATACAGTTCATTTCATGATTTCTTTTAACTATATCCAGAAGTGAATCTTAAAGATATGAAAGTATAAAAACATATACAAATATAAAAATAAATATTCTTTTTTTGTGGATCCACTCCTGGTTTTACCTAAAAAAAAACTAATCATAAAGCCACCATAGTCTTTGGTTCGTATTAAACAGATTGTCAGGCAGGATAAAATCTTTTTGAAAAGGTTCAAAAAAGTGTCCAAAAAAGCATTATTCACCTCACCAATCCCGATACCACTCTCTACTTCCTGGTCCCTCTCAAAGTGCAAAAAAAGCCTCTGCAGCCGATCATTGGTTGAGCAATCATTTTATTCTTTTTGTAACATTGCAACAATTTGCTTAAAATACCACTTATACTGATTCCCAGAGACTATGGTTGCTTTATTATGCAAATTATATATTTATCATTTAATAGCCAATAATAATAAAAAAATTTGCAAAATGTGGGCTGTGGCATCCAGTGTAATAAGAAAGTAGACTATAAAATGCAATACATCTATTTAGTAATAAAATATATCATTGCACCAATAAAACATGTCATTACTACAACTGTGCCCTAACAACAGCTCAGTGCATATGAAGTAATATGGCATAAACATTAAAATTACCAAAATTGTCCTAAGGTATTCACAGTTATGTGCTTTTCAATAACAATTTCCAAAGAAGATTAAAATCCTACTCATACTGGTAGATAACAACATTCTAATAGCAAAAATAAAATCTTACCAAGCTATTGAGTTTACTAAATTATCTAAAACTTCCCAAAATATTTGATTCCTAATCTGTGATTTAAAAAATCTTTATGCTGAATAATCAAAATTAAAATAGCACTCCCACAAGGTGATCTTGTTCCCAGGAGCTGAATTTGTGAGTTATCTGCTTTCTTCTGGTCCTTAGCTGTGTCATGTGACGGGTACTCTGACTCTTCAACTGACACTGTCTCATGTGTGGACAGGAATTTACTTTTTCTTCTCATTCCTATAGGATTCACAGTAATGATTAGAGATTAGTGGGGCAGATTTATGAAGACTGGTGTTTTTAACAGCTGTCTTCACAACCCCGGTGAAGGTGGAGGGTGCGCCTGATTTATGACAAGCCTTACACCCCCTCATAAATGAGGCGCACCCTTTACCGTGCCATGGAAATCTATGCGAGTTCATAATTAGCATAGATTTCCACCATCATTTATGCCAGATATCTGGCATAAATGATGAAAAATCTGTGCACCTTCATCACACACCCTTTAAGGAAAGTGGCAAAGGCAGCGCAAAATTTAAAAGTTGCAAATTTTTTTTGCGCAAACTGGCATACAAGGCAGTTTATTTTTTTCACACATAAGACCACAACAAAGTGGACAAATACAGGCACCGGTAAATAGATTACCTTCACTACAATTTACATCATGTAGCTTTCTAAAGGGCCAAATAATAAAAATTAGGTTGTGCTATATTAATAGTCATAATTTTAATAATGGTGTACTATATATTCGCGAAGATATTGGCATTAAATTGTCTGTCCGATTGTGCTGTTGGACTTAGTCACAACTACTTGGCTCACGCCATTCATGCCAACATTAGTACTATCTTATCCATTTAATTGGTGACTTTCAAATGTTACATGGAGGGGGTTGGGGTTTATTACAACTTTACAATTAGGATAGTGATTAATAAATGACAAGTTCATTGTGAAATATGTCAATTTTTGTGGGATATTAGCCTGACAACATACATTATTGTTAGTGACCATGGTTTACCATTCAAAACCAATCCCTGGACAATCGGAAACAGATAAAGAGTCAATCTATCAATTTGCAACAATTTTAATTGAAAAGCATTTATAGTTTTAGGGAATACTCTTGACTGAATATGGCCAAAAACCATGCTTACATGTGGTGGGATAGGTTGTCTAGCAATAGTTGGCTCAGTGGTTAGCACAATGGTTAGCAAGGAGTTTGTATGTTCTCCCCGTGTTTACGTGGGTTTCCTCCGACATTCCAAAGACATACTGATAGGGAATTTAGATTGTGAGCCCTGTATGGGACAGTGATTGACAATGTCTGTAAAGAAGCTGCGGAATATGATGGCGCTATGTAAGTAAGCTAAATAAATAATAGCTAATGGACCACATGATTTAGACAGTTATACCATAATTTTAACCTACAGAACTGAGCAGCCATTGACAAATATGTTAATGATTGAGTGGTTTTGTTACAATCTGCAGTATTATCTGCAAAACTGTCTGGCCAATTATTCTATTTGAAAACCCCGCCCACAGCATATAGGTATGGATTCAGCCATGTGCAGCTGCCATGGAACTCTATGTACTTCAAATTATAGTACTTTATCTTTGTCTTTTGTACACTTTTAGATTGTAAGAAATGTTTGTTTCTCATAACTGGATTAAGAGAAAAAAATAGGATATGACTGAATATTTTCCAGCATCAAAACCCAATACATTACAGCCGTTGTTTTGGAAGGTCTGCTAAAGTCCTTTACTAATGCCATGTGTAATCCCAGGACCATTTCAGTGATGGTGATTGTGCTACTGTCAACCTGACCCTTCTCTACCGAGCCGTGTTTTGTGGGAAGAAGACCTTTTAGATGTCTTTTTTTATGCTGTATTTTTATTGATATATTGCGGAATGTGGAAACAGGGACTTTTGTAAAGGATAACTAGAGCTGTGACTACTAATCCCTGCATGGATAAATCTCTGCCCATGATTGAGACTGGAAAGGACTACTAACTCTTATTGGATGGCATTGTGTTTAGTTTGTCAGATATTTTTTTCTCTTATGTCTCCTATGTTAGCCATTTGGAAACTACAGCAAATATTTTAATAGTTTACGTTTGTTTTGAAAAATAACAAAATGCATTGGACTTAAACCTGGAATATTTAAAATTTAATAAAAAAGACGAATGTGTATTTGTATGGTTGAAAAAGTATGACAAATATGGCGTATGGCATTTTCTCCAAATTAGACGTTTAAGAAAGGCTTTATTTCTGAATGGATATACATTTCTGCCAATAACTCTATAAGGAATTATACAAAAAGGATTCTCAGTACAAACATACAGGGTGTTGAGATCAATAATACATGCAAGGATGTATTTAGAATTCATGTTGACTAGCTGTCTTAAGGAGACCAGGTTTAAGAAACTATAGCTGTATCTACTCATGGTGCAAAATTTATATCCAACATTTTGACTGATACATTTTATATTTTTATGACGTGGAGAGAAGATTGGATGCAGGAGTAGTCACACTTGTGCCCTGCCTCTACATTCAGCTTCTATGGGGTTAATGGAAACAGTGAATTAATTGGCTGTCCTTTCGTCCACATAGAAATGAAATGGATCTTCAGTGTGCATGTGGTCATGACTCCATCCCTCCTCGCTGTTAGTCATACAGTAAGGAAAAATCAACATTCTAGTCATCAGTGGAGATGTCAGCAGTAGGACCCCCAGGGGTCAGACATTTATTATCTGCTCTGTGAACAGGTGAGAAATGTCCACTGTGGAACAATTCCTGTAGTAGCTTTCTGCATACAGATTTAATATTGTATTTCATAGGAAATATATGAATCTTTATGCAGTTAGCCCTCTCCTAGTTGTGGCTTCAGATGTCCAATTTAACCATTTCCCTCTACAGTCATGGCCAAAAGTTTTGAGAATGATACAAATATTAATTTTTACAAAGTCTACTGCTTCAGTTTTTCTAATGGCAATTTGCATATACTCCAGAATGTTATAAAGAGTGATCAGCTTAACAGCAATTACTTGCAAAGTCAATATTTGCCTAGAAAATGAACTTTATCCCCCAAAACACATTTCAACATCATTGCAGCCCTGCCTTAAAAGGACCACCTAACATCGTTTCAGTGATTGCTCCATTAACACAGGTGTGGGTGTTGATGAGGACAGGGCTGGAGATCAATCTGTCATGATTAAGTAAGAATGACACCACTGGACACTTTAAAAGGAGGCTGGTGCTTGCCATCATTGTTTCTCTTCTGTTAACCATGGTTATCTCTAAAGAAACACGTGCAGTCATCATTGCACTGCACAAAAATGGCCTAACTGGGAAGAGTATTGCAGCTAGAAAGATTGCACCTCAGTCAACAATCTATCGCATCATCAAGAACTTCAAGGAGAGAGGTTCCATTGGTGCCAAAAAGGCTCCAGGGCGCCCAAGAAAGACCAGCAAGCGGCAGGACCGTCTCTTAAAAGTGTTTCAGCTGCGGGATCGGGCTACCAGCAGTGCAGAGCTTGCTGAGGAATGGCAGCAGGCAGGTGTGAGTGCATCTGCACGCACTGTGAGGCGGAGACTCTTGGAGCAAGGCCTGGTCTCAAGGAGGGCAGCAAAGAAGCCACTTCTCTCCAGAAAAAACATCAGGGACAGACTGATATTCTGCAAAAGGTACAAGGAGTGGACTGCTGAGGACTGGGGTAAAGTCATTTTCTCTGATGAATCCCCTTTTCGATTGTTTGGAACATCTGGAAAACAGCTTATTCGGAGAAGAAGAGGTGAGCGCTACTACCAGTCTTGTCTCATGCCAACTGTAAAGCATCCTGAAACCATTCATGTGTGGGGTTGCTTCTCAGCCAAGGGAATCGGCTCTCTCACAGTCTTGCCTAAAAACACAGCCATGAATAAAGAATGGTACCAGAATGTCCTCCAAGAGCAACTTCTCCCAACCGTCCAAGAGCAGTTTGGCGCTCAACAATGCCTTTTCCAGCATGATGGAGCACCTTGCCATAAAGCAAAGGTGATAACTAAATGGCTCAGGGAACAAAACATAGAGATTTTGGGTCCATGGCCTGGAAACTCCCCAGATCTTAATCCCATTGAGAACTTGTGGTCAATCATCAAGAGACGAGTGGACAAACAAAAACCAACAAATTCAGACAAAATTAAAGCATTGATTCTGCAAGAATGGACTGCTATCAGTCAGGATTTGGTCCAGAAGTTGATTGAGAGCATGCCAGGGAGAATTGCAGAGGTCCTGAAGAAGAAGGGTCAACACTGCAAATATTGACTTGCTGCATTAACTCATTCTAACTGTCAATATAAGCTTCTGTTACTCATAATATGAATGCAATTATATTTCTGTATGTGATAAAAACATCTGACAAACACACATAAAAACCAGAGGGCAGCAGATCATGTGAAAATATAATATTTGTGTCATTCTCAAAACTTTTGGCCATGACTGTATACATTGACTCTATAAATGTAACTGATATGACTGTACAGTTTTAAACATTATAAAAATGCATCAAACATCACTTATAACTTTGTTTCACTTATATTCTATGATACCCCTCCATACTTTGCAGACATACAGTATAAAACATGTCTATTAATTCACTTTTCTTAAATCACAGAAACAGATGTTGGTAATTCAAGATGCAGGCAACAATGTCCAGGCAGAATTCTGGCCAAATGCTCAAGGTATGGTCAGTGGTTTCATCTGCATTTGGTTCTCAAAGATGTAGTATACAGAGATTTAGCCCTGATACCGTGACCCAGTCATTCTTTTTTCGAGAATGAGTATTCTGCCCTGATGATAGAACTGGCGTGCTGCTCATAGTGTCTCCTACTTAACTCACCGCATCACTTATCAGTTTATCAGGTCAACATTTCTTTACTTGAAATTAGCATTATTGGTACCCTAGTGGCTTATATTACGCACTGGGGGGGGGTGTTAAAAAATATATAAATAGTCATCACTCCCCATGGCTTCTCTGCTGACAGCCAACTTGAGAATGTGATAGGCAAGACGCTACCGGTTGTGCCCACCTACTCACTGGCAGCTGCAACAACACATTTCATAAGGTATCCATGTCTACAGAACTTTATACTAGGAGCCTTACAAATGTAATCTAGCTGTTATGGATTTTAGCCCAATCCTCATAACATACAGTATATTATAACATCATTAAAGAGAAAGTGGCTTTGTATATAGCAAGCAGAGGTACAACTTGAAGTTGTGTCCCAGTGTATCATATGATATTTGTATTACTGGTATCTTATTACAGTGGCTCGCAAAAGTATTCATACCCCTTGAACTTTTTCACATTTTATCACCTTATAACCACAAACTTAAATGTATTTTATTGAGCTTTTAAGTGATAGACCAACACAGAGTAGCAGATAATTGTGAAGTGGAACGAAAATGATACATGGTTTTCAAAGTTTTAATCAACTAAAAATCTGTGTAATGTAGTGTAATGTGCAAAAGTATTCAGCCCCTTGTACTTTGATACCCCCAAATAAAATCCAGTGCCATCAGTTGCCTTCAGAAGTCACTTAATTAGTTAATAGAGTCCAGCTTTGTGTAATTTAGTCTTAGTATAAATACACCTGTTCTGTAAAGGCCTCAGTGGTTTGTAAGAGAACACTAGTGAACAAACAGCATCATGAAGACCAATGAATTCACCAGACAGGTCAGAGATATAGTTGTGGAGAAGTTTAAAGCAGGGTTAATTTATAAAAACATATCCTAAGGAGCACTGTTTAATCCATTATTACATAAATGGAAAAAGTATTCTACAACTGCACACCTACCAAGACATATCGTCCTCCTAACAGATCGAGCAAGGAGAGCACTGGTCAGAGAAGCAGCCAAGAGGCCCATGGTCACTCTGGAGGAGCTGCAGAAATCTACAGCTCAAGTGGGAGAATCTGTCCACAGGACAACTATAAGTCGTGCACTCTACAAATCTGTCCTTTATGGAAGAGTGGCAAGAAGAAAACCATTGTTGAAAGAAGTGCTGTTTGCAGTTTGCCACAAGCCATACAGGGGACACCGCAAACATGTGGAAGAAGGTGCTCTGGTCAGATGAGAACACACCATCCCCGCTGTGAAACATGGTGGTGGCAGCATCATGCTGTGGGGATGCTTTTCTTCAGCAGGGACAGGGAATCTGGTCAGAGTTGATGGGAAGATGGATGGAGATAAATACAGAGCAATCCTGGAAGAAAACCTGTTGGAGGCTGCAAAAGACTTGAGACTGGGATGGAAATTCACCTTCCAGCAAGACAATGACCCTAAACATTCAGCCAGAGCTACAGTGGAATGGTTTAGGTCAAAGAATATTCATGTGTTAGAATAGCCCAGTCAAAGTCCAGACCTAAATCCCATTGAGCATCTGTGGAAAGACATGAAACTTACTGTTTACAGACGTTCTCCATCCAATCTGGCTGAGCTTGAGCTATTTTGCAAAGAAGAATGGGCAAAAATCTCTAGATGCACAAAACTGGTAGAGACATACCCCAAAAGACTTGCTGCTGTAATTGCAGCGAAAAGTGGCTCTACAAAGTATTGATATAGGGGGGCTGAATACTTTTGCATGTCACACTTTTCAGATTTTTATTTGATTAAAACTTTGAAAACCATGTATCATTTTCATTCCACTTGACAATTATCTGCTACTTTGTGTTGGTCTATCACTTAAAATCTCAATGAAATACATTTAAGTTTGTGGTTGTAAGGTGACAAAATGTGAAAAAGTTCAAGGGGTATGAATACCTTTGCAAGGCACTGTATGTGGCAGAGGGTCCTAATAGCAAACAACCTGAGCTCAAATTATTCTTCAAAAATGATAGACTGTGTGCTTATATGTGCTCTGTGGTCTTATACACCAGAACATCAGTACATCAGTGTTAGCATCATATTGGCCTGATAAAATCTAATTCCCTATATTTATAAGTCCACTTAAAGGGAGTCTGTCACCATAACTCAGCTTATTAACCCAGCCCTGGAGATAAACAAGTTAGGGCCACCTGAATCAAACAGTGTTGTAACGCTATTTATTAGACACTTTTAGTGGGACGCTTAATAAAAGTTATGTTTTAGCTCTTTAGTCCTGGGACTGTCAGTGAAATTACTTAGCAGAGGAGAGCTTAGCTATAAGATACTATATTCAGTGACTTGTCATTGCATAAGCAGGAGCCCAGGATTACCTCTGAGCCAGAGAGGAGAAGACAATTTATTAAGATCGCTACTTTGTAAGTCAATCTTAATAACTTTGTACATTAGCTCGAGATGTGCCAGAATTAACAAGAAGCTCCGGCCCGTATACAACAGAAACTGACATAAGTTTCAATTGTAACTTGTGTCAGTTTTCTAGCATAAGCTATAATAAATTTATTGAGCTGAGGCATCCCAGCCCTGACCTTCCTTTATCCCCGCATTGCTGCGTTTACTTTTTGACAAGAGGGGTGACAAATGAAAAAGTCACAATTTTTGAGCAATACAACAGGTATATGTAACAAAAATTGCACTTTTTTCATGCTTTGTAGGCCAGAAAACTAACGTACAAGGCATGATAAATTGGTCCCATAATGTCCCACCCTGTTCGCATACCTATTATTTTCATAGTCTACACAGTGAAGATGAGGAGATAAATGTCATCAAAAATACAGAAGAAAAGAATATAAATCTTCTTTTTTGTAGTTTCCATCCTTTGGATCACAAGATAAAATAGATCAGGATTATGGAAGAGAGTAAGATTAGGTAGGATTATGGTAAAAGTTGTTTACTATTTTTCTTACTTAAAGCTAAGGCCCCAAGCCGCAGCCAAAAAATGCTATGGGAAAAACCGCGGCAGAAACGTATCGCGGTTTTTCCCACAGCGCTTTTCACAGAAAGTGTGCAGAGGTTTTCTGGCCCTGGCCTTAGTGTTCCTTTAAGCCTTTATTTTCCACCACCATAATGTGTGAGTAACTCTGTTGCTGTCAACAGAAAGTAGAAATAAAGTTCTAAAAATGGCACACAATGCTAAATAATTTTATGCATCAAATACACATTTTCTAGAACCCCGTACATTAAAGGTGGTTTTTGTGGGCAAAAAAATATTTTTTAAAAAAAGGTCTGTTAGTACTATTAATGGGTTAATAAGTGCACCCAAATACCTTTAGCAGCGTTTTGAGTGATTTCTGGGTTTCTCTGGGAGCTCCTGGAATCCTCTGCATTTGTTTACATGGTGTAGCTTCCTGTGTACCTTCCACACTACCTCCATCTCACTCCACCCCCGTCCTCTCTCACTCCCTTACCCCCCCTTCCTGTCTCCCTAACTATCCTACCCACTACTAGCCCTTCCCAACTAACTAACTCAGCCCATCCCTCCACCCCATCATACTTACGTGTCTTCCTCTCTGGGAACGGCTTCTCCTTTTCTTTCACTCTCATGGTTGTGCGCAGGGCGGAGACACCTGTGCAGTAGAGATGGCACCTATGACGGCGCATGCACAGACCAGAAGTGCCTCTGATGCCTGCACCGTAGAGATGGAGTGCGCATGTGTCAGAGGCACCTCCGGTCTACGCAAGCACCAGGAGAGTGAAAGAAGAGGAGGAGCCATTCCCAGAGAGGAAGATACATAAGTATGATGGGGTGGGGTGGGGTGGGGTGGGGGTAATTGGTGATGTTCAGTTTCCGGAAACGGGGAAATGGAATGTCACCAGATTAGCAGAAAGTGTGCTTGGGGCAGCGATCGAGGTAATTATACATTTTTTTTTAAACAAAGTAAAATAGAAGTTAGTTGGATGGAGGGGGTTTAGTTTAGGGGTTCATTTTCAATTTATCCCGGATAACCCCTTTAATGTAGGTTCAAAAAGTGTAATTAAATAATTCTGGTGTTTTTAATAAAATAATTCTAAAGTTTTGAGCGCAGTTTGTACCAGAATATTTTGGCACAAAAATCTATTTCTTTCTGATAGCATAAGTTTATTCTACTTTTTCATATTGAAGAGTCAGCCATCTTGTTTCTGCCATGCAGTTCAATAGATTTGCTTTGCTTGCTGTTATCTGCCTTAGGCTAAGGCCCCACATAGCGGGGTACAGCAAAAAAGCACTGCAGGAAAAATCACACCGGCAACACATCGTGGTTTTTCCCACAGTGCTTTTCTGCTACCATTATACCTATAGGGAAACCGCTGGCCTTTCCATAGGTATAATTTACATGCTGTGATTTCCAAAACCGCAATGGTTTCGGAAATTACAGCGTGTCCGCTGTGTGTATATTTCCGCGATGTGTGGATGTTATTCGCTAGAATCCACTTTGCAGGGACTGTAAAATGCCGCGTTTTTTTCCATGTGGGGCCCCAGTCTTAAGGTGTTACATTGTAAATCTACCATGTGAGGATAATGAGATGACTACTGACCCTATCTCAGTACACACAACACAAGCTGAAAATTCTTCTTTAAAAATAGCAAGTGTTTGCCTATTGTAAAGACTCAGTGACCAGTCTAAAATGCATATATAGATAGTGACATGGAAAAGTTATAAAATACTACCAAAGCACCTAAGATTTGCATATTTTATACAACTTTATTTCCATTTCCATGATTTACGTTAGCTCCTAGGTAAAAGTCATAGTGGAATTAAAACATCATCTACTGTCTATGGGATGTTTATCAACTTAGGTGTAGCTAGGTGGGTTAAATGACAAAATCTTACACCTCCTTCCTGTAAAGCAGATAAAGACTTCCCTGGAGTTTTATACAAGCAAAGCCCTCCTAGTAAAAAGCATCTGTTTTATAAATGTATACATTTCTATTCAAGAACAATATTTTACAATGAACAGCTGTTGTAGAATTACACAGATGATATTGAGGACATCAGCAGTTTATCCTCAGCACTGGGTACAACTAAAATTACATACTATTCCATTCCTAGAGCTGTACCAAGCTCATACACAAATTTCTTTTAAAGCTTGTCTCAGAAAAATCCGAAAGATGATTCGCATATTACTATGAGGCAGAAGAGATCTAAAACTGTAACTGTAAATTCAGCTCTTGTAAATAAAACCTCACCAGGAAAAGCACGGAAAAATCTGGATTTCTATACAACTGTCCTGCTTTTTACAACATCATCTACACCACAGCATTTGGCACACTGGGATCTGTTCAACAGTAATGATATAGGGATAGATTCTTGTACAATGATACTTGCAATTGAATTGAGTGATCTTTGTAACATGAATTATTTGTATTTCTCCAGTTACCACTATTGCGGAGATATGAATGTAAAAAAGGAGTTTATTGCTGGATGTAACAGAGCCCAGGTTTGTAGCTTTAGGGAGTGCATAGGTAACAATTGCTAATGGGCCTTGGAGCCTCAGGGGGTCCAAAGGCCTCTGTACAACATAAGAAGATACCAGTATTATAGCTAGCCCATGGTAAGTAGGGGCCCCATTTACATATTTTGCATTGGGGCCCTGAGCTTCATGTTACGCCTATGACAATTCCAGATGTACACAAGAACAAAGAAGTGGACTTTGTCTACAGCATTCAAATTTCCCATGTCCTAAATGTGATACCCATTGCACTTGACAGTAGGACTGAACTGCATCACAAGCAGTCAAAAATAAATAAATGAAGCACGTATCAATACTGGCAGAAAACACGGCACTTAAACATACCAGTGGATGACAGGCATCAAATGTTGAAGGTCATGGAAGGAGGAGATGATTTAGCACTAAAGTGGATGAAACATGTATGGTATACAGGTAAACAGAATGAAATGACAGTGAACAGAAAAGAAGCAATACTAAACTGTCCTAATCTGAATTCAACCCAGCAGTCCAGCCAGGGTAATGCAACAATGCAGCAACAGTCCAATTCCAAACATGAAGCTTAGTGGAACAACAGATTCCAGAATATATAGGAAACACTAGACTCTGTGGAACTACAGATCCCAAATACGAATACATTGTATTAAACAAGACCATGTTTAATATAATGGAATTTTCCAGACAAAAATTGCTTTTCATAAATACTGTATGTCACAGATGTTGTTAACAAGTAAGTTACTGAAACAGCACTACCCAACAAAAACTATGGAGACACCCTTCTTTATCAAAAATATAATAATTCTTTATTAGAAATAAATACAAACAAGAATAATAAATATAAAATGAGAGACTCAAACTTGGGTGCTGGATGGAAGAAAAAACCCCCAGATACCTAACCTCCTCTCCCATGGGCACAAGAAAAATTCCCCCATATAAGGAAGTAGTATCATATATGAAGATATTTACAGTGCAGTATCTAGCACTGTAAGAGTAGCAATATTGGCACAATAACTATATAACATTGACTGTAATTCTCAATGGAAATATGATAATATGTACAGTGCCTTGCGAAAGTATTCGGCCCCCTTGAACTTTTCAACCTTTTGCCACATTTCAGGCTTCAAACATAAGGATATAAAATTTTAATTTTTTGGTGAAGAATCAACAACAAGTGGGAAACAATTGTGAAGTGGAACGAAATTTATTGGTTATTTTAAACTTTTGTAAAAAATAAAAAACTGAAAAGTGGGGCTTGCAATATTATTCGGCCCCTTTACTTTCAGTGCAGCAAACTCACTCCAGAAGTTCAGTGAGGATCTCTGAATGATCCAATGTTGTCCTAAATGACTGATGATGATAAATATAATCTACCTGTGTGTAATCAAGTCTCCGTATAAATGCACCTGCTCTGTGATAGTCTCAGGGCTCTGTTTAAAGCGCAGAGAGCATCATGAAGACCAAGTAACACACCAGGCAGATCCGTGATACTGTTGTGGAGAAGTTTAAAGCTGGATTTGGATAAAAAAAAAGATTTCCCAAACTTTAAACATCCCAAGGAGCACTGTGCAAGCGATCATATTGAAATGGAAGGAATATCAGACCACTGCAAATCTACAAAGACCCGCCCGTCCCTCTAAACTTTCATCTCAAACAAGGAGAAGACTGATCAGAGATGCAGCCAAGAGGCCCATGATCACTCTGGATGAACTGCAGAGATCTACAGCTGAGGTGGGAGAGTCTGTCCATAGGACAACAATCAGTCGTACACTGCACAAATCTGGCCTTTATGGAAGAGTGGCATGAAGAAAGCCATTTCTCAAAGATATCCATAAAAAGTCTTGTTTAAAGTTTGCCACAAGCCACCTGGGAGACACACCAAACATGTGGAAGAAGGTGCTCTGGTCAGATGAAACCAAAATCGAACTTTTTGGCCACAATGCAAAATGATATGTTTGGCGTAAAAGCAACACAGCTCATCACCCTGAACACACCATCCCCACTGTCAAACATGGTGGTGGCAGCATCATGGTTTGGGCCTGCTTTTCTTCAGCAGGGACAGGGAAGATGGTTAAAATTGATGTGAAGTTGTATGGAGCCAAATACAGGACCATTCTGGAAGAAAACCTGTTGGAGTCTGCAAAAGACCTGAGACTGGGACAGAGATTTATCTTCCAACAAGACAATGATCCCAAACATAAAGCAAAATCTACAATGGAATGGTTCACAAATAAACGTATCCAGGTATTAGAATGGCCAAGTCAAAGTCCAGACCTGAATCCAATCGAGAATCTGTGGAAAGAGGTGAAAACTGCTGTTCACAAACGCTCTCCATCCAACCTCACTGAGCTCCAGCTGTTTTCCAAGGAAGAATGGGCAAGAATTTCAGACTCTCGATGTGCAAAACTGATAGAGACATACCCCAAGTGACTTGCAGCTGTAATCGCAGCAAAAGGTGGCGCTACAAAGTATTAACTTAAGGGCAGGGGCGCACTGCTAATGAGGCAAACTGAGGCGGCCACCTCAGGCGGCACTGTCCGGGGGGCAGCATTTTTACTATTTCATGTAAACCAGCCCAGGACAGGCCGCTTAAAAAAAAAAAAAAAAACAGAGCTGAGCTGGTTTACAAGACGTCGCATCTCAGCGCAGGCGGCGATACAATGACGTCATCACGCCGCCTACGCTGAGACACAGACGTCGCGGACAAGAAGAGGAGGCGGCGGCGGCTGCATCAAGGCATCGCAGGTGAGTATATAGCCTTTTTTTATATATATAAATAGGCCGTAACCTGTTGGAGCATCCCCGGCAGGTAACGGCCTATATATTTACTTACCCTGCGTCTGCTCGTGGCCGCCCCCGCTTCCCCCTTCTGCTATGGGATGCAGAAAGGGAAGTGGATGCCGCTGTGAACGGCTGCGGGTATCGGTAAGTGAGGGCCGCGGGCCGCAAATACTACTATTATTATACTCCGGGGTCTATTCAGACCCCGGAGTATATTAATCGGAGGCCTAGGGTTGGTGAGGGAACATAAAAACCAATGTTACTCACCTCCTGCGATCCGATGTAACTCCGAGCAGGCTTGAGGCCTCGTGACGTCATCAGGTCGCGTCGCCGACCTGATCACGTGACGTGTGTGCGCAATTAAACAGGGCCGAAAGCTGCAAGGAGTGCACCGGTGTCCAGGATAGGTAAGTAACTCTGGTTTTTATGTTTGTATTCTCCCCTGGGTCTCCAATCATTATACTCTGGGGTCTGAAAAGACCCCAGAGTATAATAATAGTTCATGGGTGGTCCACTATGGGGCATAATACCCTGTGCAGGGACCACTGTAGAGCATAATACCCTGTACAGGGACCACTATGGAGCATAATACCGAGTGCAGGGGCCACTATAGAGCATAATATCGAGTGCAGGGGCCACTATAGAGCATAATACCCTGTGCAGGGACCACTGTAGAGCATAATACCCTGTGAAGGCGCCACTCTGGAGCATAATACAAGTGCAGGGGTCACTATAGAGCATAATACCGAGTGCAGGGGCCACTATAGAGCATAATACCGGTGTGATGATTCTGCCTAAATATGGCCATAACTCAGAGATGTATTTTGGTCTCTGGGTAGCGTATTTTTCTCTAGTTCCATTTATTCATACTGTGTGCAGCTATGAGCCTAGGTGTATATTGGCAGTAGTGGCAACACTGGAACAATAGGGCTCCATTGTATTCCTATACAGCCCTGAGTGATCAAACAATAGTGCATTGTTCAAGCCTGGGCTGTTGATCAGATATGGCTGATAACATTGTATCAGGTCATTTGGTCTCATCTACATACAAAAGATCTGGATTTGAGGGGATTATTCTATGAGACCAGCTGTCGCCGGTGACCTCATTCTGGGAGGTGGCATAAAGGGTATAAAAGATGAGGTAAGAGGTCTGTGGGAGGAGATTACACTATGGAGAGATTTATGCTATAGAGTTGATGCTATGGAGATCATGCTATGGAGACTTTGACTGAGATGCTACTATGAGCAGGCAGGTTGGAATGCTGCTGCTGCTGTTGAGCCTACAAGAGACTGAGAGAGACTATTGGACTAATGCTGAGAGACTGTTATGAGAGCATGCAGGCTGGATTACTGTTGTTGATGCCACTTGCTGAAAAGCCTCCACTGGTGATCTCCACATGCTATGTGTGAGTGTTGGACTATAGAGCCACATCCAGGATATGTGTGGTAAAGTAATCATTTCACCTTTATCCCTTTTATTTTATTTGTACTGTATCTTGTAACTAGTAACTGTTAATGCTTGCATATATCTGCATATCTGTTCTGAACTGTATATGTTAGATTTTAATACCGACCCATTTAGGGGTTAATAAATATATAAAATTTAGAAGGTTTGTCTTGTATTTATCTGGTGAACCCGGCACTCACTGGCGGTGAGTGTGGTTTTTATATGAAAGAGGACTCAGGTGGGGCCACAGCGGTGTTGGCGCACTGAGGATCTTTCACAACCGGGTGCAGGGGTCACTATGGAGCATAATACAAGTGCAGGGGCCACTATGGAGCATAATACCAGTGCAAGGGCCACTATGGAGGATAATACCAGTGCAGGGGCCACTATGGAGCATAATACCAGTGCAAGGACCACTATAGAGCATAATACCAGTGCAGGGGCCACTATGGAGCATAATACCGTGTGCTGGGGCCACTGTGGAGCATAATACCGTGTGCAGTGGCCAATATGGAGCATAATACCGTGTACAGGGGCCAATATGGGGCATAAAACTGTGTGCAGGAGTTGCTGTGGAACATAATACCGTGTGCAGGGGCCACTATGGAGCATAATACTGTGTGGAGGGGCCGCTGCGAGGCATAATACAGTGTGCAGGGGCCGCTGCGGGCCATAACACTGTGTAATACTGTGTGCAGGGGCTGCTGTGGAACATTATAGTGTGTGTAAATGGGGTGCTATAAACATGGGCTATGGCACCTGTTTATATTATACGCTGTCTGTTTATAGTGACCGTGTGATGTAATTGTAGCCTTGTCACATACTGTAGACATGTACAGGACGAGGCTGTAGTTACATTACATGGCCGCTATGAGATGAATGACACTATGTAAACAGAGAAGCGGTCACGGTGCTTACACAGGTACCATTCAAACAGCTGATCAGTGGGGGTCCTGGGTTTTTGAACCCCACTGATTAGTTTATTAATGACCTGGAAAACCTTTTAATTAGTTAACACCTGGGGCATTATTAATAAGGGGCACTATTTATACAGGGTACACACGGATGTTATTAATATAAAGATGCACTTGGGGGTATTATTCATTATGGGGGGTTATATCATATATTTTATAATTGGGGGTAGCAGCAGGATGGGGGCTTTGTGTAGGTGAGGACAATTTGGGTTGGATGCCTGGAAAAGTGAGGAGCCAAAGATGTCTGTGTTGCAAACTTTACAGAGACAAGTCACAGCTGGAAGAAGTGGTCATGGCGCTCCAAAGGGTAGAGAAGGGAAATGTGAAGGATTAGTCAGAGATGTCACCTGTAAGTCACAAAATGTTACTGCCCTGTATACACCTAAATGATAGAGGATAAATACCTGATTGATGGGGTCTGTCTGCTGAGACCCCCACTGAGCCTGAGAATTGGGTTTTTTCCCCCCACTAGGTGGGAATCCAGCCTGACCGCAGCCATATATATAGGTATGTCACTTGGTGGATGGACGAACCCGCATGGCTCTCATTCACTTTAATGGGAGTGCCAAAGATACCCGAAGTCCAGTACTCAGCTATCTGCGGCCTCCTATTATAGAGAATGGGGGCCACGTGGGCTCGTCCATCCACCAAGCAGAAGATATGTGAAGTTACTTTCATTGTTAATACCGTGTTGTTGTTCTGATACTGAAGTAATACAGGAAGAAGAATTCTTAAAAACTGTTTTATAACTTTGTGTATTGTGTATATTGTGCGACGATAACAGTGTGTTAAACTAGTAGCATGGAAACTCAGTTTTTTTTTTTTTTTTTTTGGGGGGGGGCGTCTTTCCATAGTCCGCCTCAGGCAGCAAAGAGGCTAGGTTCACCACTGCTTAAGGGGGCCGAATAATTTGGCACGCCCCACTTTTCAGTTTTTTATTTTTTACAAAAGTTTAAAATATCCAATAAATTTCGTTCCACTTTATGATTGTGTCCCACTTGTTGTTGATTCTTCACCAAAAAATGTAAATTTTATATCCTTATGTTTGAAGCCTGAAATGTGGCAAAAGGTTGAAAAGTTAAAGGGGGCCGAATACTTTCACAAGGCACTGTACACCTATCTAGTGGTCTATACACTTAATCCATAAAGCTATCAGTAATATAATAATATACATAGGACACTTAAAGCGTACAAACATGTAAATAATACCATTAGTAGAAAGCCATTGAGATGAAGTAGTTAAACATACCATAAGCCATAGCTACAAGGGAGGATATAACACAGGGATCATGGGACCCTCAACCCTAATTCTGTCACCAAATGGCTTTCTCAGGAGCCTCCAATACACAGTACTAGATACTGCACTGTGAATATCTTCATACAGTTGAAGAGAAGTTTATGTACTCTATATAAAAAAGACACATATGTGTAACGTCCTTGCCTGTCCGGGCTTTGGCGCCGTCCTCCGGGCGCATGCTGTGGCGCAGGAGGCGTGCCCGGTTGTAACTCTTTCCTTGGGTTTTTCTTGTATTGTCTGTACACTGTCCTATTCTCTCACCTCCTTAATTGATTTTCCACCACGCCCTTCTCCTTCACCTTGCTTTCCCCCTGCTCCACTAAGAGTTAACTTTAGTCCTGCCTTTGTGATTGACAGCCTGTCCTCCTATCAAGTCTGGGGCAGGTTCTTTCTCCCTATTTATTGTTTGCTCACTTTCCCATTGGTGCCTGCTATTGCATTTCACTTACTGGCTATACTCCTTGTTCCTTGTTACCTGCTCTTCTGATTTTCTGACCACTGGCTTTCCTTTGACTATTCTCTAGGATTTTGATTCTGTACTGCATTGCTCGATTGTTACCGACCCCTTGGCTAGCTGACCTCCCTTTGTTGTTTGTGCGTCCTGTCTGCGTTCTGTGTTGTCACTTATTCAGAGTAGGGATCGGCTCCAAGTTGTTCCTGTCATTAGGACAGTGAGACAAGTAGGTAGGGACAGGGTATGGGCTCACTGTCTCTGTTTTCCCTTCCTCTCAGGTTTTTGCAGCAGCACTGGAGAATTGCTCAACTGGCAATTCCCTTACAATATGCATGTTTTTCTCACTATATGACATGAAATCAATATAAACCTTTCCTGTTTTAGGTCAATTAGGATTACCAAAATTATTTATATTTGCCAAATGCCAGAATAATGAGAAAGAGATAATTTTTTAAGGCATTTTTATTACTTTCTGCAAAGTCAAAAGTTTACATACATTTCTTTAGTATTTGGTACCATTGCCCTTAAACTGTATGACTTGGGTCAAGCATTTTAGATATCCTTCCACAAGCTTCTCACAATAGCTGGTAGGAATTTGGGCCCATTCATCCTGACAGAACTGGTGTAACTGGGCCATGTTTGTAGGCTGCCTTGCTTGCACCTGCCTTTTCAACTTTGCCCATAAATTTTCAATAGGATTGAGATCAGGGCTTTGTGATGGCCACTCCAAAACATTGACTTTGTTATCCTTAAGCCACTTTGTAACCAGTATGGCAGTATGCTATGGGTCATTGTCGATTTGGAAGACCCATTTGTGCACAAGCTTTAACTTCCTGGCTGATGTCTTGAGATGTTGCTTCAGTATTGCCACATAATGTTCTTTCCTCATGATGCCATCTATTTTGTGAAGTGCACCAGGCCCTCCTGCAGCAAAACAACCCCACAACATGATGCTGCCACCCCTGTGTTTCACAGTTGGGATGGTGTTCTTAGGCTTGCAAGCGTCTCCCTCTTTCCTTCAAACGTAACGATGGTCATTATGGCCAAGCCTGAGAATTGACCTAATTGATCTAAAACGGGAAAGGTTTATTCTGATTTTATGTCAGATAGTGAGAAAAACATCCATATGTGTCATTTTATATAGTGTATGTAAACTTCTTGTTTCAACTGTATACAGTGCCTTGTGAAAGTATTCGGCCCCCTTGAACTTTTCAATCTTTTGCCACATTTCAGGCTTCAAACATAAGGATATAAAATTTTAATTTTTTGGTGAAGAATCAACAACAAGTGGGACACAATCGTGAAGTGGAACGAAATTTATTGGATATTTAAAACTTTTGTAAAAAATAAAAAACTGAAAAGTGGGGCGTGCCAAATTCGGCCCCCTTAAGTTAATACTTTGTAGCGCCACCTTTTGCTGCGATTACAGCTGCAAGTCGCTTGGGGTATGTCTCTATCAGTTTTGCACATCGAGAGACTGAAATTCTTGCCCATTCTTTCTTGGAAAACAGCTGGAGCTCAGTGAGGTTGGATGGAGAGCGTTTGTGAACAGCAGTTTTCAGCTGTTTCCACAGATTCTCGATTGGATTCAGGTCTGGACTTTGACTTGGCCATTCTAACACCTGGATACGTTTATTTGTGAACCATTCCATTGTAGATTTTGCTTTATGTTTGGGATCATTGTCTTGTTGGAACATAAATCTCCGTCCCAGTCTCAGGTCTTTTGCAGACTCCAACAGGTTTTCTTCCAGAATGGTCCTGTATTTGGCTCCATCCATCTTCCCATCAATTTTAACCATCTTCCCTGTCCCTGCTGAAGAAAAGCAGGCCCAAACCATGATGCTGCCACCACCATGTTTGACAGTGGGGATGGTGTGTTCAGGGTGATGAGCTGTGTTGTTTTTATACCAAATATATTGTTTTGCATTGTGGCCAAAAAGTTCGATTTTGGTTTCATCTGACCAGAGCACCTTCTTCCACATGTTTGGTGTGTCTCCCAGGTTGGCTTGTGGCAAACTTTAAATGATACTTTTTATGGATATCTTTGAGAAATGGCTTTCTTCTTGCCTCTCTTCCATAAAGGCCAGATTTGTGCACTGTACGACTGATTGTTGTCCTATGGACAGACTCTCCCACCTCAGCTGTAGATCTCTGCAGTTCATCCAGAGTGATCATGGGCCTCTTGGCTGCATCTCTGATCAGTCTTCTCCTTGTTTGAGATGAAAGTTTAGAGGGACGGCCGGGTCTTGGTAGATTTGCAGTGGTCTGATACTCTTTCCATTTCAATATGATCGCTTGAACAGTGCTCCTTGGGATGTTTAAAGTTTGGGAAATCTTTTTGTATCGAAATCCGGCTTTAAACTTCTCCACAACAGTATCACGGACCTGCCTGGTGTGTTCCTTGGTCTTCATGATGCTCTCTGAGACTATCACAGAGCAGGTGCATTTATACGGAGACTTGATTACACACAGGTGGATTATATTTATCATCATCAGTCATTTAGGACAACATTGGATCATTCAGAGATTCTCACTGAACTTCTGGAGTGAGTTTGCTGCACTGAAAGTAAAGGGGCCGAATTATATTGCACGCCCCACTTTTCAGTTTTTTATTTTTTACAAAAGTTTAAAATAACCAATAAATTTCGTTCCACTTCACAATTGTGTCCCACTTGTTGATTCTTCACCAAAAAATTAAAACTTTATATCCTTATGTTTGAAGCCTGAAATGTGGCAAAAGGTTGAAAAGTTCAAGGGGGCCGAATACTTTCGCAAGGCCCTGTAATACTACATCCTTATATGGGTGATTTTACCTTGTGCCCATGGGAGAGGAGGTGTTTTTCTGTTATCTGGGGTGTTTTTCTACCATCCAGCACCCAAATTTGAGTCCCTCATTTTAAATTTATTATGGTTTGTATTTATTTCTAATAAATAATTATTATATTATTGATAAAAAAGGGTGTCTCCATAGTTTTTGTTGGGTAGTGCTGTTTCGGTGAATGGGGTCCCACTAAAGATATTTATTTGAGAAAAAATTATTTTTTGGTTGTATCCCTATAATATACCCCTCCACATTTTACACAGGACTGCTACACACAGTAGAAGGCCCCATATTGCCCCTACACAGTATACTGCCCCCCATAAAATATAATGCTCGCTTTAGTTGCTTTTCACCACAGTAAAATACCCCATAGTGCCCCCACAGAGTATAATGCCCCGATATTGTCCCCACAGAGTATAATGCCCCTATACCAAAGAGTATAACGTCCCCATGGTGTCCCCATAATGCCTCCATAATACTCCATAGTAATGCCTCCATATTGCCTGTGGCAGGCCTCAATAGCTATGCAACAAATCTCCCATAGAATGCAACTGTTGTATTGCAGTCTATGGGACAAATGATCTAATGAAACAGTTAAAAAAAATTAAAGTTTTTAAAAATATTTAAAAACGAAAAAAAAGAAAAGTTCAGATCACCCCTTTTCCCTAGATTTCAAATAAAAATAAATACTAAACAAACAATTCCAGAGCCAAACCTCAGTTTTTTTGCCAAATCATCTCCCATAACAATTTAAACAAAAAGCGATCAAAACATCAGACATTTCCCAATATGGCATAAACAAAAAGTACATCAGGCCCCTCAAAAAATACATCTTATACAGCACAGTATATAGAAATATAAAAAAGGTACGGGTGTCAGATTATGGCAACTTCAAAAAAGTTTTTTTTCAAAGTTTTGGATTTTTTTAATAATGCCAATTCGCAGAATATAGGTAACATGTTATTTTAGCTGCACAGTGAAAACTGTAAAAACAAAGTCCATAATACTAGGTTCACACCTATGTTCAAGTTTCCGTTCGTGCCTAATCCGCTTAAAAAAGTGGTTACCCACAGAAAACCACGAACCCCTTAGACTATAAATTTATCTAGAATAATGCGGAAAAATGGGGAACGGAATCCCCGAGTGGAGATCAGGTGCAGGTGTGAACCTAGCCTAAGAAAGTCATGCAAACCCAGTTTTTCTCTAATTCTACCCCACTATGTTAACAGAATCATAGCAGGCAGGGGTTAAAGGGTTTTTCTGAACTTTTAATATTGATAACTAATCATTAGAATCCTTAGGTCATTAATATGATATTGGTATGGGTTAGACACCCAGTACCCCATGAAGTCAGCTCCCATATTCTTGTTTGGTGGGGGTGCAAATTGTCACCAATATCAAAAGCCCAGAAAACCCCATTACATATATACAGGGCAGTTTAGAATTCTCATTAATTAAAACTGTAAAATGACATGCAGCACCCTAGCATGTTTCCCCAGGACTCTAGCAGCCCATCATAGAAATTACAGATCCTTACTTAAAGGGTTATTTCCATCTTGGCAAATAGTTGCCAGGATGGGAATAACTGCTGCTAAGTTTTAGCCCCTACGGCAGGACTAGTGGGAACATCTAAGCAGCGTTGCTCTTCACTTTTCCCATAAGTTCCATAGAGGAAAATGGGAACAACTTAAACAACATTTAGCATCTAGCTAGATATTTGTGAGGCTGTGGAAACAGTGTTCTCCAGTATAAGAGTTATGGGAGAAGTTCTTCCTATCTTGGCAGCAATTTGTCAACAATTTAATGCAGATCACCTTAATACAAACCCCAGAACCAGGTCCCCGCTAATACAAACCCCAAACCTGACCTCCCCAAATTACACAGACCCAAAAACAGATTTCCTGTTCCTGCTGTTATCTTCCATTCCTGACACTGTCACAGAAAGTATCTGAGAATCAAGAAGAATAGAGAGAGGTTGGTATATTATAAAGTGGATGTTGTACCTGGGAGATTTTTCTGCTCAGCTGGGAGGTTTCACCTTTTTCTGTTAGTCTCCAGTCAGTCAAGTATGCCCTAAACACATGATGAGAGTATAATGGGCAATGACAGACAGGAGCAGATTAAAGCTACCATGGCCTCTAGCCTGTATGATGATTTTGGGTACCCCATCAGTGTAAAGTTTTGAAAATAATCTTATGCTTAAAGAGGACCTGTCACCAAGTAGAGAATGCGAAATATCATACATCGTTTGATTCCTGTTGTTCCCTTGATCAATTTTGTGTTTTTCTTTTTAAAATCCATCCACGCATTCAAAAGATATAGTTGAGAGTCCTGGCAGCAAGTGCACCAGAATTATTAGGTGCCAGGGGATATTCTGAAGCTGGTCCTCGAGGTTCTGGGCTGTTTCTGACCCTGATCCTTGGGTCGCTCGGTATCCTCCCTCTAATCCTGTTTTCACAGGTAGTTAGTTACCTATGCTTGGGTGCAGACTGCCCCATAGCACAGGTAACTAGTGGTAAGTAGTTGCAAAAGAAATGTTGGCGGGCACTAAACACTACATATGCCAAACTCTGCAAATGACATGTCAAAGGAGTACTTATCTGCCAGAACAGACGCTGAACATGTAGGTCCAGGGGCACGCTGAACTAGCGGTAAATACTATATAGGAGCGCAGAGGCGGAGCAACCCAGAGCTGGGTGCTGCTAGTGATTTTGTGACCCAGGGTTGGAACCAGCCCAGAAACCCCAGGCACAGCTTCAAAAATTCATGGAGGAGGTAGGTAAAGTTACACTCCCTGTTAAATTTCCCCCCATTGTGGCAATCAGACCATTTAGTTTAATATTAGTATAATCAAGTGTCAAGACAAGTAAATGAAGATAGTACAAATATTTGAACTTTATTAACCCCCAATGTTAGCATTTTGTCATTTTATACATAACTTAGGCTAGGTTCACATCTGCGATGGAGAGATTCTGCAGCAGAGTCCGCCGAAAAATCAGCGGAGAGAAAAGTCTCCGCTGGTTTCAGTATAAAATTATAGTCTATGGGGTCCACGGGTATCCGCTTTAGCAGATGGGCTCTCCATCGTTTGCTAGGTTCACAATAACGTTTGCTTGTCTCTGTCCAGAATTCTGCTTAAATTGGTGGAGAGAAAAGTTCTGCAAGGAGGACTTTTCTCTATGCCAATCTCAGTATAAAATCATTGGAAATGATGGTCTATGGGGTCCGCTGGTTTCCGCTGGTCACCGCTTTTTAAAGCAGACAGGGTTTCCGTCTTTCGGGTCTCAAGCGGACCCGAAGGATGGAAACCTGACACTAGCCTCAAACTGTTGTTTCATCAGGGTGGCTACGCAATTCATCTTACTGGCCACAAGATGGTGCTGTTGTTTAAAAACTACTTAAATTTGTAGCCAAAGTAAAGCAATCTTCAAATATAATTCCCAGTATTTTACAATATGCATTTATGACAAACACAATCCATTGGCATGGTATCACCTTAGTTTTTATTTTCTTCCCACTTTCTAGCTGTATCTTTCCATGAGTGATTAAGAGACCATGAGATGTGAAATACACCTGATCTCAAATCTATGCCAGTCAGGAACTGACATAATTTGTGGTACATTTCATGCCAGGTTTCTACCGAGAGTTATAGTAAAGGCTTCCCATCGGGGAGCAAGGGCTGATATGCACCATAGTACACCATAGCTCTAGGCACTGCAGCCTTAGTGTCTTTTTTAATACTGTAATCATTGATGACTGCTACATTGATCTTCCTCATTAGATATTAGATAGTACTGATTATCGATAGCACATCATTGTTTACACAGGGCGATTTGCATTTATTATATTGCATAAAAGATTCCATCAACCATCCAACAAGCATTTGTAGCACAATAAGACTGGATTTACACAGTTCAATTTTCCTCAAAAATGCATGAAAAAAAAGAAGCTTGCGGTTTTCAAAACCACATTTTTGAACATACATGTATTTTCAAAAATGCATGAAATGTGTGACTTTGAGGAAAAACACAATATGTAAGGCTAAGGCCCTATGTAGGGAAATGCAGCAAAAAATGTTTTTCATTGCTTTTTAGCTAAGTTTTTCTTTGCGGACTTTTTGCCTTTATTATACCTATAGGGAAAATGCCAAGGGTATAACTGACGTGTTGCGATTTTCAATTGAAAATGCAGCTGCGGATTTTTTTCTGCAATTTGTGGATGGGATTAGCCAGAATCCCATTAACTTTGCAGGTACTGTAAAACGTAGGGTTTTCACATGGGGCTTCAGCCTAAGCCCAGTCTGAGATAGGGCAATTTTTGGGAGTGTGCATACCTACAGTAGGAGTGTTTGTTCCTGATAATTGCCCTCATTATCTGCCTGTCTAACCCTATATCCACATAACGGTGAAAATCAGCCAACTGGCGGACGTTTTTTTTAATGGCCATCATACAGCCGCATTAATTTTAATGCATGTGAATAGTTTTCATGGATCCCTCCAGGGCTGGCTCCAGGTTTGTGTGGGCCCCTTTTGAAGCAACTCACGTGCACCGCTGCAAAAAATTGGGTGTTTTTTTGCTGAGGTAGACCTACTGGAGTAGTCTGTAATACAGTCCACTCCATACAAGTAGATAGATCCTGTTCAAACGTCAGAAAGTAATGAGGAATTTGAGCAGACATCTGCCTTGGATTCCTCTTTATTTTCTGCCCCTAGCTCACGGTGCAGAACATCAGCATTCTGTTGCAGCTTTCCACCACTGAATAGACCCAAATGAATGAGTCTAACCAGTAGGGAGTCTCAAGCCGCGGCCTCCGAATCAGCTGCAGAATCCATGGCAAGATTGAGCAGAATGGTTTTTTTTTTTCCAGCATCCTGCTCCAATTGTTTTCAATGGGAGGCAGAATGAGGGAAGAATCTGCAGCTGATTTAGGGACGAAATCCACCGCAAAATCAGCGCCAGATTCCACTGTGTGAACAGGGCCTGATACTGTTAACAGTGCAATGAACGATTTCTACTGTATTAACGGAAGTGCTCAATTCAGAAACTGAATGGGCCCCCACAGATACATGTATAAATATATACAGTGCCTTGCAAAAGTATTCATACCCCTTGAACTTTTTCACATTTTGTCACCTTACAACCACAAACTTAAATATATTTTACTGAGATTTTAAGTGGTAGACCAACACAAAGTAGCAGATAATTGTGAAGTGGAATGAAAATGGTACATGGTTTTAAAATTTTAATCAAATAAAAATCTGAAAAGTATGTCAATACTTTGTAGAGCCACCTTTCGCTCTAAATACAGCTGCAAGTCTTTTGGGGTATGTCTCTACCAGCTTTGCGCATCTGGAGACTGAGATTTTTGCCTATTCTTCTTTGCAAAATAGCTCAAGTTCAATCAGATTGGATGGAGAGCGTCAACAATTTTCATGTCTTGCCACAGATGCTCAATGGGATTTAGGTCTGGACTTTGACTGAGCCATTCTAACACATGAATATTCTTTGATCTAAACCATTGCACTGTAGCTCTGGCTGTATGTTTAGGGTCGTTGTCTTGCTGGAAGGTGAATCTCCTTCCCAGTCTCAAGTCTTTTGCAGCTTCCAACTGGTTTTCTTCCAGGATTGCCCTGTATTTATCTCCATCCATCTTCATATCAACTCTGACCAGATTCCCTGTCCCTGCTGAAGAAAAGCCTCCCCACAGCATGATGCTGCTACCACAATGTTTCACAGTGGGGACGGTGTGTTCACGGTGATGAGCAGTGTTACTTTTTCGCCACACATAGCTCTTTACATTAGGCGAAAGAGTTCAACTTTGATCTCATCTGACCAGAGAACCTTCTTTAAACTTCTCCACAACTTTATCTCTGATCTGTATGGTGAGTTCCTTGGTCTTCATGATGTTGTTTGTTCACTAGTGTTCTCTAACAAACCACTGAGGCATTCACAGGACAGGTGTATGTATACTGGGACTAAATTACACACAGCTGGACTCTATTAACTCTATTAATTAAGTGACTTCTGAAGGCAATTGCTTGCACTAGATTTTATTTAGGGGTATCAGAGTACAATGGTCTGAATACTTTTGCCCATCACACTTTTCAGATTTTTATTTGATTAAAATTTTGAAAATCATGTATCATTTTTGTTCCACTTCAAAATTATCTGCAACTTTATGTTGGTCTATCACTTAAAATCTCAATAAAATACATTTAAGTTTGTGGTTGTAAGGTGAAAAAATGTGAAATATTATATATATATATATATATATATATATATATATATATATATACAGTACAGACCAAAAGTTTGGACACACCTTCTCATTCCAAGAGTTTTCTGTATTTTCATGACTATAAAAATTGTAGATTCACACTGAAGGCATCAAAACTATGAATTAACACATGTGGAATTATATACTTAACAAAAAAGTGTGAAACAACTGAAAATATGTCTTATATTCTAGGTTCTTCAAAGTAGCCACCTTTTGCTTTGATTACTGCTTTGCACACTCTTATATCTATCTATATATATATATATATATATATATATATATATATATATTTATACAGGGTCGTAACTAGCAACAAACAACAAATACTCTTGTTGCGAGCCTGTGGCCTTGCTTGTCACTCCCGCTTCTGGCCACAGCTGCCTTCATTTTCACTTCAGCCCTCCAGGGGGCCACGTGCGTCCCATATCATGTGGGTGTCACGTTGCTCCAGTTCCCTATTCTGCTTAAAATAGGCAGAGATTTCAGTATAAAATCTGTGGAAACCCAGCGGATCCCATTATAGTCTATGGTGTCCACAGGGAACCGCTTTTTTAGCGAATAGGGTTTCCCTTTTTCTGGTCCCTAAGCAGACCCAAAGAACGGAAACCCAAACGCTAGTGTGAACCTAGCATGAGTCCTCAGATTCACACATTTACATAGTGTTAAAGAAGAAAAAGCACCATAGAGTTTGTTACACAAGTTCTCCTGAATATAGCAATATCCCACATGTGAAAGAATTAAATTTTTCCCAATAAAAATTTTCATTTTCTCAAGGAGAAAAGCACCCCACAATTTGTAACACAATAAGGGGGATTTACCAACCAAAATGCACCAAAATTCTAGAGTAACTTGCGCCAAAATGCTGTGCTCCACATTTATCCAATGTTTTAGAGTGGCCACAAATTCTAAGCTAATAACTGGTATAATGTTAGACTAGACCAGGGGTCGGCAACCCCTGGCACGCGTGCCAACTTCGGCACGCGGGAGACATCGGGATGGCACGCGAATAGCATCCGCCATACCCCCTCGTCAAGAACCACTCATTCCCCTGGTAAATCCCGCCCTGTCAAGAGCCACTCATTCCCCCGGCCACCATCCCTCCAGACGCTACCACCTGTACCACCGCCGCCCAAATCGCACCCCCCTCCCCCGCTCCCATAGAGTGTAACGCTACTTGCAGCGATCTTCTTGTGTAGGACCTGGCAGCCGCGCGAAGCCTTGTCCAATGAGGATCGCGCGGCTGCTAACTAATGACGTCACCTCCTTAGCCGGCCAGCCACAATCCACAGTCGCTGAGTGGATTCCTCACAGGCTGAACGGCTGACTTTTCCTCCAGAAAAACTACTCCAGCTTCAGTGTCCATTAGAAATACATCACAGTGAGTTTTAGAACCCATAATAAAATATATTACAGTGTACATATTAATCTTTTCTGTACTGCTATTAATAAGTTGATGGGGTCTTCTTTAATATGTATATTCAATACATATTAAAGAGGACCTTACAAGTCCTCATGTATATGCTGTTTTACATACCACTAGAAAGCCGACAGTGCGCTGAATTCAGCGCACTGCCGGCTTTCCCGTTATGTGCCCCGGGGCTGGAGATATCGGCAGTCTTAGTTCCACGGTTCACCGTCAGAAGGGCGTTCCTGACAGTCTAGCTGCGCTGTGAGGAACGCCCTCCCTGACAGTACTAGTCCATAGACTTGTACTGGGGGGGGCGTTCCTCACAGCTCAGTGTCATCGCCGGGCGGTAAGGAATGTCCCCTCTGACAGTACAGCGCTATGGGCGAGTACAGAGAGAGGGGCGTTCCTTACAGCCCAGTGATGACGCTGAGCTGTAAGGAACGCCCCCCCCCCCCCAGTACAGTCATGGCCAAAAGTTTTGAGAATGACACAAATATTATATTTTCACATGATCTGCTGCCCTCTGGTTTTTATGTGTGTTTGTCAGATGTTTTTATCGCATACAGAAATATAATTGCATTCATATTTTGAGTAACAGAAGCTTATATTGACAGTTAGAATGAGTTAATGCAGCAAGTCAATATTTGCAGTGTTGACCCTTCTTCTTCAGGACCTCTGCAATTCTCCCTGGCATGCTCTCAATCAACTTCTGGACCAAATCCTGACTGATAGCAGTCCATTCTTGCAGAATCAATGCTTTAATTTTGTCTGAATTTGTTGGTTTTTGTTTGTCCACCCGTCTCTTGATGATTGACCACAAGTTCTCAATGGGATTAAGATCTGGGGAGTTTCCAGGCCATGGACCCAATTTCTCTATGTTTTGTTCCCTGAGCCATTTAGTTATCACCTTTGCTTTATGGCAAGGTGCTCCATCATGCTGAAAAAGGCATTGTTGAGCGCCAAACTGCTCTTGGACGGTTGGGAGAAGTTGCTCTTGGAGGACATTCTGGTACCATTCTTTATTCATGGCTGTGTTTTTAGGCAAGACTGTGAGAGAGCCGATTCCCTTGGCTGAGAAGCAACCCCACACATGAATGGTTTCAGGATGCTTTACAGTTGGCATGAGACAAGACTGGTGGTAGCGCTCACCTCTTCTTCTCCGAATAAGCTGTTTTCCAGATGTTCCAAACAATCGAAAAGGGGATTCATCAGAGAAAATGACTTTACCCCAGTCCTCAGCAGTCCACTCCCTGTACCTTTTGCAGAATATCAGTCTGTCCCTGATGTTTTTTCTGGAGAGAAGTGGCTTCTTTGCTGCCCTCCTTGAGACCAGGCCTTGCTCCAAGAGTCTCCGCCTCACAGTGCGTGCAGATGCACTCACACCTGCCTGCTGCCATTCCTCAGCAAGCTCTGCACTGCTGGTAGCCCGATCCCGCAGCTGAAACACTTTTAAGAGACGGTCCTGCCGCTTGCTGGTCTTTCTTGGGCGCCCTGGAGCCTTTTTGGCACCAATGGAACCTCTCTCCTTGAAGTTCTTGATGATGCGATAGATTGTTGACTGAGGTGCAATCTTTCTAGCTGCAATAGTCTTCCCAGTTAGGCCATTTTTGTGCAGTGCAATGATGACTGCACGTGTTTCTTTAGAGATAACCATGGTTAACAGAAGAGAAACAATGATGCCAAGCACCAGCCTCCTTTTAAAGTGTCCAGTGGTGTCATTCTTACTTAATCATGACAGATTGATCTCCAGCCCTGTCCTCATCAACACCCACACCTGTGTTAATGGAGCAATCACTGAAACGATGTTAGGTGGTCCTTTTAAGGCAGGGCTGCAATGATGTTGAAATGTGTTTTGGGGGATAAAGTTCATTTTCTAGGCAAATATTGACTTTGCAAGTAATTGCTGTTAAGCTGATCACTCTTTATAACATTCTGGAGTATATGCAAATTGCCATTAGAAAAACTGAAGCAGTAGACTTTGTAAAAATTAATATTTGTATCATTCTCAAAACTTTTGGCCATGACTGTACAGCGCTATGGACGAGTACTGTCAGGGAGGGCGTTCCTCAGGAACGCCTTTCTGACAGTAAACCATGAAACTAACACCGCCGATATCTCCAGCCTCGGGGCACATACCGGGAAAGCCAGCAGTGCGCTGAATTCAGTGCGCTGTCAGCTTTCTAGCGGTATGTAAAACAGCATATACATGAGGATGTGAAAGGTCCGCTAAAGCAGACACCCCCCCCCCCCCATAGCAGTACAGAAAAAGGTCAAGGTCGGGGCTCCATGTTGCGAAAATGTTGCGTTTAACATTACCTGCAAAGTGGATGGGATTCTGGTTAATCTCATCCACATTGCAGAAGAAAAGCTGGCATTTTCAAAAACTACAGTATTGTGTTTTTGAAAATCACAGCATGTCAATTATACCTACAGAAACGCTGGCATTTTCTGTATAGGTATAATAGGGACAGAAAGTTCAGACAGAAGGACTTTCTGTGAAAAACGTATGCAATGTTTCCACCGCAGTCTTTTCTGCAGCGGTTTTTGGCTATGGCTCACTATGTTGATTCAATTTCTCTCAGAACAAATTGTTTTAAAGGGGTTGTCCAGGAAAAATGGACAACAGGTATATTTTTTAAATCAGCAGGGAGCAGTTAAAAAAATAAAGAAAATTTATACTCACCTTTCCACGGTGCTCCAACGCCTTCCAGCGCGGTCCAGTCCTCTCAGTCCATTGTTATCTTCTGGCGGAAATCCCCACCACACGTGACTGCTGGGGCCAATCTGCGGCCACAGTGAAGGGCATGCTATGTAACTACCTGTGACATCCCGGGTCTCTTCCTGAGGCTGCTGATTGGTCTTCATGGTCACGTGACCACTGAGGTCAATTAGCTACTACTGGACTGCACTATGAAGACTCTGGAGCACCGGGGACAGGTGAGTGTGTTGTTTTTTTTCACGTCCCCCAGCATATTTAAAATATAACGAACTGGACAACCTCTTTAACCCTTTCTGTACTGCTAAACAGTGGATGTGCCTGTTTTAATATTTTCAATATACATATTCAAGCAGACAACGCATTAAGCAGTACAGAAAGGGTTAAATAAGTTTTGATCAGAATTTTCTGTAATCATAGCTGTTTGTGCCAGAGGGCAGCCAGGCATGGTTGTACGTACATGATAAAGTTTGAGCCCCTTCCCACATTGCCATGTATGTACAATACATCTACATTGCATGAACAATATGTACATTTGTAAAGCTACATGCAAACAACCATGTTACAAAAACAGCCGTGAAAAAAGGACAAAGTGGTTCGTTTATAACGGCTGTTTTATATCTATGCTGCACCAGTCTTGACAGATCCCGCATGGACTTGATTCTATTGATGGATCTGTGAAAGTGGATAAAAATAGGACTTTTTTTGACGATCCATGCTCTATTTTTGTTCGTTTTCAGGGATCTCTCAATACACTCAAATGTATAAGGGATCTGTGAAAATGGGGCACCCCTAAGGCGGCTGTGAAAAATATCATCTCAGTCGTATGAATGTAGGGCCTACAAAAGCACTCTTTATGTTCAGATTCAAAGTTTGAACATTGTTGTCTCACATTATAAATTTTTAATGCAGGCAGCATTACTTATAGTACCTGCATAAACCCCTACATTTCTGAGCTGGGCTAGCTGTCACCTCCAGCACACTGTTTGTATACAGAGCGGTTTCAGTATACAACTGAGAGTGAGGATTGACTGGAGTGGTCCAGTCGAAGTGATGTCACCAATGCAGCCATTCTGTGTACAGACAGAGTGGTGGAGGTGACAGCTAGCCCGACACTGAAACGGAGGGGTAGATCAAGGTAAGTATCAGTGGATGTTTATTTTATAAATCTCCCCTGTTGTCTGCATGGAAATTTATGATCTAGCACAACTCTTAATTCTAACTGCAAATTCACTGCAGAATGAACAGCATTTTCACAGCGAAAATGCAATACAAGTCTAGGTCACCATTTTTTTTTCCTGAGGTTTTCTTGCTCCCCATGGTAGTAACCTCAGCTGGCATGCAGTATTTCTGTGTATATAATCAATGCATTAGAATGGAGAAGCAGTTTAAAAAAAAAAAGTGTAGTAGCATATGCGAACTGGAACGTAAAGCAGTGTGTATTACTTTGCAGGGTGCATCAGAAAGGAGGCCTTAGAAAGGGAAAAGAAAAAAGCAGAGAAAAAAAATAGCAGCAGTGTATCGCCTGCAAAGATACGTAGAGCATGTTACCAACCGGTTGGCAGTCAGCAAGCCTAGTGAGAAGGCAATTGCCTGCAGTTTGTTCTGTACTCTGAAGCAAGCGGTAAACCTTTAAGGGTTCTAGTGCCTTAGAAAAGAGAACCTATACAAAAAAAGTGTATTGCCTGCAAAGATATGTAGAGTCCGTTACCAACCATTTGGCAGTCAACAAGCCTAGTGAGAAGGCAACAATTGCCTGCAGTTTGTTCTGTACTCTGAAGCAAGCAGTAAGCCTTTAAGGGTCCTGGTGCCTTAGAAAGGAGAACCTATCCAAAAAAAACTGTGTATTGCCTACAAAGATACGTAGAGCCTGTTACCAACCAGTTGGCAGTTAGCAAACCTAGTGAGAATTGCCTGCAGTTTGTTCTGTACTCTAAAGCCTTTAAGGGCCCTGGTGCAAAAGCATAATATGGCAGCAAAACGTTCTAAAGTGGACATTCGTTCATTTCAAGCAGACTGGACCGATTTGTATGGTTTTGTTAAACAAAAAGACCGGGCTGTGTGTGTTTTGTGCTGCGAAATGTTGTTTGTAGGACCTCAAGTGTGCGCCGCCATTTTGAGACAAAACATCAAAGCTCATTTAAAGATGATGCTGACAAAACAGAATCATTCAAAAAAGCAATTGCAAGTTACAATAAACAAACAAGTTCTCTTCAGAATTTAAGTTCTAGCAAAAATTATGCCACAATGGCAAGTTATAAGATAGCTCAGTGCATTGCTAAACATGGAAATCCCTTTACAGATGGCGAATACATTAAAGAAGCATTTTGTGCAGCAGGTGATTTGTTTGAAGGTTTACCAAACAAAAACACCATTATGGCTAGGATTAAAGATATCCCTGTTTCAGCAAGGACTGTTGAGCGCCGCGTCAGTGACATGGCACTTAATATTAGGGAACAGCAAGTGACTGGACTTAAAGATTGTGTCGTGTTTAGTGTTGCACTTGATGAAAGTGTAGACATCAATGACTTGCCTCGTTTGGCAATTTTGGCCAGATTTTGTGATTCTGCTGGAATCCGAGAGGAGTTGTGCTGTTTAAAACCTATCTATGGTACCACAAAAGGTGAAGATTTGGTTAAAACTTTTGCAGAACATTTTCAAAGTGTTGCTGTTGACATTCGAAAAATCTTTGCAATCACCACCGATGGCGCTCCTGCAATGGTGGGAAAGCAAAAAGGATTCACCAGAATAATTGAGGAACAAATTGGGCACCCTGTTCTTAAGTTCCACTGCATTATACACCAGGAAAATCTCTGTGCAAAGATGACAAATTCTGATTTTAATAGTGTGATGGCAACAGTTGTGAAAATCATGAATTTTCTGCAAGCTCGCTCTGCCTTGACCCATAGGCAGTTCCAAGCACTGCTTGAAGAAATGGAGTGTGCCTACAAAGACATCCCACTTCACTCCAATATCAGGTGGCTGAGTGCTGGAAAAGTGCTTGAAAGTTTTGTAAACTGCATCGATGCAATCAAAACCTTTCTTGTTGAAAAGGGCCAGGATTATCCAGAGCTAGAGGATGTCCAGTGGCTTGAAAAACTTATGTTTTTGACAGATATTACATCACACTTGAATGAGCTCAATGTCTAAATGCAAGGAACTGGACAAACAGTGATGGGGCTATATGAGACATGGAAAGCATTCACTTCCAAACTTCATATTTAGGTGGAGGATACAGAGACGGGGAGATTTCGCTATTTCAAGCACTTGAGAGAGTATTCCACTCAACATTCAGTCAGCACAGCTCAAATTTGTACGTACATGAGAGCGCTACAGGCAGAATTCTCCAAAAGATTTCAAGATTTTCAGAAATATGGCCCAATGTTTTCCTTTTCCGCTTTTTTTCGTCGGACACAAAGTCCTACGTGTCCGACTTTGTTTCCGACGAAAAAAAAGGATTCGCAGCGCAGAGGGTGTAAGCGCACACCCGCGCATTGCTTTAAAAACCCATTCAAATGAATGGGTTTTTAACCAATGCGTCGCTGACCGGTCTGTATCCGATGCCAATCCAGTTCGCCGAGATTTTCACTGGATTGGCAACGGACGGACAGCAAGCGCAGGTGTGAACGAAGCATGACATGGACTTGTCATTTTTTGAATGGATGGATATTAGTGCCTTTGAAATGCAGCTTATTGACTTCCAAAGCTCATCGCTGTGGACAATGAAGTTTTGTGAGTTGCGAACTTTACTTGAAACAAAGAAAATGCACAGACCCTTTTTAAGTGTTGGGACTCACTTCCAGGAAAATTTGACTCTTTGAAGAAAATTGCATTGGCAATGCTGTCAGTGTTTGGGTCAACCTATCTGTGTGAGCAGATTTTTTTCACACATGAATTGTATCTTGTGCCCCTCAAGAAGCAGGCTTACTGCAGAACATTCTGAAGCTTGCGTTCAGCTTAAAGTCACCTCATATTCACCACAGATGGATCGTCTTTGCAAAGAAAGTCAGGGACAAGGATCACACTGAAATGTAAGTTTAACTGATTAATTGGTTTATATAAGTTATGGTTTGTGTGGTATGACTTTCATGTAGAGGTCGACAACCTTACATTTATTGTCCGGCACACTGAGTACCTCATGTTTGATTTTTTTGTTTATATCTGCTGTCAGGGGTTAAGTTCCCCCCGGGATGGATGTCACCGTAATCCAAATTACATAAAGAATAATATCGAGCTCGAGGAAACAAATGTACAGACACACTCAGGGTATCTAGTAAGAATGATTTCATTTATTGCATAGTTGATACAGGTTTTAAAGGCAGCTGGTTACCCAATAATCACATGACTAATTGTACATATTTGGTCCTTCCGGTTCCGCTACTAGGCAGATTTGCTCAGTTACTCATAACAACATTTGTTTTCTTTCTTTCCTTTGCTTATCTGGATGTTTTCCTTATTTTCCTGAGAACAGCAAAACCTTTGGGTGCTGTGTGAGACTTAGTGTCTGCTTTCTTATCTCTAAGTTATGTTGACTATCTGGAGAACATTTCACTCTCTGTGTATACAGTGTATAGAATATAGTACAAGTTATATTTTAACCCTTACAATTCCCCCATTTTAGGACTTTATTTTTAATCAAGTTCAATGAATACCTTCACACATCCTATCTCACATACTGGCTATTATCTTTCATGAGATTGCATAGTGAGGGAATACATTGTATACAACAACAACCTGTTATGATAAAGGTAATTACACAAAGAGCTATGCCCACAACCTGTCGAAGATACCCGAGGTCAGGTAGGAAAGCTAATAACCAATCCCACCAGCCTTGATTTACATCTTGTTTAATATGCGTAATCATTTCTTGTAGTTGTTTTAACCTATCGTGTACATCTTCTGAGTGATCGGATAAATTAAAACAACACATCCCCGCAAAGCTGTTACACCCATAGCCATGCTTAAGCAGTAAATAGTCTATAGCAGCTCTATTTTGCAATATTGCCTTTTTGTGTTATTGTAAGTCTAGCAAAACATCCTTTATTATAGCACTGGTTATATTCATATTCTTTACCATAAAGCATGCCATGCGTGATATAGTTTTATGATTGTATGCTGCTAAACCTCGTACTCCTACAAGCGATATAGCCATACTTATGTATTCTGCCCGTGATAAAAGCGTTACATCATAATTACAATCCTCAGGAAGTAGGATAGTACTTCTCTTTTGCAATGTATGTTCAGATGGCTTGGGAACCATAGCCAGTGTCAACCTGGACAAGGCACATAGGCCTCCCGTTAAGTTGGCAGGTATATACGTGTAGCTATTGTTTCCACAAGCCAGAACCCATCCTGGTGGCAAAGGCATATGTAAGTCCAATGATGGTACAGTTATTGTTCTATTACATTGCATTCGCCGCCCCTCCCTCAGAACTTGACAATCACTGTCTGTTCTATTGCAGATTTTTGGGGGCTGGCCCTTGTGGAACAAAGAATGACAATTGGGTATTGTTGTGTTGTTACATGAGAATTTGAAGCATAATTCTGCTTCTGTTACTGCCCCAGTCGATATTTTAATCATATCTTCCTCTAAATGTGTGTAAGCGGTGCAGTTCATACAAGCATAATAAGGACTTATCCAATCTGCATGAAAATGTAAATCGTCTTCCTGCAAAACAGTATCATTTAACTGAAGTCTTAACAGTTTAGTCCATACTGCAACAGGAGTTGGTACAGCAACCAGACAAGTTTCCAAAATATTGCTAGAGTATGCATTTTTCAAACAAAATTCTGTCATGTTCAGTACTCTAGCTGGATACAACCACATATTTTCTTTTGTTCTCCATATTTGTTTTTCCAGTTCTCTCACTCCTCGGTTGGAATCATCCTCTGGTCTATGGTAGCTAAGTTCATGCCAGATCCATATTGCCAAAAGACATCCACTGAGGATTATCAGACCCCTCTCCCTCATTCTGGAGGCACTTCAACTTTCTTGCAATGTGAAGCGTGTATCCAGGTAGATTTTCCCTCCAACTTTACTGAGGTGGCAGTTGTCAGCAATATCTGGAAGGGACCATCATATCTGGGTTCAAGAGATTTCCTGGAGTGTCTTTTCATGACCACCCAATCACCAGGCTGCAAGCTATGCGTTCCTGAAAAATCAGAAGGGTCTGGAATAGAAGAGAACACTTGTTTATGTGTTTCTTTCAGTCTTTGACACAAATTTTGTACATAGCTAGCAATACTGTCATAGTTAAGCTGTAACGTCTGAGGGAAGTACAATCCTGTTTTAGGTGCACTTCCAAACAATATTTCAAATGGTGACAACCCTGTCCTCCTGTTAGGAGTAGTTCTTACTGAATATAAGGCTAAAGACAGGCATTCAGGCCAAGGCTTTCCTGTCTCTGCCATGGCTTTCTGAATCTTCAACTTAAGTGTACCATTCAGCCTCTCCACTTTGCCTGAACTCTGAGGATGGTAGGGTGTGTGAAAAGCTTGCTCAATCCCTAGTGCAGACATTATTTCTTTCATTATCTCACCTGTAAAATGTGTACCTCTGTCAGACTCAATCACCTCGGGCACTCCAAACCTACACACAAGCTCGGACATCAGTTTCTTGGCAGTTGCTTGTGCGGTTGCTTTGCTCACAGGGTAGGCCTCAGGCCATCCTGAAAACAAATCCACACAGACCAATACATACTCGTATGTTCCAGACTTAGGCAACTGTATGTAATCTATCTGTATTCTCTGAAATGGGTACAGGGATTTTGGTGTACACTTGGTGGGTGTTTTAACTACCTGTCCTGGATTGTGTAGAGCACATATGTGACATGTTTTTACGTGATTGCTAGCAGCTCTTCCAAAACCTGGGGCAAACCATAATTTGCCCACTAATGACTCCATGGCATTTCGAGAGGCATGCACCTTACCGTGGGCCAAGCCAGCCATCTGGGGGTAGACTGCTACGGGCAGACATAATCGATCCTCCATTTTCCACATACCATCATCTTCTGTAGCACCTGCTTTCTTCCATCTTTCAGTTTCCACACTGGTAACCTTTGAGTACAGCCCTTTTGGGTCTGCTAGGTCAATGTCCATTTTTCTCACCTGGTTGGGACCCCTTCTGGCCAGTAGTGCTGCAGCCTTGGCTGCTATGTCAGTTCTCTCATTTCCACGGCTTTCAGGGTCCCTTCCTTTTGCGTGAGCTCTGACTTTCACAATTGCCAGCTGCTTTGGGAGCAGTATGGCCTCCATCAGTCGACTTACCACATCTCCATTCTTTATTGGCTTGCCCTGGGCCGTTAGGAAGTTCCTTGACCTCCATTATCGGACCATAATCATGTGCGATGCCAAAAGCATACCTGGAGTCAGTGTATATGTTGGCTGTTCTACCTTTGACTATCTTACAAGCCTCCATAAGGGCTTTAAGCTCAGCTTCTTGGGCTGACATGTGTGGTGGAAGAGCTTCTTGGACTATGATGTCATGTTCAGTGACTACAGCATACCCTGTAACAAATTTGCCTTCATCTGTCAGATACCTTGAGCCGTCCACAAACATCTCATAATCAGGATTTTGCAATGGCACATCCGTGACATGGTCAAATCCCACTGTTTCCTGTGACATAAGAGCCACGCAATCATGCTCATGCTGGCTGTCAAACAGTTCTTCTTCAGAGAGGGAGTTTAAAAATAACTCATCTTCCACTCCCCCTTCTGAATCATGAACTCCTACAGGAAGAAGAGTTGCAGGATTCAAAGTTAAACAGCGTTGAAAAGAGATGTTTGTGGAGGACTGCAGAGCAAATTCCATTTTGCTCTGCCGTGCCAAAGAAAGGTGACGTCTGTCTACCTGTGTGAGGATAGCATGGATGTCATGAGGTGTATACACAACCAATAAATGATCTAGGACAATGTCTGAGCTCTTATCAAGCAACGCTTGTACTGAGAGGACAACCCGCACACAGGAGGGGGTCCCCCTGGCTACAGCATCTAACCGTGAGCTGTAATAGGCCACCGGGCGTTTCTTATCCCCGTGTTGTTGTGTGAGAACTGCAGTTGCATGTCCCATCATCTCAGTCACGTAGAGCTGAAAAGGTTTCTGATAGTCAGGTAGGCCTAAGGCCGGAGCACTGACTATCTGCAACTTCAGCTGGTAAAATGCATCCAAGGCCTCAGATGTGATGCTGAATGGTTTTGAGGAGAGGCAATCATACAGAGGTTGCATGGTCAGAGATGCAGATCTGATCCATGGCCTACAGTAGGATACCAATCCCAAAAAGGTACGTAGCTGAGCATGAGAGGTCGGCACCTGCATGTCTCTCACCACCTTGGTCCTCTCATCTGACAGGTGCTTGGTACCCTGGCCAAGACAGTGTCCCAGAAACAACACTTTCTGTTTGCAAAATTGCAACTTATCCTTGCTGGCCTTGCAGCCGTTCTGGCAGAGGAAACACAACAGGCTGATGGTCGCTGCTTCACAGGTTGATTTGTCTGGAGCACAAAGAAGAAGGTCATCAACATATTGTAACAAAACAACATAATCATGTGGTGGATACTAAGTACTCATGATTAGCGTGAGACACCTTGTAAATTGGTTAGGACTGTTTTGCGCCCCTTGTGGTAGTACTGTCCAAGTGTACTGTTTACCCCTAAATGTAAATGCAAACAAATACTGGCAATCAGGGTGCAAAGGCACAGAAAAAATATGCATTGCAAAGATCTACAGCGCTGTAATAGGTGGTTCCAGTAGGGACAGCTGATAACAGGGTGTGTGGATTGGGCACTACAGGTGTTTCAAGTAATGTCACTTTGTTCAATTCCCTGAGATCATGAACCATACGGTATGTGTCTGGTTCTCCCTTTTTGCCCTTCTTCTTAACTGGGAAAAGAGGAGTGTTTGCTACAGAAGTACATTCCTTTAATGCCTCTGCTTTCACTTCCACTATTCCACTATTGTTACTGCTATGGCATCCTCTTGGGCATGAGTCAGAGGATATTGTTTAATCCTAGGTGGCTGAGCTCCAGGTTTCAGGGTTACCATAACAGGGGGTGCATCCAATTTACCTAAATCTGTTTTCCCAGTTGCCCATAATGCTGTTGGCACTTGGGATAACAGCACATTTTCTTCTTCAGTAAGGACAAAAATACAATTTGGTGTATTTAATTCGGCGGACAACAGGCATAAAATCTCATGATTAGTATGTGTGACTTTTACATATGCTTCCCCTGATGGATGCAACATGATGTTACAACCTAATGCAACCATCACATCCGTGCCAAGAATGTTATCTGATGTGTCAGAGACTAAATACCTAGTGAGTATCCTGCAACCCTGAAATGAGGTTTCTACAGGATCAGTTTGATCTAAAGTGACTGGTAGCCCTGATACCCCTTGAGCCACCTGACTGTCTCCTGAGAGTGGTAATTTGAATGTGTCGGCAACCACACATGATTTTGTTGCCCCAGTATCTATCAAAAATGGCACCTCCTTTCCATTAATCAATACAGGTTGGAAAATCTGAATTCCCCTATCCTGCGAGGACAAAAGGGACACTGGGGCAGGAGGGCCTGTCTTTCATTGTGTATCATTCTGTGCTTGGTAGAATGCCTCACAGTCTTTCTCTGCTTCAGTCATAGGCGGACCACCTTTAGGCTGCCTGGGCCTGTTGTTGTCCCCTTGTTTGGGACACCAACAATCCCTGGCTATGTGTCCTTGTTTCCCACAATTAAAGCATTTCCTTATCTCTCTCTGTCCCTGTTGTTGCCTAGGGCGGGGACCTGTTTTTCCCTGATACCTTGCACCATTGTTTGTATAAGCTTTGATTGGTGCCGCTGCTTTCCTTTCCCTTTCATCTACAGAGAACCCCACTGCCTTAGCAAATAATTCATCAGGATTTGAACTTCTCCGGTTTGGGGTGCAAGCTTTTATTTTCTCTGCCAGGGTGTTTCGCCAGGGTGTTTCCTATGCCCTGCATAAAAGCTTCAGAAAGCACAGTAAATCTCATGTTTTGGGGTGTGTTCTCCCACCCAGCATCCACTGCTTTAGTGAGAAGCCTCCCATAATAGGCTTCCACTGATTCACCTTTTTCCCTTTTACATGTAGTTAATGCTGTACGGCGGGTTTCTGCTTGTTTATCACACCACAACCCTAATCTATCTAGAAACTCCACCCCACTGTCAGTGGTTTCTGTATTAAAGGGTATCTGTCGATCAAACCTGGAAGTGATATTTATAGTACCTAACAGCCCCTCTGTGCATTTCACCTGAAGTAGGGCCATTAAGTCCTTCCAGGACCACAGGCTCCCCTGGGACGAGGGGTATTGCACACAGAACATGGATCCCTCCAGCATGGTTGCTGTGTATCACATGTAGGACAAGTCCATCCCTCCGGGTTATAAGGTGGAGGAGCTGAGGCGAGCCCCATTGTACTGGGACTCTTTCCCTTATATTCCTCTGAGGGAGGCATATATATCATTCTTCCTGAATGATCTTGTTTTCGGGACCATTCCCCTTTTTCTATTCTATTGCTTCCTTCTATTAGGGCATATATACCTCTTTGCAACTTGTTATCTTGAATCAGTCCTGCATGGTCTAATCTCCACTGATCCCAAAATTTACTGTCTACCAACCCAGTCTTGTGTATTCCTGCTCTTTTTAGGATTGTTTTTACCTGTGCGGCTGTTTCTCTCCCTTCCCCTATTTCTATTAGTTCAAATGGGGTGTACCATATCTTAGAGGGTCCCTTCCCCATCTTGGCTGGTAGCTAATCAGCCAGTGAGTCTCTCACTCCTCTAGGGCAACCTTGAGACAATAGAGGGTCACTTATGACTACTTTAGTGAGAACTCCCAAACAGACTCTTCTGTTTTCTTTGAACTATCTGTGCAAGTTCTGGAGTAGTGCTCAGGGCAATGCCTCAATTGGCTTCCACAGACTCAACTTTCTGTCTGTGTCCCCTTACCAAAACACTCCTGAATTATTGCACGCATTTTGCGCGGATTCTACTAAGTCCTTCTTGCTACTACTCAGGTCCCATTCGACCTTGACCGTCCAGGCACGGCTGGAGGCTAGTGTTCCAAAACAAGGACTTTTCAATCACTCAGTACTTCTCAGTTCCGAACCTTGTCCGCAACTCTAGGGGTTAAAAACGGAGAACTCTTCCCGGTTTCTTGCAGCCTTATATATCTTATAACACAGGTAAGATACAAACATCAACAGGAAGGTAAGACAGACAGCAAAGAAAGCAATTTCTACATCATTTACAGGTGACATGTCCCTTATTAGGTTCTTCTGTACTATTTAATTGGCGTCGAGATGTCATATAAACATGCAGCAGCTTACCTCACTCATCGATACAGAGAATAGATACACAGGAGCTCAGATATACTAATTGGCAAGATAAGGTCTTACCTCACAGTACTGTTTTTCATTTATCTGAGGTCCTCTGGTCCCGTCCTCAAGTCGATCGGTGAATGGGTTGGCACTCTATCGGCTGCACATCAGACGATCTCGAGCCCCACGTTGGTTGGCCAATTTCTGTCAGGGGTTAAGTTCCCCCGGGATGGGTGTCACCGTAATCCAAATTACATAAAGAATAATATCGAGCTCGAGGAAACAAACGTACAGACACACTCAGGGTATCTAGTAAGAATGATTTCATTATTGCATAGTTGATACAGGTTTTAAAGGCAGCTGGTTACCCAATAATCACATGACTAATTGTACATATTTGGTCCTTCCGGTTCCGCTACTAGGCAGATTTGCTCAGTTACTCATAACAACATTTGTTTTCTTTCTTTCCTTTGCTTATCTGGATGTTTTCCTTATTTTCCTGAGAACAGCAAAACCTTTGGGTGCTGTGTGAGACTTAGTGTCTGCTTTCTTATCTCTAAGTTATGTTGACTATCTGCAGAACATTTCACTCTCTGTGTATACAGTGTATAGAATATAGTACAAGTTATATTTTAACCCTTACACGGCACACCATGCGAAAAAGGTTGCCTACCCCTGGACTAGACAGTCTAACAATATGCCATAATTGATATGTCAGAAGGCAGATTTTGCTGGAATAGTTTTCATGTTCCATTTGTAGAGTGTCTAAAGTACTACTACAAACTATACCCCTCAAGGAACTTAGGGCCTATATTGAGCATTCGTTTCAACAGCATGTGTTTCATAGAATGTATTAACATTGGGTTGTGAAACTGAAAAATGAAAGTTTTTGCAAGGGTTTCTATGAGAAAATGGTCATCAAAATTTGTTTTAGAATTTCTAGCGAGTATGTAAAATACCACATGTGGATTAAAACAGTTTGGGCACATGGCAGGGTCCAAAAATTTTAAGTGGGTTGTCCGGGTACAACAATTTCATATATGTTGCCATGAACTGCTGTGTGGGCAGGCAGGAGGGCTCAGAAAGGAAAGAGCTCTGCCATTCTTGGCTTTTGGTGTGCAGAGTTAAGAATTATCCCATTTTGGAAACTATACCTTAAAGAAATTTATCAAAGGGTATACTGAGCATTTTGAAAGCAGACACTGAAGGCAGACCTGGTGTTACTGATCAGATCCCGGGCTTCCACAGAAACAGATCGGAACCCACCGCAGGTGGCGTGGGGGAGCTGATCTGGGGTTGAATATCTTTGGAAAAAACCTTAGATGTAGTATTTGTTAACCTGCTCCTCACCAATGGCAGAAAACAGGTTAACATGCTATCATCATATGACCCCTACAGACAGGGGCGTAACTTGAGGGGGTGCAGAGGGTGCAGTCGCACCGGGGCCCAGGAGCCTTAGGGGGCCCATAAGCACTGGCATCACTATTGAGATTGCAGCTTCCATCTGACCCATAAGCTAAGGAGACCCACAGATTACCCTAACCACACTAAGGTTCATTAAACTCTTTAGCACCTGTAACCATCACTATCAAGACTTCGCTGTAGGGATGAGGTAGGGGGCCCTGGACAAGAGACTGCCCCCTCACCTATTATTGCTTGTTGCTCAAGAACAATGGAAGCTAGAGAAAAAAATTCCAGCTGTGCTGGAGTCAGCGCCTATTAATGGATGCTAAGAACTTGAATCGGTGGAGGTAGTGAAAGGTCTTCTTTAAATAGTGAAATCTTAGCATTATTATGCCCACACATCAATTATTTCCATTACTGCAAACTTTGTACACCTCATTGGCTAAAAATACTCCACAGTGGCTAAAAATACTCCTCAAAAATGATAATAGGAGTATTTGTTACTCATACTCATTACTTCATAGTCGGACCAGATCTCGCATGGGAAAGGCCGGCGTCGCGACGCATAATGACGTCGGCTGACGTCTGGGACGTCACCAAACAGGCCGAAGCCTGTTGGAACAGAAGAGAGGTAAGTAACGTTGTTTTTTATGTTCACTCACCTCCCCTGGGCCCCCGATCGTTATACTCGTGGGACTCTGGGCCCTTTAATGTCCCGGGCCCTGTGGCAGTCGCTACTGCTGCTACCCCGGTATTTACGCCCCTGTGGCCACTGCTAAATGCAGAAGAATGGGCACATGAGTATTACAACTGAACAATGGAGCAATGGAAGAAGGTGGCCTGGACAGGTGAATCATGTTTTCTTTAGCATCATATATATGCCCATGTGCATGTCCATCACTTGCCTGGGAAATGGAGTTAGTAACAGAATGAACTATATGAAGGAGGAAAGCCATTGGAGGCAGTGTGATGATCTGGACATTGTTACAAACCAACTTCACCTCAGAGGTATTGTGAAGTCTGTGCCCCAATGGGTTGGAGCTGTTTTCCTTGCACGATGATAATACACACACACACACACACACAAATATATATATATATATATATATATATATATATATATACAGTACAGACCAAAAGTTTGGACACACCTTCTCATTCCAAGAGTTTTCTGTATTTTCATGACTATAAAAATTGTAGATTCACACTGAAGGCATCAAAACTATGAATTAACACATGTGGAATTATATACTTAACAAAAAAGTGTGAAACAACTGAAAATATGTCTTATATTCTAGGTTCTTCAAAGTAGCCACCTTTTGCTTTGATTACTGCTTTGCACACTCTTGGCATTCTCTTGATGAGCTTCAAGAGGTAGTCACCTGAAATGGTCTTCCAACAGTCTTGAAGGAGTTCCCAGAGATGCTTAGCACTTGTTGGCCCTTTTGCCTTCACTCTGAGGTCCAGCTCACCCCAAACCATCTCGATTGGGTTCAGGTCTGGTGACTGTGGAGGCCAGGTCATCTGGCGTAGCACCCCATCACTCTCCTTCTTGGTCAAATAGCCCTTACACAGTCTGGAGGTGTGTTTGGGGTCATTGTCCTGTTGAAAAACAAATGATGGTCCAACTAAACGCAAACCGGATGGAATAGCATGCCGCTGCAAGATGCTGTGGTAACCATGCTGGTTCAGTATTCCTTCAATTTTGAATAAATCCCCAACAGTGTCACCAGCAAAGCACCCCCACACCATCACACCTCCTCCTCCATGCTTCACGGTGGGAACCAGGCATGTAGAGTCCATTCGTTCACCTTTTCTGCGTCGCACAAAGACACGGTGGTTGGAACCAAAGATATCAAATTTGGACTCTTCAGACCAAAGCAGATTTCCACAGGTCTAATGTCCATTCCTTGTGTTCTTTAGCCCAAACAAGTCCCTTCTGCTTGTTGTCTGTCCTTAGCAGTGGTTTCCTAGCAGCTATTTTACTATGAAGGCCTGCTACACACAGTCTCCTCTTAACAGTTGTTGTAGAGATGTGTCTGCTGCTAGAACTCTGTGTGGCATTGACCTGGTCTCTAATCTGAGCTGCTGTTAACCTGCGATTTCTGAGGCTGGTGACTCGGATGAACTTCTCCTCCGCAGCAGAAGTGACTCTTGGTCTTCCTTTCCTGGGGCGGTCCTCATGTGAGTCAGTTTCTTTGTAGCGCTTGATGGTTTTGGCCACTGCACTTGGGGACACTTTCAAAGTTTTCCCAATTTTTCGGACTGACTGACCTTCATTTCTTAAAGTAATGATGGCCACTCGTTTTTCTTTACTTAGCTGCTTTTTTCTTGCCATAATACAAATTCTAACACTCCATTCGGTAGGACTATCAGCTGTGTATCCACCTGACTTCTGAACAACACAACTGATGGTCCCAACTCCATTTATAAGGCAAGAAATCCCACTTATTAAACCTGACAGGGCACACCTGTGAAGTGAAAACCATTTCAGGTGACTACCTCTCGAAGCTCATCAAAAGAATGCCAAGAGTGAGCAAAGCAGTAATCAAAGCAAAAGGTGGCTACTTTGAAGAATCTAGAATATAAGACATATTTTCAGTTGTTTCACACTTTTTTGTTAAGTATATAATTCCACATGTGTTAATTCATAGTTTTGATGCCTTCAGTGTGAATCTACAATTTTTATAGTCATGAAAATACAGAAAACTCTTGGAATGAGAAGGTGTGTCCAAACTTTTGGTCTGTACTCTATATCTACACTATATAAAAAGACACATATGCATGTTTTTCTCACAATCTGACATGAAATCAGAATAAAACTTGTCCGTTTTAGGTCAATTAGGATTACCAAAATTATTTATATTTGCCAAATGCCAGAATAATGAGAGCGAGAGAATTTTTTAAGGCATTTTTATTACTTTCTGCAAAGTTAAAAGTTTACATACATTTCATTAGTATTTTGTACCATTGCCCTTAACTTCCCCACCGCTCATAGAGTATATACGTCCGGAAGGTGGTTGCCTTGTTCTGCAAGGACGTACCGGTACATCCAAGCAGAACTCAGCAGCTGCACGAAATCGTGCAGTTGCTGAAACAGCTCCCAGAGAGAAGACAGGGAAGGTTTATTACCTTCCTTGCCTTCCCGATCGCTGTGTATACAGCGCTCAATGAGCGCTGTATACACCACTATGGGCGCCGCCCACTTGCGGCTCCCCTCTGACCCGGTGATCACATGATCCGCCGGGATCAGCGTCTGTAAGAGCTCCTGGGTCCTGTAGGACCCAGATCAGCTCTGTAGTAAAGTGCAGGAGGCTGTATTCCTCCTGCAACTGGGGCTAAATGTACCAGCCCCAGTTTCAGGGAGAATCAGCCTCCCTACTTCCCAAAAAAAGTAATCAGATGCCCCCAAAGGTCTATTATGACCTTATGGGGACACAATGTAAAAAAAAAAAAAAAAAAAAAAAAATAATGAACAGAAAAGTAAAAAAAAATGTAAATAAAATAATTTAAAAAAATAAATAAAATAATATGCCAATAAAACGACCCTTATTATAGCCCCACCCCCCGACGACACCATACAAAATAAAAATTACCGTAACGGAAAAACTATTTTATAAAGTTTTTAGTAGCACTTTGTGTTATTAAATTTTAAAAAAATGAAAAGTGAAAAACAGACACGTTTTCCCTCATCTTTTATATTTTCCCGGATATAAAAAAAAAAAATGAAAACACATGCAAAAATAAAAACACCATACAAAAAAAGCCCTATGTGTCACCAAAAAAAGATGCAGAAATTAGTTGAACAACGCACATGATAAAAATGTTATAGCCCTCAAAACCGCACATACAAAAAAACCCGAAAATTTGTCTGGTCCTGGACCAGAAATTGGCCCGGTACAGAAGTGGTTAAACTGTATGACTTGGGTCAAAAGCTTCCACAAGCTTCTCACAATAGTTGGTAGGAATTTGGGCCCATTCCTCCTGACAGAACTGGTGTAACTGAGCCATGGTTGTAGGCCGCCTTGCTCGCACCTGCCTTTTCAGCTTTGCCCATAAATTTTCAATAGGATTGAGATCAGGGCTTTGTGATGGTCACTCCAAAACATTGGAAGAGTGAAGAAATCAGGCGATACCTTTTAGAGGCTAACTGAGTATATTTGATAAGTAAGCTTTCAAGAGTCTATGCAAGAACTGAAAATTCACAGATTTTTTTATATACCCTATACACATGGTCTTCAAAGGATTTTAGAGTCCTTAAAAAAAAAACCAAAATAAAATGCAATCTAAGTAGAGAAGTTATTTACAACAGGTCAAAAAACAATCTGGAAAGTTGTGGTGCGTGACAGAGGGATCTGTTATCTGTTTGTTATCAGGAGGTGATTTGTGACCCTCACAGTTCATACATAGTGTGACATGAAGCTGGCATGAATATTGTCCAAATTGCAGAGTTTGAAATTTTTGCATAAACTTGTACTCCCATTGTTTCCTCTCCTCCTGCGTCTTAAAATGTCCCATTAAAACCACAACCCGCAAATCTTCAGTAGAGTGGTTTTCTCCGGAGAAATGTGCGACCACTGGGAGATCTGTTCTGCTGTTATTAATATTGGATCTATGTGAGTTCATTCGCTGACTAAGTCTCTGCCCTGTTTCCCCCACATAGAGGCCTGTGGTGGGACATTTCACACACATTATGAGGTACACCACATTGGAAGACCTGCAAGAAAATGTCCCCCTAATTCTGTGCACCTGTTGTGACTGTGGGACAGGTACACTTCCAGCGGTGTGGATGTGCTTGCAGGTCATGCACCTTTTTTGTAGGCAAGGTGAGGTGCCATTTTCAGTTGGGGCCTTCAGGGCACTCCGGACAATAATACGCCTCAGGTTTGGTGGTTGTCGAAAGGAAAGGAGAGGCGGGACTGGAAATATGTCCTTGAGTCTGTTGTCCCTATGTAGCACAAAACATTGACTTTGTTATCCTTAAGCCACTTTGTAACCAGTTTGGCAGTATGCTTCGGGTCATTGTCCATTTGAAAGGCGTCTGGTTTCAACTGTAGATATATATATTTATATTTCATTATGCAACAGAAAAAAGAAAAATGCACAAAAATGCCACCAAAACACACCTACAGAACATTTTGGCTTCATTTTTGTTAAATGGTCACTAACTTTTCAGATAACTTAGTGTCATTTAATAGAGCGTGTGATTCTGGGAAGATATTTTTATTATTTGTAAGTCTTTAGGCTGCGTGTTTTAGAACACAGGGATACCCAATGTCTATCTGTTTAACATGTGTTCTAGGGAAAAAGGGGTGTGCTTTTTTCTAACTTTTATTTTTACATCCCCTAGAAGTCTTGAACCAAGGAAGACTAATTCAATACACTGCAATGCCTTAGCATGAATGACAAGCCTAGGAGCCTTCAATAGCTTCCAAAAATTATTTGCAAAATGCATCCACTGCAGTGCTAAATACTAACTGTTCCCTTGTGCAGGCTTTGCTCGGTTTTATTTTACTTGCTGCTCCTTGTATCACTGTTATTTACATGCAGTGAATATGTGTACAAACTACATTTGCCATGATTCATCTTCCTGCTCTCATTCTCTGTGTACCTCTCCCTTCTCCACTCTCCTCTGCAATGAAATAAAAGGTAAATAAATCACTCCCATATCTGAGGTCACATGATGCTGTGATGTTTAGTTTGCAAGATCACTCCCCCTACCCTATGAGCAGCAAACACAGAGAGTGAGAGCAGGCAGATGAATCATGGGGAATGTAGTTTGTCCACATATTAATTCCATGTGAAATAACAGTGATACAAGTAGCAGCAAGTAAAATAAAGCCAAGCAAATCCTGCCCAAGGGAACAGTGAGTATTTAGCACTGCTGTGGATATATTTACAGATAATTTCTGGAAGTTGCATAACTCCTTTAAGCCCTCATATGGCTCTGTGAATGGAAAAAAAAATTATGGGGTTAGCAAGGCAGGGAATCAAAAGCAAAAATAGAAAGTCAAAAAATGCCTTTGATGGGAAGGGGCTAATACTGCCCCATGTCCCCTTATGTTGTTATTGCCCCCCACTGACCTCTCTTTATAAATGATACCCCCTTTTATTAAAGCCCCTCAATACCCCCTTATATTACTTGTTCCCCCGATGCACTGAGAAGGAGGAGCTGCCCCCACTGCTGCTGCTCACTGCAAAGCACTAGGACATCTGCAACTTAGCACAGAAGGCACAAGACAGTGAGGTCATCGCGTTTGTGTGCGCCAGGACGCAGGCCTACGAGCTACTTAATAGCAAAGCAGGAAGCAGAGGTTTGAATGGGTTTTTAAAGCAATGGGCGGGTGTGCGCTTACACCCTCTGCGCTGCGAATCCTTTTTTTTCGTCGGATACAAAGTCAGACATGCAAGACTTCGTGTCCGACGAAAAAAAACGGCTTTGCAGCGCAGAGGGTGTAAGCGCACACCCACGCATTTCTTTAAAAACCCATTCAAATGAATGGGTTTTTAACCAATGCGTTGCTAACCTGTCGGTATCTGATGCCTATCCCGTTCCCCGAGATTTTCACTCGGATTGGCAGCGGACGGACTCAAGCGCAGGTGTGAACCCACCCTTACAGTTAATATACACTAAAACAGAAATGTAAAATCTGAGCCCATGATTTAAAGATAACATTTTACCACCTCCACCAATACTTTGCATTCTTTAACAGGCACCGCTCACTGATTCTGGTACATTTGGAATCTTCTCTATAGCCCTCACCGTTCCTGAACAATCAGTGCAGTTAGTTATAGCATCGCAAGTGATAATTACCTCTCTGCTGTTAGGTAGGCGGTCCTAGGCTGGGACAGCAAAGAGTCTATTTAGCATATTGGCAGCTGGAACTAAGAGACATGATTGCTCAGGAATGGTGTATAATAGAGAAAAAAATTCCAACTGTACCGTACTCAGAAGTAGTGGATCGAAGCCTATTAAAGAAGGCAAAGAGTTGATGGAGGTGGTGAAAGATCATCTCTAAGTGTGCAACATTTCAGCATGGTAGTCGATGTCCTGGCATCTGGGCCACCCCAGAAGGCTTTCCAACAAACCTGTGGCATCATGGACACTACACCAGTGACCACTGAGTCTGTACACCACCTGGCAATCCCACCTGTGAAAACACATGTGTTTGGGGGATGAGATCTCAGAAAAAAAGTGTCTGTTGGTGCTATCTCTATTTATGGTAAGTGCTGATGGGGAAAGAGATCAAATGGGAGAATCTCCTCAGATTTTCCTTTAAAGGTACCAATTGGTGTTTCCAAATGTGTCCTGACTTAAGAGTAATGATTTGTATGTGTTTTTATGTTGGAAACAAAAACATCAAAAACAAAGAGAAAAACTGATTTTTTTTTACATTGACTCTATGTAAATGGATGGCCATCTGTTTGCATCCGTTAAACAGATATGCTACACGGATTTAAAAAATATGATGTGAATGCTCTCTTATCCACACAGAGAAAAAACAACCTGACTGCATAAAGGACTGTCTGGTCCATCTAGTTTGCCCTTATCTTATTATATGTTTATCCCGCTTGTTTATCCTCTTAAAGACATATTAAATACTATTACATTGTATGTCACTAAGTTGGTATGGAGAGGGTTCAAGAGCTGAGCCCTTTACATTCCTGGCAGGTGATGGCTGTATTATAGTGCAGACACATGCTGCTAACAGCCACAATCAGTGCCTGCACCGTTTGGGGCTGTTAACCCTTTAGATGCCTTGGTCAACTGCTACCAAGACATCTAAATTTCAGCTGTGTGTGGGCACTGCTATACTTTTGCATAGAAATATACTGTATTGTATGAGTGATCTGACCCTCTAAGATCCAAGACCCCTAGAGAGTCTAAACATAAAAGAAAAAAAAGTTGAAAAGAGAAAATTAGTCCAGTAATTAGTTTTCCAGGAGTCCCTCATGACAGCATCACAGGAGGTTGCCCTCTTGACCTATAAAGGGACTGGAAAACAAGAAAGGTTAAAAGCACCCCCACCCCCTATCTGGTGTTTTTCTGATTTCCACACCTGGGTAGGTGCATTCAATATATGCATGTTAACATCACAAAATATAATAAACAGAACATACTATATAAATGTATATACAGTCATATGAAAAAGTTTGGGCACCCCTGTTAATCTTAATCATTTTTAGTTCTAAATATTTGGGTATTTGCAACAGCCATTTCAATTTGATATATCTAATAACTGATGGACACAGTAATATTTCAGGATTGAAATGAGGTTTATTGTACTAACAGAAAATGTGCAATATGCATTCAACCAAAATTTGACCGGTGCAAAAATTTGGGTACCCTTATCATTTTATTGATTTGAATACTCCTAACTACTTTTTACTGACTTACTGAAGCACAAAATTGGTTTTGTAACCTCACTGAGCTTTGAACTTCATAGCCAGGTGTATCCAATCATGAGAAAAGGTATTTAAGGTGGCCAATTGCAAGTTGTTCTCCTATTTGAATCTCCTCTGAAGAGTGGCATCATGGGCTCCTCAAAACAACTCTCAAATGATCTGAAAACAAAGATTGTTCAACATAGTTGTTCAGGGGAAGGATACAAAAAGTTGTCTCAGAGATTTAACCTGTCAGTTTCCACTGTGAGGAACATAGTAAGGAAATGGAAGACCACAGGGACAGTTCTTGTTAAGCCCAGAAGTGGCAGGCCAAGAAAAATATCAGAAAGGCAGAGAAGAATGGTGAGAACAGTCAAGGACAATCCACAGACCACCTCCAAAGAGCTGCAGCATCATCTTGCTGCAGATGGTGTCACTGTGCATCGGTCAACAATACAGCACACTTTGCACAAGGAGAAGCTGTATGGGAGAGTGATGCGAAAGAAGCCATTTCTGAAAGCACGCCACAAACAGAGTCGCCTGAGGTATGCAAAAGCACATTTGGACAAGCCAGCTTCATTTTGGAAGAAGGTCCTGTGGACTGATGAAACAAAGATTGAGTTGTTTGGTCATACAAAAAGGCGTTATGCATGGCGTCAAAAAAACACAGCATTCCAAGAAAAACACTTGCTACCCACTGTAAAATTTGGTGGAGGTTCCATCATGCTTTGGGGCTGTGTGGCCAATGCCGGCACTGGGAATCTTGTTAAAGTTGAGGGTCGCATGGATTCAACTCAGTATCAGCAGATTCTTGAGAATAATGTACAAGAATCAGTGACGAATTTGAAGTTACGCCGGGGATGGATATTTCAGCAAGACAATGATCCAAAACACAGCTCCAAATCTACTCAGGCATTCATGTAGAGGAACAATTACAATGTTCTGGAATGGCCATCCCAGTCCCCAGACCTGAATATCATTGAACATCTGTGGGATAATTTGAAACGGGCTGTCCATGCTCGGCGACCATCAAACTTAACTGAACTGGAATTGTTTTGTAAAGAGGAATGGTCAAAAATACCTTCATCCAGGATCCAGGAACTGATTAAAAGCTACAGGAAGCGACTAGAGGCTGTTATTTTTGCAAAAGGAGGATCTACTAAATATTATTGTCACTTTTCTGTTGAGGTGCCCATACTTTTGCACCAGTCAAATTTTGGTTTAATGCATATTGCACATTTTCTGTTAGTACAATAAACCTCATTTCAATCCTGAAATATTACTGTGTCCATCAGTTATTAGATATATCAAATTGAAATGGCTGTTGCAAACACCCAAATATTTAGAACTAAAAATGATTAAGATTAATAGGGGTGCCCAAACTTTTTCATATGACTGTACAGTGGGGAAAAAAAGTATAGTCAGCCACCAATTGTGCAAGTTCTCCCACTTAAAAAGATGAGAGAGTCCTGTAATTGACATCATAGGTAGACATCAACTATGAGAGACAAAATGAGAAAACATATCTAGAAAATCACATTGTCTGATTTTTTAAGAATTTATTTGCAAATTATGGTGGAAAATAAGTATTTGGTCACCTACAAACAAGCAAGATTTCTGGCTCTCACAGACCTGTAACTTCTTCTTTAAGAGGCTCCTCTGTCCTCCACTCATTACCTGTAGTAATGGCGCCTGTTTGACATTGTTATCAGTATAAAAGACACCTGTCCACAACCTCAAACAGTCACACTCCAAACTCCACTATGGTGAAGACCAAAGAGCTGTGGAAGGACACCAGAAACAAAATTGTAGACCTGCACCAGGCTGGGAAGACTGAATCTGCAATAGGCAAGCAGCTTGGTGTGAAGAAATCAACTGTGGGGGCAATAATTAGAAAATGGAAGACATACAAGACCACTGATAATCTCCCTCGATCAGGGGCTCCATGCAATATCACACCCCGTGGGGTCAAAATGATCACAAGAATGGTGAGCAAAAATCCCAGAACCACAAAGGGGGACCTAGTGAATGACCTGCAGAAAGCTGGGACTAAAGTAACAAAGGCTACCATCAGTAACACACTACGCCGCCAGAGACTCTTCCAGTTTCTTCTGGAACATCCAAATGCTCTTTAGCAAACTTCAGACAGGCCCGAATATGTACTGGCTTAAGCAGGGGGACACGTCTGGCACTGCAGGATCTGAGTCCCTAGTGGCGTAGTGTGTTACTGATGGTAGCCTTTGTTACTTTAGTCCCAACTTTCTGCAGGTCATTCACTAGGTCCCTCCGTGTGGTTCTGGGATTTTTGCTCACCGTTCTTGTGATCATCTCCATCTTGCGTGGAGCCCCTGATCGAGGGAGATCAGTGGTCTTGTATGTCTTCCATTTTCTAATTATTGCTCCCACAGTTGATTTCTTCACACCAAGCTGCTTGCCTATTGCAGATTCAGGCTTCCCAGCCTGATGCAGGTCTACAATTTTGTTTCTGGTGTCCTTCCACAGCTCTTTGGTCTTCACCATAGTGGAGTTTGGAGTGTGACTGTTTGAGGTTGCGGACAGGCGTCTTTTATACTGATAACAATTTCAAACAGGTGTCATTACTACAGGTAATGAGTGGAGGACAGAGAAGCCACGTAAAGAAGAAGTTACAGGTCTGTGAGAGCTAGAAATCTTGCTTGTTTGTAGGTGACCAAATACTTATTTTCAACCATAATTTGCAAATAAATTTTTAAAAAATCAAACAATGTGATTTTCTAGATATGTTTTCACATTTTGTCTCTCATAGTTGATGTCTACCTATGATGTCAAATACAGGCCTCTCTCATCTTTTTAAATGGGAGAACTTGCACAATTGGTGGCTGACTAAATACTTTTTTCCCCCACTGTACAAGTTGTTTATTTAAAGGAAGGGGGAAATAAGGGTGCTATCATGAGGGACTCCTAGAAAACCAGGCCTTCCCATTCTGACAGCACCACAGGAGCAGTATCAGATAATAAGCTCAGGGGGAATTATGATTTGAAGGACTTTCCACCCAGAGCTTAGATCAAGTCTATAATATTTGGAAAAAGTGTGAAAAATTGACCAGGTAGCAGCCCTACAAATATGGTCTACTGAGGCTTCTCCTCTCTCTGCCCATGAAAAGCAACGGCCCTGGTGGAACTTGACCTAATGTCCTCTGGGGTAGATAATCCCTGACTATGGCTAAGGCCCCATGAAACGCAGCTTTTTTGTTTCAGATTTTGCTGCGTTTTTTGAGCCAAAGTCTAGAATGGCTACAAATGGAATGAGAAATATATAGGGAGTACTTATTACTTTTACCGTCTGCTCAATCCACTCCTGACTTTGGCTGAAAAAACTGCAGCAAAAAAGCTGCCTTTCCGCAACACAGGGACTCAGCCTGTAGTAGGCTTTGTATATAGCTAATCTGATCCATCTAGCAAGAGTAGATTTTGAAGCCTTTTTTAATTTATTTTTACAAGAAAAAGGGACATAGAGGTTATGATTCTTCCAAAATTCTGCAGTTCTATTAAGGTAGCACATAACTGCTCACCTTACATTCAGACAATGGAAGGATTATTCCTAAGGGTTTTTCAGGTTTGGACAAAAATAAAGCAGTATTATTTTCTGCTTTCTATGAAAAGTAGCGGCTACTTTCAGTATAAAAGATGGATCCAATCTCAAAATAATCTGAACCTCCAAGAGAGCTATCAAAAGAAACAACTTAAGGCTGAAGTTTGAACCTTTAAAGTGCTTGGTGAGAGACCTTTGTTAAATCCTTCCTCTAAAAATCTAGAATTTTTGCAATATTAGTGTGCCCATACCATGTACAAAATTTCTTCAAAATTTTTTTGTAGATGGCAGAGGTTACTGCTTTATGGCTTCTTTTTTTTTTTTTTGCAAAATAGTAATAACCTCATCAGATAAGTCTCTCTGCCTCTCAGGATCTACTCTATCAAATTTAATTATTCTAGATCTGGGTGTAATGCTGTACCCTGCAATATAAGGTTTGGACTGAGAGGAAGATGTATTGGCTACTCCAGGGCTACTTGACTGGGTACCAGCTGCGTTTCGGGCAAGATGGAACTATTAGAATTAATTTGGCTTTTTCCACCCTGATTTTCTTGAAAACCAATGGGATAAAGGGAAAGGAAGATAATGCGTAAGCTAGTTCCATATCCCACTTCTGTGATAAAGCATCTATCGCATTTGTATGATCCCAACAATTTATAGAGAAGGCTACGACTTTTGTGTTCTTGCGTGAGGTGAACAGATCTATCTGAGATCGGCCCCATCGGTCTGTGAGATGTTGGAATACTTCCTTAACTCCCACTCGCCTTGATTTAGTTTCTTCCAGCTCAGCTAGTTTACGGTCAGATTTTCTGAACCTTCCAACTGCATGGCTGAGAGGGAAGGAACATTTTCCTCCACCCAGGTGAAGATGTTTGAGGCCAAATTCTAAACATAAGGATGTTTGGTTCCCCCTTGATAGCGTAAAAATGCAACTGTTGTCATATATGATCTTCAAATGAGCTCCTTTTAACATCTAGGATATTTTTAGCATCTTCCAAACCGCCCTCAATTCACTGTAGTTTAATGATTCTAGCCTCATGAGATGGGACCAGGACCCCTGGAAGGACCTGCCTTGTACTGTTGCTCCCCAACCCAGCTTGCTTGCCTCTGTATAAATAATGATCTGAGGGGTTAGTTCCCAAGCAACCCACTTTTTTAGATTTACTGGGTTGAGCCACGGAAGTAGAGATGATATGGTTTCCTGGGGGATAAGCATCTTTTGTTTAATTACTTTTGTTTAATGACTCCTGCCACCTGTCCCAAAAGGTCCAAGATCTTCAGGACTTCCCATATGAAACAAGCTGTTCTTAGATACAACTGTGAAATCTTCTTTTAGGAGATTTATTTGTTTTACTTCTAGGAGGGACAGGGCCTGAAGGGTGGAATCAAGTAAGACTTCTAGGAAAAATATTTTGTTTTCCAGGTGAAGACTTGATGTAACGTCTCTGCCTGTTCGGGTCTCTGCACCACCCTCCGGCCGCACGCGGCGGCGCAGGAGGCATGCTCAGTTTGATTCCTTGTTTAAGATTCTTGTTGCTCAGTCTGAACAGTGTCCTAGACTATGTAATTGATTTTCTGCCACACCCGTCTACTCCACCTTGGTTTTCCTCTTCTCCACTAATAGTTAATTTTGGCCTTGCCTGTGTGATTGACAGCCTTTCCTCCTATCAAGTCTGGGGTGGGTTCTTTCTTCCTATTTATTCTTTGCTCACATTCACATTGGCGCTGGTTATTGCTTCTTGTGTTCTGGCTATTACTCCTTGCTATTTTGTTACCTGTATTCCTATTTCTGATCTCTGGCTTTGTCTGTGACTATTCTTTTGGATTTTGATTTGGTACTACTTTGCTCGTCTGTTACCAAACCCTTGGCTTGCTGACCTCCCTTTTGTCGTTTGTTCTGTCTTCGTTCTGTGTTGTCACTTATTCAGTGTAGGGACTGGCTCCGAGTTGTTGTCACCTAGGACAGTCAGGCAAGAGGCAGGGCCAGTGGGGGGTTTTCAGCTTTAGGGCTGTCTTGTTGTGCCCCTCCCCCCCCAGGTTTCTCCAGCAGCTACTGGGGAATCGCTCCTCTAGCGATTCCCTTACACTTGACTTCTCTACATTCAGAATCCAACCCAGTTTTTCTATAAGATTGTCTGATCCTTGTGAACTTGAATCTGCTAAAAGGTCATCCAAATAAAGGACAATTATAATGTTCTGTCTCTGGAGAAAGGCCATTACCTCTACCATGACCTTTGTGAAACTGGTAATGATGAATTGTCAACTTTAAATGGACTGTGAACTTTGGCTATTTCTGATAATCTGGATGTATTGGGAAATGATAACAAGTATCTTTTAAGTCGATGGAGCAGATTCCGATTTATGAGAGGAATTGTGGCCTGTATTGACTCCATTTTGAAACACTGATACCTGATCCACCTATTTAGTTTTTTCAAATTTATTATTGTACAAAAGAATCTTTTTGGTTTCTTTATTAAAAATAGTTTCAAGTAGTGACCTCTGAACATTTCATCCTCTGGAATAGAGATGGTAGCATTTAAATTCAGTAATTGTTGTATGTCCTGAAATAGAATTTGTTGATTTTCAGTTTGAAAGGCCGTTATCTGGAATTCAGTTCTATAATCCTCTTTTAGGGTATGAAGGACCCATAGGTTTTTTTAAATTGATGACAGCTCTAGATAGAACAAGAGAAGCCATCCCCCTACATCATTGTTTATTTGAGGAACCCAGATTGTATATATTAAGGAGGAAACCTCTTCATTTCTCCAGAGGACAGATTTTCCTTTTCCCCTATAGCTGGATGTGGGAACTTTCTTCTGGGAAATCTTTCTTATTATCCCCTATTTTTTTACAGTATACTACCGAAAACTGGACCGAAAACAATCCTCATGTAAACAGTATAGTACATAGCTTTTTTTTTTTTTTCAAACCTATGTCAACAGACCACATTTTGAACCATAAGGCTCTACTGGGGGTATTTGAAAGAATTGCGTTTCTGGCTGCAAATGTTACTCACTCTGCCAAAGTGCCTGCCAGAAATCCAGTTGTCATTTTCAACAGAGGAATTGATTCAATAATCTCCTCTTTTTTTTCACCTCTCAAGTTGATCCAACCATAGAAACATGGATGTTGCTGCTATATTTGTGGATATAATAGCAGACGATGTCTCCCATGTTTTCTTCAGTAGGCTATCCGTCTTCCTATCCATAGGATCTTTAAATTGCGAGGAATCCTTGAAGAAAATGTACATATTCTTCAAAACCTTGGCGATAAATACGTCTACCTTAGTTCATCCCAGGTCTTAATATTGTCTGGATTAAAAAGCGGGTGATTCCTAAATTCTCTTGTGATGAAGAGTCTTTTTTATGTGTCTTCCCATTCAGAATCAATTTTTTTAGGGTCTCATTGATTGGGAAAACTTTTGATCTTTTGGTGGATAACCCACTGAACATCTCATCCTGTATAGATCTAGGTTGTTCCTCATCTGCAATATCTATTGTAGCTCTTACATTTTGGATTAATGCTTCAATATACCTCAATATGCCTTCTGATAAATAGAAATTTTCTTGATCGGATTCTGAAGTTAATGAACTCATATGAGCCCCCTGATAACCTTCTGCTTCTAAACAGAACCTTTTGATGGATGGTTCTCCAGAACTTGTGGAGGAACTATGGCGGAAACTGAATTTTGGACCTTTTCTCTTATCATAGATCTTAAATCAGACATAAATTATGGACTTTCATCCTTTAATAATTTGGTTATACAGTGCTGGCACAGAGGGGTTTTTTTTTTTTTTAGACCTTCACCTGACATCTTTCTTAAGTTGCTCATTTTTTAGCATGCTTCTTAGATTATGATTTAACTAGGAGTGTCTTTATCCTGAAATGTAATATAGATAACTACATATCCGCAAACTTATCAGGAGTAACCCATGTGAGCACAAACATCGATAACTACTCACATGTCCCAGAGATAAATCATAATTGTCCCACCATGTTCACTGCACCCCACCTTGTGCTTTTGTGCAACAAATTAGACGGTCTCACTCTCACAAGTCACTTAACCATCTGCTGTCTCTCTCCATTCTCCTACTAGCTGTTGGGGACATCTCCAAACCAAACCCTGGTCCTCCTTCTGCTAACTTCAACTGCATACATGTCTCACTAAGAAACCCTGATAACTTTATTAATATTCGCCGTCTGCTGTCTCCTTTTCCTCCACCAGTCTCTTTATCTTATGCGCTCTGGAACGCCTGTTCAGTCTGCAAGAAACTTGACATTATTCAAGATCTCTTCATTTCAAAGTGTTTAAACCTGGATAAAACAATCTGATACAGCCTCTCCTGCTGCCTCTCTGTTATGATGGCCTCTAATTTTCACACACCTCTAGACCTTAGGATAGGCAAGGTGAAGGGATAGGTATCCTTCTATCACCACAATGCACTTTTCAGGTCATTCCTCCAGGACCATCGCTGTGGTCCACACTATCAGACTTTTCCACCCTTTCTGCCTGAGAGTATCTGTCATCTACCGCCCCCTTGCCTCACCTTACCAATTCTTAGATAACTTTGCTTCATGGCTTCCCAATTTCCAAACCTGTGAAATTCCTTCCCTCATTATGGGTGATTTTAACATTCTCATTAACACTTCTGTCTCTCCATCTGCCTCTCGCCTTCTATCACTAACCGCCTCTCTTGGTCTCTCACAGTTTACTACTTCTCCCACACAAAGATGGTAATATCCTTGATCTTTTCTTCTTACGGCTCTGTTCTCTCTGACATTACTAATGCTCGCCTACCGATTTCTGACCACAAACCTTTTTCCTTTACTTTCAAAGGCTTTTGTCCTTCGCAAAATACACCAACCTACCGCACATACAGAAATTTATGCGCTGTAAACAGGCAGTCCCTCTCAGACACTCTACAGTTATCAGTCCTCCATCTCTTCTCTCGCCTGTCCTCAACTGGCCACCAAACACTACAATGAGACTCTCAAAACCACTCCGAATAAAGTAGCACCCTTGACCGTCCAAAACTCCCGACACAGATAATCACAGCTTCTTTCACCCTACTACTTGCACAAATGATCCTATCCCATCACACCTCCTCCGGCCTCTGTCCCCTGCTATTACAACTCGTCATACTAAAATTTTTAACCTCTCTTTCTTCTGGAATCTTTTCCTCCTCCTTCAAACATGCTGTCATAACCCCACTACTGAAAAAACCCTCCCTTGACCCATCCTGTGCTGCTAACTACCAACCTGTCTCTAACCTCCCCTTCATCTCTAAACTCCTGGAACACTTGGTCTATTCCCGCCTAATCCGCTAACTGGACCCCTTACAATCAGGTTTTTGTTCACTACACTCTACAGAAACAGCCCTCACAAAGGTCTCCAATGATCTCTTGACTGCTAAGTCTAAAGGGAACTATTCACTACTTATTCTTCTGGATCTCTCATCAGCATTTGACACTGTAGACCACAAACTCCTCCTCACTATGCTCCATTCTATTGGCCTCAGGGATACCGCTCTCTCTTGGTTTTCTTCCTCTCTGACTGCTCATTTAGTGTATCATTCACTGGTGCTATTTCTTCTCCTCAGCCCCTTGCGGTTGGGGTTCCTCAAGGTTCAGTCCTAGGCCCCCTCCTCTTCTGTCTCTACACAGCCCCTTTGGACAAACCATAAGATTTGGTTTTCAGTGCTATCTTTTATGCTGATAACACCCAGCTATATACCTCATCCCATGACATCACCCCTGCACTACTACAGAACAACAGTGACTGTCTCTCTAACATCATGTCTTCTCTTTATCTGAAATTGAATCTTTCAAAAACTGAACTTCTTGTGTTCCCTCCATCTACTAACCGACCTAACCCTGACATCTCCATTTCTGTCTGTGGCCTTACTATTACCCCGAGGCGGCATGCCCGCTGTCTGGGGGTTGTATTTGATTCAGATCTCACTTTTACCCCACATATTCAGACACTTGCACGTTCTTGCCACCTGTACCTTAAAAACATCTCTAGAATTTGCCCTTTTCTCACCGTGGAAACATCAAAAACCCTCATTGTTGCTCTGTTTCTCTCTCGTCTTCACTATTGCAATTCTCTTCTAATTGGGCTTCCTCTTACTAAACTCTCCCTACTACAACCTGTCCTGAATGCAGCCGCCATACTCATCTTTCTGTCAAACCGGTACACAGACGCATCTACCTTGTGTCAGTCGCTGTATTGGTTTCCCATCCATCACAGAATACAGTATAAAATTATCACGATGACCCACCAATCCATCCATAGCGCTGCGCCACCCTATATCTCCTCTCTCGTCACTGTCTACCACCGTCTCCATTCTGCCAATGACCTTGCATCCCCTATTATCCGATCATCCCATTCCCGTCTCCAAGACTTTTCTCGAGCTGCACCGGTGCTCTGGAATGCTTTACCCAATCCGATTAATCCACAACTACAGCAGCTTCAAAACTGCCCTAAAATCACATCTGTATGGTCAGGCTTATCACGTGACCTGATCACAGTGTAGTGTGTGGAGGTGTAGAACAATAACACCTTTTATCTTTCCTCCTCTGTTCCTCAGATCCTGACCTCTCCATCTAGAAGTTACACTGCACTCCTTGCACTCAGTATCTGTTTAGTCACAGATACTGGCTGGTGACGGGTTCATACAGCTTCAGTTACACAACCCTTTCTATTAAAAGATGGCTGAACCATGGTAGCAAACAAGCCCTCTGACCTCTTGTGTCCCCCTATCTCCTCATAGAATGTAAGCTCTTGCGAGCAGGGCCCTCACTCCTATTGTTTGATATGTTTATTTCTTTGTCACATTGTAATGTCTCATATTATCTGTTCATGTAGCCTCTGATTTGTAAAGTGATACGGAATATGTTGGCGCTATATAAAGTTATTATTACACACAGCTCTACTGCATTCACCTTTGTCTGTGTACTGACATCCTGCTCTACTGTGTAAGTCAGAAACACAAAGCACTCACTATCCTCTCGTACATTATAAACATAACTTCACAGACATTATTCTCACAAGCAGTTTGCTACATGCACTCCAGTACTGATGCGAGTACTGCGTCCAACACAGAACGCGACAACACACCTATACTACAAGCAGCGCCCGGCAGCAGCATAACAGAGCGCGCCCCTCCCACAGCACGTGACCGGGCACATGACCGTGACGTCAGCACAGGTCCTAGAGCCCACCACTAGGATGTAGCTTCCAGCCTGGACTTAAAGGCTCCGTGTGAGCCGGAGATAATGCAGCAGGTTGGTTAGGGGGATTTTACTGCAATGTACGTACGTATTTAAATGAGTGTATAGAAAAAAAGCGAGTGACAGGGTGAGACATGACCAGAGTGAGAAGATCAACCCATCATCCCGCAGCATTCTGATAGAAGGTACAGTAACTGCAGCCTTCTAATAAATCAATGCATGAGCTGGGAATGCTGCTGCTGGAGCCCTCAGCCTCTGGATTGCACGATGATGGGCCTGTGTGCACAGCACTAGGCAGGCAGCAGAAGGGGATTCTTATTGATGTGCCATTGTTGCTGTATGATGCCAGCACTGCTACTGCTGCATAGGGCTCTTTAACTGCAACCTAGGGCTTGTGCTATAGGAGTAATCCCCACTGGCAGATGGGGGGACTATGTTATGTAAAAGCACTGCAGATTATGGCATGCCAGCCCAGTCCACATAATCCCCATCATCATGCCTGGGTAGTGTGGCTGTCTCTTCTCAGACATGTCCTTTCCCATTCATTGGTGATCTCTGGGGGTGGGTGATTAAGTGTAATATGTATGCTAAACAGGTAGAGCTATCTGCAGCAGTCCTCCAGCCGTAAGCTGTTTGCAGAGGGTTTGGCCGGGCTGTCCTGCTGAACCGTCCCTGTCTATTAGTGATCAGATCTATTGGGTCCCATGGGTGCTACATCCACCTCTTTCCCACTACTATGATATATTCCTAGCACAGGGCAGCCTTCATAGACGCCCATATGAACACAATTTATATTCGCTCTCTAGAGCCCCCGTATTCACAGTGAATTTGCATTAGGTAATTTAATGGTGCTGCACCATAGGCCCTTTAGTAGCCGGCAGGATATGTTATATTTGGAATCTTTGAAAAATATGTGTTGTTGTGAAATTTTTACAGACACTAACTTTTTTGTGTTATGATATAATATTAGTAATAGGTATGTGATTTTTAACCTGTAGAAAACCAGATAAAACTTGAAAATGATTGTGATTGGTGCTAGCTGTTGTCATGGTAACTGTAAGCCACTCACAGCTTGTCTCTTGGAGTGTCGAGGATCTGCATTTCTGCTGTATAAATTGCGCTAATTTTTGAGAAATGATGTATTATTGGTCATGGTGCTGATCTAGAACCATAATTCATCAAGGGGGGTGTTACGTGGCTTGGTGACGTCATTGGTAATATATATGTAGATGGAAACCACAAGAAGCCTTGTTAGCTTTAGCGGCTTTAGAGCAATAAAAATGTGACTATCTCTGGGATCCCTTTTGCCAATTACTTTAAATATTAGGGTGGAAAAGTTTTTGCAAAGTGCGCTTGAGCTTTATCAAAGTCGTTCTTTTTGGTATATGTCTTATAACCTGATCTTTTGTATTTAGAAATATCAATAATGTAAAATACTGTACCATACATGGAAACAATGGAAAAAATTATCCTGCAGGCAGCTCATTTTTTGAGTTGTCTTCTATTGGTGACTATGAAAATGACTTAACACTCAGGATTGTGTAAGGCCTCAGTGGCCGGAACATGACACAAGGTTTCTAAGAACAGCGTCATACACTAACCCATCCTTAGGGTCAGTATCAGATCCTGACACACGGGACTCTTGCAGATCAGCTGTTCTCAGCAGCTGCTGTATGTACAACAGAGCTTGAAGAAAATAGCTCTGTATTGGTAATGCTGTCTGCTTTCAGCTCTGTTGTACACATAGTGGCTGCTAAGAAGAGCTGATCTGCGGAAGTCCCACGTGGCGGTCCCCTGCCAATCTAATGCTGATGATCTATCCCAAGGGTAGGTCTTCAATATAATTTGCTTGGAGAACCCCTTTAAATTGAACCTATGAGTTGATTTCTGATGCCCTATCAGATAACAGGGTATGATCGAAGGGGAGAATCTGAGCTCTGTGATATATGTTTATATGATTTGGATCAGGCGTTATGAGCGAAAAGCAGAGTAAGTCCTGTCTAGACTCCTAGGAGATACAGTGAGAGTACTGCTTGACCCTCCCACAAAGGATGACTGACAGTTTACCCTGTATCAGGTAGTGTACACAGAAGCTTGTTTAATTCTTATGTGCTAATAACCTTGGCATCCCTTAATTCTCACAGGACTCTCTTAGATTATCAATAAGTGTAGTTGACCAGTCTCTGTATTGCAAATCTCAACTGGTCTGCACTTACGTTTGCCCCAAGATAATGAATAGAAGAGACACAGATGGCATACAGCAGTTTTGACTAATAATTCAAGGATAAGCAAGTACAGAAGCCTTTGTAAATTACATAAAGTGTCAATAGCTGATAATTCCTTAGTGAGCCAGCACAATACATAATGTCTTCTTTTCTATTGTCAGATTACGAATCTCACACCTAGCAGTAATTCTCATAATACAAGGACGCAAAAAATCGCTGCATATTTAGCACACTTGTACTGAGGATAAGTTTACACGATTTGCATTGTTCTCAATATCAGCGTTTTATACATATTTGTAACTTCTAGTATTTTATTGTTCTTGAAATTCAAGGCCTTATTATTTACTGGCCTGTAAGACAAGAGTTTTGTTCTGTTTTGACAATTTTGATGTTGCTGTTCACATTCCCTTTAAGGGTTAAAACCTGTATCAGGTAAATTCTATAAATAGTTTAATTTGGTCATTCGCTATATATTAGACCTTTGCAATATCATTAAAGGGTTTTTCTACTTGAAGCAGGGTTGGCATATCTCATTCATATGGTATCACTTGCTGATCGATGGAAGTCTCACTGCTGGGACCCCCAGAGAATGACGTATTTCACGTACAGCCCTATGACCATCCAAGTGCAGTCAATAGCTGTATCTGGAGTACCTCTTTAATAATAAAATCATATAGCATTTTACCCTCACGTCACCAGTTAGTATAAGTACTTGAATTGTTGTCTAGTCGCTCTAATAGAGGTTGTCATCCAGCTCATGCTTCTGAGCGGTTTAGCCTGCTAGGTAAGCTGATATATAAAACTCTGTAATCATGTCCCCAGCGATCTATCATTCTTACATGACAGAGTGGCCTTATAGACCTCCTAAGGCACCAGGGTCTGGGTACAGTTACTGCCTCTTCCTCTATATATGTTTGTGTGTTAGAATTCATTATAGCAAACAATTATTTGCTGTCCTAGCTTTCATATGTTTTGTGCGTCCTGGAGCAGTGTGGTGTGTTTATACGAATTGAGTCCATGGGCACAGTATGAGTACATATAAATCTGCACATATACCACATCCTGAAATAACTGCTTGTAGACAAACGGTATTTTCCTGGTACAAAAAAAAAAAAGAAAGAAAAAAAAAACAACAAAGGACTGAGTTAAGGCAGCCATTACACATTAAATTGGCTAAACCCATCAACTTAAGAGAGAGTCTGGCCAACCACCTAATGTATATGGGGGTGTTCCAACTTTTCCCTGATGGTAGATGTCAGAAGAAAGAAGGATCAGGATGTTTGATTTGTTCTCGAGAGAGAACCCGCCACCACAGGTGTTTGACTGTGGACCACTCCTCTCTCAACATTCAGGACACATGCACACTTAGCCAAGTGTTATGGGGGAATCGAGAAGAATAGATCATGGCTGTATAATCGTTTGGCTAACACGTATCTAAAATGTATAGTCAGAATAAGTAAGAGACTGGGGCCTTGTTCACATAGTACAAGTTTGATGCACATGAATTGATCCAAAAATAGGAAAACTGAAAGTTTTTGCTGTGTACTTTTCTTCTTTAGTTTTACTACTAGTTGTGGCTCAGAAAACTTTCACAACACTGTCCTGTGTGAACTCGACTGTATGTTTCAAAGTTGTGGGCAGGCACATTGGGGCATATTTATTAAAACGGTCTAAAAGCAAAGCTGTCTTAGTTGCTCATAGCAGCCAATCACAGCGCAGCTTTCATTTTTCAGGAGGAGAATGCTAAATGAAAGCCGTGCTGTGCGACAATTTTTCTTTTATAGTATTTTAATAAATTTGCCTGCGTTATTTGGCTGTGAGTTTTTGGTTTTTTTTATCAATACAGAAAAACATAAAAAAAAAAAAAAAAAAAAGTAAGATCTAAGTGGAATTCAAACAAAAATCCATGTCTATGTTCAAATGAAATGGATTTGCAGCAGACGTGGCAAAATTCCACTGTACTTGTAAAACCATACATGTGTGAATGACATTTTTTGTAAGTCCCTTTGTAAATTACTTACTTGCATAGTATTGTAATTTGTAGCAATTTTTTTTTTCTGTAAAATCCAAAATGCCACTTAAATATTTTGTATAGTAGTACAATAGTCAAGTCCTCTGGGACCAGCGGTATTATATACTGCTAAAAAGCTGACAGTGCACTCAATTCAGCGCACTGTCAGCTTTCCCGTTATGTGCCCTGGTGCTGGAGATATTAGTGCCGTTAGTTTCGGCACCGATATCTGCCCACGGTAAAAAGGGCGGGCATTACAGCCTAGTGTCATCGCTGTGCTGTGAGGAATTTCCCCCCCATGACAGTACAAGGTTAAGGAAGAGCACCATCGGGGGGATATTCCATACAGCCCAGCAATAATGCTAGGCTGATAGGCCCACCCTTCTCACAATGGGGAGATATGGGGCCGAAAGTAACAGCACTAATATCTCCAGCCACAGGGTGCATACTGGGAAAGCTGACTGCGCTGAATTCACTACCGCACATCTATGATTACTATAATACTATCCGCACATCTATACTATCTATAATACTACCGCACATCTATGATTACGTGAAAGGTCCTCTTTAAATAACTTTTATAAAATGTTTTGTTTGATGATTGGGGGGGCAACAATCCACCATTGTTTCTTGGGAATGGTAACAATGCAGTTGACCTTTTCATGGAGGAAAAGTGGACATCACAAAAATGTGCACAAAGCTTGTTTGCCAGCAGCTGTTCAGAGCTGTGGAGTCAGAGTCAGGGAAAAAGTTACCAACTCTGGCTTCGTAATAAAATGATTTAATATTATGTAATATACAATTATTGATATTGTATAAATAATTACATACAAAACTTGATGTATACTTTACTTTCAGAGGCATTCAGTCACTGTGTATATTTTCCTGAATTAGTGCCTATTCACACAACCTGAGATTGCACCTGAGATCTGTGAAAAAAAAAGTTTCTGCACGGTTGTGTGAATACAAGCTTTGCTGTAGATAAACAATGGATTTTTTTTGTAGTACCCTTTACAGTAGTTCTGTGGTTTTTTTTTTTTTTTTGTTCTGTTTTTGCTTGAAACCCACATTACAGGGTTGTACTTAATTAACCGTAAAAAAATCAATGGTTCAAAAAGTGTAAATGTGGGGAGAATTTGATGTACAGGGAAGGACGTGCTGCACATATTGACAGTCTGGCAATGGAACATAGAAATCAATAACTGAAATGTTAGCATTTCAAGATATTCATGTTCTGGTCTTGAACAAGTGACCCTTCTAATTTTGTGATCATGTTGCAGTTCTATAGCTGTCAGAATGAGGTGACTAGTGAAAGGTAAAAGCAACACCATTACATATACTGTAGTGGAAAAAGAAAGTTATCTATGTTTATGGAGGACAAACGTTCAGCCAACAGCTATCTAAGGAGTATGACCAGCCTAATTAAAGGGGATGTCCAACTTCAAAACAGTGGGGCAGATTTATTAAAGGATCTATGTCATGAAGCGAGAATGGGAGGACCTTTCTCCTTCTGCACATTAAGCCTGACCACAGCCAAGCTGAATGTTGATATAACTGGTGGTGGACAGCGCAATGGGAGTGCCTGGAGATTGCCGATTGCTTTATGCCGTTCATTCCCCCCCCAGTCACACTCACATTCAGCCTGGCTGTCGTCAGGCTGAATGTGCAGCAGGAGAAGGGTCCTTCCGTTTTTTCTATGTGGGATAACCCCTTTTAAGCCTGTACACAAGTTTTCGCAAACGTCTTTTGCATCCAGAATTGTCACAAGTGGTGTTTTTACGTGGCCCTTGCACTTTCCAAGAAGATAGCATGGCAAGACAATATTGTGGCCCACCTAGATTTATTGTCATTTATCCAGTTTTCTGGCCATGAGCCGGCATAGTTTTCAGTATCGGCACACAAACTCATCAGAAATGATGCACGTTCTCCACTGGTGCACGACTTATCAAAGAAAGCCCCTCTCTTGTTAATTTCTGCCCATTCCCTCCACAAAGGAAAGAACTCCATTTAACATGGATGTGGATCTCCTGGAATGGACACTATGTTGAAAGAAACTGACATTAAAAACTGGTATAACATATCATATTTTTTATTTTTTTTGTTATTAATATTTTGCATCCCTGGGACATCTTTTCTAATCTATTGACTGATCCACAAAACTAACAAAAATAGGATGTCTTTTCTTCTGACGGTCTGATAAAATTCCCTATTGAAATCAATGGGGGTTATTTATCATCTGCCCCTTTTTTAGCCATACTTTCTGCAGGTGTTCCTTTTTTAGACTAGTTTTACTGTGGTAGTTATTTATGATGTTAGGCGCACCTCCTTGTTAAATGTTGTGCACATGTTAGTTTAGATACACCTTTTTTTGGCCATGTGCACTTTGCCCCTTTCAAAAAGGTGCAATTGCTAAAAAATTGCGCAATTGCCCCTTTTTAATGCTTTCTAACCTGACGGGCTCTTTTAGGTCATATGGTGGCTAGGAAGGGCATGTAAGAATGTAGATATATGTGTTCTATTCTGCAGGGGGACCTATCAGTATGTTATATGTTCTTACCCATAGGTCACTCATTATTGAGATGCTGCTTTTATTTCAAGGTAACCAGCCGATTCTGGAAGTAATTAAAGAGTTCATGACTAAACAGTAAAAATGCTCCGCTGCATTGCTGACTCTCCCAGATTGTGACCTCTACCAATTCTATATTAATTAATGTTAGGTCAGGCAGCTATATAAAGAATTTACTGCACAGATGACTAACCACACATGTCAGGCATGCCATGAACATTCATGAGGGTATTAAGGATGGGAGCAGACAAGTAAGGCTACATTCAGACAAACGAGGTGCAAAACGTCAATTGTTCTCGGCCGTCCTGCACCTGAGGGGCACCTGTTTTCATGGATCCCGCATACATTTGAGTTTATGGAGAGATCCGTGAGAATGGATAGCCTCCATTCACTGACAATGAATTTAATGCTGCTATGTAATGTCTGTTAAAAAACTGACATCACACGGCCATTGTTCAATGTCATGTGAATGTAGCTTTAGTGGCTGGTCCAGTATGGTTAAGATTTGGGTGAGCTGGATTGACAATGTGTTTTCACACATTTATGTAAAGGAAGCTTCATGGCTTCCTACTACAGTGTCACATAGCTTCCAGCTCTGTTCTTACTGCTGTTATGGCTTCTGTTTTTACATGATCCATGACTGAGATGACAATTTTTATTTTTTATTGCTATTGACTTTTAAATGTTTTTTCCTTTCCGGGTAGGGGTAGAATAACACAGCATTGTACACTATTCTGATCCCCTAGGATCAGCCGAACAGAACTAACACAGGCATACAGAGAGCGTTTTTTATGGTAGTACCTACAAAATGTACACATTCTGCCTCCCTATATCATATGTACTGTATAATAGGGGGCTTATATTTCCCTGCAGCACTCTCCTTTGGAATCTGCAGGAAAGTGTTGCAGTAATGCCCTTAACCAAAGGGAACCTATCACATCGAACATGGTGTCTGATCTGCAGACAGCATGGTACAGAGCAAAGGGTGAGAAAGGCAAGCTCTATAGCATGTTGTCACTCAAAACCAAAGTACTTGTGACAAGGATAATTCACAGCAGATGCCCAGTGGGCATTCATGTCAGATTTTCTAGAGAGCAGGACAAAATGCAAAGTTAAGAAACCTATTTAGAAGGAACCTGTCGCCATTAAAATGCAGTCTAATCTACCGGCATCATTTTACTTAGCAGGAGAAGCTGATCAGATATACTGTTTATGGTGTTGTGTATTTTATTCATTTAAATCTCTGCTCTTTCTATGCTGAGAAGTCAAGGAGGCGGTCCTATCACTGATTGACAGCCTTCCGTGTATTACGCTGCATACAGAGATAGCTGCACAGGACTGCCCGCTGGATTTCTTAGCATAGAAAGAGCAGAGGCTAAAATGAACATATGATAAGTTAGAGCTTATTCACTAGTCCACAATTCACATACGTATGGCGTCCGCATTTTTCATGGGTCCAGGATAGTATAGTTAGTACCCAGATGGCTAAAGATTTGTTTTTGTGCTGTCAAGTACATGGGGTTTACTGTGAAAACAGAAGAATAAAGCTGCTTGCAGCTAGCCATCTTTGCCAAGAGATGGCGAGTTCCAAGTTGTACAGCATGACAGGTGGCCTTTAATACAGGGAGAACTAGAGAAAGAGAATTATTTAAGCCCAGATTTCTAGTGTAAAAGTTTTAAACCATGGTTTTGTGCCTTTTTAAACACCAGTTGCTGCATAAATTCTCACAACTGGAGTTTTTGCACCACCCACGCCATTTTCCCAAAAAGGGGTCATGGTGAGGATGTGCACCTCGTCATAAATGAGGCGTTCTCTCGGTCGGCACAGGGAATATGAAGACAGTCTTAATAAATCGCCCACAATGTGCTCTTTACAGTTTTGAAAAACAGTAAAAATCTGTAGAGCATAGCCTTAAAAAGGATAAGATAGATTTAGGGTATTTTCACACGGCAGAGTCTGGTGCTGATTTTGAGGCGAAATCCACCCCAAAATCAGCGGCAGATTCAGCCATGATTTGCTTCCTGTTTTCAATGGAACGCAAGAGATCAAAGCAGGACGCTGAAAAAATAAGTGTTCTGCTTTATCTTGCCGTGGATTCCATGGCTGATTCAGCGGCAGAGTCTGGCCCGACAGACTCCCCACTGACTGACTGAGCCAAATCAGTGAGGGAAAGCTATGGGCTGGAAAATAGAGAGGAATCTGAGGCGGATGTCCACCTCAAATACCTCTTCATTTTCAGCTGTGTAAACTGCCTGTTACAGTGAGCCTGCCATTGTGAAAATGCAGTAGGAGTTTCTTGATATACTGTGTAACTTTGTAGGATAAGGTTCAGAATAATGTCTCCTCTATCTCTGCTCTTTCTATGCTTAGAAACAGTCATCAATAGTCATCTAGTCATGAGGGTGGTCCTAGTTACTGATTGACAGCCCTCCATGTAAGGCCATACATACAGAGATATGACTGATAGGACCACCCCCATGACTGTTTCTAAGCACAGAAACAGCAGAATAGGAATGATATTAGAGCCCTCCCACACTGAGGAATTTGGAGAATTTACCTCCGATCTCTGTCAAAAAACCAGCCCTGTAAAACCAGTGGCAGAAAGTCAAAGCTCAGCCTTGGTTTTCTGCTGCAGGATTATCCTCATATACAATGGGGATAATTGGGCATGAGGCCCCACGCCAGGCAAACCTCGCCACGATCAAGCTGGTGCTTCTTTTTCAGCCCACTGAAAGAAGAAATGTATGTCACAGCTTCCCATTGGAAACAATGGGAGACAGATTTCGGGTTGAATTTGGGCTCCGAATTTCTCCATGTGAACATACTTATATTGAATCTTTTCTTACAACCATATATCAATTTGCCCAGCTCCTCACTCTCTATAACATATTTGCAAATCGCACTGCATTTTTCGTGTATGAGTAAGAGTAAATGAAGTATAATATATACAGTATTTCGGAACACAAGTCTTGTCATTTTCTTCATTTATATAAATTTTAGGTTTACATGTGCTTTTTAATAATAGATGTAATTGTGAAGAGATGTGATCTATATTTGGGGCACATGTTGCCTTCCTGTTGTTTTTTTCTGCAACCTATTAGCAAGTATGCTTTTGTTTTTTTCCTTTGCTCCGTGCCTGTCTTTGTGCTTTGTAGGAAGAGAAACCATGGATGATGGTGCCAGGAACAGAGGAGGTCTGCTGCATGTTCAGGCATTAAATATTTGTAGTCCCAGCAGCTGGTCCTGAGTGGGTGTATTACAGAGACAGCTTTTCTCTTCACTAGCGTATTTTGTCAATACAACACTATTGAAATAAAGCAAGCCTACATGCGACAACAGAAACATCCTTTTAGTCTGGGTTTCCTATCACAAATGCTCTAATGAAATCTCTCATAAAAAGTTGAAAAAAAAAAAAATCCTTCATTTCTATAAGGGCTTATTCACACAACATTGAAAAATGGACATGTGAGTTTGCAACATCGGTCACATGTCCGTTTTGAGAACACATTGAATCCAGTCTGTCTGCTTTTTCATGTCATCAAAAAAACTGACATGCACTCTTTGTCTGTTTTCACAGCCACATAGACCCAATAGAAGTCAATGGATCCGTTTTTAACAGATGTAAAACGTATTGACGTTGGGGTTTGGTCAAAAAAAGAAAGACCAATGAAATGCATCCGTTTTTTTTGACTGACAGTTAAAAACTGATGCAAAATGGATAACGCTCGGCCATCAAAAACAGAACAGAAATGATGCAAAGTGACCATCAAAAACGGACATTAGATCCATCAAAAACATCTCTGTTGTGTGCAAGAGGCCTTTACGTTGGGGTAATATTGGATGTACTCACCAGCAACTAACTCCTTGCATTGTACAGTAGCAACAAAGTGGATGAGCTTTAATAAAATAAAACCCAGTACAAAGTCCTTTGCATTAGGGTTTTCAAAGGTTGAAAGCATCCCATGCCAGATGCTGAGCTGAGTATGGGACTGTAGAACATCATATATTGCTATGATGCTGTGAGTTCAGTTTAGCTGTGGTTGGTCTGGGAAATATTACTATCAGTCTGTCACACAGACAGTGTTTCTAGGACCAAGCATAGCCATTTGAATTTCTCTAAAAGGCTTTTTCCTCACTGCTAACACTTTTTTCCTATCCCACTACTGAGAGTTTTTCCCTTTACTGTGTGTGATTACTTGGGGCCCATCCTCTGGGATGCCCAGCTGTCAGAAGGCCTGGGATACCTGATGCCTCTTGTGAATGTAGAAGTAGTGGACATGACCATCACTCCATTCTCTATCAGAACTGTGATCTCTGGCAGTCAGCTAGAAGTTGTGTAGAAGCGATGGAGTGGTGGTCACAGATGCGCACCAGTGCTTCATTCCCATCGAGCACTTGGGATCCCAGTTCTTGTTATTGCTGGATATTCCAGCAGATGCTCCTCAAACGACTCTTTCCACTATCCTGTAAATAGGGCGTTAGTGTTCGTAGTGGGAAAACCTCTTTCGTTCTACTAGACGTGCATTATTTAAGTGAAAAACTGCATGGTACTTATTAGGCTATTCCTACAGCATGGCCTTATAGGTATTTTATATACTGTATGAAGGCTCTGGGACCTTTGTTATGGCCTTGGTTGGAGGATGTATCTACTGTGAAACCTCTGCACATGACTGCTTCTTTGAAAAGACCTCTCATTTATCTAGACCAGATTTCCTGAGGCAGATTTTCAGTTCCATCACATACTGTACTGTGCATACTGGCCACCTTTTTTGAGAGGAACAACCCCTAGAAATTAGTACATGCATCCTTTTTTCATTTCATTATATTTAATGTACTTTACTTTTTTTTTTTCAGCAAGGGATGCATTATTGCCTTTTGATTAAAGCTGACGGACTCTTTCCTGGCCATACCTAAAAGCCCTGTCTAATGGGCATTTATATACCAGAGTAGTTTGTTAGGACCTTGATATCAGTATGCAATGGCCTCCTCCAGTGATCGGCTGTCAGAGGGGCAACCACATCCCTTCATTTACATCCATTAAATGCCACAGTCTCTCTTGCAGAATTTAAATGGATTAAATGGCCAGTCTCTGAAAAAATAATCTGGAATCTGATTAGTTGATAAATAGCAAGACGATATTGTATATCTTATGCTATCAAAAGTTGGAAGCTGTTAGTTGTTTGTGTGTTTTGCAGTTTGTTTTTTTTTGTTTGTTACATTTTAGACATTTCCAGCCTGTTCTGTCAGCCAGGAGAATCTTCTGTATCTATTAAAAATTAGAAATAACCTTTCAACATATCTTTGGCAGAAGGCCCTGGCTCTAGATTACCATGATCCCCTCTAGCAGAAGATAGGTTAATTACATATAATCTCTCCTTGTGGGAATGAATTGGATTTTCGCTGTGGAATTTGCCCAGAGTGAAAAAAAAAAATGTTTTCTGTCTCCTCTGTCCACAGCATGATTTATCTTTTAACCCTGATCTTTCTATCTCTTTCTTTATTGTGGCCATTATTTCTCTCTGTCCTTACAGTATCTCTAATTTCTAAATACAACTGCCTGCACTGAAATCTGTATCCATTTAGGTTCTGGCCAGCCATGGCAGAAATTTTTCTGGCGTGGATTTTACTGTAAATCCATTAGTTGCATAAAGCAGCAGCATCTGCACAAATGTCTCTGGCAGTTTGCTACAGTGTATCAGTCTGGAGTCCAGTTGTCATGCTCACAAAGTATTACCTAAACAGGATACAATTGGAGTAACCTTTTTATATAGTACCAACATATTCTGCAGCATTTTACAGTTCAGAGGGTTCATAAAATCAGACATTACAGTAAGGCACAAACTATGGGAATAAGCTCTGCTCACAGAAGCTTACAATGCGTGAGGAAATGGGGTGGTGATCCAATAGTTAAACGTGAGTATTATACACAGTGGTCCCGCTGTAATTCTACAATGATAGCAATACAAAGTAATGTGTATGTGATCCATCTATGTGAAGGCAATGTAGTTGGGGGTTGGAAGATTGAGAAAAGTTGGGTAAAGAAGTGTGAAAGGCCTGGCTAAAAAAAAATCACATTTAAAAGCACCTTTAAAACTGTAGATGCTGGATATTATCACTGTCTTGGGTAGCACATTTTTAGTGAACTGGTGCAGCATGTGAAAAGTCTTGGAGATGAAAGTGGGGCAGGTTTCCGATTACAGAGCATGTTCGCCTTTAGTCATGTTTTTAGATGCCAAAATCAGAAGTGTATTGCAAAAGAGAGAAGCACCATCTGTCCTTTTATATGTTCTCGCCATATTGGCTTCAAAGACAACATATTTAAAAAACAAAAAACAAAAAAAAAAAAAAACAAAACCTGAATTTGTAAACACAGTCTGTCATAGCCCAAATATCTGGAACAAGCATTCCTGGGCATTCTTATTCCCAGTAAATATGTTCCTGATCAGATGACAGAAGAGCAAATGCTCATTTGTCAGCTATTTGTCTTTTTTCTGCAGAAATTGTGCAAACTGGGATGTGCTGGCGCCAGTCATTGAAAGTGTATAGGAGAAGAATAATGGCAGCAGCCGTCATTCCTTCTCATGTTGTTTGCTTCAGTGTATGCAAAAGAAGGATTCAAACATTGCAAAATCCTTGCTCGACATGTTATATTGTCAGTTGGATCCTTGTGTTATATTCACATGACTGAGAGAATTTTTGGCCATGTGTTTTAGGGTTCCATATGACCTCCGTGTGCTAATTGAGAGTTACATAGAGCAAGTGCTCTAACTCAAAACCTTTCACCACCTCCGCCAACTCCAGTTCTTAGCATCTGTTAATAGGTGCCGCTCCACTGATTCCAGCACAAGTGGCTGAATGGTATGTGTCGGGAAGGAGCAGGTAAAATGGGAATGATTCAGAGCTGCAATCTGAGGCAGACATTGTCTGCTCAGAATCACACCCCTTACCTTCTTCTGCCTGACAATAGAGAGCCTGAGGGCACATTCACTCATAGGAATCTGCCACGGATTTGGGGGAAGATTCTGGGAGGCAGAGATCACAGCAAGATGCGGAAAAAATCAGCGTCCTGCTTGGGAATCCCTGCCAATTAGGCCCATTGACCTGGGCCTAATCAGCAGAGAAAAGCCGCGACAGAATGCCGATGCAGGGGCATCGGCAATCCCACGGCCGAATACAGTGGCGGAAAATGAAGAGAAATTTATCTTCATTTTCCACCATGTGAACCTAGCCTAAGTAGCCTATGAAGCACCAAAACTAACTGCACTTATTTCTTGGGAATGGTGGGGGCAAGAGAAAAAAAAAATGCCAGCTGTGCCTGAATCAGCGGAGCAGCACCTATTAAATGATGCAAAGAGCTGGACTTGGCCGGTAGAGATGTTGAAAGGTCCTCTTTAAATGGCGCACAATTATTCGAAAAATTACCGAAATACAACTTGCTCACTTCAATTATTTCAATTATTTTGCATCCATGTCATCACGTCTCTCACTGCCATTGGCTAAAAGATCTGTCACAAGCTCCACACTATCAAATCAGAATTTCTGATATGTGAATAATCAAAGACAAAATTCAGTGGCATATAAATAAAGGAATAAAAAATAATCGTTCATTAATCCTAATCCAGGTAAAATATTCAAGTAATCATGATTTTGATTTGTAATGCACTTTTTTCACACAAAAGACTCAGAGTTGTGGAGTAGGGGAGTTAGTGGCTTCTCTACAGGAACTCATCCCCAGCACCCACATGGGTCACTTGTTTTTATGGGAAGCCTGTTTACTTACGCTAGGTTCATATTAGCGTTTGCTCGTATTCGTCCAGGATTCCTCTTAAATGGCGGAGAGAAAAGTCCTGCAAGGAAGACTATTCTCTCTGCCGATTTCAGTATAAAATTGGTGGAAAGCTGACAAACTCCATTATAGTCTATAGGGTCCGCGAGTCACCGCTTTTTAAAGCGGACAGGGTTTCTGTCTTTCAGGTCCCCATGTTCTCAGGAGTTCCCCACAGAATATAAAATACTCCGCACGGTTTAATGCTCGGCAGTGGCCTAACTCTGTATCATGCCTAGGACCACTTCATTAGTAGAGATGGGCGAACCCCTCAAGATTTGACGAATATTCATGAGGTTTGCCCATCCAGTTCATTTCAGTGAATTATTATACTCTGGGGTCTCCTCACACCCCAGAGTATATTAAATGAAGGCCCAGGAGAAGTGAGGAAAAATATCAAACACTTATACTCTCCTCTCCTCATCTATCCTAGTAGCCTCTCGTGTCTGGCAGCTTCCTGCCATCACCTTGTGTCCTCTTCAGGCCTCTTGCGATGTCACACACCCAGGGGGTCACTGCTGAGGCCTGTGATTGGGCCTCAGCGGTCACGAGGGGCTCATGATGTAACAATAGGTGAGAGGAGAGGTGTGTATAAGTGTTAGTTATTTTTACTCCCTTCTCCTGGGCCCAATGCTGAAGGCTGCGCAATGCTCTGCTACCAATACGGCGGCTGATCTTTATCAGCAGCCATATCGGGACTGCTGCGTAGCGCTGAACAGCCTTATTACTTCTGATGGCTTGCGACACCCTGGCAGGCTTTACATGACCTCCCCCCTTCCCAGAGGATCGCGACCCACGGTTTGGAAACCACTGTTCTAGTCAATATTATTCACTTTACCATGTCAGGTTTTGTAAAATATGGGCATTTGTGGGCTCTGTAGAGAATTTTTTTCTATTGCTTTTCATTTTCTATCCAGGCATGAAGAAAACATGGCCTCACCTTCCCCTGTTTGTAAAGGCAAAAAGAAAATCTCATTATGGTGTTGATGTATTTGTTTGTTCTACCAGTGTCGTGAATAATTTATGGGAAAATTACATGCTGTCTTGGGGAAACATTGACCAGTGGCTTTGTCTGCATATATGGATGAGTGGATTTGTATGTAAAGGTAAATAATTGTAGGGTTTGTTTTTTTTATGCAGACTCTGTGTTTTTGGTTACTTAGTCACGGTTGGTTTGTACATGTGTGATTTCTAAGCATTGGCAACTAAGCCAATGGGAAAATATATAGTATAAAACCCAAGAGAGTACGTAACTTCTTATGTAAGTCTTAGAAGAATGAGAGGCACGGGCAGATAACAATTTATGAACCAGGGAATGAAGAGATCTTTTACACAACTTGTATTATTATTGTCACTCGTCCTTTTATCTTACATTTTGCTATGGCCAAAAATTGTTTCTTGGCACACATTCCATTATTTAAAAGATTTCTATAAATCTGGAAACTGCCTGTTTTCTAGCACTACATCCATTCACACCAAGCCTTTCCTCCCAATACACTATCTTACAATTTCTCATGCAATAGTTTAGTTTTTTTTTTTCTTCCTCTGGGAGCGGCTATAAAAAGCCTGTGTAGCATGGAGAGGCAGTCTGTTGTACAGCAGCAGAGCTCCCCCCCCTCCATGACTAAGGGTCCTTTTAAATGTGCCTTTAGTGAGCGCCAGTAGATGATTATCATGTTGATAGATGCTTATTTTTACTTGCAAGCAGTTATTCCCTTTTGCCAAGATGGGAATAATTCTTTAAAGTCCTGTCCATCAGGTTGGGATTTACAGAAATGGGTGGTTTACTCATACCTTCCACCAAAACGAAATGGAAACTTCAGAAACAGCATAGCACAGCATGAGAGCTCCACGGTCACTAGAACTAAATGTGCTATGCTATTTCTGTAAGTGCCATTCACCTTTTATACGTTGAACAGCTTAAAGCAGTACTATTAGGCAGTTCCCATAAGGCCCAGTGGGTTGGGACTTGGGCATAGTGCTTCCCATCTCTATAAGGAAAAAAAAAAGACTATATTCTGCTCACCATACTCTATTTAGATATGCAAGGCCAGTGGTATGGATGGTACTTGGGCAAAACAGTAACTTTACTGCCTCAGTAGCAGGTAATGCTATGTTCACATCAGTCTTGGAGTCTACGCCGAGATCTGAGGAGGAAAAAGTCCTGCACAGAGGACATTTTCCTCAGCCTGTTTCAGTTTAAAAACACCCGACACCCAACGGACCCAATTATAATCAGTGGGGTCTGCAGGGCTCAGTGTGTAACCGCTCTGTTGTTTGGGTCCCTTGATGGACTTGAACAATGGAGAGGACATTCTAGTGTTAACCTAGCGTAATATCCAGCATAAATAGTAGTAGTAGTAGTTGTCCAGCACTGCATCAATGTTTAAAAGCATCCATGTTTATTTCCGTCCATTAAAAACATAATGGATGTGTCTGTCTCCTTCTCTCTGTGGGCTCGCTTTGTCTCTCTCTGCGAGATGAGAATAATTTTTCCAGACCTGTCATAGGAAAACAACTGTTGATGCTTGCAGCTTCAAACAGCTGATCAGCGTGGGGCCTACTGATCTTTGTTATTACTGACCTATCCTCAGAATAGGTCATTAGTAAAAAAAAAAAAAAAATAATTAACTGGACAAACCTTTAATGCAATTACAAACCGCGCTTGTATTAGCACCCCAAAAAATCACCCTTTCTATATCTGGTCTACATAAAGGGTGCTTTTCTGAAAGAGGTGTTCATCCAAAGAGATTTCACTGAAATATATATCCAAAAACATGAAAATATATCTCACAGTCACTGAAGAAGCTAAAAAGGTTTTCAATAGCAGCCATTGTGGAATTTCCGGGTTCTATTGTAATGTGTATCTTATTATTACAAGTGAATGCTATTTAATTGCCATGGTGTATAGCGTATAGCTTCTGCTGAGGAAGGCAGGCATTGTATAATCCAGCCGGAATGGTGAGATAAAAAGTAACACTCATATCACATAATACACAGCAGGATAAACGCTCTCTAATTGGGGAGCTGTGAAAATATCCTGAAAACATTTTATTTTTTTTTTTTTGGAATATAAACAGAAATGGGGTTGTCTTGTCTATGCTGAAGCCACAATTGAATATGAGTCAGTAAAGGACACTGCAGGTATAAGGGGTGCTGCAAGAGTTGGGGAAAAAAAAACACATATGAATCACCTTCTACCCTTTTGGCAATGCCATGGTATCCTGCCCATCTATAGCCAGGTTCCTACTGCATGGTATTGGCTCATCTCTACTCTCCGCACCTCACCTCTAGTCTATGTTGGTATTGGGCACTTCATTTTTCACTGCAGTGTTTGGATACATGACCTTGCAGTACTGCTTTGGCTTGCTTGGTACTCCTTCTTAAAGGGGAAACCAAAAAAGGACCAGGTACTATCCAAGACTGGTTAACTGTGGAAAAACGACAAAAGTGGTAGAAGTGAACAGAGCCAAGTCAGTTCAATGTAGTCGCTTTCCGTTCACATGCCAGCAACAGTGATGGTGGCCTGTACTGGCATTTGACCGCCATCAGAATATGAAATTATTGGCTGCAGCAGAATGTGTGTGTATATATGAATGTATTATATAGATAGATATCCCTCAACACACAGCCATTAATGTCTAAACCCTTGGCAACAAAAGTGAGTACAACCCTAAGTGAAAATGGCCAAATTGTGCCCCAAGTGTCAATATTTTATGTGGCCACCATTATTTGCCAGCACTGCCTTAACCCTCCTGGGCATGGATTTCAGGAGCGCATCACAGGTTGCCACTGGAATCCTCTTCCATGACGACATCACTGAGCTGGTGGATGTTGTCCATCCTCTGTTTGAGAATGCCCCACAGATGCACAATAGGGTTTAGGTCTGGAGACATGCTTGGCCAGTCCAGCACCTTAACCCTCGGTTTCTTTAGCAAGGCAGTGGTCGTCTTGGAGGTGTATTTGGGGTCGTTATCATGTTGGAATATTGCCCTGCGGCCCAGTTTCCGAAGGGAAGGGGGATCATGCTCTGCTTCAGCATGTCACATTACATGTCGGCATTCATGGTTCCCTCAATGAACTGTAGCTCCCAACAGCCGACAGCACTCATGCTGCCTCATACCATGACACCCCTAGCACCATGCTTGACTGTACGCAAGACATACTTGTCTTTGTACACCTCACCTGGTTGCCACCATGCACGATTGACTCCATCTGAACCAAATAAGTTTATCTTGGTCTCATCAGACCACAGGACATTGTTCCAGTAATCCATGTCCTTAGTCTGCTTATCTTCAGCAAACTGTTTGTGGGCTTTCTTTTGCATCCTCTTTAGAAGAGGTTTCTTTCTGGGACAACAGCCATGCAGACCAATTTAATGCAGTTTGCAACGTATGATCTGAGCACTGACAGGCTGAACCCCCACCCCTTTAACCTCTGCAGCCATGCTGGTAGCACTCATACGTCTATTTTGCTAAGACAACCTCTGGATATGATGGTGAGCACAGCACTTAACTTCTTTGTTCGACCATAGCAAGGCCTGTTCAGAGTCGAACCTGTTGGCAGTCTTTTTATAGCCTAGGCCAGTGATGGCGAACCTTTTACAGACAGAGTGCCCAGACTGCAACCCAAAACCCACTAATTTATCGCAAAGTGCCAACACGGCAATTTAACCTTAATACTGTGTGGATCCATAATTGTGGACAGTTACGGACCCGCAAAATACGGGTCGTGACAATGAGGTTTTGCAGGGCTTTCAAATGATACAAAACAACTTTGTACTGCATTTGGTATAGTTTTGAACAATTAATGTTCACTATTTACATCGCATAGGATTGTTTTATAGTGACCGTGCAATGTTATTACAGCCTGTACTAATGTCACATGTCTGCTATAAAACAGATACTTTGTGACATAAATAGTGAAGGGCCCCCACGCGGTACAGTGTGCTCCACTGTGAGCCCTCACACATTATAATATGCTACTTACCTTACCTCCTTCTACCACGGTGCAGGCACAGATGAATTACACTCTTCTGTTAGTGTAAGCTGTGGACCAGCAGCCTATACTGACAGTTTTCAGCTGTATGTGCATTTGCACACACAGCTAAAAGAAGCGCTAGCTCACTAACGGGGAATCCTGTACCAGATTCCCCGTTAGTGAGTGATCAGGGAGCCTGGATGGGATGATGGCACGAGTGACAACAGAGAGGGCTCTGAGTGCCCTCTCTGGCACTTGTGCCATAGGTTCGCCAACACGGGCCTAGGCCATCTTTTTGTAGAGAAACATTTCATTTTTCAGATCCTCGGAGTTCTTTGCCATGAGGTGCCATGTTGAACTTCCAGTGACCAATATGAGAGAATGTGAGAGTGATAACGCCAAATTTAAGATGTCTTCTCTCCATGCACACCTGAGACCTTGTTAACACTAACCAGTCACATGACATCGGGGAGGGAAAATGGCTAATTGGGCACAATTTGTCCATTTTCACTTAGGGTTGTACTCACTTTTGTTGTCAGGGGTTTAGACATTAATGGCTATGTGTTGAGTGATTTTCATGACACACCAAATTTACACTGTTATACAAGCTGTACACTGACTACTGTACATTGTATCAAAGTGTCGTATCTTCAGTGTTATCCCATGAAGATATATAATGAAATAATTACAAAAATGTGAGGGATGTACTCTCTTTTGTGAGATAATGTGTTTGTTTGTGTGTGTGTGTGAGAAAGTGAAGGGTGTGGTTTGGGAGAACAGGTATCTTTCCAGCCAGGAAGTTAAAGGGTGTGTGGTAGAAGCCCACAGCAGGGAGGTTGGGTGACTAAGTTAGGCTGCTTTCACGTGGTCCGTGTTTGGTCAGTTATTTTCGTCAGTGTGTGCCAAAACTAGGAGTGGGTTAAAAACACAGAACAGGTGCAAATATTTCTTAGGCCCAGTTCACATCTGCGTTCAGGTTTCTGTTCGGGGAGTCCGCTTGTCCGCAGCACTTTTCTCTCCACATGTTTTGGGCGGAAACCACAGGGAACCCATCATAGTCTATGGGGTCCGCGGGTTTCCCAGGTAACCGCTATTTTATGCGTATAGGATTCCGTATGGGGGATCCCCAAGCGGACTCCCCAAACGCAGATGTGAACCGGGCCTTATACCTGATCTCTGTATAGTCTCCACTCCTAATTTTGGTTCACAATCACTGAACAAAATCACTGACCAAACACTGCCGTGTGAAAGCAGCCTTAAAGTCTGATATAGGCTGTGTGTCAGAACTAGGGGGTGTGCCACTACACTGAGGAAACTGACCTGTGTAAGGCTAGCACATCTATGCTAGGGTTTCCATTCGGGGGGTCCGCTTGAATACATGTCAACATGTAGTTTGGCAAATTACTTTTGTCAGATTCAAGTTATTTCTGTGACCATTGTGGGTTTTTTTTTTCATTAAATGAGGGGTACCAACAATTTTGTGCATGTGTGTATAGGCGATTTTGGCAAATCGGGCCCCACCTTGCATAGCCTTGAAAAGATGATGATCTTTGCATTGTTTCATCACTTTGTGACCATAATGGTATCTTTTTTTGCTTCTGTTAAAGCTCCCTACTCAGCACTATTATTGCATTTTAGACCTGAAAAACTCCCTTTACATAGAGCCATAATATAGCTATGTGCATGAAAGCTGTAAAAATAATGGAACAATGCGTGTCTAAAGATGTGGGTGATGTAAGCTTATGGCTATATCACATGACTGCATACTATGGGTTAGATTTACAATACATTTACTGAATATTCACTGAATTGACTTCAGAAAAGAGAAACCGACTGTATGCAGACAGCAAATACTTTGGAAGAAATTATAGTGTTTGAAAATATTTGACTGAAGGCAGTCAGCCACGAAGTGCTTGCATTGTGTTCGCTGGAATATCATTGCTCTATGAAGTTCCAGTACTGTTTGTAGCGGTTCTGAGATATAGATGTCAGTTACTGTGCTTAGGAATTGGTTGTTAATAATGCAGTGTGTACGCCTGGGAGGCTTGTTTTGCATGGTAATGTAATTTTTTTTAATATGATCTAAATCTCTTCTGTACAATTAGAAAGGCAAGCCTAATGTGTCCAGCGGCATTTTAGTGAGATACCTAATTAGTCGCCTTTTCTAACATGGCAATCTGAAACTTTTCAGAAATTGAATTCTTTGCTTTGAAGTACTGTATATTTGTGTACCCCTCCACTATACTCCCATATCTTATCGCTATTTTGCTCAAATTCTTGAGGAAAAAACAGCTACATATTTTTGGGGCTTTTTTTTTTTTTTTTTTTTTAGTAGATTTTATGATATGAGTGTCTTAAATGGAGGATAGCCTGCCATGGATGGCAAGATGTCCTTGCAATATGAGCAGGATTAAAGGCAAATGTTCATGCTGCCTTGTGATACAGAATTATATTTTACTCGGAAATGGCGTTTTGAAGAAAACTTTTCAAAAAAGAGCGGTGCATAGGGAGATGAGTCCTAGCATGGGGGTGAGTTTGCTGTTCTGCTTCTCACCACCATGCCCAGCTTGATTCATAAACCTTTTTCCCTTTGTGTATAGATAGAGACCTGTTAAATGAATAATAATGTCATCATCCCAAAAACCCTTTATTTATTTTGCTTACTTGTATAGCTCCATCTTATTCCACAGCGCTTTTACGACAGTCAGTCACTGTCGTCACTGTCCCATATAGGGCTCATAATCTACATTTTCCTTATCTGTATGTCTTTTGGAGTGTGGGAGGAAACTGGAGTATCCAGAGGAAATCCATGCAAACATGACCTATCCTCAGGATAAGCCATCAATATTAGATCAGTCCAACACCTGGGACCCCTGCTTATCAACTGTTTGTGGTACTTGGGTGAGCTCCACTTCTCAGGCCAGTGACTTCCATTGGTTACAATGCCTTGCTACAGCTCCATTCTATTCAAATGAAGGGGCTGAGCTGCAATAACAAGCATAGCCACTATACAATGTACAGTGCTGTGCTTGATAGGCAGTGAAAAGGCCACAGCAATGAATATCATAGTCCGGACCCTTTTAATGAAGCATAGCAGGCAGGGAGAAGTCGCACAGTGGTCTCTTATTGTTCCAAGCTCATTGTTAAACTATGGGGTAGATTGAAATAAAAATAGTGCAGTAGATAAACTAACACTGTCTACATTTTAGACAGTCTTAAACTGCGACAGATTTTTCAGTGTTAGAATATCTGGTCTAACTTTACACCACCGGCTTAGTTTCTAACAAAAATTGCACTAAAATTTTGGTGCGTTTTATTTGATGCTTGGTGTCACATTTTGAGCCCCATCCCTTTGCCAGTAAGCCGCACCCACTTATTGGGCAAGGCACAGAAACTGTTTTAGGCCGGGCAATCCACACATTGCAGGTAAATACATGGAGACCTGCAATTTTCAAAACCGTTGCAGTTTTGGAAATTGCAGCATGTCAGTTATACCCACGGAAATGCTGGTGGTTTCCCTATAGGTATAAGTGAAGCAGAAAGTCGGCAGAGGAAACCTGTACGGACTTTCTGTGAAGAGCGCTGCTGGAAAAACTGCAATGCGTTGACGCTGCAATTTTTCTCACTGCGCTTTTTTTTTTTTTTTTTTTTTGCTGCAACCCGCTATGTGGGCCTTAGCCTTAAACACTTAAACTCCATACACACGACTGAGTATGCTTCCGATGTGGCCTGAGTTTGCAGCGACAAACTGTGAGTGACATCCGAGTGTATTCCTTGATGCATTCATGTCAATGGCAGCTTCCTTTCCATTCTGTTACGATGACACTGAGCAGGATAGTACCTGCTCTGTTATCATCTGTATCATTGGAACAGAATGGATCGGAAGCCCCAATAGACATGAATCCATCATGGAACGTGCTCTGATGTCACTCATCTGTGTGCATACCACTTGGCCCCAAATCGCTGCACTGTGATTGGTTGCTATGGGAAACACTGACCGTGCACAGAAATATTGTACCCAGTATGAACAATGGAAATCATTTATTGTCAAAGAGGTATTATATGTTGCCAGCTTTTCAAAGTGCTTTGCAATAGATTGAGTAACGGAGACTAGTAAGTAGTCTCATTTTGTACTAAGAGCTGTTTGAAGACAAACTGAATTTTTTTTATTTGTGTTTTTGTGTTTCTTTTGTTCTCAACAGATCTAGACAACCTGTGGTCCTCTTCAGAATGACCTCTCCTCAGTGGATAGCAGTAAAGCCGGTAATGACACATTGCTACGTCCTATATAAAACCAGACCCCGGAAGTCTGTATGGTTCCATGTGTTTCTATGCGCTTCTGAATGTCAACACCAAACCCCTCGTAGCTACTAATACTCTGCTTAGATGTCTAAAGAGAACAGGCAGGATCATGTTGTGTCGTTCACCAATTCATCCATATTAACCCGCATGGTGTGGGCCCCTCCTAGAACTTCCAGTCCTTGTTGCATTGCATCGTCTTACAAACCAGACAGCACCTGGACAAAAATGTCTGCAGAGTGGTTGACTGACTGGACCTGTTTGCTGAAAGGACTTCGTGACCTGATTGCTGGTTGCATCCAAGCTGTACGTGACTGCAATACTTTCGCACTAACCACCGTTATCTGCCTCCTGCTCTTGTTTGCATGGTATTGTTACCGAGTTGGCAAGGACCAACCCCGTTCTCCCTTTGCCACTGTGAATTTACTTATCCAGAGTTCAGATGCCAAAGGCTTGCAGAACGGGTTTGCTTATTGCCACTCACGTGAGTGTGTACGCTGTACGCATAATGATGGACTGAACCAAAAACTCTATCACAATCTGCAGGAATATGCCAAAAGGTACTCCTGGTCCGGCATGGGCAGAATTCACAAAGGCATCCGAGAACAAGGTCGTTATTTGAACGACAGGCCATCCATACAAAAGCCAGAGGTTTTCTTCCTTCCTGATTTACCCACAATGCCGTATTTTTCACGGGATGCTCAAAAGCATGACGTGGAACTGCTAGAACAGAACTTTGCCACTATTCTTAGTGAATTTGAAGTCATCTACAAAGCCTTTTCAAACTGCAACTTGCCTCAAGGGTGGAAAATAAACAGTACTCCCACTGGGGAATGGTATACATTTTATTTAGTCAACCAAGGTGTGTGTATTCCTGCCAATTGCAAGAAATGCCCACGGACGTATCGCTTGCTTGGAAGCCTCCGTACCTTCATTGGCAACAATGTGTTTGGGAATGCTTGTATATCTGTGCTTACTCCAGGGACCGTCATCACAGAACACTATGGTCCCACCAACATCAGGATAAGATGCCATCTCGGTAAGTTATTATTACAGCTATATATACTGTTGTTGTTTCAGTAGGTATAAGACCACTATGGCTCAATAATGTGTTGTCTTAAAGGAACAGTAAACATATAAATGAATGCTAAAAGTAAAAAGCTTACAGCATATTCATGATTGTGACACAACAATCTTGTAGAAATTATGCAAACACAGACAACTATCCCCTACTGATCTATGGAATTTTTGTCTGGTAGATGGGTGGGGCGCTTTTTTTTTTTTTTTTTTTTCTTCTTAGAAGAGGGGGGCTCTCGCTTCAGCCAATTGTCTGAACATACGGTAAAATGAGACCAAGGAAAAGGAGGAGATGAAGGTAAGAATTGATGGGATATTTTTTTTTCTGTGTTTACTGTTCCTTTAACGCTTGTGTTACTGATTCAGAATCTGTGTTTTCACACCATGAATTAGTTTACTGTAATAAATCCACAGGATTGCCTGGAAACCATGACCATCAATGATCTTTACTGGATTGAGTCATTATTGATAGGTTTATGTCTTAAACGTAGATGCAGTACATGTTTCCTATTATGTAAGGTTAGGGAGATGAACAGAAAATGAGAGCTTATATTTCCATAGACAAATGGCTATGTAGAAGAGCTGTGTCAGAAGTAATGGGGCACATCACAACCTTAGTCAAGTAGACAGCAGTATGAGTACATTTGTGTTATTAGTGCATAATGTAACTGAGAGCTTGAATGCTGTTGCTTTAGGCAGAAGATATGTCTGTTTTAGAAGAAAAAGAGCACGTATCAATAAGTTCCTTTCTTAATATATAGTACAACATCATACATTCAGCATTCATTTCAGCAGGTAAGTATAGATCACTGCACTACATTACAAAGCCGTGGTATGGTTCACCCCTATAATAAAGTATTGATTATCTTGAGATCCATGCCACAGAATTGTTATAAAAAGATGAAGACCCAAAAGGTCACTTGCTTCATACACTAAATGCTAAAGCAATTTATGAACCCTTGCTTGGATTTGTCAAGAGTGCTTCTTTGCTGCAATGGAGAGTGGTATGTGTTGTTATGACTTTTTAAGATTTGCACCCCAACCGGCACTTTTCAAAAAGGGAACGGAGCCATTGGCCCTGTCAGATTTATGCTCAGGTGCTGGCATAGATTTTTATTTAGGCACACAGACCCTAGAGGAGGCAGCTAATGTATGATGAGGGGTGCAGCTCATCATAAATTAGGTGCAAGCTCTGGCAAGGCAGGGATTATTAAGGCCAGCATGGAAAATGCAGATCTTGATAAATCCGCCCCATAATTCTTTGCCTATACAGAAATGTTTACATTATGATAAAGGCTCATCTGCTGGCAATTTGTGACCAGTCTTAATGATGCATCAGAGGATGTTATAAAGAGGTTGTGCTATCAATACAAGTGGCGATCAGTAAACTCAAAATGCATTTCAGAGTAACTTTGTAAAGTATTGTTGCTAAGAAAAGTTTCCTTGTATGTGTATTACCATTATCTGCTTGCAATAGCACCCCCGGTGTTCAGAATGTTTAGGTCTATGTGTGTCATTCTAGTAAGGCTCTGTTAGTCATTTATGTACTGTATTCTACTGAGCTTGCATGACTAGCAGAAACTCTCCACATGACTTGCATAGAACTGCACGTTTTGACCATTGTCTTCCTTAACGTTCCTTAAAAAGTATTGTCAGCCACCAATTGTGCAAGTTCTCCCACTAAAAAAAGATGAGAGAGGCCTGTAATTGACATCATAGGTAGACCTCAACTATGAGAGACAAAATGAGAAAACAAATACAGAAAATCAAATTGTCTGATTTTTAAAGAATTTATTTGCAAATTATGGTGGAAAATAAGTATTTAGTCACCTACAAACAAGCAAGATTTCTGGCTCTCACAGACCAGTAACTTCTTCTTTAAGAGGCTCCTCTGTCCTTCACTCATTACCTGTAGTAATGGCACCTGTTTGACATTATCAGTATAAAAGACACCTGTCCACAACCTCAAACTGTCACACTCCAATCTCCACTATGGTGAAGACCAAAGAGCTATGGAAGGACACCAGAAACAAAATTGTAGACCTGCACCAAGCAGGGAAGACTGAATCTGCAATAGGCAAGCAGCTTGGTGTGAAGAAACCAACTGTGAGAGCAATAATTAGAAAATGGAAGACATACAAGACCACTGATAATCTCCCTCGATCAGGGGCTCCACGCAAGATCTCACCCCGTGGGGTCAAAATGATCACGAGAACAGTGAGCAAAAATCCCTGGACCACACGGGGGGACCTAGTGAATGACCTGCAGAAAGCTGGGACTAACGTAACAAAGGCTACCGTCAGTAACACGTTACGTCGCCTGGGACTCCTGGGATCCTGCAGCTCCAGATGTTTCCCCCTGCTTAAGCCAGTACATATCCGGGCCCTTCTGAAGTTTGCTAGAGAGCATTTGGATGTTCCAGAAGAGTATTGGGAGAATGTCCTATGGTCAGATGAAACCAAAGTAGAACTGTTTGGTAGAAACACAACTCGTTGTGTTTGGAGGAGAGTTGTAGCCAAAGAACACCATACCTACTGTGAAGCATGGGGGTGGCAACATCATGCTTTGGGGCTGTTTCCCTGCAAAGGGACCAGGACGACTGATCCGTGTACATGAAAGAATGATTGGGGCCATGTATCGTGAGATTTTGGGTGCAAACCTCCTTCCATCAGCAAGGGCTTTGAAGATGAAACGTGGCTGGGTCTTTCACCATGACAATGATCCCAAGCACACTGCCAGGGCAACGAAGGAGTGGCTTCGTAAGAAGCATTTCAAGGTCCTGGAGTGGCCTAGCCAGTCTCCAGATCTCAACCCCATAGAAAACCTTTGGAGGGAGTTGAAAGTCCGTGTTTCCCAGCGACAGCCCCAAAACATCACTGCTCTAGAGGAGATCTGCATGGAGGAATGGGCCAACATACCAGCAACAGTGTGTGCCAAACTTGTGAAGACTTACAGAAAACGTTTGGCATTGCCAACAAAGGATATATAACAAAGTATTGAGATGAACTTTTGTTATTGACCAAATACTTATTTTCCACCATAATTTGCAAATAAATTCTTTAAAAATCAGACAATGTGATTTTCTGGATATGTTTTCTCATTTTGTCTCTCATAGTTGAGGTCTATCTATGATGTCAATTACAGGCCTCTCATATTTTTAAGTGGGAGAACTTGCACAGTTGGTGGCTGACTAAATACTTTTTTTCTCCACTGTACATACTTAGTTAATAAGGTTTAATAAAGATCCAGGTCCATCAATTTGAACCTATAACCCTGCAGTGTTGTTCAAGAGGTAGACAAAAACCCTACAATGTGGGCGCCAATTACTATATTAGGGGAATAGTTTATTTCCAACTCCAAATTTCAGAATCAATCCCTGAATCAATCTCTCATCTCCAAAAATCTAGTTCCTATCATTTGTAATTAGCTCAATTATAACCCTCAAAATTCAGATCTGACCGTTTTTACATGCTGATACGGTATTTGCCATTACTACCTCTTGGGGTACAGCATTCCATACTACTCTAACTGTGAAAAAGCCCTTCCTACATGGATGCATAAACTGCCTTTTTTTTGCCCATAAATTTTCCCTGGTCCTTTGTACACTTCTTTGCCAGAATAAATAATAAATGTGCCAGTTCTTTGTACTGTCTACACCCGTATTTGTACATATAAATCAGATCACCTATATGGAACTTTTTTTTTTGAACAGGCCTTATTTTTCTAGCCGCTTATAAGAGAGACCTCCCGATATAATAATCTGGTTGCCTGCCTTGAACACTCTCTCTTTGTTTCTTATGTCCTTTTCAGCATGTGGAGCCCAAAATTAAAGTTCATTTATAAGAATTCTACAAAGGTTTGTATCATCAGCAAAGACTGACACTTTACTTTCTATACCATCCACAAGGACATCTTTAGGACAAGGCTGTTGTGTGGTACAGTTTCAAATTCTTTTGGAAAACTTAGATCGATCACATCAGCCTTTTGACCAATATCCAGAATTACCTCTCATAGAAACCAAGGAGTATAGTTTTTTGTGAATCCATGCTTGTAATTGGTTATTATAGTACTTCATCTTGTACTTCATCTCTTAAATTGCTTTCAAATATTTTATGCACAACAGACATCAGACTTACTGGACGGCAGTCGCACGGTTCCGCCCTTTTGGCACCATATCAGCCATCCTCCAATCTTGAGGCACAGAATCGGTTTAAGTAGAGTTGAAAAGATTAAATACAAAGGTTTGTCAATCCCCAAGCTCAATACCGTGGTTTAGTACTTTCTGGGCTAAAGGCTTTATTAACACCTACCCATTGCATCCATTTTTCATTTTTGACTTCCTGCCTTCCAAAAGCCTTTAACTTTTTTTTTTTTTTCGTTCACTGAGCCATATGAACACTTAATTTTTTCAGGACAAATTGTGCTTCGTAATGGTACCATTTAATATTCTGTACAGTATACGGGGAAGCTGGAAAAAAAATCAGAATTGGGTGGAAAAACTGCATTTGTACGACTTTATTAAGGGCTTCATTTTTACAGCGTTCACTGTGCAGTCAAAATGCCAAATGTCATCTGTATTCTATGGTTCAGTACAATTCCAGGCAATTGGACTTGCCTTGGCGTTCACCAGGAAAAAAGATTTTTACAAGTTTGTAGATCATGCATTTTTGGACTTAGGGATACTTAATGTGTACAGTTGTGCTAAAAAGTTTACATACAGATTTTTTTTGTTTTGGCCTTTTTTCAGAGAATATGAACTTTTTTTTTCTCCACTCATGGTTAGTGGTTGGTTGAAGCCATTTATTGTCAAACTTCTGTGTTTTTCTCTTTTTAAATCATAATGACAGCCAAAAAGATCAAAATGACCTTGTTCAAAAGTTCACATACCCCAGTTCTTAATACTGTGTATTGCCCCCTCTAACAGCAATGACAGCTTGAAGTCTTTTGTGGTAGTTGTGGACGAGGCTCTTTATTTTCTCAGATGGTAAAACTTCCCATTCTTCTTGGCAAAAAGTCTCCAGTTCCTGTAAATTCCTGGGCTGTCTTGCATGTACTGCGCGCTTGAGATCTCCCCAGAGTGGCTCAATGATATTGAGGTCAGGAGACTGAGATGGCCACTCCAGAACCTTCACTTTCTTCTGCTCTAGCCAATGACAGGTCGACTTGGCCTTGTGTTTTGGATCGTTGTCATGTTGTAACGTCCAAGTACGTCCCATGCGCAGCTTCCTGGCTGACGAGTGAAAATTTGCCTCCAGTATTTGCTGATAACATGCTGCATTCATCTTTCCTTAAACTTTGACCAAGTTTCCTGTGCCTTTGAAGCTCACACATCCCCACATCATCAGTGATCCACCTCCGTGCTTTACAGTAGGAATGGTGTTCCTTTCATCATAGGCCTTGTTGACACCTCTCCAAATGTAACGTTTATGGCTGTGGCCAAAAAGTTCGATTTTTGTCTCTTCACTCCAAATTACCTTGTTCCAGAGGTTTTGAGGCTTGTCTCTGTGCTGTTTGGCGTATTGAAGGCAAGATTCTTTGTGGCATTTGCGCAGTAATGGCTTTCTTCTGGCAACTCGACCATGCAGCCCATTTTTCTTCAAGTGCCTCCTTATTGTGCATCTTGAAACAGCCACACTGATAGTTTTCAGAGAGTCCTGTATTTCTGCTGATATTATGTGTGGGTTTTTCTTTGCATCCCGAACAATTTTCCGGGCAGTTGTGGCTGAAATTTTGGTTGGTCTACCTGACCGTGGTTTGGTTTTTACAGAGCCCCTGAGTTTCCATTTGTTAATCACAGTTTGAACACTGCTGACTGGCATTATCAATTCCTTGGATATCTTTTTGTATCCCTTTCCTGTTTTATACAGTTCAACTACCTTTTCCCGTAGATCCGTGGACAATTCTTTTGCTTTCCCCATGACTCACAATCCAGAAATGTCAGTGGCTGGAGGAAAGATGCAACACTCTGTCTGGAGCCCAGAAACTCACTCAACTTTTATGCACACACACTGACTACAATCAAACAGGTCACAGGTGAGGATGTTACCTTTAGTAGCCATTCAAACCCCTTTGTGTCAACTTCTGGGCATGTTATCAGGCCAAAATCACGAGGGTATGTGAACTTTTGAACAGGGTCATTTTGATGCCTTTGGTTGATCACTATGATTTAAAAAGAGAAAACACAGAAGTTTGACAATAAATGGCTTCAACCAACCACTAATCATGAGTGGAGAAAAAGTTTTTGTATCATTCATATTCTCTGAAAAAAGGCCAAAAAATCGGGGTATGTAAACTTTTTAGCACAACTGTATGTGTTTTACTTTTATGTTTTACTTTATATGTGTTCTAGGAATAAGGGGGTGACTTGATTTTTTTTCTTTTTCCTTTAAACTAGGATTCTTGAACCCACTAGGATTCTTGAACCTTAGGGTGTCATATCACTACAACAATGCAATGGTAATGTATTGCAAAATAGCAGTACTTCTACTACAGGCTGCATAAACTAGCCTGTAATAGAATGTATACAATGACAAGCCTAGAATCCTTCAATAGGCTCCTGGCTTTCATTCTAAGAGATTTCTGGCCCTGCATCTTATTCCCAGAGCTGGTGTTCCACCCCAAAATGGCGCGTCAGTCAGTTTTGACATTGGAGACCTAGTGGCTATGGTGGGCACTCAGCTCCTGAGCAGCCGCCATATTCAAATATCCGACATCCACCGTAATAGTACGGCAGATGTCAGGAAAGGGTGGGGATCATCTCTCTGAAGAGACCACAGAATTTAGAGGAGCACTGTTGCCTCTTCACACTAAATTAACCACAGCACTGTACATTTTACAATGACTGTGCTTGGCTTGAATGGGACTGAGCTGTGAACAGGACAGGTAACTGATGAACGTAACATTAAAAATGGTACCTCTTCACAAGCCATGTAAACAGCTAGTCCGTGGGGTTCCGTGTGTTGGATCTTTGCTGATCTTCAATTGATGATCCATCCTAAGGAGAAGTCATCAATTGCTGAAGCCCAGAAAACCCATTTCAATTAATTTGCTCAGACACAGCTTTACATTTTTTTTTTTTTTTTTTTTTTTTGGGGGGGGGGGGAGGGGTTACAGGGAACAAGTCAAGTGGTTTTTTGACCCTAAACTGGCCAAACTTGTGCAACATCAAGTGTCAAGTAATAACCTTTCCTATGGTGCCCCTCACTAAGCCTTCTTTTGCTGAAAAATCCAGTTATAAGTTTTTAAAACCTTAGATTTTCATATTCTGATTTACCTTAACTAGTCATGGGGGTGGGGGAGCAGCTTCATCTAGTCATGTAGTCATTGTGCTAAATCATATCCTGTGAGACATAATTGACACATCCCTCGCTGTCTGACATCTGCCTGTCACCCTACCTAACTGCTGGCCTTTCAGGGTGAGATTTAGTGTAATGGTTGCCTGACTAGATGAAGCTTTTCCCCCTGCCTGTGACTGCTTAAAATAAATTTAAGGGTTTTAAAGCTTCTAACTTGACAGAATGTCTAGTGAGGGGCCCGATAGGAAAGTGATTCCACACATGCAGGGGTCAGTTTAGGATGGAAAAACCACCTGGTTCCTGTTGAGCTCCGTTGTTGCTACAGGTGTGTGTGTGTGTGTGTGTGTGTGTGTGTGTGTGTGTGTGTGAATTCCTGCCTGTACTGGTGCTTTTGACATGGATCCGACAGAACACAGCTCTTGGGTCCCTCCCCTTACTACTGTGTGTTAGTGGAGATAGAGGAGGCTATACATTACACATCAGCGTGAAGTGGGGGGAATCGCGCTGTAGAAAGCGGTACAGAATGAATCTGTGCTGATACATGACAGCTTATGAAGGAGCAGCATCCTGGACACACACAATTCCCATCCAGCATGTCTTGGAGTCCTTATCGGGGTCATGGGTCAATATTGGGCTCATAATGAGCCCTGATTGAGTGTTTAACAAGTCTGTCATCGCTCATTTAAACGGCCTTCACCCTTTTCCAGGTCCTAGCAGAGGAACCCTTATCTAGACATGGTTGCCATCCATTGTCGTAACGCCCTACGAGTGCTGGAATTGGAGCTAGATTGGTTATCACCTTGTTTTTCAGAAATACATGTAATCTGTGTCTTGCAGTGATGCATTTGGGCTTTCCATACCTTTGCATCTACAACATTGCAAAATTCACCTAAATCATCTTCTTGGTGATGGTTCTAAAATGATAAATCAAGTTAAAACTATTAGAAATAATCCCATTAAGACAATCCAATTAAAACAAGATTCTTACAGAGATGAATTGCTATACATGTTGCAGAAAGGTTAAATCTGTAGCCAGGCATCGTGTGGAGTTGCTTTGTCTGAAGAAATTAGAAGTCTGTTTTAGTAGAAGCTAATCATGGATGTCATTATGTTATGCCGGGGAGGTTAAAGGTTTCATCGATTCCTTGCAGGTGAACTTTTGTGCTCCACAGATACACTGTACAGACAGCGTGATATTGATGTACTCCCATTGATTGGAGCACTTTTAGTACTAGATGTCCCCTGCTGTTTACATGACCCTTTTCATAGTAGGCTTTTCCATATTACCATCACTCCTGTATTCAGATCACAGATTCTCAAGGCAAAAGCCCCTTCCAGCATTCTATTGTAAATGACATGATTACTATATGGAAAAAGGAATTGCTGTTTTAATGAATTCCCATATGCAGGGTTACAAAGGTGAGCTTGCCCAATTCGTTTACCCAAATCATTGTACAACTTTCTAGATACAAAATAAGAATAATAAAAAAAATCTATGTTAAAGGGATTCTATCATTAAAAAAAAAAAAAAAATTTAACTAAAAGCACCTAGGAATAACCTTTAGAAAGGCTATTCATCTGTTACCTCTATTTTGCAGGTCTGCACCGCCGTTTTTTAATTTTTCATTCTTTCTTCATTATGGTAATTGTACTCAGAAAGCACAGGGGGAGTTCCCCCTGTGCTCAAAACTGTGCCCGTCACAGCTTGCAGCACCGCCTCACTTTTTTTTTTTTTTTTTTGTCCTGATGGGATCCAAATCCCATGCATGCTCAGTCGGCTCTGCCACTTCGGGTTGGACAGAGCCAATTGTGCATGTTCCGTCGGCCATTTTGATGTGGTCTCTTACACGAGTGTACTTACACGAGCGTTATGCAGATGCATTGCGTTATCTTTTACTAATCTAGACTTTTATAAACTTGTTAAAAGAAGCCCAAAATAATTGTGAATTACATCACTCAATAACCCCTGCTGCTTAGAGGATAGGTCACATCATATACCACTACAAAGCTGTTGGTGCACCAAACTCAGAACACTTGAAGTTTTGTTGGTATCTTCCCCCGTTTTAGAGTTATTGGTGGAGTTTATTTGCAGCTCAATGTCATCACTGGGCTGTGGGGAACAGTCCAAGGCTATAAAAGTTTACTGTTAAGGTTCTCTAAACTGTTAGACCAGCCCCTATGACAGTACAGTGATATCAGTAGCCATAAGTAACTCCATCAATATCTCTAGAAGAGGGGAAGATACCAGCAGAACTGAAGTGCACTGACAGCTTTTTAATGGTGTACGACCTGCCCTGTTTTGGAGGGCATGAATTGAAAGGTCCTCTGTTTAAAGGGGCAGAAAATCATTTTTCAAAAAGGGTCTGTTAGTGCTATTAATAGGTTAATAAGTGCAACCAAATACCTTTTAGCAGTGTTGTGAGTGAATTCTGGGTTTCTGTGGGAGCTCCTGGCATCTTCTGCATTTGTTTACATGTTTTACTACAGTTAGCTTCCTGTTCTGTTTTCCCACAATTACCATGATGCCTTGTGCTTCACTTAGAGCTGATTCACACCACCTCCCTCTCTCACTCATACCTCCTCCCTGTTTCCTAGCTAGCCAGCCCACTACTAGCCCTTTCAACTAACTCAAACCCCACCCCCACCCCATCATACTTGTCTGTCTTGCTTTCTGGATCTTCTGGGCACAGGTCGTCACTTTGTTCTGGGCAATAGAGCTGGAGTGCCAGCATGCGCAGTAGTGGGTTAGTATTGATGACGTTCTGTTTCTGAAAACGGGGAAATGGAACGTCATTGGAAAAATCAGAAACTGTGCCTGGGGCAGTCACATGACTGCCACATCGATCTAGGAAAATTATAGATTTTTTTTTTTTTTTTTTTTTGGTAACCTGAGTAATTTAGAAGGTAGGCTAATCCCATCCACATGTTGCACAAAAATTTCTACAGCGGACATGCTGTGTTTTCAAAAAGCGTTTAGTTTTTGTAAATCGCAGCATGTCAGTTATACCTATGGAAACACTGGCATTTCCATATAGGTATAATAGAAGCAGAAAGTTCGCAGAGGAAAAATGCTACGGGAAAAACAATGGTTTTTTTTTTTTTTTTTTTTTTTCTGCAGTCCGCTACGTGGGGCCTTAGCCTAAAGCCCTTTTCAGCTTATTTGCATAAGAATAAAATGCTGATTGTCGAGAAAATGGAGCTGCAATGCGAATATGAAAGGCATCTTTGGAAAGTGTAGAAGCAGCCCTGCAGAGTGAGTGAGATTCTGGCTAATACCATCTACACATTGCAGAAAAAAAAATTGCTGTGGAAATGCTGACGTTTTCCCTATAGGTATAATAAGGGATGAAAAACTGAGCAAAAACGCAATGAAAAACACATTTTGTTTTTTCTGACTTTTTTTGCAAGAAAAAAAATATTTGTAAAGTTTGCCCGCTACTACATTATTTTTTTTTTTTTTTTTAGCATCCTGCTGCAATCTCTGCCTCCCATTGAAAACAATGGGAGGGAGATTCAGGACAGAATCCACAGCAGATACCTGCATGTGAACATACCCTCAGAGTCTGATCACATAAGTTTATAATGAGGGTCTTTCAAGCTTTTTGTGTTTTTGATGGCCGAAACGGCATAGTCTGCTGCAGTGTTATTCTTAAAAATTCTGAAACCCTGACAGGCACTGGGATACACAGAATTTGGTGGATTCTGATAAATTATATAAAACGAAGTTACTTAATCTTTATAGTAGTTAGATGCATAAGATAACTATCACACTAGCTCATCATTTACTGTTCAAGCATATTTTTCATCTAGATACAAGTTAAGCTAAAACCAGTTTAAAGGGGTGTTCCAGTTTTTTCCTGGGGAGGCTTAAAAACAATAAACAGTATATACTCCCATGTCCGTTCAGCAAAGGATTAAGCAGGAGCTCTCCGTTTGGGATCTTGGTCTTGTTTCCTTTCTGCCTATGTACTGTTCCTGGGACCTGAACAGGGACTCTGCTGGATCCTCGGCATGGGTGAGTATGCAGTGTTTTATTGTTTTAAGCCTCTCCAAGGGTTAAAAAAATGAACTGGAACACACCTTTAAATTTGGCATAGCAGACCAGTTGCTCCTGAAGACATACATTATATTGCGAAAAGTGATGGTTTTGTGGTTTAAAAAAAAAAAAAAAACAACAACATAAAAATACGTGAAATATAAAATAAATAAAAATTATGGTGAAACATAAGAAAACACAGAAACTGAAGAGGCTGAGTTAAAACATAAGTGAACATAAATAATTCTGATTGTAAATCTGTGTCATATATGTAGATGACTAGAGACTAAAAACCCTGATATAATCCAGGTACAAAACAGATGTACGGAATAAAATGTCCAGTCACACCTCCACTGTAAATAACTGCAGGTTATGGCGAGGCGTCTGCAGATCTTTGTAGAAAACAGTGTTGTAATGATTTTTGGACATTGCTTTTCCTTGGCACAGGCGACAGAATGAAAACTGATGAGCAATTAGCATATTGTATTGATCGGGCTAATGGTGAGGCGCTGCTGGATTGTTCTAATAAATCAGTAAACGTGAGAGAGAGATCACAGCATGCATTGCTAACCTGCAGACCTGGACTAAGCCTAATATCAGCCTATATCTGTAGCATCATTGGACATATTGATGAATAAATGACAAAAACAAAAGGTGGAATGTGTAGGGATGGGACTTCTTTTTATTTATTTATTTTTTTAGCATGCTTTAGTTTTAAGGCTTAATTCACACTTCAGAGTCACTGAAGTGAGACTCTCTCCGTGTTAATGTGTGTGCTCGGAGACTGATTCTTAGCATTATAGTCATTTTTTTCAGGTGTCCCTGCCTCTTCAGTATACATTTGTGCTAAAAAGTTTACATACCCCGGCAGATTTTTTTGGTTTTTTTGGCCTTTTTTCAGAGAATATGAATGATAACACAAAAACTTTTTCTCCACTCCTGGTTAGTGGTTGGTTGAAGCCATTTATTGTCAAACTTCTGTGTTTTCTCTTTTTAAATCATAACGACAACCAAAAACCTCAAAATGACCCTGCCGGGGTATGTAAACTTTTTAGCACAACTGTATACTGTCCTGTAGTGATTACAGTCCTGCACAGGGTGTAGCGGAGAGGCAGTGTACAGGCCAGTAAATTCAGACCGGTTGGATGATTTTTTTGTGTATTCATTGATTTTATTCATTTTTGTAGGCTGGTTTTCACAGTGGCTTTCAGCTGCGATTTCTAGCCCAGCTTTAAACCTTTGCATTGAAAACTGTAGCCAAACACACAGCAATAATTGATATACTGTATGTTCAAAAATCCCATCCAGACACTGCAGAAAAAACCCGCAGTGCAAAGTGTCTCATGCTGCACAATTTTTAATTTTTTATTTTTTTTTCTTTCTTTCTTCTGCAATGTGTAGTTATGATTTGATTTAACCTCTTAAGGAAACAGGGTAGTTTCTGCCTTTAAGATCTCCACCTTCCAAAATTCTGAACTTTTTTTTTTTTTTTTTTCTCAGCCATGTTAAGGCTTATTCTTTGCACTATGAGTCGTACTTTCAGTTGGCCCCAGTTTGAGGTACATAAATATTTTGATTATCTTTTATTAATGATTTTAGGAGGTCTTTGGGGGGGGACCCTACAATTCTATCATTATAGTTTGCTTTTTGTTTTTCTGGCATATATTCTGTGTTAAGAATGACATGACAACTATGTCCAGTGGGTCATTATGATTACGTTGATGCCATATTTTTTTTACTGTTTTGTTGACAAAATTGGTACAAATAAAAACTCTTAGTATGTACAACTTTTTGATCACTTTTTACTGCTATTATTGGGGGAGACGAGGTGACCAAAACACATTGGATAGATAATGTTATTTTTGGATTGTGCAGATTTATACACACACAGGCATACCTAGTATGTTTGTTTACATTATTTATTTTTTACATTTTTATTTTATTCTTAATACTTTGTTTTTAACTTTCCCGTCTCCCATTCATTTCAATGGGCTCTGCAAGGTGGAATCTCAGTGTGAATTTACCTTTATGACGCTGAACCGTAATAGTACAGCACAGAGCATTTAAAGGGTTAAATCCCATCTCCTACACTGCTACTGTAGATTGTGACAGAATCGCCGGCAGCTAGCTTGATGAAAACTGAAAACTCACCCCTTCTGTTCCTGTCCTAAATCAGTTTTTATTGGCCCATTCTGAAGTTTGTCAAGTGTTTTGATTTTTTTTTTTTTTTTTTTGTTTTTTTTAAGTTTATGAACAACCCCTTTAACACCATGTTGTTAAGATAAGGGACATCTCATTTTATGTGGAGTCTTTAACACATGCAATGACATGTGTTTTTCATATCATTGGTCACTGTGCACATCCGTATTTTTATTTTTTTTTTTCTATCTATAATATATTTGTGGAAAGAGATTCCCCAGTCAGTACAGTTCAGTCTGATATATCAATGGAGGAGGAATTTGTTTGTGTGATTGAGGGATGGAGCTTATTAGGTGATTAACCCTTTTATGGTAACCATTCAAACACCCCCCCCCCTCTCCCCCTTTGGCAAAGAAAAATACTGTCAGAATCTGTTAATATCCCTCCAGCATGTGAAAGGTATATTGTATACCAGTGGTGAACCTAGCCTGTTTGCTGCCTGAGGCGGACTATCGAAAGAGGCCCCCCCCCCCAAAAAAAAAAAAAATACATAAAATTGCGTCACACACTGTTATTGTCGTACAATAAACATACACAAACTTATGAAACAGTTTTTAAGAATTCTTCTTCCTGTATTACTTCAGTATCAGATCAACAACACCGTATTAACAATGACAATAACTTCACACATCTTCTGCTTGGTGGATGGACGAGCGCACGTGGCCCCCATTCTCTATAATAGGAGCCCCGCAGATAGCTGAGTACTGGACTTCGGGTATCTTTGGCACTCCCATTGAAGTGAATGAGAGCCACGCGGGTTCGTCCATCCACCAAGTGACACACCTATATATATATGGCTGTGACCAGGCTGAATTCCTACCAAGTGGGGGGGGGGGGACCCAATTCTCAGGCTCAGTGGGGGTCTCAGCAGACAGACCCCCATCACTCAGGTATTTATCCTCTATCATTTAGGTGAATACAGGGCAGTAAGATTTTGTGACTTACAGGTGATGTCTCTGACTAATCCTTCACATTTCCCTTCACTTCCCTCCAGACCGCCATGACCACTTCTTCCAGCTGTGACTTGTCTCTGTAAAGTTTACAACACAGACATCTTTGGCTCCTCACTTTTCCAGGCATTTGACCCACATTGTCCTCACCTGCACACCCATCATGCTGCTACCCCCAATTATATAATATATGATATAACCCCCCATAATGAATAATACTCCCAAGTGCATCTTTATATTAATAATGTCTATGTGTACCCTGTATAACTAGTGCCCCTTATTAATAATGCCCCAGTTGTTAACTAATTAAAAGGTTTTCCAGGTCATTAATAAACTAATCAGTGGGGCTCAAAAACCCAGGACCCCCACTGATCACCTGTTTGAATGAACCGTGGTACCTGTGTATGTGCTGTGACCGATTCTCTGTTTACATAGTGTCATTCATCTCATAGCGGCCATGTCATGTAACTACAGCCTCGTCCTATACATGTCTGTGACAAGACTGTAATTACATCACACGGTCACTATAAACAGACAGCATGTGATATAAACAGGCGCCATAGCCCCTTCATACAGCTGATCAGAGGCGATGTGGGGGGTGGAGTCCACTGATCTCTTATTGATAATCTGTCCTAAGGATAGAACATCAATAAAAATGAGCTGGAAAGACCCTTTAATAAAGCCCAAGTGCCACCTTAAAGGGGTTGTCCAGGATAACCACTTTTTTAATATGAGGCTGGGGAAGGTGCTCCGGTGTCTTCCAGCGCGTTCCAGTCCTGCTGCTCCAGTGTTTTCTTCCCTTCAGCGGTCATGTGTGGTGGGGTCTTCCGCCAGAAGAGAACACCATAGCAGCAGAACCAGATTGCGGTGGGAGACATCGGAGCACAAGGGACAGGTGAGTAGGTGTTTTTTTTAATACAGTATTACACGGTATTATGCCCCGCAGCGGCCCCTGCACACGGTATTATGCTCCATAGTGGCCCCTGCACACAGTATTCTGCTCCATAGTAACCCACCCATGAACTATTATTATACTCTGGGGTCTAAAAGACCCCAGAGTATAATGATCGGAGACCCAGGTGGTGACAAACATAAAAACCAGTGTTACTTACCTGGGCTCCGGTGCGCTCCCTGCTTTCGGCCCTCTTCAATGTCGCACAGACCGGCGTCGCAACATAACGTCGGGCTGGCTCACGTGACGCCTGGGACGTCATCAAGGAAGGCCGAAGTCTGCTGGGAGCAACATCGGATCGCCGGAGAGGTGAGCAACATTGGTTTTTACTTCACTTCCCCTGGGTCTCCGATTATACTACTCCGGGATCTGAAAAGACCCCGGAGTATAATAATAGTATTTGGCCTCACTTACCGATCCCCACAGCCACTTCTGATTCCCCCTTCTGCGTCCGATAGAAGGGGAAGCGAAGGCAGCCACAGCAGGCGTGGGGATTGGTAAATAAATAGGCCGTTACCTGAGGGGTTACTCCAGGAGATAACTGCCTATATATGTCACCTACCTGCAATCCCATGATGGAGCCGCTGCTCCTCTTCTTGTCCGCGACGTCTCCGTGTCAGCGTAGGAGGCGCGATGACGTCATTGTATGGCCGCCTGCACTGACACGCAGAGGTCTTGTAAACCAGCCCAGGACAGACCCCGCTCAGCTCTGTGGTTTTTTTTTTTTTTTTTTTTTTTTGGTTTTTTTTTAAAGCAGCCTGTTCTGAGCTGGTTTACATTAAATGGTAAAAATGCATCCCCCTGGACAGTGACTGACGGCCGCCTCACTTCACCTCATTAGTGGTGCGCCCCTGTTGTATACCCTATGCTTTGAGGTTAAAAAGCACAGAACAGGATCACAGTTTTTGTTATTGCCATAGCTTCCACACTAAAAAGCCATGGATTAGCACCACTGAATCTCCCAGACCTTAAAAAAGCTGCTGTTTTATAAAATGTGGAAATCTTCCAAAATACTGAGCAAGATGAAGAATAAATTGATTTGCTGTTTACAGTAGACTGCCAGTTACATCCATTTTATATAATACTGTAAATGTAACTTGCTGATGTTGGAGGAGTTTCTCTGAGAATTTTCTCCTGCATTTAGCAGAGTATTTTTGGAACCTTCCTGTAGCCAAATGGAGAAACTCCAATAATATCAGAAAATATTAGCAGACTGCTAAATTGTAGAGATCAGAGAAATGTATATACATTTCATGTAATAATTACATAATACATGGTGGTAGTAGCAATCATCATAATAATAATATTACATTGACAAAATATACAGTCATTAACTTAATGCATTAAAGGGGTTTTCTGACACAAAGATATTGTTGACCTATTCTGACCTGAACCTATGGATCGGCAGTTTGAAGAGACTGCAGCATATTGGTAGCATGCATTGTGTAGTGGCTATAGCTGGTATTTCAGCTCAGCCCCATTCACTTAACAGTGACAAATAAACCTGCCAATCTTCAATCAGCTGATCTGTGGGGGTCCTGGGAGTCTAACGCCACAGATCAGATATAGATGACCTATAAGGTTTATTATATAGCACAGGGAATAGATATTGGACTTGTAAAATGTACCATAGATTATACAATTGGGCTTCTTTTATCAAACGTATCTGGGGTTTAAAAAAGACAAATCAGAAAGGCCAGTTATACCAATGGAATAGGTTATCGTATGTAGCATAGTATTAGGTCAGCCCATATGGAAGAAATGCTGCACCTTCAAAATGACCTATGTAAGAGACAATGGGACTGGGTTTGCCTAATGCTATAGAATACTTTTTCTAGTTGCCTTGGTCCATATGATGCTTTAGCTGTGTGACAGGGGCAGATTTACAACACTGCCTAAAAAGAAAATAGTCTTTGTTGCCCGTAGCAACCAATCTTTGCTCCACTTTCATTTTTCAAGAGCACTGTAAGAAGTGAAAGCTAAGCTGTGATTGGTTGCTATGGCCATTTTTTTTTTTTAGACTGTTTTGTAAATCTCCCCCATGTATCATTTTAATAACAGAAAGACAAAGCGATCTTGTGTGTCTGCAGCCTTCTGTCTTAACATTCCAAAGCACCTTCTCAACTCCTGATTGTCTGTCTGCAAATACTTGTTTTCTTGAATAATAAAGCTGTGTTTTATGCAGGGTTTTTGTGTTTGGATATTGCAATAGCTTTTCTACAACCAAAGCAATTCCTAAATTGTAAGTGCAATACACATGTGGAAGAGCTTGTGGAAGAAACTGTGCGAGATTTTGATGTCTGACCTAGTTAAGTTTGTTGCCGTATATTCTCTTGTAATTAACACCTTCCTATCACACCAAGTGGATGTGCGGACCCTCAGGAAAGAAAAACATTCAGAGCTGCGGCATAGTTGTGATGTCTTATCATTTTGTTACTAGAGTCTCTACAGTGTAGTATTGGAGTCTTGCCAAAGGAGCTGTTTTCCTGTATGGAAGACATACAGAACTGCTTACATGTCCATGTTTTTGTGTGTGTGTGTGTGTGTGTGTGTGTGTGTTTGTTTGTTTGTTTTTTGTTTGGTTCAAAAAACTGTATACGATTTAAACTTGGAGCCAGTGACAAAGCCACATGTGGTTTATAAAACAGTTCCAACACGATTTAGACTGATTTTCTTGAGGTAATCTCATCTTTTTCTCCAAATTAAAGGGGTTATTCAGCTTTTAAAAACTGATGGCCTATGGTAGGTATCAGTTTTAAATTAGTTAGGGCTCAACTGTCAAGACCCGTGCAGATCAGCTGTTTATCTGAACGTGCCACTCCTGGCATGGTTTCCATGCCGCACTGTGTCCTAGAATAGTGGTAAGTTTGGTTAGTCATAAGACAGACTGTTTAACCTAGGTTATCTGTAAGAAGTACTTAGACTCTTAAGGCTAAGATCACACAGGATGGATCCACTGTGGGGTTGTTTATAGCAGACATACTGCAGCTGAACCACCTGCAGCAGAAACTAAGGTTGAATTATAGGGTCAAACATGCAGCAAAAATTGCTTGTTCAAAACCTGCAGCACGGGACACTTTACAATGCATGGTTTTTCTGCAATGTGAGGATAAGATTTGTTACTATGTTATTTTACATCACAGTTTAGCCACCATTGATTTTGCTTGGGCAAAATTTAGGCTAAAGAAAGGAAAAGGCATAAAATAAAAATAAACCATTATTCACTGATAAATCCCCCTGTGGTTCTGATGGTCCAAGCCAATCTTTGTTGAACTTGCTTCTACATGCCATCTACCCATGTGACTACTATAAGCTGTCACTGGCCTCAGTGATGATCCTGACATGTATATCTCAAAGCCACTGAGCCCTATGATTGACCACTGTGGGTAGAAGGTATGTCGGTACTGCATGAAAATCAACATAGACCAGTGGGACCACTGGAGCAGCCGGGGAAAGGAGCAAAGCAAGCGGGTATCGCCAGGCAGCTATAGTCACCATTGCTCAGGATTTATTCTAAGTAGTACTTAATTAATGTCAGTCATAATTCGGGGTGCTCCTCACGATACTCCTTGAAGATGTCATTTTAAACTGGCTTGTAGACACAGTATAAAGCCCCCCAGAATCTGCATTAAGTTATTCAAGTTCTTATAGCACCCCCCCTAACATTGCTGCTTATCTCGTTTCAGCACCTCTTTGGTTTGGGGTTTTCTCTGTCAGACATGTATGCACCATATGTCTGTTAGCTGGCAATGTACTCTATGGCGTGGAGCACAGCTCCCTGCTGGTGAGAAGGCTGTCCAGTCATTGCCTAAGTATCAGAGAACAGGTTAAGCATGTGTCGTTACATTCTTGTCTGAATATTTTGGCAGCAGGTTATTCATACACCATAGACTGCAGTATAAATTAAGCTAAGATATGTAGGAGAGCGTGTAGGCATGGCATTTAAGTGACAAGTAGACAACATTATACTGTCCAGTAACTTCAAAGATTGTGTATTTTTTTTATTTTTTATTTTTTTGTAAATTAAAAAAAAAAAACATTATTATAAAGTAGATATCCCAGATTTTCCACGGTGCACAATGTATCGATCACCTCTGAGCAGGAAAATGTTTTTTACTTTTACATGTAATTTATTGAAGGTCACATGTACAGTATGTTCAGTAGGTGAATGCTGGAGAGAGGTCTTTAAAAAAAAATGTTATTCTCCAAAAAAAAAAAATCATATCTGCCTCAAAAATATTATATGTAATAACACTGCATGTTTCATTTCAAGGTCTACGAATCCCAGCTAACTGTGAGCTTGTGGTAGGAGGAGAACCTCAGTGTTGGGCAGAAGGACATTGTCTTCTTTTTGATGACTCTTTCCTGCACACAGCATTTCATGAAGGTAGGTTCCTTTTTAAGGTAAAAAAGCTTAACTAACTTTTGTTTTATTGAAACAAGATATCTACACATTGGTTGACCTGCTTGAAAAACACAAAATACTGGTGTGCAGGGTTTTTGTTTTTTTTAAATCACACTTCATCAAGCCATGACAAAAATGTTTGTCATGGGTAGCTCTTAGTTATCATGCCATGAACTACACTTAAGATCAGTGACCTAAGTTATGGCATTGTCCACTTCTAGGTGAATGTTCCATTAGGAGCCTCTATTTCATAGATTCTGTCAAGTGTCCAGTAAAATGCAGGGTTTGTAGTCATTGGGGTCCATGGGCATCATTTGTGTTGATCGTAAAATGAGTCCAGCATTTCCCTTATTTTTCTCCTTTACAGGAATAGAACAGTGGAGATACTAGTACTGAACAAACACTTAACCACTTCCCACTCTGCTCCCTACTATTATTATGTACTGAGCGTAATGGTACCATGCTGCAATGATGCAAGTACAGAAAGTGTACCCGGACCTTCACTGATGGATGCCAACTGTATTGTACACCCTGCAGTCACTGCCGGAGTTGGAGATCACGTCATCTCAGTGGTTGAAGGGACGGAACCTCCTCTCACACCCTTTGCCCCCTGAAATAGCTTTGGTTTAAAGCAAAAAAAAAATGCTATGCCAGAACTGTTTTTGGCCAGCGTGTCTCATCTAAAAAAAGGATTAAAAAAAATAACAAAAAGTCATATATACTCAAATTATACCAATAAAAAGTGCAGCTTCTCTTGCAAAAACCAAGCCTTCACACAGCCTTTTCAACCAATAAATAAAGTTGTGGTACCCCCTAGCAACTTTCTTTAAAAGAAATAAATAAAAAGGGTTTTAGTTTGTAAAAGTAGTCAGAACTACCATAAGCTATCTACATTTGTTATCATTGTAATGAACCACCGAAAATTATGATGACATTTTTATCATAAGGTGGATGTCTTAAAAGCAAAACCCCAAAACAGTAATACAATTACAGGTTTTTATACCCTAGTATGTTGCCATCAAAAAAATTTAACTTTTGATACAAGAAGTTCTGTCTTTTTGAAATGGGAAAACCAGCAGCCAAAAATGTTGCTGAAGTCCACATCTTGAAGATTAAAAAATAAACACAAAGCAGATATATGAATAATGTTAATTGACTAATATGTGCACCATGACTTTTTGTCTTCAAGCAGAATAATTTAACATTTTGAAAATTTTAGAATTTCAGTTTACTGTAAATTTCACAATTGACCACCAACATAAATTAAATTATATTGTGTAATTAAGAAAACTGTCTCAAAATCACTTGAATAAATAAATTAATTATAAATGTTATTTTCATAAAATGTGACGCATCAGATTTGAAGAACATGAGTTGGGCCCTTAAAGCGTCCCCAGTTATAAACAACTTTTCATAAGAACGAGATCCGTGCCATGACAGACAGGAGCCTGTTGAAGACTCCCAGGCTTGTCTGGCATTACCTTCTATTGCAGACTGCTCTATGGAGCCTCTAACAGAAGTGCTGATATTTTGCAGCATAAGTAAAATGTACAATTGACCTCACAAAAAAAAAGATGTCCGCATCCCCATACACGAAAATCTAAAAAAGTTACATGTCTCAGAATATTGGAAAAAAAAATGTTTTTTTGCAACAATTTGGATTTTTTTAAGAGGTTGAAATGTAAATAATGTTATGTAAGAATGTAATTTGGTATCCCCGGAATCGTACCGAAACATAGAATACAGATGTCTTTTTGGCTGCACAGTGAATGCCGTACAAAAGTCCGTAAGAAAGTCACACAAATGCACTTTTTCTCCAATTCCACCCCAATTTTTTTTCCAGCTTCCCAGTACATTATACAGAATAATAAATGGTACCATTATAAAGAACAATTTGTCCCATAAACATTAAGCCCTCATATGGTTCTGTGAATGGAAAAATAAAAAAGTTATGGGGTCTGGAAGGCAGGGAGTCAAAATAGAAAATCGAAAAATGCCTCCAGTGGGAAGGGGGTTAATAAGTGAAGAAGGAAACAGAGTTTCTTATATTTAAATGCGCTATTCATTTATGAAAAGTTGTTTATAACTGGAGGTACGCTTTAAGGCAAAAAAAGGTTTTGATTACACATTTCCTTAAAAAGGACACACAGTGTGTTGTTTAAATTGAGCTTTTATTTTAAATAAAAAAATTCTTATAAAAATATGTTTAATGGGGTATTCCCATCTCCAGGATCATATTTAAAGTTGCAGCTAAAAGGGGTGCCCCTTTTTCTGAAGCTTTATTTAAAAGTGCTGTGACGGCGCTACAGTTTACATTCCAATAGTGTCTCCATCCGCTATGCTACACTGTTTTCCTTTGCTGAGTGCCACATCCTGTTGTCTATGCAACCTCCTCAGACTGTAATTCTCTTATTAATAAAATTATAAAACATTACAATAGCAACATAATATTAATAGAGAATATAACAAAAGTAACAAAGAACATCTAAGCCAGAAAATACAAATAACTAATGATAAATCTATATTACACTATGTAAAATATTTACATGTTGACCCTTAACTGTTAATGGTAAAGTATAAGTTGCCTGGTCGAGCCCCATTCACACCAAATTCTCCTCAGCTCAATAGAAATCCAAACACCATATCACATACTAAACTAATCCCAGTACTACAGACTTAGACTAATCCAACTGCCCATAACACCAAAAACACACAGACATTTTTGAGAATATACATGTGTGTATGTATATATATATATATATATATATATATATATATATATATATATATACACACACACACACACACACACACACACACACACACACACACACACACACACATTCATTACCCCCCCCCCCCCCTATCATGGCCACTGATGGAGGGTCAAAACAAACCATCTCGGCCATAAGATGGCCTGCATTGATATACATTGTGCACGACACTGCGGTTGAGCTAGAAACCCCCGGCGCCCGCAATGTAAATCAGTGAAGGACACTGATGGACGGGCCAAACCCTCACATGACCCTCCATAAGCGGCCATAATGGAACCAGAGTGCAATAAATTCAGAGGAAGAGGCTGTATGCACAACAGGGGTGACACTTGGCAACGGAGGACAGTAAGGCATAGTGGATTGAGACACTATATTATTATGTAACCTGTAGTGTGTTTACAGTATCTCATAGAAACAGCCAAACCCTTTAAACTAACAGAAGTATTTTAACCAATATATTGATTTATCTATCTTACTCAGTTTGCCAGATACTGAAGTGATGTGTCCTCAGTGTTTGCAGCTATGCCTGATAACCATCAATGACCTTCCCAGCCCCCCCCCTCCTGTTCTTCCACAATGCTTGATGTCCAATGTACCATTGCCCAAGCTCGAGCCAAGGCCATGGCCCAGAAAAAGAGTTATTCCCATGAACATAATCATATCTATATTTGTAGATGATTAAATGTTAAACATTTTTGCTAATATAAGTAGTTAAAAATTCTGCAGATTTTAAGATTTCCTCTAACCATCTTAGTGGTGACAGTCTGTCTTGATCGGTTGCCAATGGATACGACCACAAACGCAGAAACTTTCTATGGTTTGGGACTTGACTGGAACTCAGCCATGATTTTCTTATTGTAGCTGGGTTATCAGGCAGGTACACTACACGTATCAGAAGATATCCAGGCCACAATAAGGAAATCATGGCTGATTTTCTGACCTTAGAAAGATCCTGAATTGATCGTCATATCCACTGGCAACCGATCAAGACAACAACTTGTGACCACAAGATATTTAGCGAAAATCTATAAAACTCTGCAAAATTTTTTAATTACTTTTATTTGCAAATATGTTTAACTTTTAATTAACTACAAATTTAGAAAGGGTTATGTTTGGGGGAAACCCATTTTTAAGGGCTAAGGCCCCACATAGTGTCCCGCGGGAAAAACCACGGGGAAAACGCATCGCAGTTTTATCCGCATTGCTTTTCATAGATTTCATAGGTTTCCTCTGTGGACTTTCTGCTTCAGTTATACCTATAGGAAAACCGCTGACATTTTTGCAGGTATAATTGACATGCTACGATTTCCGCAATGGTTTTGGAATTCTCAGCGTCTCCACTGCGTGTATTTTTCTGCAAAGTGGGGATAGGTTCGCTAGGATCCCATCCACTTTGCTGTGACTGTATAATGCCGCGGTACGCCACGCCATGTCACGTCACGTGGGGCCCCGGCATAAAGGGGTTTTCCCACGAATAAGTGCAGATTTAGATTTGTAGACTATTAAAAGATAAACATTTTTACAAATATAATTAACAGTGATCGTCTTTAGTTTTAATTCATTTGCAAAAATGTTTTTAAATTTTAACTGTCTACAAATTTTAAAATATTATGTTTATGGGAAAACCTCTTTAATTGCTGTGCCCTGATAAGGACTAGAATAGCGCTTTGTATGTGACTCTAGAGATATGTGTGCAGTTTATAACATACAGTCTTGGAATATTCAGCTGGCCTGACCTGTTCATCCCACCCTATAAGTCTGCCCACAAATTTGTCACTGGAACCAGGAAGTGGAGGAGATAGGTGACCTAGTGAAACCCTGAGATGGGGAAAACCCCTAAGGTTAAACAGCACTCAGTTATGTGCTGTTGTGTGATTTGTAGTGTTTGAAACCCATAACACCTATAAGAAATCCTCAATGCTGCAATATTTTTATTTTTTTTATTTTTTTTCATTTAAAGGCCAAAATACTTCATAATCACAGCATTGTCCAAAGTACTCCACAAAGGTGGACAAAGAAAACAAAAAATAAATATAAGAGAAGGGGAGCGTGGGGAAGAAGGCTAAGTGCCTCATTGACATCCTCATTTAACTAATATATGCAGCTTAAACATCTCCCAGTATGACGGCTATGGAGAACAAGCACAGTGACACCCATATCTCCTCCATACCACAAGATGTGATGAAAGGAGGCAACTTTTGGGTTTTTTAATTGCTGAGTTATATTATTCATGCATGCATGTGTTGTCAGTTTATTGCATTGGTATGTGTGTAGACAAGTAATGTCGGGGGGGTGGGGGGTGCAAGGGTGAAAATGTTTCTTTCTAAGTAAGCTTTCAGGAGTACTCACTCCCTTCATCAGACATGGTGTGATACAAGAACTGAAAATTAACAGATTTTTATACACATTGTTTTCAAAGCATTTTAGAGTCCTTAAAAAAAATTGCAATCTAAGTAGAGAAGTTATTTACAACAGGTCAAAAAAAACAGTCTGGAAACTTGTGGTGCGTGACGGAGGGATCAGTAATTCTTGCTGTTATCTGTTTGCTATCAGGAGGTGATTTGTGACCCTCACAGGTCACACATAGTGTGATTTGAAGCTGGCATGAATATTGAGTTCAGTTCATGGTTCAAACATAGTGTGACATGAAGCTGGCATGAATATTAAGTCCAAATTGCAGAGTTTGAAATTTTTGCATAAATTTGTACTCCATTTCTTTCCTTTTCTCCTGTGTCTTAAAATGTCCCATTAAAACCACAACCCGCAAATCTTCAATAGAGTGGTTTTCTCCGGAGAAATGTGCGGCCACTGGGAGATCGGTTCTGCTGTTATTAATGGTGGATCTGTGTGAGTTCATTCGTTGACTGAGTCTCTGCCCTGTTTCCCCCACATAGAGGCCTGTGGTGGGACATTGCACACACATTATGAGGTACACCACATTGGAAGACCTGCAGGAAAATGTCCCCCTAATTCTGTGCACCTGTTGTGACTGTGGGATAGGTACACTGTCAGCGGTGTGGATGTGCTTGCAGGTCATGCACCTTTTATGTAGGCAAGGTGAGGTGCCATTTTCAGTTGGGGCCTTCAGGGCACTCCAGACGATAATACGCCTCAGGTTTGGTGGTTGTCGAAAGGAGAGGAGAGGGGGGACTGGAAATATGTCCTTGAGTCTGTTGTCCCTATGTAGTACAGGTTGGAGCTCCTTGGCAATCCTTCGTAGGATCTCCAGCTGTGGGTTGTAGGTGACAACTAGGGGCACTCGGGCTTCTTTCTGGGTCTCTCTATATGTGAGCAGACTGTCTCTGTTAATGGCTGCTGCTTTGTTTAATTGGTTGTCCGTCACTTTTGGTTTGTATCCCAATCTGAGAAATTTCATCCTCAGATCCAGGAGGTGCTTGTCCAGGTCTGTTTTGTCGGAGCAAATACGATTGTATCGTATAGCCTGGCTGTAGATTATAGATTGTCTTGTGTGCTTGGGGTGGAAGCTGTCGTTTCTCAGGTAGGCCGTTCTGTCTGTGGGTTTGTGGTATATTGATGTGAGTAGCCGGTGGTCTTTAATGTATATTGTGGTATCCAGAAAGTGAATTTCACTCCCTGAATAGCTAAGTTTAAGGTTGATGGTCGGGTGAAAGTCATTGAAGTCATTATGGAATTGAAGTAGGGCCTCCTCACCTGCAGTCCAGATGACAAGGATATCATCGATTATAACGAAGGTAAATCATAGGTTTGGTGGTGCATGTTGATAAATATGTTCCTTCCATTTCTGCCATAAAGAGATTTGCATATTGGGGTGCACATCTGGTCCCCATTGAAGTTCCCATTCGCTGTAGATATAGATCCTCTCCAAAGGTAAAATGGTTGTGGCTAAGGATGAATTGTATGAGCTGCGTTACTGGTTCTGTTGGGAGGTTTTGTTTTGCCAGGTGTACCCGACATGCTGCAACTCCATCCTTGTGGGGAATGTTAGTATACAGGGATTCCACATCCATGGTGGCCAAAATGGTACCCTCAGGTAGAGGGCCCAGGGCATTCAGTTTGTTAAGAAGGTCAGTGGTGTCCTGGATATAGCTTGGAGTATCCCTGACAAGGGGTTTTAGGAGATTTTCCACCCAACCTGAGATGTTTTCTGTCAGTGTCCCAATGCCAGAAATGATAGGCCTCCCAGGGTTGCCATCTTTGTGTATCTTTGGGAGCATATAGAAGCAGCCCGGCCTGGGATCTTGGGGGATAAGTCCTTTTACCTGATTCTGGATCTGGACTGGAAACTCCTTGATCATACTCTTTAGTTCTTTCATATAGGCCTCTGTGGGATCACTTCCAAGTTTGGAGTAATGGATGGGATTTGACAGTTGCCTGTTTGCTTCCTGGATATAGTCTTCATTATGACTATTGCGCCCCCTTTGTCAGCTGGTTTTATTATTATATCCTGATTTTCTTTCAGTGATGTAATAGCCTTCTGTTCCTGCAGGGTTAGGTTATGCACCTGTTTCTTTTGTTTCTCTAGGATTTCTGATTTTACTTTGCTTCTGAAACAGTCAATATATTTATCCAGTGCTGCATTAGCTCCAGGGCGTGGGGTCCAGGTAGATTTTTTGGTAGGATTCCTTATGGGCTGTTCCATCTCAGAGTCACTGCTGTATGGAGGGTCTTTGTCATAAAAATATTCCCTTAATCTCATTTTTCTGAAAAACTCCTCCATATCATTGCAGAGTTGGATATGGTCAGTGTGTGCCGAGGGGCAGAAGGAGAGACCTTTGGAGAGAACTGACATTTCGTGTTTGTTTGGCTCATAAGAGGAAAGATTCACAACACAGCTTTGCTGAGCTGGGCTAGTACTTGCGGTTGTAGTAATGAGGCCTTTTTGTCTCAGTCTGTGGAGCTTTTTCTTTTTGTTGTTAATAAGCATATCCTGAAGTTTCCAGTAGTATGTGTGGAGTCTGGCCTTCATTTCCTCTGTGTCATTATCCAATGATGATTTCAGGGCCTGTATCTCATCCTGTGTTCTTTTTTTTTTTTTTTTTTTTTTTGTTGTTATAGGAAATTTTTATCATATTGTTCCGCAGCCTTTCAGATGTCCGAATACATAATTGTTCTGCATATCGGCTGTTGTAGGTGTTCCAGGTTGGGTTACGTAAATTGAAGCCTTTTGGTCCAGGTAGATTTTTTTTTCTCTCCTTTTTGCATTTTGTTAAGAAGAAGCGACAACCACCAAACCTGAGGCGCATTATCGTCCGGAGTGCCCTGAAGGCCCCAACTGAAAATGGCACCTCACCTTGCCTACATAAAAGGTGCATGACCTGCAAGCACATCCACACCGCTGACAGTGTACCTATCCCACAGTCACAACAGGTGCACAGAATTAGGGGGACATTTTCCTGCAGGTCTTCCATTGTGGTGTACCTCATAATGTGTGTGCAATGTCCCACCACAGGCCTCTATGTGGGGGAAACAGGGCAGAGACTCAGTCAACGAATGAACTCACACAGATCCACCATTAATAACAGCAGAACCGATCTCCCAGTGGCCGCACATTTCTCCGGAGAAAACCACTCTATTGAAGATTTGCGGGTTGTGGTTTTAATGGGACATTTTAAGACACAGGAGAAAAGGAAAGAAATGGAGTACAAATTTATGCAAAAATTTCAAACTCTGCAATTTGGACTTAATATTCATGCCAGCTTCATGTCACACTATGTTTGAACCATGAACTGAACTCAATATTCATGCCAGCTTCAAATCACACTATGTGTGACCTGTGAGGGTCACAAATCACCTCCTGATAGCAAACAGATAACAGCAAGAATTACTGATCCCTCCGTCACGCACCACAAGTTTCCAGACTGTTTTTTTTGACCTGTTGTAAATAACTTCTCTACTTAGATTGCAATTTTTTTTAAGGACTCTAAAATGCTTTGAAAACCATGTGTATAAAAATCTGTTAATTTTCAGTTCTTGTATCACACCATGTCTGATGAAGGGAGCGAGTACTCCTGAAAGCTTACTTAGAAATATACTCAGTTAGCCTCTAAAAGGTATCGCCTGATTTCTTCACTCTTCCACTACTTTCAATGGCTAACACGGTACAACATTATACTACTATCAATGTTTCTTTCTGTCATCAAGATCAGACACTGCCAAGAAACATTTGCTTTATGATTAGTTGCTTTTAACCTACCTAGTCAGGCATAAATAAGAGAGTGTGTCCAGTTAGTGACCTCATGGCCATTTGTGTGGAGTATTCCTCTTTCCAAGGTGCAGATGAAACCAGCCACTTTACAGCTCTGCAAGATGTGGGAAGGGGAAGGAGGGAGGCACTCTGACAGGAGGCATAGTTTAGCTAAGCACAGGGCAGGAGGAGTTTCACCTTACAAGAGGCTGTTTTTACCTTTTAAAACTGGTGTCACACTGTGGAAGTCAGCGAGCAACCTGGGTGTCGGCCATACTTCTCCTTCAAGCTTCCTGGAAGCAAAAGGACTCTAAGTATAAAGTTCTTCTGTCTTGTCTTCTTTTCTTTTTAAACTGTTTTGCATGTTTTGTGTTTATCATATATATCACTGAAATTATTAAATTTAATAGTGCTTTATGTTTGCTGTATAAACCCATTACCTTTTTGAAGTGTGTTTTTCGTCTGACTGCTGAGAGCAGTAGTGTGTGTCTGGGATTCCTGTTGATCCTGATTTCTGACTACAATAGGTGGTGGCAGCATGTATTTGGGTTCCAAAAGCATCCTCCAATCCACAATAAATCCACCCAAGTAGAGTTCCCCTAACAATCCTAATTTTAAAACATACCACCCCATCCCCAGTTGTGGGATAAAGATGGAAATATATAAACATATTTATACTGTTACAACTCCTGCCCACTAAATACAATGATTCTTCCAATAACTTTCCACCTATCCAAATACTTTTGTAATTTAGTTTAAAAAAAAAAAAAAAATTTTTTTTTTTTTTCTATTCAGTATAGAACAAAATGGTGATATATTTACTTCCAATGCAGGCATCTTCATGGAGATTCGAGTAGAACAGCATTCTTAAAGAGGCTGTGCACATTTTATGTTTAATAGGGCTGCTGAAGGGACCATGAACATTTAAAAAAAAAAAAAGAAAAGAAAAATTTACTTCTTTCTGGGCCTCCATTTCCAGTGGCAACAGGTTCAGTCTTCAGTTTACAAGTCCCTGGGCTGTTTGTGCTTGGTAACTGCTGCAGCAAAATCGCAGGACTCAGCGGTGACCTATCACAGCAGTCACGTGCCGTTTGTGAAGTGGTGACCACTGAAGCTTGTGATTGGCTGAAGTGGTCACCTAGTGCAAACTGTTGATGTCAGCCAGAGGACCTGTATAGGGGTTAAAATACGTTCACAACAATCATGTTTTTCATCCAGTAATACTTATTTACATTACTTTTTTTTTTTTTATTACTATAGGATCAGCTGAGGAAGGACCTAGAGTCATTTTTATGGTCGATTTGTGGCACCCCAACGTGGCAGCAGCTGAACGCCAAGCCCTGGATTCCATATTTGCTCCTGGTCGCTGATTGAAGAATACCACTTTTGCATCAAAACATCTATGCTCATGGGATATTGCCTCAAAAAAAGAAAAAAAAAAAAAAAAAAAAAGGGAAAAAAAAGCTTGTCTCTAAAACAAAAAGAAAAAACCTTCTGTGTATATTAGCTACATCTTATGTTATCTATTTAACCATTGGCTTTTCCATAGGTTTACATTGTAGAAATTATGTGATGATGAAGCATATGCATCAACCAACTTGCAACTCTGGCACGAAAGAGCACCGAACTCTACTCAGCAGAGGAGAGCACTTAATATGGAAGCTAAAGACTCCTGGCTCCATATTTAATAAACAGCACAAACCAACCTTCTACTTAAAAGCTTATTAACAATGAGACCGAGGCTGGGAGAAAATCAATAGGCGCTAATAGGAAGTATTCAGGGAATGACTGGAAAGACTCTACAATGCTCAGTTCTGTAGCGAGGACTGTATTATCTCACATTGCAGCTAATACCATACTCTCCATCCTCTACTAGAATGCAGCACTACTATAGTATGTTACATGTTACTACTGTATATTTATACAACTCTGAAATCCAAGTTAAGGACAGGACATAAAGCGTTGTACTCATAACATGAACATGACAGTATCCTGTCAGGTTCATGTCAAAATCTGTCAACCATGTAGGATTTCTCATAGATATGTTGGGGTAGTTACACCCTCATTAATCATGTGGGAGACATCTCGCTCAGCCATGACAGTAAAAAAAAAAAAAAAAATGAATAATGTCTTTTTTAAATGAGCTTCAGTAATGCATTCAGAGATCTCAAGAATGCAGAGGATATTACTTAAGTCATAGATAAAAGTATAATAAAATTGAGGACTTTCTACTGTGGTCCAAATTTGTAGAGACTTTTTTTTTGAATTGACAAATAGAAATAATTCTTCAAATGTCTTTAGATAAATCTTCAGATATATATGAGCTCACTTATATAGTTGTGGGCATTGGAAGGGCTGGGTCAAGATTATTTTTAAGGAATTTCAGAGATCTTGTATCTTTATCCGACCAAAGCATTTTTGTTTTGTTTTTTCGTTTGATAAAAGGAACATTTCCAGTTTCTGTCTAGTATTCCAGCTCCAGATTTAAAGATCTCTGTTTATGGTGGTTGTAAAGCAGCCATTTTGTCTTTAATGTAGATTTTTTTTTTTCTTTTGTCTTGTACTTTCACAGTGCAACAGACTCCATTTTGTTCCGTAATAAAAAGAAAAAAAAGTGTCTAAAATATATAATGATTTCATTTGGTATTTTGTTGTGGGATAGAATGAATAAATGTTTTCCATATGTAAAACATGTGGCTTAAAATGTCAATCTGGGATTTTCTAAATTGTTACTTCGCAGTTTCATGTGTGCCATTATTTCCAAAAAAAAAATTTTTATTTTTTCATAATGCAAACATTTTAATTTTTTTTTTAGAGCATGCAGGTCAATAGACTGTGCTGTATGATTTAAACTATAGTCAGGTTCAGGGGTGTAACTATATCGGGTGCAGGGGTAGAAGTCATTACCAGGCCCTGGACCCCGAGGAAGCCCCAAAGGTCCTTCTACCTTACAAAATCTTCTACTATTCTAAATGGCACTAGGTAGGTAGAGGCACCATTACAGATTTTGCATTGGAGACCCAGGAGCTTCAAGTTGTGCTTCTGGTCAAGTTGAATATGTATGAACAGTTGCATATTTTTTAGGCCACATGTGATAACACAATACTTTAAAATCAGCATCACAGAATTAAGTAGAAGAGATAAGAAAAGAAGATGGGGAAAAATATTATTTAAATATACTTATTAAAATATCTTTAACTGCACAGTGCATGTCACATTTTGTAAGAAAAATATACACATTATTTTTTGGGCTAAAAATATATTTCAGGTTACTTATAATGTCCCTGGTGGTCTAAGGTAGAAGGTGGGGGTTAATGTCACTACATTGTGGTCCAGGTAATAAGAGTGTGATGATTAGAGATGGGTGAACCTCTCAAGATTTATTTTGGGTTCGGGTGGCTCAGGTCCCTGATTCATTTCGAGTCAAATAAGTTCAGTACGAACCACATTTTAAATTGGCTTAAAACATAGTGTAGAATACTCTTAGGGCTCCTAGGAACCTATCTATCCAATGTCTAGTTCTCTAGCCGAACACAGCCAAAGTTATGTCAGTTAGATTATTATACTTTGGGATCTCTTCAGACCCCAGAGTATAATAGGTGGACGCCCAGGGAAGGTGTTAAAAAAAAAAAAAAAAATCATACTTTCCTTCCCTCTTGGGCCTCCTCGCGTCGACCGGTGCTCTCTTGGTGACATCTAGCCCTTTTCGGTGATGTAATCAGCCCATGCTCTGCACTGAGGCCTGTGACTGGCCACCAGCGGTCACATGGGCACGCCGAGCGTCATGACTCTGTGTGCCCATGTCCAGGCATCACAGAGAAGTGCCCAATGCCACAATGAGGCCCATAAAGGTAAGGGAATGTGAGTATGAAATGGAGATGAATCTCCATTGGTTTGCTTTTGTAAAAAAAAAAATTGCCAATTCATCCCTCTCTAGAATTCATGTTTTATTCCCAGGTAGTCTAGGGTAAAATAAAGTGGTGTGGTGGTGTACTTGCATCCCCTGCATCCATTTTGTCCAGTCTGACTGCTCCAGTTTCTTCTTTCTGGGTGTTCTATCTGACATTAAGGTAAATGTGATGTGGAAAACAGAGATAAAGCAGCACTCACCCTAGAAGAGGAAAGGACAAAATCCTTTATTGAAACAAAGCCATGAAGCGGGTAAAAGTAAGGCAGGGATGCTGGCACCACTCTCTGTTACATCTCTATTAGCCTCCCTTCTCCCCCTGCACTGATAATTCTGATCAGCAATAGGCAAAAAGCTCATCGATCAGGCAAAGCCTCTTATGAGCCTTATGTGTCTGCTTATTAAAGTAAATTTTTCCGGGATATTGATGGTCATATTCTTTGGATACATCATCTTTGTCAGATATGGTGGTGTAACTTCCAGCACCCCCACTTCTCTGGTAGCAGCTTTGACATGGCCACTACATGGTGTACAGAGCTGTCTGCTTCCAATGCTGGGACCTCACTAACCTGATATTAATGACCTCTTTAAAGGGATTGTGCAGGACTTTGACAACATGACTGTTTTCTTCTTCTCAGGAAGTGAAATCGGGTTCTTTGGTCATGTAGTCATGCTGCAACTCCATCTCATTCATTTCAGTGGGACAGAGATGAGACATTGCCATGTGACCAATGGCCGTGATTTCACTTACTGATAAAAAGGCGGCCATGTTGTCGAGTTCTGCACAACCCCTTTTAAACAAGCCTTGTATTTAAACCTGTCACCTACTCAGGAGCTGATGTGTAATATACCTTAGCTGACCAGGTCTCTGCTGTTCTAAACCACAGAGATCTGCTGGCAGTGTCCACAGCTCAGTCTTATCCTTGCAACCGAACGCCAAACCCCATGTCGTGAGATTGCAGAATCTGTTCGGCTGCTATGGCAGCTTGGAGCCTTTTGAAGGCTCTCAAGCCTGCCTTTTGCTAATTTTCTATTAAAATCTGCCTTAAGCTACATGCACACCACTGTCTGTTCTCACTGTTTTATGGCCCCATACATACAACTGTGTATTATCAAGGGTATGTGTGGGTGGACCATGAGCTCTGACTCAAAATTCAGGACAGATCCTATTCTTGTCCGCTTTGCAGTCCAGCCTCAATCATTGAAATGTATGGGTGTGTGGAAGGCATGTACAATACACAGATACCATCCATGTGCTCTCCGTGCTGTATTCTCACAGATTTGTGCATACTGACAGTTGTGTGCATGTATCCGTGGTGATTTGTACCTTAGACTGAAATACTACTGCAGTCTATGATATAAGCAATATGATGATTGCATGTTCTAATCACCCCTTCCATCATGTTACAAATAAAGAAAATGTCATCATTTTATACACTGATGTGTCAGAAAATAAGGCCAAATGCGTGTTTTTTTTTTTTTGGTTTTTTTTTTTGTTTTGTTTTTTATTCTTTGTTTAACCTCTAACAAACCTTGAATGAAAAGCAGTGAAAGCAGCCAATGCTCCAGGTATCGGGAAAAATGGTGCCTTGGTCAGCTTTGACTGAGGTGCCGGAGACGTTAATACTCTATGTGGGCACTGATCGCAGGCATTAGTACCAGGTCCCTGCTGTATAATACTGAGCAGTCGTTATATTTAAATACCCGCCATCCGCTGTACTATTATGGCAGATGTCGGGAAGGGGTTAAACTGTCACAGAGAACGGTCACAGACTGATTGTGTCCTTTCCCTGCAAGCACGACTTGATCTTCTGTTACAAAAGTAGGAAGCTAGCTTCCGTCATGTTTACATTAGTGTCAATGGGAACAGACACAGAATCAGTCTGTGACCGTTCTCTGTGACAGTTTAATGTCCGTTGCTGTCATCCTATGATGGAAAACACCAACGGACATTTACAACGCTAGTGTGAAATCCCCCTAATAATAATAATCATATTCAGAAAATTAGCATAGCTCAATATTTCCAGCAAATAATCTAGAAAAAAAAATTCTATACAAATACGCATTTTTTTTGTGATTACCAACAAAAATAAATGGACGTTGTTTTAATTTTTTTTTCCCCCACGTTTATAGGGTTTTTGTTTTTTTACATGAAATTAAAGGGATACTTTAATACTTTGCTTACATCATAAGAACTGACTAAACATTTAAACTGGGTTCATTAAGTGTCTGTTGTTTTTCTGTGACTTCACTGGATGAAAAAGTAGTGCTTGCATGCCGCTACAGAGCCTCTGATGCAGATGTGAATGTACCCTAATTCTAATTTTGAGGCAGAATCTGCCTGTGAACAAACCGTTACAGTGTCTATTCTGAATTTATACCACCTACAAACTGGTTTAGGTCATAAATATCAGATTAGGGGATTGCATAAACCATGGCTGCTGGAAATGGCACAGTGTTGTGGTCACTGGAAGTACATTGAAGTTGGAGTAGACAAAATTGTATAAGGCCGGGGCCCCACGTGGTGTAAACGGCGCAGAAAAAAAAACATGGCGTTTTATAGTCACAGCAAAGCGGTTTTGGAAATTGCAGCTTGTCAATTATACCTATGGAAACGCAGACGGTTTCCCTATAAGTATAATTGAAGCAGAAAGTCCGCAGATGAAGCCTCTGCGAACTTTCTGTCCAAAGCGCTGCTGGAAGAACCGCGATATGTTGCTACCATGGTTTTTCCTGCAGCGCTTTTTTTGCTGCGGGATGCCACGTGGGGTCTTAGCCTAAAGCAGCATTCTCAATAGTGCCTAATAGCAAATCAACTTCCTTATCATATTTGTAAATGATTTACTAGACTTGTATACAAGGTCATATTGGTATATACTATGACGATACATAACACTTTAAGAAATGTTTATTAAAATATCTTTATAAAAATGGGAGTTTTAATCCACACATTAAAATATAGTTCATAAATATATATCTTCCACAAATAAAGTGCCCACGTATCTCTACCCTGCAACTGTTATCATCTGTACAGTGGAAATATTCCATCTTTATACAGCTACATTATACACTTTCCATTACAAAATTATGCTTTTTTGTTTTTTTTATATATATATATATATATATATATATATATATATATAAATAATCTTCTTAAAAGATGTAAATACCCCTTATGTCCCACATGTCACGGGAAGTAAATGTGTAAAGTTCTGAAATGTCAATATAGGAAGTCTGTAGAGGAAGAGTAAAATGTCAATGAAGTATGGCAAGTGGGTAGAGGTGTCCTATAAGGATTTAACTTGCTGTAATATCTTAAATCACATATGGCTGTTTACTTCCAATGTCCATCCATATTTCATGGCAAAAAGTTTGGGTGGAAGAAGCATGAATACTTAGCCTCAAACCAAAATGTAGCCTCTTATATAAAAAATGAAAATAATAATAATAATAATGAAGTGCCAGAATGCGAGTTTATGCTACATAGGAAGAGGAGCATTTCAACTAAAGACCCCATTAGACGGGCTTATAGGAGCCAAGATGTGGCTGTCTAATACAGCTTTATGAAGAAGTGATCTCACTAAAGTCGAGGCTATATTATTCATATCTTGGTCCCCAAGTGTGCCAATCAATGAAAAACCTGCTCATCGGCCTAATTACTCAGGCTAATGCAGACAATGGGGAGGAATGATCTCTATTGCGATCGTTCCGTCCCCATTCAGCTGTATGGATTATTGGCAGCCTTACTCGGATTGCACAGGGCAATACTCTGACAATCTGCAGCTTTTTTCCTGCATAAAAGATACAATTGGCTGACCAGCGAGAATTTGCTCACTGGTCAGTTGATCGGCAGCATTATTAAACAGGGCCATTATTGGCAACAAGTGTTCCTAGGAGCACTCGTCGTCTATAATAGCCCTGAATATCTGCCTGTCTAATAGGGCCTTTAGCTATCAAGGTAGTTGCTGTGGTAAAGTATATCTTTTCTTGCAAATCTATGTTCTAGTTTCAAAACTTTCTTGCACTATTGCCATACTATGCAATGTTATATGGTATCAACATAGTCTTGCCATTTATGCTCTGTAAAAAGCAGAGATTTCTTGAATTGACTACACCATACTCCAAATGTCCATCCGATTGTCCTCAATGCCTCTGTACAGCAGATCCAGTCCTGGGCGTATTACTGGTGCTGTAAAGTTATGAATGGAGACTGAAGCAGAGATACTCTGTGGAGGTTACAAGGCACATGGAGATCGCTTTGTATACAGTGTAATGACAAATTTAGCTCTATTGCTTCTTCATTCTCCATATCTGCCATGGCTCTCTCTTTTAAGGCTTGTAAGATGAACATCACGTCAAGAGCTAAGTCTATGATAAGACCATTCCTTTTCTCGGTGAAACTAAAAGAAATAAATGAGATTACTGTGAGTTATAGAGACAGAACATTTATTCTGCATCATTTGCATAATATTGTGTTAGCTTATTTCCAGTTTTACTAATACAAATCATTAAGAAGTGGTGACAAAATATTCATATTCATTGATCTTTCTCTATAACACACAATACAATGTTAGTGTTTTAACAAACCCCATTTGCTTACATAAAAAAAAAAAAAATCACAGATTCTAGGAATATTGTGCATCTTCAATTCCACAGCATGTCCTATATATTTCCACATGTTAGGCTGGGCCAAACATAAAAACTATCACTCATCTAAAGGTAGTTGTGCCGCCCTGCAGCATCGCATCTAATGTAAGTGAATGGAACTGCATTGCGACCCCAGGGTTACTGTGACTGTAATACTTGGACACCAGAAAAAATCGATCAGTGCTCCTTTTTTTTTTTTCGTGGCTGTGAGTTAATTATCATGGCTGTAATAACATTACCAAGCCATAGCCTTAGCTTACAATAAGCAGATTTTGGTGTTGTGCGGATTTAGATTAGGAAAAAATTCTCAATGTGTGAACTTGCCTGAAAGAGATCCTTGTCTCCAATTTCTACATTCTCCTTTCTCAAACTTATCTAATCCTTTCCCAAATTTGCTGATCTGCAATACCTAAAGCCTATTTACACAAACATTTGGTGGTATGAAAAGTTGCCAGGACATGTATGCCACGATGTTCAGATTCACCAATCACGCTATTGTATGGACGGATAGCACACTTTCAAGTAGGTACAGTAAATGTGAATAAACTGTAGTTTTATTGCTGAGCTTTCCATACATCATTCAGAAGTGAAATGTTAATGATTATTGCATTGTACAAATGGGTCTTTCAGACTGTCACATTACTCTCTGCTGACACCTAGCTGCGTAGGTACATCAGAATCACGTAGCCCTACATAATTTTTGCAAACAAAATATATGAAGCGTAACATAGGTACCTTGAGTGCCTGAATCCATTGATGTTAAGGACAGGAATCACTGTCAGTTGTTCCTCAGCTGAAATTTGCAAATGTAATTCGGCTCGCTGAATGTAAAGACTGAAGATATCCAAGTCAATGTAGAAAGCGGCCTCTCTTCCTCCTACATCCAAACACATTTTTGTTAGATTTGTCAGCTAGTCTTATATTTTTTAATGTTTTTAGCGGCAACTAACATATGAGCTATCTTTATTTAGCATTTTGTTCGATATCGGATACGGAGATCATAGAAACAAATTGTTATTTGATGAGAAGTGTAAATGTTCAAGGTGGGTACCATGTAAGGAAAATATTTGATTCATAAAACAATGGAATAAACCCTATGAGTGAATGGTAAAATAGTTACCAGATCTCAGTTGATCCCCCATCTATACAAAAAAAAAAAAAAAATACATGGGTAAATACAGTTACAGCACACGGATGAAAGAGCTCTAATCTAGGCAACTTGTAAGAAGCAGGTAGGGGAACCCTAAAAGTTTCACTAAAAAATGTCTTTGTTCTTTTTTTTTTTATTTGCACAAGTTCATTCTAAAATAAAACACTAAGCATTTACTACGAACTCATAATGTCTAACGGGATATGAGGCTTTTTAAAAACTACACATCATAATGAAGAAATATACATAATGTACAGTGTAGTAATGTTCTTGAGGGTTGGAAAGAAAAATATTTTTTAATAAATATAGAGTATGCCAATATTAATTTTTTCAGGTAATTCCTAACAGAGTTTACTGATTATTTTTACCATTTAATTTATAACCACTGACCATGTATTTTTATAAAAACCTTACCATACCATTAAGTCAACTACAATCATGACGTGTCATAACACAGTAACAATTAATCCACATCTACTAATAGTTAAGTAGTACAGTATATAAAGGAATATTAAAAAACTCTTACCTTCATCTAAGGTTCCTTGGAGACCCTTTATCCTTCTGCAGCTGAATCCGAGCTTGCAGCACCTGTAAATCCTGCTCATGTATTGGAAAAGGTTTTTTTGAGGGTATATCGGCTTCAGAGGTCCAGTGTAGACTTTGACTATATACACAGAGGTGAGGTCCTGATTATCAGCTGAACCTTGCCATTGTGTCCAAGACTGGTTTTTATAGTTGCATTGTGAGCGGTGATATTTTAGAATATCTTGTTCCTTGGACCATCTGTCAACCCCAAATATTTTAAGGATATTCTCCATTCGTTCTCTATTGTCTGATCTCTGTTTCTTGATAAAGTTATTGCTTTCCACAACTCTTCCTATCTTGTTGTGCACTGGCAGATGTCCAGAATTGTTCATGATGGGTGAACTCCAGGAAACCTGGATAAAGACACACAAGCAAAGCCAAAATGTAGACATCTTTCCTTGAAAATAGCTTCTTAAGACTGCAACTTGGCTTAAATGCTCTAGCTTGATCCCCCCTTAAAAGCCTCTTGCTCAGGATGTGTCATGGGGCAATGAATGGAAAATTGCCTTTGCTATAGGATGATGGTGTCAGATCTCAGAACAATGTGTTTCTCATGCTGAGATAATGACCTGTTTGCACAGCTACCAATGAGAGTCCTTTTTCACTCAAGTCACAATACACAATATGGAAAAGACTGGGATCCAAAGTCTGTGACACCCTAAACATGTCTTGACTGAAATGAGATAGCAAATATAGAATTAAATATTGTATACGGTAACATATCAAACCATGTCTGTTTGTGGCTCCATGCTTCAGAGTATATACAGAGTAATCTTCATCACTAATGAGTCTTGTGTCATCTACACATCACACTGGTCTAGATTCACTACTGTTTCCATGAACTCTTAAGATTTATACATGTGTTGTGTTTTCCATCAACCTTCTGGGTTAATACCTTGACATCTACATTGCTGGAGAGTTCTGCCCCTGGACAATGGAAAGTCTTAGAAGTGTTTGTAAAACCATCAATGCTTTGATGTGCAAGAATGAGGTTTCATTATGCAAGACAGGGAGATTTAAATAAAGGGGTGCAAGTTCATTCATAGGGATGGTCCGCACTTAGAATGACAGTGAGTAGCCTTTTCATCTCCAAAGAACCTTGTTTTTTTCCAATTACTACTTATAGGATTTCTTATTAATTAGTGAATAGAATGGGGTTTATATTTTGTCATTACTCTAGATATTTCTAAATCTTACTGTTTCAGGCCTCACTTTATAATATGGGTTCTGCTAAATAGCATATTCACTATGTTCAGAACCAAAGCCTAACTATATTATTTTTATTATAGTGAATGTATTTGAGAGATTTCTGTGGTCTGTATTGACATTACTTTCTAGGAATCAACATTTATTGACTATTTAAAGTTTTGCAAAAGTCTGGATAAGAACATCTGAAAGTGCCTGATGTGACATCTGATGACTGGCCATACACATGGTAATGGATCTCTGCAGGGGACCATGGTAAAGAGAGGTGAGGGTTAATTGAACAGAGGATGTAGAAACCCTTTGACGGCACAACTGTTTTATGTCACCTGAGATATATATATATATATATATACTCTGTAACACATTTTTGCTTCAGTATGATGGTGTCCAAGTAAATCTCTAGATGATGTGAATTGTACTAAATAGTTTAAAAAAACTAATTGTCTACATCTGACTACTGATTTTGGAAGTTGACATTTTGTCTATATCTTTCTAGGGTATATGTGTTTTCAAGATTTGCAGCAGTGACACGTCAGGATATTGAACAATAAACGTGGCCATATACATTAAATTAATATCAGATGAACCAACCAGTTAAGGTTCATGGCGTTGTCCCAACTTTCTCCAGACAGCAGTTACTGGGGAAGATAAGGATCAGGCAGTTGGATTTCAACTAGTCCAATCCTTCTGTTCTTTCTTCCATTTCCCAATTGAAACGCATGCATGCTATGTAGAGCATGTATGTATATTGGATATTTGGGAGAGATAGACTCAGCTGAAAGCTATCTATTGTGTATCATCAATATTTTACACAGGCAGATTTCTGCTCATACATTTCCATTGTTGTTGGCAGTGTGCCCCCTGTTTACACACAGGAAGATTTTTGTGTCTGCATAAATTATTTGATCAATCAACATTGAACAACTGTCTGCTGATCGCCGGTTTCGTAACAAAAAATAATGTACCGCCAAATGGGTGGTCTTTACTGCTCAATATCATTGCTTGGTATGTGGAGACCCCCAACTTAACAACACATTTATACTGTTAGGGAGGCAGTGAAGGTCTCCCACTTTGACAGTACACTGATATGGGTAACTGAAACTAACGGCACGGCACTTTGCTAAACAAAACAGGATTTAGCAAAGTAATGGGTCTCTAAAGCTAGACAACATTCATGGTTTTAGAGAATTTGACAGGTGAAAAACATTTTTATTGAGGATGTAGGGCTGCTGGGGGTTGTAGCTCTCAGAGGGTCAGGGAAGAGTAAGGGCCTGCCTTGAGTCTGCCTCAGATTCCTCTTTATTTTCCCGGCCTTACAGCTCCCAGTGGCAGAAAGTCGAAGCAATGGTATAAAGCTCCCTTTACTGGCCCCTATACAATATAACGCCTCTTTTTCTGGCTCTACACGGTATAACCCACCTTTTCCTGGCCCTCATATGGTATAACACTCCTTTTCCTGGCCCCTGCATGGTATAAGGCCTGTAGGGTCACCTGAAGGGGAAGTGGAGGAGGCTGCTGTGCTCAGGATCAAGGATCAGTAAGTTAATATTGGCCTATTAAAAAAAGCAGCAAGGGGCCAGGCATTGAGACAATACAGAAAATAATTTGAATAGCATTGTGACCTAAAAATGTAGTGAAAGACATTTAAAAGGTTTTTGTGAAGTGTGACTGTAACAACAAATAATATTGTTGTAGTTCAGACTATTATACGACTTGGGGATTACTCATTTGTCACTGAAGGTCTATGAGGTCCATGGGTGAATGTCAAGCCACCTGAATATTCCAACAATAGTAGCTTACTACCGGAGAGTATTAATTCAATATAAATAAGATTTACTATTGGTTATGTGGTATCATCTTAAGAGCATGCTAACATGCAGGCTTGTATCTTACTTCACGATTCTCAACAGCTGTACAAACAGCTACTGCTATAGTATACAAAAAGTTGCCATACCTTACAGAGGAGACAGTTTTGATCTGGGCACCTCTTCCTTAGATCTTTGGTATCTAGTGTACTAGTAAGACTTCAGTTAGCAATGCATAACTGATTAAATACATCTACTCCATGCTCTGTCCTACTGGCTGAGGTTTGCAAACAAATCCCCTTAAAGTAACAGTAATTCATGGAGATTGCAGTTTAGCACTGATAACCTGGTTTCTTGAGAGTTTGGCAAGACAAGCCCTTTTCTAATGTTTATTGTACTTACGTTATGCATTTGAACCTAGTATAGCTCCTACAAACACCTCAATAAAATCAACAGCAACACAAGCACTCCACAATATAACTAAAGGAATGCACAGACTAAAGGCTAAACTTAGCATGCAATCATTTTCACTGGTAAATAGCCGTATCTGCACCAACCATATAACCCACTCCCAGAGAATCATACAAAAATGCACTGGGATAAAACCAGACAGATACATAAATGTGCCAATACACAGGTAAATGAATAGCAAATAATATAGTGTAACACCACTATAAAGTAATAATCTGCTTCTAAATGGTCTGGTGTTAAAGGGAATTTATCAGCTGTTTTTTCTACTATAAACTGACCCCATCATGCAGGGTTGATGGTAGGCCACTGCAGTACAAAGCCCTAAAAAATGGGCCCCCATCCAGTGGCTGCAACTCTCTTTGCGCGACCAAAGATCGCCATGTTGCTCTGTGACTCCTTCACCCATGTAAGTGAATGGAGTTACATTGTGACTAGCGGGTGTTGGGACTTTGGCTTCTATTCGCAAATAAATTATGCACAGCTTGATTGTGACTAGAAGTAAGCAATAGTGCCCACCACCGGTAATAGTCTGCAATAGTACTCCATTAGTGCCCACCCACAAACAATATACCCCCACATAAGTAATAGTATCTTAATTATCCAACCCCCACACGTTATAGTGGCCCCTCCACATAGGTAATAGTGTACTAATTATCTCCACATAGGCAATAGTATCCTAATTATCTCCTCCACAGGTAATAGTCCCCCTTTAGGTAATAGTATCCTAATTATCCTCCTAATGGTAATAGTTCTCCCCACCCCACATCACATACAGTCCAGGCCACACATTTCTGGTGAATTTCATACTTATGTCTTCCTGAAAAACGTTGATGTGGCGGCCGGCTGTGGTACCATAGAGGAAGAGACAGCATAGCTGGGAGAGGTGCACAGCCCAGTGCTGCATCAGTGCTTTGCAGGAAGAAGAGGTAAGTATGAAATTCAATACAGCAGCAGGCAATAGTGTGGTGAAAGGGTCTATGAGGCCCCACTGGCTTAGGGGCCTATTTGCAATTGTATCTGCTGTGACTCCTATAGCTATTTATTCTGTCTTGGCCAGAAGGTTCAGAGCACTCCCCACCACACGATCCACAGTGGATTGTGTGGTGGAAAGTGCTGGGGACCTTCTGGGCGAAGACAGAACAAACTGAGTGATGTCACTAGACGTGGCTTAAGGGGGTTCCATGCAGCTGCACCATTTGACCTATGATTAAAGTGACCCTGCCATTATATGCAGCATTAAGTAATTCCCTTTCCATTGGTGCTCCTCTGTAATCTTTCTTATGCAGCAAAGTGAAGTTATAAATGTTTGAAAACCCAAAAAAGTCATATGCAAAATAACCAAAGTAGTAGTGGACAAGAAGCAACTTCTGCCTAGTCACATTCTCCTCTTACTATTTTCACCTCCTGGGCATGATTGACATCTCCCTTGTGACATCAAGGAGTGAGGGACTGTGAGGGAGATGTCAATCATGCCCAGAAGGTGGAATTAGCAAGGGGACAGTGACTAGGCTGAAGTTACTCCCCGACCATCATGACTACTTAGGATAATTTGTATGACTTTTTTGGTTTTCAAACATTTAGAACTTCACTTTGCTGCAACAGAAAGATTACAGTCAGTAATGGAAAGAGAATAACTTTCTCCTCTACACCAGGGGTCGGCAACCCCTGGCACGCGTGCCAAGAGTGGCACGCGAGGCTTATTTCACTGGCACGACAGCCCGAGTCCTCACCCAGCAGATTCGATCGGACCAAACGCGGCCAAAACAAAACTGCTATTATTATACTGTGGGGTCTCTTCAGACCCCAAGTATAATAAGCGGAGACTCAGGAGAAGTGATGAAACATAAAAAACAATGATACTCACCTTGCTCCCTGCGCTCCGCGGCAACTGTGAGATCAGCAGGCGCTTCCGACAGCTGACAGGGCCTCAGAGGTCACGTCTGCGTCTGACGTCATTACACATAATGACGCGACGTGACCCCAGAGACTCAATCTGCGGTCTTTGACTACAGGCAGAAGCGCCAAAGAGAACAGCGGCTGCGGAGCGTGGAATGGTGAGTACATTGTTTTTTTATGTTTGTCACCTCTGAAGAGAACTATGGGACCTAATACCGTGTGCAGGGACCGCTATGGGACCTAATACTGTGTGCAGGGACCGCTATGTGACATAATACCGTGTGCAGGGACCGCTATGTGACATAATACCGTGTGCAGGGACCGCTATGTGACATAATACCGTGTGCAGGGAACGCTTTGTGACATAATACCGTGTGCAGGGACCGCTATGTGACATAATAACGTGTGCAGGGACCGCTTTGTGACAAATACTGTGGCAGGGGCCGCTATGGGACCTAATACCGTGTGCAGGGGCCGCTATGGGACCTAATACCGTGTGCAGGGGCCGCTATGGGACCTAATACCGTGTGCAGGGGCCGCTATGGGGCCTAATACCGTGTGCAGGGGCCGCTATGGGACCTAATACCGTGTGCAGGGGCCGCTATGGGACCTACTACCGTGTGCAGGGGCCGCTATGGGACCTACTACCGTGTGCAGGGGCCGCTATGGGACCTAATACCGTGTGCAGGGGCCGCTATGGGACCTAATACCGTGTGCAGGGGCCGCTATGGGACATAATACCGTGTGCAGGGGCCGCTATGTGACATAATACCGTGTGCAGGGGCCGCTATGGGACCTACTACCGTGTGCAGGGGCCGCTATGGGACCTAATACCGTGTGCAGGGGCCGCTATGGGACCTAATACCGTGTGCAGGGGCCGCTATGGGACCTAATACTGTGTGCAGGGGCCGCTATGGGACATAATACCGTGTGCAGGGACCACTATATGACATAATACCGTGTGCAGGGGCCACTATGTGACATAATACGGTGTGCAGAGGCTGTTATGGGATATAATATCTTGTGCAAGGGCCGCTATGTGACAATACCGTGTGCGGGGGCCGCTATGTGACATAATACCGTGTGCAGGGTTCACTATGTGACATAATACGGTGTGCAGGGGCCGCTATGTTACATAATACTGTGTGCAGAGGCTGTTATGGCATATAATACCTTGTGCAGGGGCCGCTATGGGACATAATACTGTGTGCAGGAGCCACTATGTGACATAATACGGTGTGCAGAGGCTGTTATGGGATATAATACCTTGTGCAGGGGCCGCTATGTGACATAATACCGTGTGCAGGGGCCGCTATGTGACATAATACCGTGTGCAGGGTTCACTATGTGACATAATACGGTGTGCAGAGGTCACTATGTGACATAATACCGTGTGCAGAGGCTGTTATGGGATACAATACCTTGTGCAGGGGCCGCTATGGGACATAATACTGTGTGCAGGGGCGGCTATGGGACATTATTCTGTACAGTCATGGCCAAAAGTTTTGAGAATGACACAAATATTATATTTTCACATGATCTGCTGCCCTCTGGTTTTTATGTGTGTTTGTCAGATGTTTTTATCACATACAGAAATAGAATTGCATTCATATTATGAGTAACAGAAGCTTATATTGACAGTTAGAATGAGTTAATGCAGCAAGTCAATATTTGCAGTGTTGACCCTTCTTCTTCAGGACCTCTGCAATTCTCCCTGGCATGCTCTCAATCAACTTCTGGACCAAATCCTGACTGATAGCAGTCCATTCTTGCAGAATCAATGCTTTAATTTTGTCTGAATTTGTCGGTTTTTGTTTGTCCACCCGTCTCTTGATGATTGACCACAAGTTCTCAATGGGATTAAGATCTGGGGAGTTTCCAGGCCATGGACCCAAAATCTCTATGTTTTGTTCCCTGAGCCATTTAGTTATCACCTTTGCTTTATGGCAAGGTGCTCCATCATGCTGGAAAAGGCATTGTTGAGCGCCAAACTGCTCTTGGACGGTTGGGAGAAGTTGCTCTTGGAGGACATTCTGGTACCATTCTTTATTCATGGCTGTGTTTTTAGGCAAGACTGTGAGAGAGCCGATTCCCTTGGCTGAGAAGCAACCCCACACATGAATGGTTTCAGGATGCTTTACAGTTGACATGAGACAAGACTGGTGGTAGCGCTCACCTCTTCTTCTCCGAATAAGCTGTTTTCCAGATGTTCCAAACAATCGAAAAGGGGATTCATCAGAGAAAATGACTTTACCCCAGTCCTCAGCAGTCCACTCCCTGTACCTTTTGCAGAATATCAGTCTGTCCCTGATGTTTTTTCGGGAGAGAAGTGGCTTCTTTGCTGCCCTCCTTGAGACCAGGCCTTGCTCCAAGAGTCTCCGCCTCACAGTGCGTGCAGATGCACTCACACCTGCCTGCTGCCATTCCTCAGCAAGCTCTGCACTGCTGGTAGCCCGATCCCGCAGCTGAAACACTTTTAAGAGACGGTCCTGCCGCTTGCTGGTCTTTCTTGGGCGCCCTGGAGCCTTTTTGGCACCAATGGAACCTCTCTCCTTGAAGTTCTTGATGATGCGATAGATTGTTGACTGAGGTGCAATCTTTCTAGCTGCAATACTCTTCCCAGTTAGGCCATTTTTGTGCAGTGCAATGATGACTGCACGTGTTTCTTTAGAGATAACCATGGTTAAAAGAAGAGAAACAATGATGGCAAGCACCAGCCTCCTTTTAAAGTGTCCAGTGGTGTCATTCTTACTTAATCATGACAGATTGATCTCCAGCCCTGTCCTCATCAACACCCACACCTGTGTTAATGGAGCAATCACTGAAACGATGTTAGGTGGTCCTTTTAAGGCAGGGCTGCAATGATGTTGAAATGTGTTTTGGGGGATAAAGTTCATTTTCTAGGCAAATATTGACTTTGCAAGTAATTGCTGTTAAGCTGATCACTCTTTATAACATTCTGGAGTATATGCAAATTGCCATTAGAAAAACTGAAGCAGTAGACTTTGTAAAAATTAATATTTGTATCATTCTCAAAACTTTTGGCCATGACTGTATAACGGTGTGTTTTCTGCATTAAGGATGTGTTTTTGCACAGAAAACACAGGCATTTTTTTGTGCAAAAATGCACCATGTGAACGCAGTTTTACATTGAAGTAAGCGTTCCAGTGGCCTAAGACTATATCTGCATCCAGATACATAGTGTGTCACCACCCTGAGGATGCTGCCATACGGTGCTCCTGGACACATTTACCACTAATTGAGGGCTGCACATGTACTTTCATTGCTTCTATTTGGAAAGTACAGGAGCGCCCCAGGAAATTGCAGTAAACGCATGTGTCCTAAAGCATCTGGTGGCAGCACTTCTGTGTTATGGTTTGTGGTGTATAACTTTAGTTTAGGGGTCGTCAGACTTACAATTATTGACCGGCACTCCGAGTACCTCATCTTCAATTTTTTAATTAAAATCGTCACGCCGAACAAAAAAGGTTGCCTACCCCTGCTCTACACAATGGGGTCAGTTTATGGTGGAAAAAGAACAGCTGACAGGTTCCCTTTAAGTAAAGGTGCTGTTATAATCCCTGATTTATAATATGTATTATCTGGGTGTATGGCAGCAAGTGTACTACCAGCGCCGGCGTCAGCAAGTGCCGGGCAAGTGCCGGGGCCCCAAGCTCCTGAGGGGGCCCACTCAGCAGTGGCGCAATGGCTTGGATTACGGGGCCCACGGCCATGATAGTGGTCGGGGTCCCCGTTCGCTATTCATACTGCTAATGGAAAGGGGCCTTGCAATCGCATATAACTCTGTGTGGGGGCCACTGTGGGATCATTCATTACACTATTAACAGTATCAGGCCCTGTTCACACCATGGAATCTGGCACTGATTTTGCAGCAGATTTCGCCCCTAAATCAGCAGATTCCTCCATAATTCTGCCTCCTATTGAATCTAATTGGAGCAGGAAGCTGGAAAAATAAAGCGTCCTGCTGGATCTTGCTGTAGATTCTGCAGCTGATTCGGAGGCCGCAGCTTGAGACTCCGCACTGGTTAGACTCATTCATTTGGCTCTATTCAGTGGTGGAAAGCTGCAACAGGATGCTGATGTTCTGCACCGTGAGCTGGGGGCAGAAAATAAAGAGGAATTCAAGGCAGATGTCTGCTCAAATTCCTCTTTCCTTTCTGATGTCTGAACAGGTTGTATCTACTTGTATGGAATGGACTGTATTACAGTCCACTCCAGTAGGTCTGCCTCAGCAAAAAACATCCAATTTCGATTGTTTTTTTTGCTGCGGTGCACATGAATTACTCCAAAAGGGGCCCACTAGGGCTCTGTCGCCTAAGGGCCCACACAAACCTGGAGCCGGCCCTGAGTACTACCATAAACCTGGGGTTTTACACATTGTAGGAGACTACAGTGGATTTTGGTCATCTTTTGGCATGTTGCTTCTCTTGATTATATAATGTCTGATTGTATTTATTACTATGGTTATTTATCAATAAATACTATTGCATATGGTTAGATTTATACCTGGGTGTGTATATTTTGTTATATTGCAGGTTATGTTCCTGAACCTATTTTCATACAGTGTTTATTACAGTATAACGTACTGATATGAATGGCACTTATAATAATAACAATAACAACAAAAATAATAATTTGTTGAGCCAGGTCTTTAGTAAGCCGTAACCCACTCTCCCTTTGCTCCCTTCCACTGACCGTTTCTTTTGGATAAGAGCCAAGGTATCAGCATATACAGTATATTATATGGTAAACTGGTCCCACTGAAATCTGTACATCTGACCGACAATCATCTAAAATGGCCAGCTTAAAGTTCCAGATATTTGTTATAACACAGACATGGACTTTGTTTTTTTTTTTAATTATATCATATATTACAAATAATATATAGTGTGTGTGTGTGTGTGTGTGTGTTAACAGAAAAGGGCTGATAAAATGTGTGCAGCAAACCCATATTTTTTGAAATGTTCTCCTTTTACAAATGTTTGCTGACAAGACTTGTTTTGACAGGATATAGTTTACCACTGTAGTTGTATGCCATCAACTAGAGTGCATAGGGAATCGTCTGCAGCAATGGAGCGGGCACCCTGCCAACAGGTACAATGAAGCAACTGATCTGTAACAAGAGCGTGCGGTATTTCTGTGAAATACATAAGAACCCTATTTAGGCAGTATGGTGGCTCATTGGTTAGCACTATCACCTTTCAGTGCCATGGTACTGGGTTTAAATCCAACCAAGGGTAATATTTGCATGGAGTTTTTATGTCCTGCGTGTGTTTCCTCCCACATGCCAAAAATATACTGATACGTAAATTGGCTTCCTGTAAAACAACTTTTCCCTTGTGGGTGTTGGGGATGAGCGCATGTACAGCAGCCACTAACTCCCCTACTCCACAATGCTCCCTGCGCTTTGAATCCCTTGTGTGAGAAAAGCGCATTACAAATGTTTATCATTATTTATGTTTTTTATTTGCCAACATCTGCCACTGTGTGCCACACACTAAAAAATGGTCCTAAAACACTGTCTGAACCTGAATAAATATAGAGGAAAACAGCTATTGCTTTCCTGGATTTTTTTTGGGCACAATAAAGGCTTCTTGAAAAGATGCAGTCACCATGACTTTCTTTGGATGATATGTAAATTGGGAGTCAGGATTTTGAGCCAAAGCCAGGAGTGGATTGAGTAAAAGAGAGCAGTATAGGAGCTTCCTTTATATATCCCATTCCTATTGTAGCCACTCCTGGCTTTGGCTAAAAAAAAAAAAAACGCAGCAAAATCTGCAACAAAAAAATGTGGTTTTCCACAACGTGGGGCCTTAGCTTCAAAGGGTAATTTGTGGGAAAACCAGGCCATTCATGTTGAATTTCCCTGCATCACCACCACAGGGGCAAATAATCATTACACAGTGCCCAATGAAATCCTGTCCTTTATCTGTTCTACATTCTAGCCAAGAAAGACCCATAATAACAGGACTATTTTCTAATCAATGAAACCTTCATAGCCATTGCTGGAAAAGCCTTTCTCATGGCTAGTATTAGGTAGTACGTCCTTGTCAGCAAACAATAGGTGTAATGAGCTAAGATCTTGGCTTTGTTAGCTAAATGACAGTCAATCAATGGTGAACATGTGGGTGTCAAGTGTTTACTGCTAAGATGGTGTTAACTGAAACTGCCCCAAAATGAAATCATTTGACAAAGGAATTGACAAGTGAAGCATTTTACCATAATACAATCACTGAGCAAATGATATAGCAGTACCACAGATGAAGCCTTGAGCATAATTCCCTAAAACAATATATAGGGGGTTGGCTGGTCAAGAAGACCCCTAATGTATATGACCTATTATGGCATATAGTATAAGTGAGGGTGGTCTCCATGTCAGGATTCCCCTTTTTAATTCTTTATATTTGATCACAATAAAATAAAGCACAATGATAACTTCAAGTGCAGAAACAGCAAAAAGATCCAATAAAGATAGCAATGATCAGTGATCCAAAAACATTTTTGACAAAATATAAAGTAGAAGTCCCCCTCCTTCCTTCTCCTATGCACCCAAGGCAAAGTATGGCAACATCACAATATAACTGCTTCCCATCCATGCAACATATACCATGAGGTAAGCTTAAAGCAGTCATGTATCGTAATATCGTAGTCAGAGTGGGGCATGTGTAAATAAACTTCTTCCACGTAAGGAAAAATACTTAGTTAACTTTTCTTTATTATAGAGGAGCTGTCGCTAGTGTAGTGCTTAATACTAGATTGAGGCCTCTTAAATATTTTGTTTGTAGCAATTTAAATAAATGGATTTGGCAGGCATTTCCTCTGATCCAAATAGAGGTGCGGCAGGCAATATGAAGCAGATTTTCATCTGATGTTTTCAGAAGTATATGTAGCGTCTGTATAAGGAAAGGCAATTTAGGAAAGCAAACCATTTTGAGAAGGTGGCATTATGCAGAAAAAGAAAGGGTAAGCGATTTCCATGACTGGAATTGCTCATTTATTTTCTGGATAATCAGGAAAATATAACGTGTATATATTCTCTGTGGGCTAGATGGTAGGTGAATTTCTAGGCATTTTTAAGGAGTCCATCCTCCAGGTCAATGGAATGCTGTCTTTCCAACCCCTACATGCAGATTAAAAAACCGACATAGTTTCAAATTTCATAAAATTCACCCTGCAACTAAAGACTGCACCAAACCTATATATCATGGGAGGGGGTAAAGCTTCACTTGGGTTGTCAATTAAAAGGAGTAGATCATCTGCACATGCTAAAGTTTTAATCTCCTGTGTACCTATAATACCACATCTAAGTATTGGTAGACATTCTATTGCTCTAAGGCAGTGGTTCCCAAACTTTCCGAAAGTGGGATCCACTACTACTGTAGACAGCTATATTCGGCCTCTATTATGCTTTTCGGCTGTATACCGCTTCTGTTCTGCTTCTTCCACATACACCTGCTACACACACATCTTTGCTACCTCCATTTTTTTCCATACACAGCTCTGCTACCGCCACTTTCTCCATACCCACAGCTGTGCTACCTCCATATTTCCCACACACAATAACACTGCTGCCCCATGTTCTCCTTTCTGCACACACAGCAATTCTACCACTGTGATTCCATCTTAGACTCACAACTGTGCAGCTTTCATGCTTTCTCCTTGCATACAGCCTGAACCCTCAATACTTTCAATCCTTCTACATCCACCTCCCCCCACAATCAATTCTGCAACATCCACATTTCCCCACATTCATCTCTGCTACATCCCCACAGTGATGCACAGCTTCTTCCATTTATGGAGCTATTGCACAAGCTCTGCACCTTCATGTCACTGATCTTATGACTATGACCAAACATATCCAAGTGGGCCCCTACCTGGGTATACCGATGTTATCACTATATGGTGACCATATAGTGATAGATACCAGCTGTACACAAGGCTCTGCATACAGTTTAAGTAAATACAGTACAGGAAAATGTTGTTACTTACAGGTGATGTCTCTGTCTGTAATCTTTCTCTAATGTATAGTCCCGATAAACAGACTTAATACCCAGCAAAACTATTGATATAATAGCCAGAGGCCATTGTAAGCTATAATTGTATAGTATTAACATCGAAAGTACTGATGCCCACCATCAGGGCATAAGGAACTGCAGTTGTAACTGCACTATCTGCGGTTGGGTTTTTGTGTTCTCTATTCCCCTGATGAACCGTGGGTGTTAATTCATCTCCCTGGGGAAATGCGTTGGAAGAGTTTATGTATGGGGCAGTGTAGTCGGCGCTTGATTAATCCCTATTAGATATAGGAGGATTTGGCAACTCCTGCTCCATATGAGTTAGGACTGATATTTTTACTAAGACCTAGCACCTGGTTCTTAGGTGGATGTGAGTCCTATGCAGTCCTACTATACCTATTAACCTTTTAGTAGCCAGTAGGGCTGTGTGATGTTGTCAGTGACTATACAATTATAGCTGACACTGGCCTCTGGCTATTATAACAATAGTTTTGCTGGGTATTAAGTCTGTTTATTGGGACTATACATTAGAGATAGCAGAACTACAGTGTAGCATACGTGAGATACCTGGTTATTTGGGGTTTTCACTTTATTTCATATATTTGGGATTTTAATATTATTCAATAAAAGTTGAGTTTTATTTTTTATTGGGTGTATCTAGCCATCCTATATATACATTCTGTGAAGAGATATGTAGTGATGTCATTGCGCCCAACTGCACCAGGACGCTGACGTCTTAATTGTCGCTAGGGAACCTGTAATCCGCAAGCCACTACAAGCCTGTGGTCCCCAACCTTTTTCGCACAAAGGACCAGTTTTCCACAGCCCGATGGGGGGGGGGGGGGGGTGAAGGGTGGTGCTGGTTGGGGGTGGGATTTTGGTTGCAGGGCCACCCCACATGTAATAGTGCCCCCCTCCATGGGTAATTACCTGTGGGGGGCACTATTACTGTACTATTGCTCTAATAGCACCCCCCCACACACACAGGTAATAGTTCCATCCCCCACATAAGTCATGCTATTACTTATGGGGGGCACTATTACAGTAATAGTGAGCTAATAGCAACCCCTCACAGGTTATAGTCCCCCTCCCCCACATACCATTCCATATACTGTTGCTCTGTATAGTTATAGTGTACTTAGAGCAGTGATGGGGTGGGCGGGAGTGGGCAGAAATTCTCTTGCACACAGTCTGTGTGCATCTACTATTTTCGTCCCACTGGAAACATAGAATAGGGGTCAAGGTTCCGGGCGGGACCTCCTCTTGGACACAGCCTGTGCGCATCTTCTACTTTCCTCCAGGAACCTTGACTCCCTATGCTATGGTACCACTGGGAAGAAAATAGAAGATCCGCACAGGCTGTGTGCAAGAGGAGGTCCCGCCCATCCCATCACTGCTATGTAAGTACAGGTTATAGAATGGCAGAACAGGAAACTAATAGTATTTAAACTGCACCGGTGTCCTGTGCTGATACAGTTGAAATTTTTGTGTGCACTTGCAGCGGCCCCGGAGTGCGCCCCACAAAGTCAGTGGGCCCCTCTGACTATGACATCTTAAAAGGTCCTTTCACAGGACTGCAAAATACCGGCAATTCTAAGGTTTGAGTACTAGAGATAAGCAGAAAAAATATAAAAAAAAAAAACTAAAGTATGCAGGTAAGGGGCTACAATGGGGCTTTAGTAACTTATAAAATTCACTAAAGAAGCTATCAGGACTGGGGGCTTTGCCTAATTTTAGGGTTCCAATGACTTTATTCACTTTCGCCAAAGCGATAGGACAGTTTTAAGAAATCGCTTTGTTCAGTATTGAGTCTAGGAGGTTTCTAGTCCCTTTGGAAACTTATGCTCTCTGCAGTAGAGTCATATTAAGCTTTATATAAGCCCTTGTAGAATTTTCAGAAGGTTTTACATATTTGGGGTGTTTGGATAAATGTATGGCCTTCAGAAGTAATGATGCATTTGATTTTAGTGTCAGGGAGAAAGGTACAGGTCAAAAGCCATAACTGAGAGGATGCTTATTCATGGAGACTCATCTCTAAAGTTTTTTAGCCTCTGAATAAGCATCTTTAGGTTTCTGTATGTCAAGGTGACATTAGCAAACAATGGTTTAAGTCATATCAAAAGTCTTTTCCTTTTGTGTGCAACATACACAATTATATGGCTCCTAAGCACTGCTTTCCCTGTAACTCAGAATAGGTTGAGGTCCTTCTGTTGAAAGGTTTCTCACTTGGCCCTGAGAAATATCCAAAACTTGATGGAGTTGTATGAATCTGGAAAACTCCACCTCGAGTAGAACAACCTATGCTGCTGCAAATCTATCTTAACAAGAATGGGGTATGATCTGAGATTGCATGTTGAAGAATATCTTAACTATGGACAGAGTTCAGCAAAGAGTCAGATAACAGCCAATAATCAAGGCACGTGGGAACATCAGGAACAGAATAGAAAGTATTCTGACAGAAGTGCCATGTATTGACAAGGTCATTCTTCTTGAGGAGGGTGACAGAAGCTGAAGCAGCCAGTGTAGGTGGAAGTAGAATAGACCTATCAAGAATTGAATCAAATAGCATATGTTAAGTCATTCCTATAGTCAAGTTAGAAGGTTGAAAACTGTATCATCTCTAATAACTTAAAGAAATGATGGTTAGAAGTGTTCTGAGTGTAAATGTTGATTAGGCAGAATGGTAGATGTTGCTTGAACTAAAAGAGACCTGTCTGATGTGTAAGGACACATTTCTATATGGAATAGCCCAGCTGTTTACGAAATACACTCAACATTGAAATTGCAATACCATGATGGACAACATGTATGGCTAGAACCAAATGTTGTGGGATGATTGTTTGATGCCTGCTGTTTGTTGACATGCCAGTTATCGAAAACTTATAGCTCCAGCAGATCACTATTCGTCTAGGCTGAGATGCCAGCACTGTTCAACGCTAAGTTCCGGTGGCTGGGAGAACAAAGATGGACTGGAATAAAAGCAAGAGGTGAGCAGAGGCAAACCTCTGCACAGATCGTTTGATTGGAAGAATGGCGTATAGTGATCCATTCTGTACTGTATGTGAAATTGGAAATCAAATGCCAAGCCTAGGGCAGCAAACAGTGTTGACACAAACCATCAGAAGGGCTAGATGTCCAGCTACAGGTGTTACCCCTAGAGGTAGTACAGCTCAGCTGTATGCGCAGGACATCCTGCAGCCACATATGTTGCCTCTTATGGCAGGAATTCTAAATGTCATTATCGGGAAGGATAATGCTCGCTCACACACTGCAAGAGTTTCTCAGGAATGTCTCCGTCATATCGCAACACTTCCATGGCCTGCCCAGTTGCCAGATTTATCGCCAATCTAGCATTCATGGGATCGGTAGGGACACCAGCTTCGGCAAACGACAAATGTGCAGAATCTACAGACCCAGCCATAACATTTCTGGGCAAATGTGCCACAGGATACTATATGGAACCTGTATACCTACTTGTCTACCTGTATCATCTTGTATACAGGTTAGAGGTGGCCCCACAGGGTACCAGCGCCTCCTGTCAATTGTACAGTTTTCCCCAATAAACATATCCTTTCGTTCCAATATTGTAATCACTTACATATCATTACAATCACACAAAGAACTTTTAATTTCATTCCAACAAAACCAGCTTGTTGCGATTAGTTTTTTTTGTCAATTAGTATATGTTAAACGGAATAGATCTCTTGATCATTTATTCATATTAAAACAAATTAATATAGTATCTATACCATTGGCAAGTATTCACCTGGAATAGTTTAATAGCCAATTTGCAGAGGATTTGGCAAGTGGGTGGACAAAACATTCAACAAGCCCGTTGGAGGATCAGAACAAGGCAGACTGCAAAAAAAAAATAGTTATAACCGGAGTCTGAAAGACCCCATTGACTATCATGGTGTCCGCTGTATGTCTGGTGTTTTAAACCTGAAACCAGTGTAGAAATATTACCTCTGTGCAGATGTGAACATAGCCCTACTCACATTAATTATAAGGAGATCTTGTAGACAATATCAACAGTGATATTCAGTTACAAATCAATAACACTTAACAGGCCAAATATTTCTTTACTTTGTGGTGTAAAACAGAAAATATGTAGATACATTGATACATCTAATAAAGAGTATGTGTCATAAATTACATTGCTTTTGTTCAGTTTTGGCTGGAGAAAATACTATTGTGCATACTATTGCATTCTCGTGATTCAAGGCGTTACATTGTTAAAGCAAGTTGAGTCCATGCTTCAGTAACTTCTGCTTGGCTTTGCTATGTAGCATGAAGGCATGGTCCTGTGGGTCTGGAGCTCCAGAATTCCTGAGAATAGGAGCTAGTTGTTGGAAGTAAGTTTCATGGACAGCACTTTGGCAGCCATAGACAGATGATGAGGCATTCCTGTAATGGTCAATGAAAAAGATAACATTACTTGCACAGCCTGAACATTAACACAAAAGACAGCTTGTGGCATCTGTCAAAAAATTTGGAAAGACTAGGAGACTGGAGATGAACACTTCCATCAAACCACATCCCGTAACCTTACCTTACAGTCACCTCATGTAAAGATGGATACATGCTAAAATCCGAGTGGATTAAGTTAGCCGCTCTGAGAAACTGGCGGTCACTTATGCTTGAAACTGATGGCAGATTAGCTGTAAAAAAGACACAATGAGAATTCTTATACTCACAATCCAAGAATCCAACTATGGGTATTAAAGGGGCATTCCCATCTCAAACAGTGATGGCATATTGCTAGGATCTGCTATAACTTTAAGATCGTGGGGGTCCGACCTTGGGATCTACTTGTTTCACTGATAGATATCATACTAAAAGAAAGACACCACATACCAGTAAGTGTGTTCTGGACAAAGTCATAATGAGTAAAATTGTAAGTGCTCTTTGATAAATTATTATTCGCTACTTGTAAAGTCTCCTTCAGATGAACTTCTAAGCCATTGAGAGAAGCCAGTGTGCTGTCGTACTAGAGGACAAAGAGACATAACAGAAATGTTAGCATAATCCTTTTCACTAGGCTTCAGCCTAAAAAAGTACTGATAATATTAAGATGGTCTACAAGCATTCAGTCTTAAAGCTATGCGGAAAATGCAGTGCAGAAGCGGAGGAGCTGAGCAGGTTGCTATATAGTTTTGTTGGAAAAGATGCAGTATAATTTCTCAGCTCTTTCTATGCTGAGAATAAAAGGAGGCGGTCCTATCATTACTATACATACAAAGATAGCTGTCAATCACGGATAGGACTGCCTCCCTTCGACTTCTCAGCGTAGAAAGAAGAAAGATGTAAAAGAATTTTTAACATATGGACATATATAACTATATGTAAATCTACTTGCTTCCTCCTGCTCTATAATAAGCTGCTTGCAGGGTGCCTTGAATTTTCGATGTGACTGGTTCGTTTTAAGGTGACCATACACATTAGTTTAACCCCTTCCCACAGCAGCTATTTTTCATTTGCGTATTTTTATTTTTTTTACTCCCTGTCTTTCAAAAGCCATAACTTTTTCCCCTCTCAAAGAGTCATATGAGGGCTTAATTTTTGCAGGATAAATTGTACTTCATAAAACTATTTAATATTCTGTATGATCAGCATTCATACTATGTAAGGTGTCTTTTTGGGAGGCAAGTTATAGTTTTTATTTATACTATTTTGGGGTACGTGTAACATTTTGTGACAATTTTATTTTGGAGGTGAAATGGTAAAAAAAATCGTAATTTGGCCATTCACTGAATGGGATAAATATTTTCATAGTTGAGGCATTTTCAGATGTAAAGATTCTTAGATACATAACATCTTTACAAGTATTTATTTATTTTTATTTGTGATTTGGGGAATTTACATTTTTATATTTTTTTTATATTCATTAAAGCTTTATTATACATTTTATTACTTTTATTATTAGACACACTAGGGGTCTAATTGCACATACAATATACTGCAATATGGCAGCACCCATGCAATTAGCTCAGGTACCTAAAGAGTTAAATGCCTGCAATCAGAAAGTCTCTGATTGCGGGCACTAATGCCGGGTCTCAGTAGAGACCTAATGGATATGATGCCCACCCATTCAAAACCAGTCGTCTTAATACCAGAAATGTATGACTTTTTGTAATCTGTTTTTATTTTTTGATTACATTTTTTTTTTTATTCTATATCCTGCTCATGATTATGGGGACTGCCATCTCACCCAGCTTTTCATTGCTGTGTTAACAGCATTTAGTGATCTGCTTTAAAGCTGTCTCATTGCACTATGGGGCAATAGTCTAGAGATGACTCATTGAAGTTTATGGGAGAGTTTTCTAGACATGTTCTAAGGAGGGAGGGAGGGTGAGTAGATACGCTGTGATACTATCTATTGTCATTAGTGGTTGCAATGATGGGTCAGTGATGGTGTTATCTATAGAGGTCTTGTCTGATGTAAACGAGGTGACTGCTGCTATATAAACCACTAAAGAATTGGCAAGTGTCAGTGCTGGATTTAGTACCTTTTTTAAAATATAGATAGTGACATGAAAAGTGCAGAAAAAAAAAATTAACAATGAAAGTCCATATTAGTGGATAGAAAGATATCTCGTTCTTGTAAAAGATTTTTTTCATTCACAAAATAGCATTCTTGGAAACAATGTTTGCAGTCTGTTCCCAGAAGTATTGTTTGTCCTTTTTCCCCGGTGTCATTGAACGTGTACGACCAATTTGAGCAATAGTAATGGCCACGTGAACTAAAATATGTATGGTTGCATCAGCAGATAAACTTTCATTCAACAATTTGTTCATCTGTTAACTTATTTCTACCTAACGTGTATGGCTACCTTTTGCTGACTGGAGAAAGACATTATTCATTGTCAAGGAAAAGTTTTAAGCCATAGTGAAGCTGGTCCTTGTCAAAGGCTTCATACTCACCACATCTTGAATAGCCTCTTTGGTGTATCTAAAATCATTTTCTGCAATGAGAGCGAGCACTAAGCCTTTCACGTTATGGACGTATAAAACCATCTGCACCAGTTTTGAGCTACTGCTTGGTGGATTAGAGTTTAGTGTCAGTGTCCAATCTGTGATATTACAAGACTTAGCGGACTGACTGCTTTCTATGTCTGTGCTCTCAAAGGACTGTGTAATCACCTTGGAAGTTTCAGCATTTTTCTCTTGGGTGTCACCCTCTTTAATGGACAGCATTTCCAGCCTGTCCACAGTAGTCCTAGGGACATGATTGTCTCCAGAATTCTCTTCCATGGTTAGTGACTCCTCATTATTTGCTACAATTGAGTTGTTCACAGTGGTTTGGCTGTCCTCTAAAGCGGAGCAGACCGATTCACCAGGACTGCTTTTCTCTAGCTCATCTGTAGAATAGCAAGTAACAAAATTCCCTGTAGACAAATGTTCACTTATAATTTCAGAATCTTTTTGTGACACAAGAACCTTTTTTTGGTCTTCAGAAGTCATTACAGTAGAGTACTTAGGACAGTTGTCTATGAACACATCTTCAGGGCTGCAACTTTCTTTGGCATCTATCTGTTGGTCTTCACTGCCTGTATTAAGTACATTTATAGATTTACATGGAGATGATCTTTGTGTAGGAACATGTGTCATTGTTCCGAGAAACACAGAGTCTGGAGCTGCACTGTCATTTTTAGCACTGACATTTCCTGCTGAATGATGTGAAACATCCACTTTTGGTAATGAAGTGGACTCCCCATCTGAAACATGAGATTGGTTAACTTGGGCTTCCTCGCTGAGGCTGTGTGAAATACTTGAACTTCTTCTTGAGGAACTTGATATTCTAGATAAAGAAATACATTACAGTATTTTGAATATGTGAAATTGAATAGAAGAATGAATTAGAAAAACACAATGTAAATTGGTTCACATATGCTTGTAACAGATGTACATTGGGGTACCCAAACATAATATCCATAGAAACAGTTTCTGGCAATGGTGAAGAATTTTTCATAAAACATAAAAAAAAATGTCCTCACACAAAGCAACTGTAAGAAAAGTGTCAGTGCTGACCATGGCAATAAACTCTCAGAACTCTTCCTTTATTTTCAAAGATGTTCTGAAAGAGAGATAAAGAGAGAAAGAAGATAAAAAAAGAGGAGAAAGGAAAAAATTAGAGAAACAATAAAAATAGTGGAGAAAGAAGAAAAAAAGTGGAGATAAAAAGGAAAAAAGAGAAAGATGGAAAAGCACAGAACGAGAAAGAAAGAAAGAAAGAAAGAAAGAAAGAAAGAAAGAAAGGAAAGAGAAGAAAAAGAAAAAAAAAAAGAAAGAGCTATAATACACCAATAATCAGGAACTTAAAGTGGTTTCCTTTATCTCTCTCTATCACTCTACTTTTTTATATCTACCTGTTCATCCACTGAACTGGGTACTGGCGAAGTGCCGTAGCTTCTTTTTCCATGACAAATACTGGGATCATATAGACATCCTGAAGTAACAAGGTATCTGTTAGAGAAATACAAAAGCAGTAATAATGTTAGCATTACATATTTTAAGATTTTTTTTTATAGGGGCATATATGCAGTAGATCATTATATGCAAAGTTACACAATGATTTATCAATGCAGCACCAAAATTGTGATAAGCGCCATCGGATGTCACATTATGGAATATTGTTCTAAAAGGGAAGAATAATTATGGCATTCTTACCTTGTCCTTGGAAAGTGCTCAAGGGTGACTGAAAAAAACATGAGAACATCAAAGTCAATGCACTTTATGTTAAATAATAACAATGCAGTTCACGATATAGTCTGTGTTTTTAAAGCCATAACTGGCTATCAGCAACTATACAGTAAACTTTCATTCAACATACCCTGTGTGATTCCTGACTTCTGAATATGTAAAGCTTTCTAAATATTCAGTAATAAATTTGCAACTCCAGTGTTATTGCAAAACGTGGCAAATACAACAATCATGAGTCTAGGAATCTTAGGGTATGTTCACACGGAGGAATTTGCTGCAGATTTTGCCCCAGAATCCGCCTCCCAATGTTTTCAATGGGAGCCAGAGATCGCAGCAGGACATGGGAAAAAAAAAAAATTGATGGCCCATTCTTAGGATAGTCCATCAGTATCAGATCAGTGAGTGTTCAACTCCTGACACCCCTAATCAGCTGACTGGAGGAGAGGCAAAGCTTGGGCAAGTGCTGCAACTACTTCATAACCAGACATTCCTCCATACACTGTAGGCGCATCTCTTTTAATTAAGTGATCGGCCCAGGGAGCCAGCTGATCAGCGGGGGTTCATGGCGTTAGATGCCCACCTATCTGACATTGCTGTTCTATCGTAAGGATAGGCCATCATTGTAAAATTCTGGTGATTGGTTTCCTTTAAAGCATATCTAAACTTTCAAACAACTTTTGGCAATATCTGTGTCATTAGTACATTTTCTAATATACTTTATTAACAAATTCTGGCTCCTTTCAATGAAATCTTGCATTTCTTTACTCTTTCCCTTGCTTCTCGATTGAGAGTAGTATGCTGCTTCTCAATGTGTATGGTGTACTGACTTGTATGTAATGCAGGGTAAAATAAGGGTAGGGGTCACTCAAACAGTTATACCTAGGGGATTATAAATATAGAAACTTGCTTCTCTAGAGTGATAGATTATCAGGATGCTAGTCTGAATCCTGCAGTTACATGAAAAAAAAAATTCTATTCCCCAAAGTAGAGTTTTTGGTATTCATGCTCTAACATTATCATCAGTTATTATAGATAGGGAATATTTTTACAGGTGCATCTCAATAAATTAGAATATCTTTGAAACGTTCATTCATTTCAGTAATACAATTCATAATCAGCGTCTTCCATGATTGTGTGTCCTACTGAACCAGACTGAGGGACCATTTAAAGGCTTAGGAAACCTTGGCAGGTGACACACTGAATTTACAATACTGAACTTTTTTACAATATTCTAATTTTCTTAGATTTGGGTTTTCATTACCTGTAATCCATAAATCAACATTTACAGAAATAAAACACTTGAAACAGAATACTCTGTGTGTAAAAAATCTAGAAAATATAGGAGGTCACATTTTTAATTTAATTACTGAAAGAAATAAACGTTTCAAAGATATTCTAATTTATTGAGATGCACCTGTATATAGGCCAAATAACTGATGGATTGGATCATTAGAACCATATAGACATGACAATTGCTTCTACTCTCAATCAGGCCGCAACAATATAGGTCACATGTAAACTAAGTTTTGTGCTTGCCAATAGCATATCAGATTCTTATTCTTTTTGCTTGCCATTCTAGTCACAAAACAGACAGACATTTGGATTGAGCGCAGTCGTTTTAATTTGTAACAGTTTTGGGAAATGTCCCTCCTGAAATGTATGGTCCTTGAGGCTTGAATATAAAGGAAGTGCTTGAAGTGTTGGAATATCAATCACTATCATAAAGGTCTGCTGTACAAATAGCACTGATAGGATTAAAGACTCAACTATAGGAGGAGGTTAGATCAAACCACATTGGCACAAATCACATGTATGCACAGAACAATGGCTCTCAGGAGGTGTCAGACAAACCAATCTTATCCCTGCTGCAATAATCTGCTCACCACATGTATGGAAATGACAGCAGGTCATGCAAATACAGGCACAGTAATCCCATTAAGCTGCTTGGCCAACATCAAAGGTTTAGAAAATCTAGCAGGATAAATGTTTAGATTAAGCCATTCACACATAACTCCACTCTCAGAACTTCTTCAATGCCTCTTTATCCAAATGAGGAAATCTAACATAGCACTTATAATTCATTAGGAATCAATTTGTGCAAACATAATGACTGTATCACTTATAGAAACATTAAACTCTTTTCAGGATATCAGGGTATTCACTGGATGGGTTTAATGGTGACGTACTGATACAACTGGCAAGATGCATTCAATTTTACTTTGATGTGTCTTGGAAACAGACTAGAAATCTGACATATCCCCAAGGGGTCAGTCCCACACCTCTTGAGACCAAAGCTCCCTGAGACCAGTTTTGCAGTCGCTAAGAATGGAGAGTTTGCCATATGAGCAGTTCTCGAAAATTCATGTCTGTGGGAGTTTTGGAAAAAGCCAAGGCCGCCTGATCGGTTATTTCTAGAACACCAATTAAAATTAATGTAGAAAGCAACAGATGTGCAGCAAACTCTCCATTCTTATAGACCCATGCTGGCGAACCTACGGCACGCATGCCAGAGGGGGCGCTCAGAGCCCTCTCTGTTGGCACACGCGCCATCGCCCCATCCAGACTCCCTAATCGCTCGCTAACGGGGAATTCTATACCGGATTCCCCGTTAGTGAGCATGCGCTTGTTTCAGCTGAAAACTGTCAGTGTAGGCCACGAGACAGTGGCTTACAGTGACAGAAGTGTGTGACCTCTGCCCCAACACAGGCGCAATGACATTATTCATCAGTGCCTGCAGTGATAGAAAGAGGACGCTATTTACCTGCTGTTCGTGGGAGTACTGGTAAGTAGCATATAATATTGTGTGGGGGGCCACGGTGGGGGGGATAATACTGTGTGGGGGCCCACTGTGGAGCATATAATACTGTGTGGGGGCCCACTGTGGAGGGGCCCAGGAAACAAACAAGGGTGTATCTAGTGCTCAAAGGGCAACATAAACAAAAAATAGCACCAAAGTAAAATATAACTTTTATTGATATTTTAAAACCTACATCGGTGTAGACTACAACATATAGGCGTATGTACGCATTAAAATGTAGGTAATTGAACACACAAACAAACTCATCCTAACATAAGTGAAAGCAAATCCACTGATTCTTATATGTAACTAGGATTACCGTGGAGTTATCAATAATACACTTCTAGGAGATGTAGTCAGAATAGTGCATCTATGATTTAAGGAGTTCTTCGCATAGATTGTAATATTAGTAAAGGGCGCAGAATATATTTGCGAAGGTTTAAAAGAATCTCATATATGAGTCCAATTGTCACTACAAAACAATGAAATATTGGCTCTTGTGATAAAGTCACCTGCTACATGTAACAGGGACTTGAAGTCATATAGGATATTTAATTAAGTTTGAAAATAATATTACGAGTTATAGATACTGGATTTCTGGAGATGGGCCATCGATGCAGGTATATATTCAGATTGCCATATTTGGAATTGGGAATGAATAATACATAGGACAATTGGGATTATTATTACTTATTTAGAAAGCGCCATTAATTCCATTGTGCTGTACGTTTGTGAAGGGGTTTTCACACATAATACAACAAGTACAATAAATACAAAACTAAGTAGATGACTAACCAGACACAAGTAGTAAAAAGGACTCTGCCAGTAGGCTTATAATCTATAAAGGGATAGGTGAGTGTAGTCGCAGCAGTATTACTGTGGGGGAAGGGGGAGGTCAGTTTCATGGATCCAGAGTATGGGGCATGACATGGAGAAATCATGCAGGCGATTGTGAGAAGATAAGAGTGGGCAGTAGGAAATTCTACTAGATACATATGAGAACAGCAGACAGAAATTCTACAACTGTACCTGAATATTGACATACAAGCATATACATAACATACAGCTATGAGAAAAACAAGTCCACCCTCTTTTGTTTTACTTATCAGGACATAATAAAAAAAATATCTGGTGCTTAGACAGTTTTAAAATGAGATAAATACAACTTCAGATGCACAACAGCACACGGCAGATTCCACTGTGTCATTATTTATAAATGGAAAAGCCACGTGTGCAAAAACTAAGAACATGCCATCGATCAACAGGTTGTAGAACCATCTTTAGCAGAAATAACTTGAAGTAATGTATGACTTTATCAGTCTTTCACATTGTTCTGGAGGGAATTGGCCCACTATTCTTTACAACATTGCTTTAGTTCATTGAGGTTTTTCCCATCATAGCATTTCAATTGGGTTGAGGTCTGGACTTTGACTGCACCATTGTAACACCTTGATTCTTTTCTTTTTAAGTCATTCTTTTGTGCTTGGGACCATTGTTCTGTTGCCTGACCCAGATTCAGACAAGATTACATATCACCTTAGCTGCATATTTTGGTATACAGAGAAGTTAAAGGGATTGTCCAGCTGTTTTTTTTTTTTTTTCAACTTTAAAAGGGTTGCTGATTCCACTGGTGGTAACTCCAGTCTTCTGTAGACAGATTTCCCCCAGCTGATGCCTGCAGTGACATTCAGCTTGTGTTAGGTGACCGCTGCAGCCAATCACAGGCCTCAGCATGACTGCTGTTTTTTGCAATTGTTTTGAGCATTGTGCGGCCTTGCCTTGGGTTGAATCTGCTGGGATGTCCACTTCTAGTTAGATTGTCAACTGTCTTGAATGTTTTCAACTTGTGAATAATCTCACTCACTGTATTATCATGGACTTCAAATTGTTTACAAATCACCGTATTATTGCTTCTCTAAGATCACTTTGGATGTCTTTCCTCCTTGATATTTTGTTAACACACACACGTGAATTTTCCAAACCAGCAAACTGCCAAAATGTTTGCTTTTATAGAAGTTTTTATACACTTGCTGACAATCAATTACTCAAGAGCATTGCTCAGCAACACCTGGCTGCTACTTACCCTCATAATGATATGCTGTGATTTCTCATGCGTTGTTGTTCATTTATTTATTTAACTTACTTATATAGCGCCATCATATTCCGCAGAACTTTTTCAGACATTGTCAGTCACTGTCCCATATAGGGCTCACAATCTACATTCCCTATCAGTATGTCTTTGGAGTGTGAGAGGAAACCGGAGTACCCGGAGGAAACCCACGCAAACATGGTGAGAACATACAAACTCCTTGAGGTTGTATGTCTAAGGACATAAGATTTTTTTTTTTATTATGTCCTAATATGCACAACAATAGAACTGAAAGAGGGTTGGCTTTTGTTTTCACATGAGAGAAGCATGTTTTGAGGCATACTCACTTTTTGTACAAGGCTCTGAAAGAGAACCCTCGAAGTCAGTGAAGGAGGCAGCTGTGTGCTCACTATTCTGAAATGTGGGAGACAAAGGTTTTTTACTTGGTATATTATAATAATGTTAGTTTATCAATACAGGCCAATGAATTGCAGTCATTGAATAGCAGGAGGGATGCAGTATTTCAATAAGTCAAGGCCTTCTTAAAACACAGCCTTGCATAGATCACACAAATCATACATAAAAAAACCCCCACTAAGATGACTAATCCCTGTGTAAAGATTGTGGATGGAGAAATGATTCAGTTTTTTTCTTAAAGGTGTGAGATGGAAATAAACTATGCAAATACAGTCTTGGCTTTTATTCCTACTAACCACAGTAAGTACACACTTTAGGCTCTGTACATACTAATATCATGGCTTCTATTTTCAATATCTGTTTTATCCAATTCACTGACTTAATAATAACTTAATATTTCTGCCATTTTTTGGCATTCTTAAAGTTAAAATTACTACTAATAATTAGAGATGAGCGAATCAAAGCTGCAGAAGTGGAATTCGATCCGAATTTCTGGAAAAATTTGATTTGTATCGAATCCTAATTTCCTCACGTTTCATGGTAACGATTCGCATTTAGTTCAGAATGGCTGCTGTACATATTAGGACATAGGGCAAGGAACTCTGGGAAAGCGGGATCACCCACAATGCCATGCGTGCAACCGATCAGCAGCCAGCCCTGTGATGTCACATCCCTTTAACCCCGTCGCGAGCACACACACGGCATGTTTGACCGCTGCATCCAATAGGTTAAAACCCCTGATGGAGCAGGGTGTTAGCTGTAACTGATATAACTGATCGGGGGTTTTAACAACTTGGATGCCGTGGTCAAATATGACCGCGAAATCCAAGGGGTTCCGCCATTTTGACACCCACCCGCCTACCCCGGCTCTCTGCAGCCAATAAATAGCTGCTTTTGTTACGCGATTCGCCGCAATTTAATTTGGATCGAATAGAATCGTATCGCGAAATTCAGCGAAGTTGCCGAATCGAATTTTTGAATACTTTGCTCATCTCTACTAATAATAATAGGATTACTTCGCATACCGATTTTTATACATAATGCAGCCAGCCAGTATATAGGGAAAGCGTTGACATGTCTGCAAAATGAGTGCAGCTTTCAGCAACAGAAGTGGATCCACCTGCAACATAAAAAAGTCATTTTTGCATTTATTGCAATTTAATTTTATTAAATTTCATAATATTTGTTTAAATGTGACACTATTGTTTCCAGCCCTCCCGCTATGCACTGTGGCTTTTACTCGCTGATTAGACTCAGATGAACGAGCCACGAATCCACAGCAAGACCGACCAGGATGCTTATTACTTTCAATGTCCTGCTTTGATCTCTGCCTCCCATTGAATACAATGGCAGGCAGATTCGGGACTGAATTTGGCACTGATTTTGAGGCAGGTCTTACCCTCAGGCACTACAAGCAGATTTATATTTCTTGTCTTACAGTCACATAATCACACTGTGCATTATAATACACAAAATAGCAGAGTGATCTGAAGACAGGGAGATCATACTTTAGTTTTATCCACATGGCTGAGGGAGTTGAAAATTTTGTGCAGATCAGAGCTGTTCTGTATGTGTTCAAGGTAAAGATTCCACTCTGCGCTCAGGTCCTCCTGGGGACGAACCTGAAAAGAAAACAGCTATTGATATGCGTGTAACCCCATATATTTGCTACCAAGCTCAAAACTACACTCCTTTCTTCCTATTGTTAAAATATTGTTCATTCTTGATATACTAAAGTACTATATTGTATATGCCCAGAAATAAAACAGGACTCTGCAAGTTAACAGTTACCCGGTAAGCATGCCACAATGGTCCATTATAGAATCGAAACAGTCCAATTAGGTCCTCCAAGAAACACTTGCAAGTGACATCAGAAACATCAACTGAGCATCCAAGGGCCTGAAAGAAATTTAAGTGCAAGGATGAAAAAACCTCTGAGTAGTAGTTCTTAGAATCCCTCAAATTAATCACTTGTGGATTTAGATGACATCCTGATACCATCCCAGTGCAACGTTATGTTAAATGGAGTTATGTAGGGAGATTATTTTTTTCATAGTGCATTTACTGCACTGGATGACAAACATTCTTACTGCAAAGTCTCTGTGCTCTGCCTTCTCTGCTGCTGCTTCAGCTCTCTGTGACGTCATTGACTCCACTCTTCTCTAGCTGATTTTCATAGAGTAGAGGAGTTGGTCATTTGACTAAAAGTCAGAGTGTCAGCAGGGGAGGCAGAGGAATGAGACTTCTGGTTCCCCTGCTGTGTTATCCAAATATAATAATGGGGACTGAAGGGGACCCTCATCTATATTAGTATGAATATTCAGCCAGTGCAGTGAATGCAGTGTGAAAAACTGAATTCACAAAACCTCTTTAAAGTCTACCTGTAAAGTTAGAAGGCTGTCTCGATAATGTTTGATATTTTAAACAATGGAATTACATTTATTACCATTAGCACAAAGTTTTCCTCCCCGGTCCTTCCTTTATACTCTGTACTTGTGCTGCATAGGCTTCTTGGCTAGGGAAATCTGTAGCCTGCACATAGACACTGGCTAGGAATTTTAAGTAGAACAGTTCAATTTTGGGAGTTAAGAGCCAGAGTTTCTCTAAGCCAATTGGCTAATCAGCCTGAATACCAATAACAGCAGCAAGCCCCGCCCCAAACCCTGCTCCTGCAGGTCTCAAGCAGCATGTAGCCTGTTCTATTTACATTATACACAAGATGGCACTGGCAGCTATTTTAGTTTATTATAGTGATACCACCTACACAAAACACACTACTATCTAACTAAAGGCATTTAGGTAAATAACACAGTAAATATGTTTACGCCTTTATTTTTCCCCAGCTCCCAGAGAACCCCTTTAAACCCCTTTGCTCTGGTCATAAACCTGCTCATGCAATTCTTGCAGTTTACAGAGCAGTGTCATCTATATCAATTACGGTCTGCTTCTCTGTTGGAAGACCAGAACAACGAAGAAGCAAACCTCTAAAACAGTGGTAACACACAGAGTCTGATGGACCCTATTGACAATAAAGGCGTCTGTCGTTTTTAAAACTGAAACTGGTGGGGAAAAAAGTTTTCCTCCACCAATTTTCCGACCAGACACTGCGACACAGATGTGAACTTAGCCTTTTGCTAAAATCCCCCCCCCCCCCAAAAAAAAACAAACGACATTTATTGCATATTGTGAAGCTCACGTGAGATCACCTCTCCCCTGAAAACAAGATCCTGATCCACTTGAGAAATGGGGGGGGTATCATAACTCCCAAATAATTGATTTTTAATATGTTATCTATTTACAAAGCATAAATAAAGTGAACTGCCACCAAATACATTGCAATATCTAAAATACTCACCCACAAATACTCCCCATGCACCTGAATTGCAAACTTTTGCTTTCGCAACCGAATAAGATTTGGAGGAGAGCTGGAAATCTCAGTCAGACAGCGAACAACTCCTGCTATCTGTCCACATAGTAACTCCTGTTGGTCAATAACCGTCTGGAAAGCACAGATAATCATCAAATTAGTTATTGTATTAATTAAATCTGTGCTGCGATGAACAATAACAGCGACTGATACTGAATAGGGTCTGTCAGGTTTCTGTTACAGTGTCCATCATTTTGCCAGAAGACTATGTTTAGTCCTTGATGCAGATATCAACATAGTCTTAAAGCGTACTTCCAGTTGTAAGACAACTTTTCATAAATGAATAGCACAGGTGAATATAAGAAAATCTGTGATATATCTTACGAAAGAAATAGGTTTCCTTCTCCACTTATCAAGCTGAGTTATTTTTTTACCTAGAAGTCTATGAAGAGGGGAGGAGGCTGTTGCTAATCTCTAGTACACTGTGAGTGAGAGAGCTCTTTTGACATTGATGTATCTTCAAGAGTCTACTGAGGCAATGAATCAATTAAATAGCCTCCCTTGCCCTCTCCATAGACTTCTGTATGTGTGGCAGATTAAGGAGAAGATACAGATAAACACTCTGAGTGACGATAAGTGAGAGGAGAGCAGCCTAATAAGTGGAGAAGGAAACAATTTTTTTAATATTACAAACCTCCTTATTCACATGCACTATTCATTTATGAAAAGTGGTTTTATAATTGGGGGTACACTTTAATGTGGCTTTTTATTATCTTTGTCAATTACCCACCCTTTCTGCTATCAGTAAATAGAAAGATCCTTGTTTATATGCAGAGGCATGCCTTAAGGGTCTTTTACAGAGCCCGACAATTTGCAATTGTATGAACGTTCATGTCCGTGTCCGACCATTGCTCCATGCAAATATGGCCACCATTAGCATACAAAAAGAGGATTTTGACAGCCAAGTGCCAGTGACACTAGTACATGATGCAAGATAGGAAATGACAGCTAACCCACTACATAATCGCAAAGTGTGGCCCCGCCCATGGTTCATACAGGCGTGAGTCAGCAATTAATGGAAATCTGCAAATGATTACCGTAGTCAGGCTGCACCAAGCTGGGTCCCTGCTATGCAGGGTTCACACTCCAGGTTTTGCTTTACTGGTGGTTTAGTGGGGTGCTGTAAGAGTTAAATTTACACGTTCCCTCTTTCTATAGATAACGTGCCCATGTGGTCCTCCATGTGACCTGCTTCTCACTTACCATTCATTTATTTATCTTACCATTTCAAAATGCAACAAAAATGCAAGAAAAACGCACAGTATGAATCTAGTCTAAAGAAAACACAGACCTGATTCAGCCCAGCTCAATATGAAAAGTAGATCCAAGCAGAGCTGCAAGAACTCAAGCAAGAGCTACAAAACCATTAAAGGGTTTGTCCGGTTCATAATTTTATAGGTTTTCTACTGGGGATATAAACATAACAAACAAGTATTCATCTGTCCCGGGCTTCCATTTCTGTTGGTTTCTATACAGATCCCATGCTGACCTTTTCACAAATGACACATCACAGCATTCACATGCAGTTAATGAAGAGGTCACCCTTGAGGCCTGTGGTTGGCTACACCGGTTACCTAGCACAAACAGGACATCACAAGTGACGTCAGTCAAGGAGTCTGTATATAGAGAAACTGAGGAATAGGTAGGGGAGAGATGAGTACTTGTTTATTATATTTATATCCCCAGGAACAGCACTATTAAATCATAATACTATGAACTGGACAATCCCTTTAAGGCTGCTACAGAACAGAAAAATGAAATAGTATTGAAATGATTTTACTCCAGCCAGTGTCTCATCTAAAATGGTGTGTGACTGCAGAGCCGGATGTAAATTAATCACCACAAGAGGAACTTTCTTATATGTTATATTTACTGGACTATTGCAGGAAACCCGGCACATAGAGAATGCAACAAATTTATCATGCTGCATTCCACCACATAGAAATGCTGTAATGTATATGAATTAGAAGATTTTTTCCAGAAGCTTGCAAAATGTCACAAGGCTTCTGTGAGAATGAAGGGTTTTAGCTTTACTGTTTAGTCCTTGATATCTTTATGAGAAAGGTCTTGAAAGGTCACTGCAGTGAAGCCATACTGGGAATAAAAATCTAGTTTTGGCTCTATATTATAGCAGCATTAAAGAGGACCTTTCACCACATCCACCAATTCAAGTTCTTAGCATTCATTAAAAGGTGCTGCTTCACTGATTCCAGCACAGTTGGAATTTTCTCTCTAGCCTCTACCGTTCCTGAGCAATAAGCACAGGTAGTTTTGATGCCTGATGTTCTATTCAGACTCTGTAATATCAGAAGGTTAGTGGCGTGATTCCGAGCTCCAATCAGGGGCAGCCAGTGTCAGAGCTCAGAAGCACACCCCTTGTCTGACACCACCCTCCTGACAGTACAAGGACTAAATAGCATATCCAGCACCAAAACTAAATGCACTGATTGCTCAGGAACAGTGGGGCCTAGAGAAATAATTCCAACTATTAATTGATACAAAGAGCTGGACTTGTTGGAAGTGTTCCAAGGTTCTCTTTAATAGTTTCAATGCTTCACTATATAACAATAATATAACATGAAAATAATAAAAGTCAATGACAACAAAGATATTGTGAATTGAAAAGGACTATGAAACCTGAAGCTGCCACTAGTAAAGTTCTGGTCATGTAGCCTTCAAATACCATCAGGCTTCAAAGTAAAACAAGAATTTATTGGCAAAAGTTTGCAACTACTAGTCAGACTTTTCATAAACATAACAATGGTATATAAGGTCCAGTTATACACATAATATCTCTTCAGATGGCAATGTACTTTTAGTTGTTATAACTACTTTTATTTTTAGTGAAGGTCATCCATCAAGTAAACGTCCGAGCTGAACACGTCCAGCATTTACGATATTTTTTGGACAAAAAGACGCATCCTACTATAAGACACACCCCAGGTTTAGACAAAAAAAAAATTGGGAAAAAATAATTCATGTTAATTTAACCTTCCTTAATGGTCAAATGAAGCAGAGGGATCAATGTCATTAACTAGTGAGGGGGTGACTAACTTGGCATTATACTATGTGGGGGGTGACTAACAAGGCATTATACTGTGGGGGGTGACTAATTTGGCATTATACTGTGTATATCAGGGGTGTACTAATGTGGCATTATATTGTGTGCGGGGGACACTAAGATACATTATGCATTAGGGAGTATTATACTGTAGGTGGGGGCATTATGCAGTATAGTGCCCCATTATTGTGCCTCCTCACAGTATGCTCCTTAGTACCAAACCCCACCTACCCAGTATAATGCCCCATTAGTGCCCCCACAAATAAGTAACACTAACAGCAGCCCAGAGAAACGTCCAGTTATACACATATTACCAGATGTTTAGATGGCCATGTTGTTGAGCGAGGCAGAGACCTCCGATTTTACATAAAGCTTACCTTTGGAGGGTAGAAGTAATTAATCCCATCCCTTGTGGGGTCACCTTCTCCCTTTACTTTTGATCCATCATAGAGAAAAAAATAATTCATCCTGAAATAAACCATTGGGATAGATAGATCATTAAAAAATGACTGACAACACAAGAAAAACCCATGCAGCATGTTACATGCCGACTGTCTATTACTGATGGCAAGGTAGCATCATGGTAGCATCTACATCAGCGGTCGGCAACCCCTGGCACGCGAGGCTTATTTCCCTGGCACGGCAGCAGATTCCTCACCCAGCAGATTCGATCGGACCAAACACGGCGGAAGCGAAACTGCTATTATTATACTGTGGGGTCTCTTCAGACCCCGAGTATAATAAGCGGAGACTCAAGAAAAGTGATAAAACATAAAAAACAATGATACTCTCCTTTCTCCCTGCACTACGCGGCGGGTGTGCAATCTGCAGGAGCTTCCGACAGCTTATAGGGGCTCAGAGGTCACGTCTGCGTCTGACATCATTACGCATAATGACGCGACGTGACCCCAGAGACTCAATCTGCGGTCGCTGACTACAGGCAGAAGTGCCGAAGAGAACACAGCGGATACGGAGCATGGAATGGTGAGTACATTGTTTTTTTATGTTTGTCACCTCTCTTGGTCCTGCACTTATTATACTCGGGGGTCTGAAGAGAACTATGGGACATAATACCGTGTGTAGGGACCACTATGTGACATAATACCGTGTACAGGGGCCACTATGGGACATAATAACGTGTGCAGGGAACGCTTTGTGACATAATACCGTGTACAGGGGCCGCTATGGGACCTAATACCGTGTGCAGGGGCCACTATATGTCATAATACTGTGTGCAGGGGCCACTATGTGACATAATACGGTGTGCAGAGGCTGTTATGGGATATAATACCTTGTGCAGGGGCCGCTATGTGACATAATACCGTGTGCAGGGTTCACTATGTGACATAATACTGTCTGCAGAGGCTGTTATGGGATATAATACCTTGTGCAGGGGCCGCTATGGGATATAATACCGTGTGCAGGGACCGCTATGGGACATTATTCTGTATAACGGTGTGTTTTCTGCATTAAGGATGTGTTTTTGCACAGAAAACACAGGCATTTTTTTGTGCAAAAATGCACCATGTGAACGCAGTTTTACATTGAAGTAAAAGTTTCACTGGCCTAAGAATATAGCTGCATCCAGATACATAGTGTGTCACCACCCTGAGGATGCTGCCACATGGTGCTCCTGGGCACATTTACCACTAATTGCGGGATGTACATGTACTTTCATTGCTTCTAATCGGAAAGTACAGGAGCGCCCCAGGAAATAGCAGTAAGCGCATGTATAATAAAGCATCTGGTGGCAGCACTTCTGTGTTATGGTTTGTGGTGTATAACTTTAGTTTAGGGGTCGTCAGACTTACAATTATTGACCGGCACTCCGAGTCCCTCATCTTTGATTTTTTAATTAAAATCGGCACACCGAACAAAAAAGGTTGCCTACCCCTGATCTACATCATTGCATCATTGTCAATCTACTATTCTAAGCATGTAGGAGATATTTCCCTTCTCTTAAAAGGCACATCATGAACGTTGCTGCTATTTTTAAGGATCATTTGCTCTTCAGATTAATACTGTGATATCAATGTGCTGATCAGATGTCAGAAGTCTTGGAACTAAGTGGCAACAAATAAAAACCACTGAAGAGGAAAAGTATACAGAATGTATAAAGTGCTCTGATGTGACAGCTCTGCCCATGGTTTGTCACAAGATGTGACACATGAAGCCTATCTAAACATGACAGCCTAAAGGTCCTATTACACAGCCCGATGTTCAGGCAGGACAAGCTGCAATTGGTGATAAACACATAGGTCGGTGCTTGTCTACATCAACCTTTTACACTGGTTGATGCAAAGTACACGGGGGAGGAATGATTGCTATTGTGATTATACCTCCTCCACGCAGTTTTACTGACTGCCTCAAAACATCCCTATTTACACAGGGCAATGTGCTTCTGATAATCTTGCACCTGTAATGCTGCACAAAAGATGCAACCAGACATACAAAGAAGCATTTGTGTGGCACATAAGGATCACACGGGGTAATTACTGGATCCTATGAGTGCTGCTTTCTGATAATCTTGCTCCGTAGTAGGCTCTTTGACAGGCTGTACAGCAGTATACTATTAATAACCCTTCCTTAGAGTAGGTCATCAATAGCACATCTGTGGTGCTCCGACCCCAGATACACCTGCCATCGGCTGTTTGCACTGGCCGCAGTGTGCTGGATCTAACACCGCTCTGTAGCAGGTGGAAAGTTAACACATAGCTTAGTGCTGATATTGATCTCTGGCAAGTGTGGGAGTAATGAGTAACCACTTCCCACAAGAAGCCAGTGTGGACAAATGTGCCCGATATTGTATTACATTGAGCATTTAGTCTTATACCGATTTCATTTAAAGCGGTAGTGCTTAGTCATGATTTTTTATTATTTTTTTTTTTTTTAAACAGGAGTCCAGGAGGTATGAACCTCTATTGTGAATGGGTTTCAATATATTTCTATGTTGTCACCAAAGATTTGATTATCTTGTGCAAGGAGGGCACATCATGTACCTATTACAATAACAGGCATATGCCTCTTAATGAATTAGTCCTAAAAGACTGTAGCAAACAGTGGATCAAGCTTGGTGTGTATAATCACAGTCTTGATGAATTCCTCTTAAAGTGCTGTCTGATCTGTTAAAATATATTTTGCAGAGTAACCTTTGACAAAAGTCTTAGGGGAATGAAACATCTGGTGCTAACCAATTGGCTGTGATATTCAATACACTGGGCAATGGGCAATAGATTACATCTTGAATGGGTGCCAAGCAATCCTTTCTACAAGTTTGTAGTGACTGGATCAAGCCCTTTACAAGGACACCGTGCAGGTCATTATCACTCAGAGTTTTTCTTCTGACATACATATACAGTATATGGACAAAAGTAGTGGAACGGCTACACATTATACCTAAAGGAGTTTTTAGGACATCCCATTCTACACCCCTATGCATTACCATTAACATTGAGTTGATCTCTCCTAAAAAGGCTTCCACTGTTTTGGGAAGGCTTCCTACAAGAGTGAATGTGGTAATGTGCCAGAAGAGGTTTGGAAGTCTGAAAAGCACTGACACCGCCCTCCTGACAGTACAGAGACTACTGTAAATAGCATATCAGGCATCAAAACTAATAGCATCGACTGCTTGGAAACAGTGGGGGCTAGAGAAAAAATTCGAACTGTGCCAGAATCAGTGGAGCGGGAGCTATTAATTGATGTTAAGGGATGGACTCGTCGGAGGTGGTGAAAGGTCCCCAACTTTTCAACAATATGTTGAAATGCATAAATGAATAGTACAATTTTAATATATTTTATCAAAGAGAAATGCCTTTTTCCTCTTATTAAGCTGTTTCCCAGCTCCCCCTCCCCTCTGCTAAACGTTCACTCTGAAAAACTCTGCTATATATGTGCTCAGACAGACTGTAGGTCACATGACTGAGATTATACATATCTAAAAGGAAGAGGAGTGAGCAGGGAGTGCAGGAGATAAAAGAAGAAAGACAGGCTTAGTTTGTTACTGGAGCTAAATTGGTTGTAAATCTATTACAACCAAACTACTTTATTCACACCATTGCAGTATTTCTCTATATATATGTCCTGCAAGTTCCTAGGGATATTTCTGAGTGGGAGAGACACCTATATAGAAGATTCTACCCTATGTATTGCATGCAGTATATGCCAGCTAGTCTCTACCCACCAGTTCAGATATAGCCGAGCATGTATGTGTGGAGGAGTCAGGCAAGATAGGCCATTTTCTGTGTACTGAAAAATCTAATTTGTTAATTGTTATATAGCTGACACCAGTCCTGGTGCATACTATGGTAAAACTGTCTGGTTGAGGCACAGTGTAAAATTGCGACAAAATTTGTGACTTTTTTTTTTTCCCCACCAGAAAGCTGGTGTAAAGGACCTTTCACCAGCTCCTGTTCTTTGCATATTTTAATCTGTGCCACTTTATCTTTATCTTCCACTGTTCCTGAGCAATTAGTATGGTTAGTTATGGTCCCTAGTATGCTAGTTAGGCTTCTACTGTCAAGTGGGTGGTCTAAGGCAAGAAGCAGACAGCGGAATGATTCTAAGCTCTGACACTGTCCAATCAGAGGCAGAGCCAAAGGTCAGAGTCACACACCCCTGTCTGCCCTGGCCCAAAGCCACCCAAATATAGTAGAAGCCCAGGTAGTATACCAGCTATCAAAACTAACCGCACTGACTGCTCAGGAACAGTGAGCACTAAAGGTGAAGTGGCACAGATTAAGGTCTCATGTTCACGACTGTACTTTCTTATTTGTAATGGCGGATAAAGTATGTAAACATACATTCTATGGCCCCATACACACATCCGTAGTTTTCACAGATGTATATCCTGCCATAGAAAAGAGCTACAAATTATGTAGCAGGTCCTAAACGTTTCTGTATTTGCAGCTCAATCAATTAATTTGAATGTATGGGTCAGTGAAAATCACGGCTGACACACGGTTACCAATCCATGTGTCATACCTGATGATTTTTACTCACCCGTACACTGCACACTGACGTGTGAACGTAGCCTGAAGGATGCAAAGAACTAGAGACAGTGAAGTATCCTCTTTAACTAGCTTCATAAACTCCAACAATTGTTCATATATGCTCACACAACTGCTTATTGACTAATATTACTCTAAAGTACAGTGAATAATACTGACTCACCATGACACTGGTCTGGACTCGGAAACAAAGGGAGAAGCCATGGAGTCAGTGTGCAATTATTCTATCGCCATGAAAACCTTTACTGTGATCAAACACAATATTTACTGCACAGCCTCATAGCCTCCAAAATTTTCTGGACTCCTGGTAAAAGGAAAAAGGTAGAAAAATGATCAGCGATCTGAGGGAGCTCAGAATGAGTGCTATTTACATACTGTATATTTCCTATATAGGTATAGTATACATCCAAACGGATAGGATATAGATAATCAAGTAAGATTCCCACAAGGCTCTGATTTTCTAATCGTTTTATGTACAGATTTCTCAGGTTTTTCTAGATCTCGGATTGTACTTATTGAATGGGAATCCTCAATGTCTGCTGCCAGGGCATGAAGAACAGTCCTGGTCATGTGATGATCATACAGGAGCATAGCTTTTTACAATTATAATATGGTTATTAGAGATGCAGTATAACAAGCTGTGTACCTGTGTTATCATCACATGACCCAGATAGATCCTCATACTCTGGAAGTAAACAACATTTTTCTGTACATTTCGAGCACAGCAGGAGTTGCCAGTTTTCTTTTCGGTATGGGGACATGTACATGACTATCCATTTTCCAAAATCATAGATTTTTTTTTCTGTATGGTATAACTTAGGCTGCTCTACGTTTCAATCCCACAAAAAAGTACATGCTATGGTATAAGTATTCTTTACAAGGAAAGTCAGAGGCATGCCGTTTCACATATAGTGGAGTATACAATAAAAACCAGGACTGTGGAGTCGGTACGCCAAAGCCCCGACTCCGACTCCTCAATTTCCCCTGACTCCGACTCCAACTCCGACTCCACCAAAATAGGCACCGACTCCGACTCCACGACTCCGACTCCACAGCCCTGGCACTGCTAAACCTTATAGGTTCACTCAGAACTCAGTCCCATCATTATATGAGGAATAGAACAGACCTTTACAGGACATTTCATCATTTTCAACATTTCATCATTTTCCCAAATTCTTATGAAAATATATTCAGCACATACTGCATTGTACTACTAACTGTACCAATTTATTATATATTTTGGGAGTCGGAGTCGGTCCATTTTATACCGACTCCACCAAAATAGGCACCGACTCCGACTCCACGACTCCGACTCCACAGCCCTGATAAAAACTGTCCAGTATCTCAAATCTATAGGCTTAGACTGGTTACAATGATGCCACACACAATGTCAATGTACCCACAGGGGTCCTGTGTGCCACCTCGCAGGGTCCTTGTGGGTTTTCAGCTTTTAGATATACAGAAGAATATTTTCTCATATACTGAGGTACCAAATGTAATACAAATGTGGTTAGCAAGGCATTTACTGCCAGAGAATTCCACATTGCTAGAAAACGGTTTCTGTAAACGTCGCACAATGGCAGACACAAATGACAGAATGATATAGAGATGTCTGGTTTTAAGCAGACGGAAACAAGATTACTTGTACTTTTCTGAATAAAGTAGTTTCCTTAAACTTACAGTGGTGGATACACATGAACCCCAGTAACTTATGTCACATAAAGCACCTCAAAGCAATGAAAAGAATAGACAAGCCATGATCGTTAGGAATATATTCTACCCACCTCTGTGTCAGAGCACAAGCTGCAGTCCTGGAGGATACATACAATGATCTACATCCTGAGTATAAACTAAGCGATCACAAGACTGTTCTCGTGATTCCTCCACCCACACATTCTAGCGCCGGGCTGTCACACTTACAAGTGGCCGCTAGGTGGAGCACGAGCACTGAGTGACACATTATGGTCTACACGGAGCAGTAATGACATTCTACACTCGTACAAGGGAGACGTGAGAACAGTTGTTAGAGACCACAGTATTCCCTGACATACTGATAGAGTTTATTAGGAAGTAGCTGCCAATGATAACTATACAACTGCTGTACAAGTAGTACAAGAAGCTACGAAGAGGCTGTAAGTCGTAGACCACATATAGAGCGTTTAATGACCCATAGACCTCACACAGGACTACCTCAGAGGCAGCAGCCAATCAGAGCTCGGATTGCATCCCTCCACGGACAATTTGAGGATTAAAGACAAACTCTGATTGGTTGATGTAAGAACAGCTCTTACTTCACTTATCGGGCTCATAGTTTACCTCATGGACGTTCACACTGAAAGCAGCAATTGCGTTCATTAAATGCAGCGTTATGACAGTGAGCAGCAAGGCCGCATAACGGAGCGACGCTTCCTACCTGTTACTCTTAGAATTAGGTAACGCCACTAAACTAATGATTTCCCAATCTTTTCCTACTTTCAAAACAATCGTCGCATGAGATATGCGGCCGTCCACTACTAGATGCGTCACATCCCTGTGTCCGTACGGCAACATAGCAGCCACCTATCTGTGCGCGAAGGTGTGGAGAAGAGGCTTGGAACGCACGCCAGCTTCCGGTCGTATGGAGATTCGAGTGGAACGCAAGCGTGCAGTGACTGATCCAAGCCGACAGGTATACAGCTCTATTACACGCGGTTTATATGGTATTTTATGTTCATGCATTGGTAGAAAAAGTCCTATATCATGGCATTGCCCGGGGCCAGCTGCTCACTATAGTTTCTGAATCTGGGTGAATATCATTGATTTCTTACACTAGAGTTTTCTTATGGCTGCTGCTTTGAACATGAGCTATCACCTCTCCTGTCTGCTCTAGTAAATACTTGTATTTCCCATGATATAACAGCTCTGGAGCAGCTTTCCTTAGAGTTCAACATTGTGCCGTCCCACTGTTATTCCTACTGGATATGCAGGAATAAATTGTCAGCTGTATATTACCATTCTACTTGTCAATGTCTGTCCCTACAAGTCTGATAGTTTCATATAATTCCAGGATCAATAACAGAGGAACAAGTCAACACAGATTTCGAAGAGAAACTGCCCCAAATTTGGGGAGTTCAAGTATTTACTAAAACAGACATGTCAGGAGGGGCTGATGGACCCTCTACAAATAGCAATTTCCCAAGATAATGTCATTATCTGAATTGCTTTGACTTTGGTGAAAGAAGGCTTAGCGAAAATTTTCACTTCATTGATGACCACAGCAATCGGTGGTCAATGTAGTGCTGTTACTTGTCACATGATGTGACATGTAACGTCAAGCTGTGCTTGGTGGCATGACAACATTGTAAAGGTGAGTATAATTATTTTTTTTTTTTTTTTTTTTTTTTTTGCTCTTGCCACCAATAAGAAGACATTGGTTGCAATTAGTAACCCATATTTTGGTGTCAGATTGCTAGAAATACAGGTTCATCTCAATAAATTAGAATATCTTTGAAACATTTATTTCTTTCAATAATTAAATTGAAAAAGTGACCTCCTATATTTTCTAGAATCTTTACACACAGAATGTTCTATTTCAAGTGTTTTATTTCTGTAAATGTTGATTATGGATTACAGGTAATGAAAACCAAAATCTAAGAAAATTAGAATATTGTAAAAAAGTTCAGTATTGTAAATTCAGTGTGTCACCTGCCAAGGTTTCCTAAGCCTTGAAATGGTCCCTCAGTCTGAAATGAATGAATGTTACTGAAATGAATGAATGTTTCAAAAATATTCTAATTTATTGAGATGCACCTGTAATATCTCAAAATAAATAGGATGCAGTAATTCTGTAGTTCAATGTCCTATCTACTTTGAATATATGCACAATGTCTGCTTAAATCGGGTTTCCAGGAATTTGACAACTCACAGAGAAAGCCCGGGAAGGTGAAACATAAAGAAAGAAAACAAAAAAAAACAACCATACTCACCTTTCCCCAGTACTCCGATGTCCACAGGATATCCTGTGATGTTCGAAGTTGCCACAGGAAGTCCTGCACTGCACATGACCACTGAGGCCAACCAATAGCTTCAGCGACCAGAGGAAGGGACCCGGCGATGTCACCGAATCTTTTCCAACCACCACTCAGGCTATTGGTTGGCCTCAGCGGTTACATTCGGCGCAAGAGTTCCTGTGGTGACTATATGCTGCACACCCGAATGGATGGTGGCAGACCCTGGAGTATCTTTTTCTTTTTTATGTTTCTCCTTTCCCGGCTTCCTCTGTGAGTTGTCAGATTCCTGGACAATCCCTTCAAGGGTCATCCAGTTTCTCCTATGAGTACGAGATTAGGATATGATTATGTCAGGCTGATACATTATGATAATCAGTCCCTATCTACAGCCCTGTGAAATGTGATAAATCTTGTTCATATTCGCTGTTTCTATGTCCAGGATGGATTCAGATGCATGGCAGGTGGTCAGCAAGAAAAAATCCAATAAGAAATCATTCCGTGTGAAGGTTAATACAACTGTTGCATCTGCCGGTTCTGAACTGCCTCATAACTTGTGTCTAGCCAAAGATTGCACTGATGTAATAAAGCGAATTAATGAGACCATGTAAGTTATTAATTTTTTTTTACTGTATACAGTATAAGGCCACAAATACCTTACCTGCATCAGTTAATTTATATTCTAAGTTCACACCTTGTTCCAACAGGACCACTTGAAATCCACCGAACGCATACACAAAACCATTGTAACTATCTTCACATTTGCTTCCTGGCATACGTTTGTTTGTGACGACATTAGCATACATGCTGGGAGGTGGGAGGTTTTCTAGTCACCACACGATATAGGTGTGAATATAGCCTCATGGATTCTCACAACAACAGCTTTTGTTATATACAGTCCCTTACTTTATCTAGTCTAATTCATCACTACACTACAAGGCAGCATCATTCTTTAGTAGGTTCTGTTATGGTCAAACTATCCAGCCGATTTAATCCCTTAATAGCATATTGCCAATAATGTATTAACACTATGACGTTAATCAAACATAGGTGTCATTTAACTATATATATATATATATATATATATATATATATATATCTATAGATCTATATATATAGATATATATATCTATATATATAGATAGATAGATATATATATATATATATATCTTATCTATTACTGATGATATTTACAACTGTAAAAATGTTTCTGAAGATAAATATTTGAATTTTTCTATGTAACAAAGCAAACATATTTCTTTGAGCTCCTTAAAGAGGACCTTTCATGTCCTCATGAATTTGTGGTTTTATATACTGCTAGAAAGCTGACATTGCACTGAATTTAGCGCACTGTCAGATTTCCCAGTATGTGCCCCTGCGGTGGAGATATCGGTGCTGTTCATTTCGTCTCTGATATCTCCCGACTGTCATAAGGGTGTTCCTCGCAGCCTAGCATCATCTCTGGGCGGTAAGGAATGCCCCCTCTGACAGAACAAGATTATGTTCCACACAGCTCAGTGATGAATTCAGAGCAGTGTCTGTTTTCTAGTGGTGTATAAAACCACACATTCATGAGGACATGAAAGGTCATCTTTAAAGGGAGCCTGTTGCCAGAACCAAGAATATCAACCAAGGCCTGCAGATAGGTTAGAGTCACCTGAATCAAACAGCTTGTGAATTGGTGCCTATATTGCAGAGATATCTCTGTTTCTTTTAATATGCAAATTAGTTGCTCCGAGCAACAGCGGTGTTGCCGTTGCTCCAAAGGGATAAGCAACAATACCCTCTTTTGCATGTTGAAAAAAACTCCCAATTTTCCCTTCACCCACAACAGCACCCAGAGAGGATCCGCCTCCAGGGACAGGAAACCTATGGTATAAAAAGGTGGAGCCTCTCCTACCCCTCAGTTGTTTCCTGTCCCTGGAGGGAGACCTACGTGTCTGCTTGAGGCAGGCTTACCTGATGGCATAGGAAAGAGTTGGTCCTGGTAGGGGTTGCCTCTCTTCTTCCAGGGGTGGCTTTGGCCCAGTCTGGAGTCAGGTGCCATCCCCCCAGCTATGCGCCGCTGGTGTTCCGGGCGCGGGGGTTCCGATATCCAGGCAGAAGGAGTGTGTTTCCTCTGCTTTAGGCCGCAGGAGTTCCGGGCCTGCAGGGAGACACATGGAGGTGCCAGCCCGGCAGGAAGTGGACGTGGCTTCCGGTGGAAGGGGCGTGGCTTACTGGTAATGAAGGTGTGGCTTCCGGTGGAAGGGGCGTGGCCTAGCGGCTGAATGGCCATATAATGCAGATTGAAGGAAAGTGGAGCTGCTAAGCAGTTCCTGGCCCTCCATGCACCGAGTCTCTGTAGTATGGAAGAGCAGCAGCAGCCACAGCCGCCACCACAGCAGCTGCCGCCGGCAGGAGGAAGACCCCAAGATGGAGGGCAAGATGAAGGTCCACCTCCACCTTCCTCGGTATTCTAGGGGGATGTAAGTGGCTGCGTGCCAACCCTTTATTTTTTATTGATTAATGGTTCCCCTGTCTTTTGTAGGATAGACCTAAGAATAAGGAATGTGCCTTATGTAGAACTAGACTTTCTTCTTATGAGAAAAAGCTCTGCCCATCATGTATTAATAGAACTATTGCTGAGGAGTCCCCGTCATTCTTACAGGGTATCAGATCTATGATACAGGAGGAGGTCAGGAGTTCCCTTAAGGTTAAAAGTGGCCAGAAAAAGAAGTCCAGTTCCTCTACCCAAGGTCAAGACTCCTCTTCTGAGGAGGAGTCTGTTCAAGGTGAAAGTGGAGAATTATCCGATGATGTCTCTTCTTCCTCCATATCTGATGTAGAGGGAGGACAGTCGTGTTTTGGACACTGACAAGTTACTCAAAGCCATTCGAGCGACTATGGGGATTGAGGACTCTAGACACTCCCGTTCTATACAGGACATTATGTTTGGAGGTTCGTCAAAGGAGACACTTTCCAGTCCATAAAAATATTACATCGCTTAGCAAGAAGGGTTTTATCCCTAGAGGAGTTAAGCGTAAATACCCGTTTGAAGAGGAAGCTTGCTCTTCTTGGGATAATGTACCAAAAATTGATGTTGCCATAGCCAGAGCCTCTAGGAACTCGGCACTGCCCTTCGAGGACATGGGTACCCTGAAGGATCCCTTAGACAAGAAAGCAGAAAGCTTCCTAAGGCGTTCTGGGGAGTCAGTAGGAGCGTCCCTTAAGCCCAATATAGCGGCTACCTCTACTGCTAGATCCCTTATGATCTGGCTAGGGGAGCTGGAAGATCAATTAAGGGATAAGGCCCCAAGAGAGCAGATTCTGTCAGCCCTGCTGACTATTAGAAAAGCTGCAGATTTTTTGGCAAATGCTTCAGCTGACGCTGTAAGATTATCAGCTCGCTCCCTTGCCCTGACCAACTCTGCCAGGAGGGCTATATGGCTGAAGAGTTGGACAGGTGATGTAGGGTCTAAGACCCGGCTGTGCAATCTGCCCTGTGACGGTGAATATCTCTTTGGACCAGCCTTGGATGACATCTTAGCTAAGGCAGCAAAAAAAAAAAAAAAAAAAAAGAGTTTTTCCTTTGCCTTCCTCTGGTCGGACACGGAGGTCCTTTCGTCCCTTTGCAGCATACAGAGGGCAGAAAATTGTCAAGTCCAGAGATAATAGCTGGGCAGAATCAATAAGAAACAAAAGGGGTTCTTATTTAACAACTCACCCCGTAATAAAGATCCAAGACCCAATAGACAATGACGCCAGGCCCCGGGTAGAGGGGAGACTGAGGAAATTCCTTCCTGCCTGGAGGAAAATTTCATAAGGGGTTTTTATTCCCATCTGTTCTGGGTAAGGAAACACGATGGCTCCTACAGAACCATAATAAATCTAAGGAGGTTAAATCAGTTTCTGTCTTACAAGAAATTCCGGATGGAGACAGTGCAGTCAGCAGTGAGATTGTTAACTCCCAATTGCTGGATGGCGGTGATAGACCTGAAAGATGCTTATTACCATGTTCCAATTTTTCCAGGTCACCAGAGGTTCTTGCCAGTAGCAGTAGAGATGGGAGGGGTGGTTTCAGCAATACCAATATCAGGCTCTTCCCTTTGGAATCTCCATAGCCCCAGGAGTCTTTACCAAAATAGTGGCAGAAATGGGGGTGCATGTAAGAGAGAAAGACGTTCTGTTTATTCCATATCTAGACAACTTTCTCATTGTGGCAAGATCCAGAATAGAATGTTTAGAAAGTGTCAGAGTAGTACTGAACATTCTGGAGGAATTAGGTTGGATGGTGAATCTAGAGAAGTCAAGTTTAGTTCCTTCTCAACAGAAAAAGTTTCTAGGGATCATTCTATATTCCACGGCTCAGATCTTTTCTCTCTCCAGAGAAAATAGAGAGAGTTCTGTCCCTAGTAAAAATCCTGATCCAGTCCCCCAGGGTCACTATAAGAAAGGCTATGTCCATCCTGGGGACTCTCACGGCCTGTATTCCAGCTGTACCTTGGGCTCAGAGCCACTCCCGAGACCTGCAGTGGGAAATCCTGGCAGCCTGGTGTCAGGAAGAGAAAATTCTCGACAAATTTATGTGGGTGTCTCAGCCAACAAGAAAAACCCTGGGTTGGTGGTTAGTCAGGGGTCACCTAGAAATTGGAGTTCCATGCAAGATCTCAGACCCCCTAATTATTACCACGGATGCCAGCCCTTGGGGGTGGGGTGCCCACATGAGGGATCAGGTGTTCCAAGGCTGCTGGTCAAGGAGTCTTTCTCAGGCATCCTCAAATCAGAGGGAACTAATGGCGATTTTTGGAGACCTTGAAAGTCGTAGGTCAGGGTATTCGGAATCGCCATGTAAGGATCATGTCCGACAATATGACAGCAATTTCATATATAAATAAGCAAGGGGGTACGAGGTCCCTTCCCCTTATGAAAATAATGGCCCGGATTCTACATCTGTCAGGGCCTCTGGTTCTCTCCTGGTCTGCTCTGCATATCAGGGGGTCAGACAATTTCAGGGCAGATTTCCTGAGCCGTCACAATCTGAATCAGAGCGAGTGGGAATTGAACCCATCCATCTTTTTAGAGATCACCAGGGTTTGGGGAGTCCCGGAAATAGATCTCTTTGTCAGTCGGTCAGACAAGAAGGTGGAGAGATTTTTTATCCCTAAACCCAGAGGAACCCCCCTTTGGGGTGGATGCTCTGTCCTACAAGTGGGATTTCAATCTAGCTTAAGCTTTTCCTCCCTTCTATCTCATTCCAGCAGTTCTGAGGAAGATCAGGGAGGATCGAGCGAGGGTTATTCTAATTGCCCCCTTTTTGGCCGAGGAGAGCCTGGTTTACCTGGCTAAGGATCCTGTCTGTTTCGGACCTTTGGATTCTCCCAGTCAGCCAGGACCTTCTATGTCAGGGCCCCATTCTCCATCTGGAGTCCAGCCACTTACATTTGACGGCCTGGAATTTGAGCGGAGATTACTAGCTTCTAAAGGTTTTTTCAGAATCTCATTTCCACTCTTCTAAAAAGCAGAAAACCGGTCACTACTAAAATATACGCTAGGACTTGGTTCCAGTTTTTTGAATTTCTAGGTGGTTCTCCAGGGGAGCTTGGGATATACCTAGAAAACAGATTCTAGAGTTCCTTCAGAAGGGACTAGAAAAGGGGCTTTGTACCAGCACTTTAAAAGTCCAGGTTTCAGCCCTTAGTGTTCTACTAAATGATAAATTGGCTGACGATCCCTGGGTGATTTAGGTTCATCAAGGCGGCCTCTAGAAGTAGACCGGTGGTTAGGTCCAGAGTTCCTCCCTGGGACTTGTACCTAGTTCTGTGTGCCTTAACTAAACCTCCCTTTGAACCATTGATCTCTATCCCTATTAAAAATTTATCCCTGAAAGTGATTCTTTTAGTGGCCCTTACCTCGGCAGGTCACATAGGAGAATTGCAGGCTCTATCAGTTAATCCACCCTTTACTGTTATTACAGAGGACAGGGTAATAATTAAACCAGACCCAGCTTTTTTGCCTAAAGTAGCCTCAAAATTTCATAGATCTCAGGAGATAGTTCTCCCCTCCCTCTGTGCTAACCCAAGTAGTACTAAAGAGCAAAAATACCACTGTTTGGATGTAAGACGTTGCCTAATCCAGTATTTTGTCCTCTACTTCCTCTTGGAGGAAATCTACTTCCCTATTTGTTCTCTTTTCAGGTCCCAACAAAGGGAAGGCGGCCTCTAAGTGTAGTCTGGCTAGGTGGGTGAGACTAGCAATCTCCCTGGCCTACAGTTCTTTGGACCTTCTCCCCCCCCCCCCCCCCCAGTGGGGCTCAAGGCACATTCTACTAGGGCGATTGCCACCTCGTGGGCCGAGAGAGCTGATGCTTCAGCAACCTGGTCTTCACCTTCTACCTTTTTTCGCCATTATAGGCTGGACATTGGGGCTTCTGCTGATCTTTCTTTTGGAAGGAAAGTTTTACAAGCGGTGGTCCCTCCCTAGTGTTTTCCTATTTTATTCTCTCTGGGTGCTGTCGTGGGTGAAGGGAAAAATGGTAATTACTTACCGGTAATTGGATTTTCCAGAACCCACGACAGCACCGTCCTTTATCCCTCCCTTTTTTCTTGGTGATGGACTTTTGTTTGGCACTGGGTGTAGCAAGCAAAAAAAAAAAAAAAGTTCTGACCTTAGGGTCATGAGTTACAAGTTAACTGGAGTCTCCCTCTCGCTTCTATAAAACAACTGAGGGGTAGGAGAGGCTCCACCTTTTTATACCGTAGGTTTCTTGTCCCTGGGGGCGGATCCTCTCTGGGTGCTGTCGTGGGTTCTGGAAAATCCAATTACCGGTAAGTAATTACCATTATCTCAGCAACAGAGGCACCGGTTCACAAGGGAAAACACCATTTGATTCATATCAACCTTACATATGCGGGGCTGGGTTCTGGAGATAGACTCCCTTTAAAATCTGAAACTTTTTTTTTTTTTTTTTTTATAGATCCTAGTATGACTGTTTAATTTATCTTTTATGCTTTTCATATTACCAGGGCAGATCTGCAAATGTCTGATTTTTGGGACTCTTGCCAAGGTGAGAATGTTGGGACCTAGACTATGTAAACTATTCATTCTAATATCAGAAAAATCAGTTTGTTGTCCATTTTTCTCGCTTATTTCACTGGGGGACACAGCACCATGGGTATAGACCTGGTCACTAGGAGACAAGACACTAGGGAAAAGAAAGCTGTTGGCTCCGCCTCCAGGCTATACCCTGCCACAGCCACTGTGCATGAATCAGTTTGAAACCTAGTGTCATAGGAGGCAGACACAACCTGACTCAGGTCTTCTGTCTTGCATCGTTTTTATTTTTACCTTTCTTTCAGGTGCAGGGGGTCGTCAGCGTGTACGCCACACTAGTCGTACCCTCCTGCAGGCGCAGCGCTCTGCAAAAGAGCAGACTCGCCGGTCACCCAGTCCCCACTCACCACTCGCTGCACCGGCGGCTGGAGTACCGGTGGCCCCCACTCCCACGTGCGAGGTCCTACCGAGAGGGTTACCCTGCGGCGCCTGAAGACGCCAGACAGGTGAGTATGAGAAGAATAGAAGGCAGGTAAGTATGAAAGTTACCTCAGCCCCTCTCGATCTCACCTTCAGGCCCTCTCCACCTCCCCTTCAGGCCCTCTCCACCTCCCCTTCAGGCCCTCTCCACCTCCCCTTCAGGCCCCACTCAGCCCCTCAGTGCCAACAATAGCATGGGTCCTGTTTAGGGGGGCATCACAGGGTACCCCAGAGCTGGGCCTTAAATTTTAGTAAATAAGCCCCTTTTTTCTGGGGCGTTTCTGGGCCTTCTGGTCGCTCCTACCGAGCGGCCCCTGTGGGGGGGCACCCGGTTCCCCCCCCGCCTCGTGTGGCGACCCCCTTTCCTGGCCCCCCGGTACCTTTTCCCAGGCCTCCACGGAACCTCCGGAGTTCGCGGCCGCGCCGCCGACGGTGCCTCGTGGTCGGCCGCGTTCTACGCGAGTCCGAGGCCTGGCCGGGAACTAGGCCGCAACTGGCCCGTCGCTTTCCCGGGCTTTTCTGGTATCCAGACTCCGTCTAGGGCCTTCCATTGGCCAGGGGGCTGTCCTGGCAAGCCATCCAGCCTGCCCAGTAGCTACTGAGCCTGTATTTACCAGGGGAAGAGCTTTGCTCTCCTCATAATCTTCTTTTTTTTTTTTTTTTTTTTTTTTATATTTATGGCTTGCTGGGACAGCAGGGATTCTTACTCTCCTCACAGTTCCCTGGGAGACATTGCTCCTCCGGAACCCTTGCTGCAGCAGTTTGTGAGCGGCCATCTTTTGCAATCTGGTAGGCTAACCCCCTGGGTTACCTCTAATTTCCATGGGCCCCCTCTGCTTGTCTCTCACCCTCTGGTTCCGTCACGTTTTTACACGTGCACCCGCTGTATCAAAAACAGTTGCCATGCGGACAGCCTGAGCCCATGTGCTCTCTCTGCCTTCTGCCTCAGTCAGTCAGGAACCTCCTGGCCCCTCTCCTGTTCTTCCATCCCCGGATTGGGCGGCCTTCCTAACCTTGGCCATGGTGTCCTTTACCAGACTTAACTAGTCAGTGCTGGAAACTTGGAATGGATGCTTTCCCAGATCGCCGCTCAGTCGGCTGCTTCTAGGGATCTCCCTGGACTCCCTCATAGTTTCCGTCGCAGCTCCAGGAGCCTCAAAAGGACCAGGAAGTCTTCCTACGGTTCACGGTCCGTCACCCCTTCCTCTGGGTACTCCCCAGATAGGGACTCAGCTCATGGCTCCACTCCGACAGGCGGATACCTCCCTCCCTCTGCTCGGTCTACTTAACTGGGGACGCCTCTGACTCCGACTCGGAGCTTCAGCTAGGCTCATCTATATCTGCTGCTACGTAGGAGTCATCTATGCGATAGAGACCCTACAGATCTCTGAGGACCCGGACTCATCCTCTCAAGTGGACATCTCCTTCTGCCACTAGGTGTTTGATCATATCTTGAGGGCACAGTGACTTCTCCCTGGGCCATCCTCTGTCTTCAACTAGAAAGTCGGACATCCCTTCCCTTGACCTGTGTGTCTCCAAGTGGAAGGTGAGCTCGGGCAGTTCTGCCAGGCTATGCTGTGACACATGTCTCTAGATCTCCCTGGCTGGCAATGATGAACATCCGAGGTAAAGGAAGCAGGATGCTCCAGTGGTGCAATCGGTTAGCGCACGGTACTTATATATCAGTAACTAGTGAGCGCAAGCCGGCCTGTCTTGACATCTTGTCAGCAAGCCGCCCCATGTGTCCCTTCCTATCACTAAGAGCCTCCCATGGTGGATCTCATGATAGCTAGGCTCTCCAAGGCTTCTAGTCTGCCTTCAGCAGACTTTGCCTACCTCAGTGATCCCTCGGAGTGAGATCGGATCGCTTCTGTTGTATTGTTTGCAATGCAGAACTGATACATTGCATTGTCCTAAATGCTGGCTATTGTATTGCTGCAAGAAGGTGGCTTCCCTCGCCATGGTGGCCTTCGTAGTGGCTGGTTTCTCCCTGCGGCTCTCCTTCGCTGCCTCTTGGGTCATCAAGGCCTTCTTTTCCTGGACCAAACAGCTTCAGTCCCTGATGCAGTTTCCCTCCAGCCGCTCGTCTCTGAGATCCTGAACGCTTCCAAATAACTGGAGATGCCTCCCAAATCTGCCAAGGCGGCTGCCAATGCACTGACTATCCGCCATACCGTTTGGATTCGTTGTGGAATACTGAATCCGCCTCCAAGAAGGCGAACGCAGCCCTTCTCCCTTTCCAGGTCGACCTGGGCCAGATTTTTGTTAAGGGCGTCAAGAAGCTTATCCCTGAGGCCACGGGGGAATAGATTCTTCCTCCCTCAGAGGCGTCCTATGTGTCAGCCGTTCTCCTGTTCCAGAAAGCTTCTTTCAAGTCCAGGCCTCCCTGGCGGTTCTACACCAAGTCGTCCAGGTCTTCCTCTTCCTAGCCTCCTCGGCATGAAGTTTTTTCCCCTCTCTGGGCATCTGAAATGGCGGAACGTCTGGGGCCTGGGCCTGAGAGGCGGTGTCGTCCGGCTACTCCAGATTTCGCTGGAGTCTCTTTGCCTTCCCTACGTCGGACAATCCAGGCTGGGAGTCAGCGTCCCCGTTCCCGCTTCCAGAGTGTATCCTGGGTTACTATTCCTACCTGTTCTCCATTCGCCTAGAAGGACGGCTTCCTTCGTCCCATCATGGACCTTAAAGGGCTCCACAGGTTCTTCCATGTCTGCAGGCTCCGTTGTAGTCTATGCAGTCTGTGGTGGCATCCCTGGAGATGGGCGAATTCTTCGTCCATCTATGTCATCGCGCTGTGCTGTCAGTGGTTTCTTTGTTTTGTGGTGGATCCTTGACCTTTCCAGTTGCTTCTCTCCCCTTCAGGCTGGCCTCTGCCACCTGGGTTTTTTTTTTTTCCTTAATGATGGCATCTCATGGCCATCCTCTGCGTCAGAGGTGTTGCCGTGTTTCCAGACTTGGACGACCTCCTGGTTAAGCCCCTCCAGGTCAGACAATTTGACCACCTTGTGGCTCACCTTGGTTCTTCTTCGCCGGTTCTGCTGGCTCATCGATGTGGATGTCTCGTGCCCTCCAAGCACATGGAATCCGGGACATGATCCTCTGCTCGCTCCAGGGTGTGATTCTCTCTCCGGAGGCCAAGATCCTGAGTGTCCCACCTTCGGAGGTACTCTCCTTGCTCTCTTTGAATCGGCATGTGGGTCTTGCGCACGATCGCCTCAACCTTCTTATCTGTACCTTTCATTCACTTACTCTGTCGTCCTCTCCTCTTGACGATTACTGCCTGCTGGGACAAATCTCCGGACAGCCTCATCTGCCTGGTTCTCTTTCCATCTTGGTTTACTGAGAGATTCTTTAGTGTATCTCCTCCCCAGGAATTTCTTAAGGGAAGTCCTTCTTCCCCTCTGTTGGTAGGTGATTTCCACTGCTGCCAATCTCCCTGGCTGGGGAGTGGTCCTCGATGCTTTGACTGTTCAGGACCTGTGGCCCAGGGCCGATTCCTCCCTCTGGTTCAACCTGCTGGAACCCAGAGCTATCTTATTTGCCCTTTCTCTTTGGACCTCTCTTCTCCAAGGACATCTGTCACAGTCCAGACTGACCTCTCCTCCATGGTCGCCTACTTGAACCCTCAGTGGGGCACCAGGAGCCATGCGGCCTTAGTAGAAGCCTCACATTTTCTTCCTTGGGTGGAGCCCTCGTTCCAGCTCTTTCGGTGGTCAACCTTTTTTCTGGCGTGGACCACTGGGTGGCAGACTACTTGAGTCGAGAAGACATTGCTCCGGGCGAGGGTCGCTTTATCTGCAGATCTTCCTTCCACTGTGCTCCCGCTGTGGCGTGACAAACGTTGACCTTTTTTTGCTTCCGCCGGAACCACAAGGTCATCGGCTAAATTGCCAGGTCTCTGGATTCTCGAACCATCACCACTGGCGCTCTTGTGAGTTCGGTTTTTCACTTCCTCTTCTCCCTTGGGTCCTCCAGAATCTCAAGACCAAGGGGGTTCAAGCTATCCTGGTGGCACCAGATTGGCCCTGCCGGGTCTGGTATATGGATCTCATGTTTCTGTTGGCGGATGCTCCTGGCCTCTTCCTCTGCTGGTCGACCTTCTTTCTCAAGGACTGCTGTTCCACCCCACCTTGACTCAGCTGCGTCCACGGCGTGGCTGTTGAATCCGAGGTCTGAGGCGTTGTGGTTTTTTCGGAGTTTGTTATCCTAACATCCTCAAGGCCCGGAAATTCCAGATAGCTTTGATCTGCCATCAAACGTGGAAGGCTTACGTCCATCGTTGGAAGAGTAACGATTCTCATCGGATCTTCCCCATTCTGGTCTGGATCAAGGTCTTAGTTTTCTTTCCTTTTTAAAGACTTTCCTACAGGAGTGCCACTCTGTGCTCATTTGGAACCCTTGAATCCGTGGGATCTTAACCTCGTCTTTAAGGTGCTTCAGGTTCCCCCCTTCGAGCCTTTGATATCCCTTTTTTTTTGCCTTCTGTCCTGGTAGAATGAGTTTCTGGTGGCCATTACCTCCATCCGCAGGGGTCCCGAATTGGCTGTCCCTTTTTTTCGGCAGCCTCCCTTTCTGGTCCTCCACAAGGATAAGGTTTTCCTCCGTCTGCCACAGTCTTTTTTTCTTAGGGTGTTTTTCCTGCTTCCACATCGAGGACTTGGTCTTGCCCTGTTTCTGCTCGGTCCTCAGGCATCCCTGTAGTGATTGCTCTTCCCTGCCAGTTGTTGCCCGGGCGATTTGCGTGTATACTGTCCCTCAAGGATCCTTTCTGTTGTTCGGACTCTTTGCTCGTTCTCCCTGAGTGCCCTTGTCAGGGCGTGCCTGCTTCCAGAGCTCCCATCTTCTGATGGCTTTGGTCTGAGATTAGGGAGACTGTGAAGAATATCGCCTTGCCAAGCCTCTTGGTGTACCTGCAATCACCCTTCTAACCTTCCACTCACCACCCGTGAGCAGACAGAGTTCGTAGGATAGAATGAAACGAGCTTTATAAATTTTATATATTTAATAACCCCAGTGGGTCGGTACTAATTAATAACATATACAGAAATATACAATATTAATATGATCAAGCATAAATATACGAGCAAAAGTGCGATGATACAGCTCACAAAATAAACAGGGAAATAAAAGATAGAGAAAATACCGGCATAGGCTCGTAGTCCGTTTCTCTAGGCCACAGCAGAGTTTTGGGCCTAGGGCACAAGCTTAAGCAAGTTGCATAAAACAATTCTTCTACATGTTGTCCAGAACAAAGGGAAAGGCTTCAGGCCTCAATGCTAGGCCCTCAATGCATTCCTCAGTAGGGCAAGCTCTCTCATCTTCTCCCAGATCAGAGCTCCTTACTGCCTCTTTGCTGAATGACCAAAGAATCCTGGTCTCCCCACAGCATATGGCTAGTGCCCCACCCACCCCTTCCACCCAGGCAGCCCCCCTTCTCCCTCCTTTGCAGAACCCACGGAGAGATGGGTGTCTTCCTAGGTGCTGGGAGTGATTGGTGAAGTTAAGGTCACTGGCTTGCTATCCCCCATCGCCATCTGGCCAGGGATAATAAAAGTGCCTGACTATAGCAAGCCATCTCCCATGAACACACATAAAACCAGTGAAGCGTATCCTCCAGCAATGTAAACCCAACTTAAACACAACATTCCAACAAGTAGGGGGAGGACTGACATGAGCAAGTAAAAATACATTTCTAAGAAAGATGTACAACTGAGGGTCGGTTCATCACAGAGACCTATCGGTTTAAGGGTAAGGCTCTGCCTTTCCGTGTGACGGCTCTCTCCTCTATAGCTGTTGGAGATCCCTGGGCATCAGGCTTCTGCTTCCCAGGTCTGTAAGTATCCCACTGGGCCTCCATCCTCTTTCTCTAAGTTTCGCCAGATCCATTCTGTGGCCTCTGCCGATGCCAGTTTGGGTTGTAAGTTTCTGGAAGCGGTTGAGTGTTACAGGTTTGCATGGCCGTGTTATTCCCACCCTCTGGGACTGCTTTAGGACATCCCATGGTGCTGTGTCCCCCAGTGAAATAAGCGAGAAAATGGGATTTTTTTGTACTCACCGTAAAATCCTTTTCTCGTTGTATTCACTGGGGGACACAGATCCCACCCTTGTTTTTCAGTGTTCTTGCCCGAACTGTGTTGGTTCCTTTTTGGGTTCAGGCATTGTTGGTGGTTGTTGGTTCCATGTTCCTTTGTGTCTCTCTCTCCTACTGCTACGGTACAAACTGATTCATGCACAGTGGCTGTGGCAGGGTATAGCCTGGAGGCGGAGCCAACAGCTTTCTTTTCCCTAGTGTCTTGTCTCCTAGTGACCAGGTCTATACCCATGGTGCTGTGTCCCCCAGTGAATACAACGAGAAAAGGATTTTACGGTGAGTACAAAAAAATTATTTCCATCATGCTGTTGATGAAACTGTGATGACATTGTGTTGATACAGCTCATATCTGTTTATGGTAGGTTAAAGGAGTTATACTACAAAAATATTTATCCTCTATCCAAGGTGTCACCATCTCAGGCACCAGACCTTCCTGTATAATTCAAAGTGGATGGAATATTATACACAGTCTTTCCTCAGGGGGGAAAATCTAAAACCTAAAGCTACTGTTGCTTATAAGATAGCTCCTGTCACTCATGAAAGAGATCATGATGCAGCCTACCTGCCTGTATAGCTATGGCCTTTTAGATTATTTAGGCGAATATAAAGTAAAAAGAATAATTAATTATGCTCAGCCTGCCACTTCATCAGGACAGGAGAACTGTAAGTTGTTCCCAATCTTCTTGATATGGGATAACTACAGGGGCGTAACTATCGGGGTAGCAGCAGTAGCAGCTGCCACAGGGCCCAGGACATTACGGGGCCCCGCGGGCCCCCGATGCTTTTTTTTTTTTTTTTTTTTTTTTTAAATAGTCCGTTACCTACTGGAGTAACCCCAGCAGGTAACGGGCCCTATATACTTACCGTTCCCCAGGGTCCCGCTCACGGCCGCCTGCACTTCCCATTCTGCGGAGGCGGCTGTGAGCAGGAGCGGGGATCGGTATGTGAGGCCGTGGGCCGAACCCCACAATCTCTGCTATCATTATACTCCGGAGTCTTTTCAGACCCCGGAGTATAATAATCGGAGGCCCAGGGGAGGTAAGGGAACATAAAAAACAATGTACTTACCTTTCCTGCGCTTCTCCAGGCTTTGGGCCTGTTTGGTGATGTTCCCGACGCCATTTTGCGTCGCGACGCCTTGCCCGCATCACGTGATGCCGGCCTGGTCCAACATTGAAGGCGGCTGAAGTAGCAAGGAGAGGCCCGGAGAGAGGAACAGGTAAGCAACGTAGTTTTTTATGTTTCTATCCTCCCCTGGGTCTCCGATCATTATACTCTGGGGTCTGAAAAGACTCCAGAGTATAATAATTGTTCATGGGTGGTCCACAATGGGACATATAATAGTGTGTGCAGGGGCCACTATGGGGCAAAATACTCAGTGCAGGGGCCACTATGGGGAATAATAGTGTGTGCAGGGGCCACTATGGGGCAAAATACTCAGTGCAGGGGCCACTATGGGGAATAATAGTGTGTGCAGGGGCCACTATGGGATATAATACTGTGTGCAGGGGCCACTATGGGATATAATACTGTGTGCAGGAGCCACTATGGCACATAATAGTGTGCCCAGGAATGCGTTTTTTTGGGGGGGGGGGGGGGGGGTTGGAGGGGGCGATTCGGGGGGGGGCGATTGGGGGCAGCGGTGGGTGGGGCCCCATGTCAAATGTTCGCCTTGGGGCCCAGCCATTCCTAGTTACGCCACTGGATAACTATAAAACTTGGTACAACCCCTTTAAAATTTTGGTCCAAAGTAAGGTATATTATAGGTGGTATAAACTTGGCCTAAATATGCAGCAGATTTATCATCTTGCATCAGTCACTGTGATAAATATAGTATGTGAGCAGCATGGTGGCTCAGTGGTTACCCTTGTGCCTTGCAATGCTCCAACAAAGGACAACATCTGCAAGGATTTTGTGTGTTCTCGCCAAGTTCACTTGGGTTTCCTCTGGGTTCTCTGGTTTCCTCCTACACTCCAAAGACATACTGATAGGGAATGTAGATTGTGAGCCCTATATGGAACAATGATTGACAATGTCTGTAAAGCGCTGCGGAATATGTTTGTGCTATACAAGTAAGCAACATAAATAAATATATTTTCAGACTTCTTGTTTAAGTGCTGTAAATCTTCTACTAGTGGTTCATGGCTGTGATGGGCTTTCACTGACACCTCTATAGTGACTGTGTGCGGTACATCTGGATTCATATGTGCTTTTTCTAAGTTTACACACACTAACTACTAGTAAATGTGGGTCAGTGTATTTTACTTTATAACACTGATGGGAATCCATGTTGCCAACGTAAATTTTGCTTATATTTGATGAAGTTCAGTCATATATGTTTTGTTTCTTTAGTTTTCAAAACTGACATGACCAAGACTTTGGTTTTACCAGTTTGTTGTCAGCTATTTATATATTTCTCCTAGATTGTATTGCCAGTTGTCAAGATCTATCATCAGTAACTTCACATGACAGCAGTATTACTGAGGAGTTAATGGACAAGTTGAGCCTTGAGAACTCTACATCTACCTGCATTTCTCTCCAACACTTTGATTGTGTGTGCTATGGTCTTGGAAATTTTACATCATGTGTTATATCCCGACACCAAATGGCCTTCTTACTGTTGTTTCTGGCGCAGTTTAAGGTGATTGAACATCATGAGAATACACCACAGTGTTAATAATTGTTTGTGCTCCATTTTCTATTTCTGAAAGTTAAAGGGGTTTGCCGTCCATAATAAGTGATGGCATATGACTAGAATATTACTTTGTTATAGGAGTTGATCACTGGGATTTCTACTGGTCCCTAGAAGGAAAGGATAGTGAGTGCCCAGCACAGCAGAGTTGCTGTCTTTCTATAGGATCAGGTCAAGGGTGGAGCTATGCAAATTTAAAATCTGAAGGGGAAGCAGCTCTATTTAGGGGTCAGTAGGGATCTAGTCACAATTTATTTCCCCTTATACTGAGGGGTTTGTTTGTTTGTTGTGTTTATATATATATATATATATATATATATATATATATATATATATTTTAGAATTTTATACATTTTCTCTAATCATCTTGGTGGTGACAGTCTTTTGTCTTGATCAGTTACCAGTGGATATTACCATGCATGCAGGAACTTTCCATGGTTTGGGACTTGTCAGAAACCCAGCCATGATTTTCTTATTGTGGACAGGTTATCAGGCAGAGAGACTATATGTATGAGGATATAACCTTGGCACAATAAGGAAATCATGGCTGGGTTTCTGACAAATCCTTGACTATAGAAAGTCCCTTCATTCATGGTTGTATCTATTGGCAGCCTAGCAAGAAAGACAACTGTCACCACTAAGATGGTTAGAGAAAATCTATAAAACTATAAACTTTTAATTCCTTATATTTGCAAAAGTGTTTCACTTTTTAATTGTCTACAAATTTAATAATGGGTTTGTTCATGGGAAAACCCCTTTTAACCCACTACATTAAAGCCGCAAACACTAAACCCCAAAAATGCACAATAATAAAATCATTAATCTTCTCCTTTGTCTTGCCTCTATCTTGTCTCATATACAGTTTAAACTGAAAAATATGTAAAGAAATCTTCTCTGTGTTTCCTATAAGCTCAGCCATGACCCCTCTCTTCCTATAGGAGTGTCTCTGTTGTGCTCTGTCTGCAGTAGGACAAAAGGCACATTAACATTCCCCCCCAAGCTAAGCCTTGCCCCTTTGCCAGTCTGTGCCTGAAGATTGAGCGGCCCAACAGGCAGCTAACACCATTGTTCTCTGCAAGATTTCTATAAGACTGTTTATGTCAGGATCATGCATTGTACAGTCCTAGCAAAGTGAATGATTTTTGTTTTTCAGTGTTTTTTTAGCTGGGTTAAGCTACATGTTGCCTTAGCCGTAAGCAGTTTTTAAAAATATTTTTTTTGGTAACTGACACAACTCTTTTAAGAAATTCTGTCATTAATGTAACCATGTGCAAAAAAAACTCTGTATTTGTAGTTGTTTCTAGGTAGAATGCAGTATTATCATCTCCTATGGCACCTAGTTCATGTAGATTCACAAACTTCAGTATTTTTCAGTTAGTTTGTCCCTGTCATTGTGGTTGAAGTATGAAAATTTCAAGGAAGTTGTTGATGCAAAGAAACAGATTACAGTGACAGGTCTGGTCCTTGAAGTAATTTCTTTTTTTTTTTTTTTTTTTTTTTTTTTTTTTTTAGATCCCGAGACACCAGTGCTATGTTTTTGATCCAATATTTTCCCCATTGGAGAATGCTGTACTCCAGGAACTCGGCCTGACTGTTGTGATGAAAAATGAAGTAATGCATGGTCCTCTTCTGATTTTTGATGTTTGGCTTCATTGCCTAGTTGATACATAAAAAAAATGAAAAATACACATCAAAATTCACACAGATCAGCAAAAATGATCTGGAATGTTATAAAACTTAGGCATAGAAGTCTGAGCAGAAATAGTTTATATTCTAAGAATACCCTTATTTTATGTTAGCATTTGTTGTATGGCAGTTCTCTATCCATGGCTTTTATGTCCATGGAGACACACATTGATCATACTAGGGATGGGCAGATAATCATAAAATAACCTAAACCAAATGTCGGCTCAATTAATCAATGTGAATTTGCGCACATTGATTATTTCAGTTATTTTGCATCCATGCCATCCTGTCTTACCCTGTCATTGGCTAAAGGATATGTCACTATCCAAAACCAAAATTCAGTGACATGGCTTGGCATATAAATAGGGTGTGTGGCATGTAAAAAGGGGGTTTTCAGTAATCGTAATGAAGGTAAAATGTTCAATCTATATTGATTTTTATTTAGGTCAAAATCACCCAGCACTTGTTTACACAATTTTGTGTTATGCAGATTATAGGCTTTAACCACTTCCGGACTGCCCATTGGGTTTTTACGTCCGGAGAATAACCAAAATGATAAAAATGTTATAGCCCTCAAAACTGCACATACGATAAAACCCGAAAATGTGTCTGATCCTGAAGCAGGGAAATTGGTCCTGTATTGAAGTGGTTAAAGGGGCTTTCCAGGCAATAAATCATTTTTCAAAAAAGGTCTGTTATTGCCATTAATAGGTTAATAAGTGCAACCAAACACCTTTAGCAGTGTTTTGAGTGATTTTGGGGTTTCTCTGTGAGCTCCTGACATCTTCTGCATTTGTTTACATGGGCATCTTCCTGTTCTGTGTTTTCCTACAACTACCATGATGTCTTGGGCTTCACTCAGAGCTGACTCACACCACCTCCCTCTCTCACCCCCTCCCTTTCTCACTCACACCCTCTCCCTGTTTCCCTAGCTAGCCCGCCCACTACTAGCCCTTCCTAACTAACTCAACCACCCCATCATACTTTCCTGTCCTCCGATCTGGATCTTCTGGGCACAGGACAGAAGGTCTAGAAGAAGTGAAGCCCCCATGCCCAGAAGGTCTGGACTGGAAGACAGGTGAAGGTAGGTGAGGGGGGAGGGATTGGGGGTTTGTAGGTTGTTTAGATTAGAAATATCAATCTATCCCAGACAACCCCTTTAATGTGTGCTGCTGTATAGCACCATATTCTCCATTGGGATCAATGTTTTATTTTCCTACAGATTGAACCAAAAGGTAAAAAACCTCAGTATCTACCCATGATAAGTTGGAGGCATATTGAGTTAAAGTATGGGCCCATAGATCTGTGAGTTCTGTATTACTAATCTGTAATGTAGTCGTAGAGTTAATCCTGGCACTGTCAAAGTGTACCTGCACTTATATCAGATTCATGCCCAAGGGAGAGAGAGTATTTGTAATTCTCATACTGTGATATATTGCACTCTGAAACCCTGTGCATCCTACATAATGTTTCTTACTATACCCAATGCAAAGTTCCTAGATTAGAGACTGCAAGCATAGTGGATTTACTTGGCATAGGCTGTGGGTGCAGTACAGGAGGGAGATGATGATGATCTGAAAGAGAGAGCTGTATAGCTAGGGTATGGGGCAGAGAAGCATAGTCTAACTGTCAGGAGGAAGTGAAGGATGAATCTGTCTTACCACTCACCTGTTCTTTACAGCTCTCGCCTCTAGATCATCATCATCTCCTTCTTCCCATCTATTACAGCAGTGCACACAGCCTCTGCAAAGTGAATCCACTATGGATTCTAGTCTCTGGTTTTTATTCTGGGCAGAGGCTTTGTGTGCAATGAAAGAAAGCAGTAGGAATAAGATCGCCTATAAGCAGCTACAATATCTTACTGGCACTTACTGTCCTGTCTCTTCTCTCTGCTGCTATAGGGGTTTTATATAAAGACCAGCAGTGGACAGCGGCTGAGAGTTGTCATTTTTCTTCATAAATTATTAAAAATGTGATATCTTAGTACCATGGTGTGTAAAACATCTAGTGTTTGTATTTGCTGCTGATGTACATAAATATGGACACTCTGTAATGTGTTCCCACTTTATTACAGGAGGGTAAGCATGCTGTCTGTAAAGCCACGGTGTTCTACATGCCGCATTGTGGCAAGGCGCTGTATAATAACTTGCTCTGGAGGAACTGGTCATGTGATGCTTTGTCGCAAATGATCATCATTGGCAACAGTTTCAAGGGAATAGAAGAAAGGTAAGCAATTTGAATAAATCCCTGTTTTATGCTAAAATCCTAAAAATATATTTCCTTTTATCAAATTGTATTTTCTTTATAGACTGGTTTCCAGAATTCTACAGAGAGATTACATTTATATTTATAAGGTAAGTTCTGTTCTAACACATTGCTCAATTCTATAGTATTGTTATCTATTCTATTCTATTGATCTACATTATAGGGGTATTCCAGCTTCAAGTGTTTAACAGGTTATATTTTCCATTGGATAGGGGTCAGATGCAACACTATGGCTTAAAGAAATTGTATGAAGTTGCAGTTGAGTATACACTCTACTACTTTGTTAGAAGAGTAGGATAGCTGAGCATTGTGCTAGATAGCGAGAGCTCTGAAGATATCTTGTGCATCATAGGTATGGATATGGTATGTGAATGTGTGCGCTGCTGTATTTTACCATGTTTCTAAGAAATAGGAACATTTATTTTAATAAGGGTATGTTGGGACTTTGGTTTAGCGGGTAAGGGCTACCTAATTCTTATGACCAGCACTTGAGTATACTTGTATATTGGGCTACGGACAACACTACAAAGGTAGGGCCTCATAGCCTCTAAGGGCAGCAGCACACGACCGTGTTTCACCCATGATTTACTGGCTTGAACTTCGTGCTGGGAGCGGGATTCCTTGCAGTATAGTTAGCTATGATGCTAGGAGTCTCTGCCTCCCAGCGACATACTGTCCCGTATCAATTACAGTACAGGACAGTATGCCACTGGGAGGCAGGGATTCCTAGCATCATAGATAACTTGGATGCTAGGAGTCCTGCTCCCAACACGAAGTTCAAGCCGGTAAATTTGGCTAACACATGGACCATGTTTTACGGGTGTGCCGGTCGTTTGCCGCTGCCCTAACACATTTAGAATAATCTCAGCTCCCACCACATCCCTCACCCCCACTGCCAAATGTACTACTTTTAAATATCAACTATCCCTTGTAACTAAATATCTTTTACAGAGGTTGGAGCATCCATTTTCACACAGATCTCCATAACCTTTGTGTCTTTCTACACGTCAGTGTAACAAAATGATAAAAATCTTGAAGCCACCAGTAGGGGAAGCTTTTGGTATATGGATTTATTTATGCAGCCACCTTTTAACTCAATAGGAACTATAATAATCTCTGAGCATTGAGCTCCCCCAACTGGCAACTGCAGAAAAATGCTGCTTATGTGTCAGTAAGAAGCAGTACAGTGGGCAATGCTATTCCTATATAGGGTTTAACTGTTCTGTATTTCCACAGAGTTTGCAGGTTGTAGAAGAAACTTCATTTCCAGACAGTGTTCACTATAGCGATGTTTTCAATGACACATCCATTCATAGATTTCCTATTGCAAAACTAAAATCTTTACCTGAGAAAACATGGCAGCCTCAAGATGAACCTCAATATCAAAACTGTGAAGACCTTGAAATCATCCTCAGTCCCACAAGATAGCAATGACTGTTCCAGTAGGTGAGAAACATCAAGAACTTACATTTTGTTATTTCTTTGTATTTTTGGCTGCTGGTAGAGAGGCCTGTGTGACAGTGGGAACTGGTGACCGTTCATGTTCTAGACACACAGGTACGGTACTTGTGCACAGATAACACGGATCCTACCATAAAAGCCTGGGCCAATGAGACAACGCTCCCAGGAGAAGAACATTTGCAGAAAACCACATTACAGATTGGCCTAAGTTAAAAGTTCACAATCTTGAGAAGAACATACAAATACAATGAAGATGTTGTCCCTGGCTAGATTCAGACCCAGGACTGCTGTGTTGCTGACCACTGAACCACCATACCACAAGTCATTGGCAGCTCACTTAAAGGGGTTATCTCATGAATCACTGTTTATATACAAAAGCTCAAAAAGGATATTAATTGGTATTTTATAAAATATTTTATTTGCACTGTTTCCATTTAAAGAATGTTTTCATCTTTCTGTTTTATTTCCTATCTATGTGCCCCCTTCAGCACCATTGCTAATATGTGCTATCTTCAGTAGGCTGCTGGATAAGATCACATGACCAATTTATATGTGTTTAGCCTAAAACTCTCAGATTGCCTTGTACAAACTCTATACAGAAGTGGACAAAATTGTTGGAACCCCTCGTTTAATGAAAGAAAAACCCACAATGGTCACAGAAATAACTTGAATCTGACAAAACTGGAATTTGCCAAACTACATGTTGACAAGCTACAAAGCTTCTGGGAGAATATCCTATGGACAGATGAGACAAAAATCAAAATTTTTGGCAAGGCACATCAGCTCTATGTTCACAGATGGAAAAATTAAGCATATCTTGAAAAGAACACTGTCCCTACTGTGAAACATGGAGGAGGCTCTGTTATGTTCTGGGGCTGCTTTGCTGCATCTGGCACAGGGTGTCTTGAATCTGTGCAGGATACAATGAAATCTCAAAATTATCAAGGGATTCTAGAGAGAAATGTGCTGCCCAGTGTCAGAAAGCTTGGTCTCAGTCAAGGTCATGGGTCTTGCAACAGGATAATGACCCAAAACACACAGCTAAAAACACCCAAGAATGGCTAAGAGGAAAACATTGGCCTATTCTATGAGCCCTGACCTAAATCCTATTGAGCATCTTTGGAAGGAGCTGAAACATGCCGTCTGGAAAAGGCACCCTTCAAACCCGAGACAACTGGAGCAGTTTGCGAGGTGCAGAAGTCTCATTGACAGTTACAGGAATCATTTGATTGCAGTGATTGCCTCAAAAGGTTGTGCAACAAAATATTAAGTTAAGGGTACCATCATTTCTGTCCAGGCCTGTTTCATGAGTTTTCTTTTTTAAAAAAATTCTGTTGAAGCATGGTTGAAAATCAATGTCTGACTTTCATTTGTAGATTTTAATAGAATTTTTACATATTACTTTTGTCAGATTCAAATTATTTCTGTGACCATTGTGGGTTTTTCTTTCATTAAACGAGGGGCACCAACAGTTTCGTCCACGTGTGTATGTCCTTCATTACCTCATGCTGCAATTCACCACCAGTCTTCTTCTGGGAGCTGTAAATATAGTCCTCAGTACAGATATAGCAGTCGTGTTTCTTCCAAAATTTCTGTAGTTTAGTATAAATTTGAATGCATAAATTACCTTTATCCCGTATCCACAAAATGGGTGGTAAATGCTTGTATGCTAGGAGTAAATATACCATTAAGAACCTCCAGCAATCAGGTGAACAAATGCCCCAAGTAACCTAGTCAATGGAGTCTCTGCATTGTGTAAGGGAATACAGTGGCTTGCAAAAGTATTTATACCCCTTGAACTTTGACATTTTCTCACCTTACAACCACAAACTTAAATGTATTTTATTGCGATTTTAAGTGATAGACCAACACAAAGTAGCAGATAATTGTGAAGTGGAATGAAAATGATACATGGTTTTCAAAATTTTAATCAAATAAAAATCTGAAAAGTGTGATGTGCAAAAGTATTCAGCCCCCTATATCAATACTTTGTAGAGACACCTTTCGCTGCAATTACAACTGCAAAAGTAGTTCTGGATTGCCAGTGAATTTAGGAGAAAAAGCTAGAGCTAGATGAGGAAAAATGCAGACATTTCCTATAGCGGTATACCCGCACTTTTTTCTCATCTAGCTCCAGCTTCTTCCCCTAAATTCATTGTCAATCCGGTCTGATGAAAGTCCTTTGTGGACCGAAAACATTAACATTTTATTGGATTGCATTTCTTTGATGTATGATTACATAACACTGAAGTGTGAGAATAACGTATTCACCCAAAGCTATGTTATCAAGCGCCTGAATTGAGTATTGATCTAGATCAAGCAAGGAGAGCACTGGTCAGAGACGCAGCCAAGAGGCCCATGGTCACTCTGGAGGAGCTGCAGAAATCTACAGCTCAGGTGGGAGAATCTGTCCACAGGACAACTATAAGTCTTGTCTAAAATACAGGTGAAAAATCCCCCAAGTAGAAAAGACAGTCTTTATTCAGGAAAAGCACTTTTCCTAAATAAAGATTCTTACCGGATCAGCGCCAATGAACCCTTCTTTTCTACTTGGGGGATTTTTCACCTGTATTTTGGATACATTTCACATGTGGTTGCCACTACTATGTTTGAAGGAGTCTGGCTGCTGCTTAAAGATCCGCCACATTGGATGATATCCAAGAAAACGTTTATGATATTCTAGAGCTCACTCTGAAACTATCGGTTTGTGAGGGACAGAGACTCTCTTATATTTACTGCACAGAGTCTATCGTACTCCTAGTCTAGTCTCTGGGATATACCGAGATGTGCTGTGCCCCAGTTGTGGTTATGAAGACTCCATATGCTGTGGGAATGAACTTTCATTGGTTCATACTTGAGACATGTGTTAGCTCTTATTGACAAAGTATACAGCATACAATTACAAGTGGAACTACAGGTTTTTCTGCTGGTTCAGTTGGGGGAGCGGTAGACTTGGGATCCCCTTTGACTCTGGTAATCTTACAAATATTGTTTCATGCTAGACAACTGTTGGCATTTCATTGGTTAGACCCTACACCCCTGTCTATTTTGGAGTTGAAAGTCAAACTGAACCATATTATTCAGCTAGAATGTGGTATCTATATGAAGAGAAAGGTCCCGCATGGATATGAAGCGATATAGGGAGCCTGGCTGGATACGCTTGGACTTTCCTCTGCAGCCCTATTGCTGGACAGAGTGTTTCCCCTAGGTTTTACAGCACTACTTCCCACCTAAAATCTTATCACTTAGTTGGGTTACACTGACCCTTCCCATGGGAACCCTGGGTGGCTCAATATTTGGTTCCCTTGTCTATGGAGAATGGGGAGATTGTGTGTGCTATCATCAGATTGTAATACAGGTCTCATATAATTTCTGTGAATTTAATTCTTCACCATTGGATTATTCTATCTTGTTTTTTTGTTGCAGGTGGGTAGGTAGGAGTTAGCTTGATTGTTTTGTATTACTTTAATGTTGTGTCTATTTGTTATTGTTATGATTTACCTTGACTATTCTTGTTTTATTAACTTTGTAACTTACATAGTATGTACCCCTTGTTAAAAAATTGGAAAATATGTTTTGTTGGTGGATTTAATAAACACGATCTGATTTAAAAAAAAAAAAAAAAAAAAAAAGTGTAAGTTCTAGGGAATTGACCAGAAACAGTATATTAGGTATGTGCGCTGGCCCTTTAAGATACATCCAGGGCACACATGAGATGTAGAGGCAGGTCATAGTCTCCACCACGCGGTTGGCAGAACAGGGATGCCGGAAGCTTACGGAGAGGCCTGAGTAGAAATGCTGGGGCCAATGGTCTGCTGGTACAATATGTCATCAGATTGGTGGGAACCTGACACCCAACAACTGCTGCTTCCTCTTCACAGGCCTGTAATATCATGTTCATGAATCATATGGCCTACTAGCAGCACATTCAAGTAAATGAGGTTGAACTGCCATACCAGGCAGAACAGTTATAAAACGTATGGCATTGGGCGACTGGTGTTCAAACTGCAGATCAGTAGGTTTATCAGACCCCCACCGATCTGCTACAGGTGACCTGTCCTAAGAATATATCATAAATATCATCATTCTGGTAAACCTATGTAAGTACTGTAAGTGAAACTGACTTTTACATACAAGGACTGGTAGTAATGTTCTATATAGTATTTAATGACCATACATTCCCATTAATGGCGTTTTCCACTGCACACAAATACAGTGCCTTGCAAAAGTATTCATACCCCTTGAACTTTTTCACATTTTGTCACCTTACAACCAGAAACTTAAATGTATTTTATTGAGATTTTAAGTGATAGACCAACACAAAGTAGCAGATAATTGTGAAGTGGAACAAAATTGATACAGGTGCATCTCAATAAATTAGAATATCTTTGAAATATTTATTTCAGTAATTAAATTAAAAAAGTGAACTTCTATATTTTCTTGATTCTTTACACACAGAGTGTTCTATTTCAAGTGTTTTATTTCTGTAAATGTTGATTATGGATTACAGCTAATGAAAACCCAAATCTAAGAAAATTAGAATATTGTAAAAAAGTTCAGTATTGTAAATTCAGTGTGTCACCTGCCAAGGTTTCCTAAGCCTTTAAATGGTCCCTCAGTCTGGTTCAATAGGACACACAATCATGGAAGACTGCTGATTATGCATTGAATTACTGAAATGAATAAACGTTTCAAAAATATTCTAATTTACTGAGATGCACCTGTATATGGTTTTCAAAATTTTAATCAAATAAAAATCTGAAAAGTGTGATGTGCAAAAGTATTCAGCCCCCTATATCAATACTGATATGATCTGTAATTGGGAACGAGGCAGCGAGCGGATCTACTCGTAACAGTAGCGACTTATCCCAATCAATGAGGAGGCCAAATCAGCAAATTGGTAATCACTGGTAACAAAGAGGACCCAATATCTCCCACATAAAGTAACATGTCATCAGTGTAAAGAGACATACGCTCCTCCATGGTACTGCACTGTCATCCTTGAATCGTCAATGATAACCTAATTCTGCAGGATAATGTTTTAATGGCCAGCCGGAAGAGGAGGTGAGACAGGGGATAGCCTGTTTTTTCCCTCCACAATGCATAGGGGCTAGACAACAGGCCATTCACCCATATATGTGCAGACGGGAAAAATACAATAGTTAGACATAGGTAAAATTTAGGGCTGAACACCATCCTATGCAAATCAGCCCATAAGAAATTCCACTCAATTCTGTCAAAAGCCTTAGCGGCGTCGAGGGAGAGGATTGCCCAGGTTCCAGAGCTCTCATCTTCAAGCTGAAGATTCAGGAAGAGGCTCCTCAGGCTGACAGCCGTAGATTTGTTGGGCATAAAACCTGTTTGGTTTTCATGGATCACTTCATGAATAACCCAGATGAGTCTGTTGGGCAAAACCTTGGCCAGCAGCTTAACATGGAAATAGAGCAAAGAGATTAGACAATAAGATTCTGGTCTGACTGGGTCCTTGCCTAATTTAAGATAAGATAATCCTTTACTAGTCCCACCATGGGGAAATTCATTGTGTTACAGCAGCATAGATAATACAAATAAAAAAAAACTCCAAGGTAGAGGCATTACAGTGACAGTAGGTACAGATAAAAAGGTAAAGGTAAAAAAGTAGTAGAAGGGATATCACAACTTAAGATCTTTCAGTTCTCTGTATGGAATGGTCTCCGCTTAGGTCGGTGTTGGTTGTACAGCCTAACCGCAGTGGGGAGGAAAGACTTCTGATAGCGCTCCTTCTCACACTTAGGGTGAAGCAGTCAGTCACTGACAGTACAGCCCAGTGCTTTCACAGGATGGGAGCTATTCTCCAACATGAAGCTCACCACGGACAGTATCCTTCTGTCACCCACCACCTGCACTGGGTCCAGGGGGTTCCCCAGGAAAGAGCTGGCCCTTCTAATCAGCTTGTCGAGTCTATTCCTATCCCTGGTTGATATGCTACTCCCCCAGCAGGCCACTCTGAAGAAGATGGCTGATGCCACTACAGAATTGAAAAAGACCCTAAGAAGTGTCCCCTGGACTCCGAATGCTCTAAGCCTCCTAAGCAGGTAGAGCTTGCTGTGGCCCTTTCTGCACAGTGCATCCAAGTGCCCAGTCCAGCTTATTATTGAGGAGCACAACCAGGTACTTAGAGGTGTTGACTATCTTAATGCCCGTCCCTTGGATGTCCACTGGTATTGGAGGATATCTGCGCTTGCGAAGGTCTACCACCATCTCCTTGGTCTTCCTAGCATTAATCGTAAGGTGGTTCTGCTGGCACCAATCCACAAAATCCCGGTTCAATTCTCTGTACTCCCTGTCATCTTCGTCTGTGATGAAGCCTACTATTGCAGAGTCATAAGAATACTTCTGTAAGTAGCAGCTAGATGAGTTGCACCTAAAATCTGCAGTGTACAGTGTGAAGAGGAAAGGGGCAAGAACTGTATCTTGAGGTGCTCCCGTATTACAGATCACGGTGTCTGACACACAGTCCCGGGCTCTCACATACTGAGGTTGGTTTGTGAGGTAGTCTAGAATCCAGATGGAGAGGTGGTGGTCCACTCTAAAAAGGATCAGCTTGTCTCTCAGTAGCCCTGGCTGTATGGTGTTAAAAGCACTGGAGAAATCAAAGAACATTATTCTCACAGTGTTCCCTGGTTTCTCCAGGTGAGAAAAAGCTCTGTATAGAAGGTGGATAATGGCATCATCTACCCCAATGCCCGGCCGAGATGGTCCATAGCCTAGCTCACTAGAGGGCGGAGATGTGTGAGAACCAATCTCTCTAAGACCTTCATCAAGTGGGATGTGAATGCTACAGGTCTGTAGCCGTTAACGTCCATTGGATGAGGTGTCTTTGGAACTGGTACCACACAAGATGATTTCCACAGTTGTGGTACCATTCCCAGTTTCAGTCTCATATTGAACATATATGTAATAACACCGCACAGCTGGTCCCTGCAAGTCTTAAGCAGAGGTTAATGTCGCATTGGGGGGAATCGTGCCAGTATGAAACTTGCCCCAGTGGGGTGGAGGATATTGTTAAAGTCACCAACTAGCAGTACAGGAATATCTGGGAATCGAATAAAAAATGATGGTATCTTAATATATCGCTGAAGAAATACATGGCGTCCCTCTGGGTCAACATTGGTTTTGAGGACAGCAAAGGGAATAGATTTGTGTACCATGCCACTGACACCCCATGCATGGGTAAAATACACAGAGTGACAAGAGTAACCAATCCAAGCCCTAGATATTCTCAAGTGTTCTCCCAAATGGGACTCAGAAAGGTTTACGAAATCTGGCTGGTAGGTTTTCAACCTGATAAACACTGTACACCTTTTAGTGGCATCTCCAATTCCACGCAATAACATAAACACTCTCTGCCATGGTAACAATAGTAACATAAATGCAGTAGCCCCCCATCAAGATTATCCATTACCGTTGATCCTGTTGCTGGAGTAAACAACATAAAAACAATGGGCAGTTCTCCCTCAAAAGGAGGATCAGGGGAACTCTGAGCATTAAAGTCATATACGGCAGTTGACATAGTAGTATATCTGGTGTTCAGCTAGAGAGTGAGCACTGAAATACTTGTGAGAAAAGTAAGGGGAAAGGGTAATAAGGAGGCTTCCAGCCTATGCCACAATGTGTGAGAACCCCCCAAAAAAGAACAGTGCAATATCAGCAGGGGGGAGGAACAGAAATAACCCCCCTGGTATCACCAATCATAACATCAGTGAGGATAAGAAGGTTGGTTCTCTGCTTGGATGATGTGTTCATTCATATCCAGTCAGGTTCAGGCCTCTTTTGATGAGTCAAAGAAGTGGGTTTCACCCAGGGTAACTACACATAGTCGTGCCGGGTATAGCATAGAGTAGACTATTTGGATAACACATAGTCTGCTTTTGGTATCCAAAAAATTGCCTCTATGTTGCAGCACTTCCGTTGAGAAATCAGGATGGGACAAGGCAGAGCACCGGCGGGTAAGGGCCTTGGGAGCCTGTTCAATGGCAAAGAAAGGAAAGAGGGCATCCTTGCATATAGTATTCTACAGCAACACCTCATAAAATTCCACCACAGCACAGCCTTCTGCACCTTCCGAGACCCCTACTAAATGCACTTTGCTCCTATGGAGCCTCTTCTCCAGGACATCCTTTTTGTTGAATTATAGAGTAGCATTTTGGATGGTGGTTTTAATATCCTTTTTCATAGAAGGTAGCTGATCCTCAATATGGCTGACTCAGTCCTCAACCTCTCTCACGCACTCATTAACCTTTTAGAGGTCTAATATGAGCGACTTCCTCTTTACGGTCTCCCATCATGTCAGCAAAGGTAGAGTTACATGCAGTCACAGCTTTTATAGTAGGTTCTTGCAAGAATTCAGCCCTCTGGAGCAACTCACCCACAGATGCATCGGTGCTGAGGCCCTGGTCAGGAGGCCATGCCTGGTTTTTCTGCTTTGGGAAAGTGCAGACGCCATACTATGGAAGTGGCCATCAGGAATCCCAGGCTCTGCAGGCTGGTCATCTAGGGAGGATCCTCGTCTGGCTCTATTTGTAGTAGAGAAATGAGAGGAATTGCTTCAGCCAAGTGATCTTGGCAAGGAGTATTTGGCAGGAACGCCATATTGGACACTCAGCTATTGCAGCAATGCATCTCTCTGTCCTTCCTTGTTTGGGTCATCAGAGGGCCCTGTGAAGCAGCCAAATGGAGGCAGAGGATGACCAGGCACCGGTCCAGCAGGGTAAGGAGAATAGAAATTGTCTGGCAGTCCAGGATGGAGCAGGATTACACACTTCAGCTCAGCTCTATATTCACATGCCGATGAGGTCACGCTCCCTTAACCATTGGAAAATGCCTGAGCAGTAATGTTCCTAGTGTCCATGTGAAAGTGACTGCTTGATTTTTGACCTCTTTGTCTACCTGTATCCGAACTTGCTTTGCCTCCCCGATCTAGGAACCTGCTCTGCCTGTTGTACCGTTTAGAAAGAACGTCACATGTCCTGACCATGGACATGTCAATTATTGTAAAGGTGATGGTTTGTCAGAGAAATGCCCAAATCCTTGGCTTTCTCCAGTGAAGTACGTGGGACAGAGTAACTATGGGAATAGGGGCACACGTTAGTTTAAAGGGGAAAATGCCCTAAAACAGGTTTTCACTTTCTTGTGAATATTTATTTAGAAAAATTCCACTGCCTACAATGTACAATACTATCTAGTGATATTTGGTATATCACAGCAGTGACCAAAAGTTATGCTGCATTAAAAGTTTAGATTCACGTTACTAAAAAGTCAATGAATAAAAGTCAAAATTGTCAGGTTTATTAAAAGGCATGTTGTAAAGTCTTTAGACAGCAAAAATATTTCATCTTATCAGAAAAGAAGTAAAAATAACAATAGAAAACATGATAGAAGACAATAGTTAGTTGCATAGTTAAATGTATCTCTTACATCAGTTGAGCCTTTTAATTCCTGTAATGACGGTGTCAAAAGGCAACTGATTGACAGGTCACCAAATGTAAACTTTCAATGTAACCGTTACCGAGATCAGGTGGCCAAAGACCCTCTGAACTGTGGCAGTATCAATTGATGAAATAACTAAGGGGTACTTATCTACAAAGCATTGACACAATTTACCAAACAGATGAAAACTTGTAATAAAAGGTTAATAACTTGTAGCACTTGTGTATTTCACCTTTCATATGAACATCAATCTTATACTATTATACAAGTACATACCCTTGAATTAGTTACCGTGAAGAGATGAGGGTGGCAAACCTCAGGTATATTTGTAGCCTACTCTCTTCAAGGTGTAATCTCCTTGTGATATCTGCATAAAGTTTTCATAGAAATTTCCTGTAAGTGTGTAATTGTAAGCTTTACTACGAATGGAACCTGTTTCATCCAGTTTACATAGACTAATAGATGGATTCTGCAGCTGGCAGTGAAGTGATTTTCTTACACACGCTTCACTTTCCTGTAATGTGGCATGTAAACAGAGACTGGTTTTGGCTGAGAGTATAACTAAAATGATTTGACCATTTTCTGTTTTTCATACAGAAGCCTGCCTAATATCTTAAGGCACAGTACGGCATATCAAATTCATATACAGACAGATATGCAAGGTCTCATTTTGAAAATGTGAGATGTATTAGGATCCACATAGGCCTTTTTCACATGATATTACCTAACGTCCGTGAAAAACAGCCATGTCGGTCCACTGAAGCTCGTGGCAGGGACTTATTCACAGTAAATAATGACCATGTGATCGCCATTTTTAGTATGGCTGTTGCACGGCTGCTTTAAAAACCTATGATTGTCTATGGGTCTATTCACATGGATTTATGTCTGTCAAAATGGACAACGATAGAGCATGTCAGTTTTTATGACAGCTGTGAAAAACAATCCATCAAAAAAAAAGTTGTTCTGCATTGCACTACATCATGTATTATTACTGCTTTTTTGACTTTTTTGCTGGCATGATTTGTGATAGTTTTTGATGGATTTGTTTCATGTAATGCAGGTAATATTGTAGGCACACGTTTGCATACAGATGTTTTGTGTATTATTTACTCATTAGTCATAGGCACTGGCAGCTCTTGGACTCTATTGACTACAGGTAAAAGAGGGTGTTTAGTGGATGAATGAATGACGAGAATTTCTAGAGATGCTGCATTAGTAGACTTTATACAGTACCTGTCCATATAGCTAGCCTGTGCACAAGCTGCATACATTAAAGTATAATATGTGTACCTTGGCCATAGGCTAGCACTAAAGACATGTTTGTTTAGGCAGTACACTGCATTTCTGGACATCGTTGGTCACTTAGATCTCTATTTAGGGGCTAGATAAGCTTATGGGTTACATTACAAAAGTGAGTGGTAACATGTTGTATGAACACACACAAGATGCCAAACCCCTTCTTGGGAACCACAGTGAAAAGCTGCAGAGTCAGCAGATCCTAGACCCAGCTATTCAATGTGTTACATGAAAATTACGGTGCAGAGGAAATATATGAGTGACGATACCTTTTTCCATCAATAATAGCCAATCAATGGGGGTTTCAGAAGCCAGCCCCACAGCATGCAGCTGATCACCAGGCTGGCTTCCTTTCTAAAAGGAGTCATCTAGATGAGATAAACGTTTAATTCTTGGCGTATGTATGCTGACAGTATTAGCTTTCTATTGTGTGTAAGACCAGCAAAAATACATTAAGTAGAGTGCAGCCCACAGTCATATACAAACTCGTATGTACATATACAGATACTGATCCTACATACTATTTCACACTTGTATGCTTTCACTCATGTGGCTGGTATGCATTGACCTGCATTGCTTCATAAGTGAACTTAATGTTAGAATATAATTTCTGTAACAGTTTAAAGTGATTGTTACTAATTATATCTAAGTTATTAAAATGTGTTAATATATGGTAACTTTTGCTTATGAACATAGATAAAGTCTTTACTCATAGTGAACAATAAGTGATAGGCTTATGAGTTCTTTGGTAAAAAGCTACACAAATGCCAATAAGGTTATGTATCTAGGATGGATTACTTTGGTGCTATGTAAACCTAATAAACATGATTATCTCTAATACTTGCCACTGACAATCCTCTGCTCCACTTCGCATGGGCAGCCCTTGAGTAGCATTTTATGCGTGGGTCCCTCACACTCTGCTACTGTATGTGTAATACGGATCATGAGAGGAGAGGCACATGATAGGGCTAAAGTAGTCTGAAAAAAAACTCAGCTTTTTGTATTAGGGTGCCTTATGGCTGCTGCCTATCATTGGTTGAGGCAGTGCCTTTGCTGTCCCCCAAGCTTCTCATGACAGCAATATTTCACTGCCAAGCTCAGCTCAGGCTTCTGTGTCAATCTTCAGAATGATCTTGTTGAAATGAATGAAACATTAGGCACAGCTCCTTACGTCTAACCAAAAGATGAATTTCCTGTTTTCACCCCGATTTATATACCACAGTGATCTACAAAGCCTAGTAAAAATTCATTATATGCCTTCAAGGAACATATCATCTGAACTAGTACATGCTTATAAAAGTATTGCAGTGCTGTAAAGCAAAAATCTCTATTACCATCTAACCATTATTCATATTGTTAAAAAGCCATGCTATAGGTATATAACATTATACACAAGTGTAGTCAGAGTCTAATATTATGGTAATATTCAGCCTTGAATAATTACCACAGAAATCCTGAGCCCATTCTTGGAAAAGAAATAGAGAAAAGAGTTGTATTGCTAGCTGGCAAGTCATTTGCCTTTTGAACTTCCCATTGTTGGGAAAATTCCTAATATATTCATCTTTCTTGGTCTTCTAGACCAGAAGTTCTCATCATTTTGTTATGTGCCTTCTCTTGCTCTGTTACAGCAACACCCACATTTTTCTTTCTATCCTCGGGGCCTTAATTTACTCCATCTGCTTTATTATCTTCTTTTGGAATATCTTCTTCTTTGATATCAGTCTGTTCCTTAACCCCATTTTGGGCATCACTATCATTAGTTGCTTCATTACCTTGATCCTTTGTTTGATTATCAGCTCCATCTTTCTTTGCCACACAATCTTTGTTTTGGTCTTCAACTTCATCTTTCTTTTCACTGGCATCTTTCATTTGGTTTGCAGCTTCATCTTTTTCTGCAGTGGACTCTATGGGCTGGTCTTTAATTTTATTTTTTTCTGTAGTATCACTTTTGGCCTGATCTTTAGCGCCATCTTTTTCTGGAGTGTTGTCTGTGGGTTGGTCCTCAGTTTTATCTTTTTCTGCAGTGGCATCTTTATCCTGGTCTTCAGTTGCATCTTTTTCTGCAGGGGCATCTTTGGCCTGGTCTTTAGTTTCACCTTTTTCTGCAGTGGTATCTTTAGGTCGGTCTTCAGCTCCTTCTTTTTGCTTTTCAGCTTCAGTCTTATCTTTGATCACATCCTTCATCTTCTCAGTACTTGCATTTTGTTCCTCAGAAATGAATCCTCCTTCTTCTTCTAATTGCTCTTCACCAATATCTGTTAAATTTAGATTTTGAGTAGGTTTTCCTTCGCTGATGCTGCAAAGTTAAGTGAAATAATTTGTGTTAATGTTTCCAATGTATAATTTTGTAAATTTATAGTACAGAAGAAAGTAAAAGAGTAGCTAGCTATCTCTTACCCAACATTGATCCGTAAAATGCCATTTAAGAGGTTCAGCTGCTGCAACAGGGTGTCAATCCCTGGAGGAACAGTCTGTGAATATAAGGTATGTTTTAATCCAGTGAAAATAAATATTATACTACTAAAGAAAAAAATTAAGTGTCACTAAATAAAAGTTTTATATGGACTAAAGTGAGGTAAAGTGATAGACTAAAGTGTGGTAAATGTATGGGAGAGAAAAGTTAAATGACCCAGACCTACATAAGCATTCAGGATAATTTTTAATTCCTTTTCAATAATATATAAAGTAAAAATATATATTATATATATACAGTACAGACACACCTTCTCATTCCAAGAGTTTTCTGTATTTTCATGACTATAAAAATTGTAGATTCACACTGAAGGCATCAAAACTATGAATTAACACATGTGGAATTATATACTTAACAAAAAAGTGTGAAACAACTGAAAATATGTCTTATATTCTAGGTTCTTCAAAGGAGCCACCTTTTGCTTTGATTACTGCTTTGCACACTCTTGGCATTCTCTTGATGAGCTTCAAGAGGTAGTCACCTGAAATGGTTTTCACTTCACAGGTGTGCCCTGTCAGGTTTAATAAGTGGGATTTCTTGCCTTATAAATGGAGTTGGGACCATCAGTTGTGTTGTTCAGAAGTCAGGTGGATACACAGCTGATAGTCCTACTGAATGGAGTGTTAGAATTTGTATTATGGCAAGAAAAAAGCAGCTAAGTAAAGAAAAACGAGTGGCCATCATTACTTTAAGAAATGAAGGTCAGTCAGTCCGAAAAATTGGGAAAACTTTGAAAGTGTCCCCAAGTGCAGTGGCCAAAACCATCAAGCGCTACAAAGAAACTGGCTCACATGAGGACCGCCCCAGGAAAGGAAGACCAAGAGTCACCTCTGCTGCGGAGGATAAGTTCATCCGAGTCACCAGCCTCAGAAATCGCAGGTTAACAGCAGCTCAGATTAGAGACCAGGTTAATGCCACACAGAGTTCTAGCAGCAGACACATCTCTACAACAACTGTTAAGAGAAGACTGTGTGCAGCAGGCCTTCATGGTAAAATAGCTGCTAGGAAACCACTGCTAAGGACAGGCAACAAGCAGAAGAGACTTGTTTGGGCTAAAGAACACAAGGAATGGACATTAGACCTGTGGAAATCTGTGCTTTGGTCTGATGAGTCCAAATTTGAGATCTTTGGTTCCAACCACCGTGTCTTTGTGCGAGGCAGAAAAGGTGAACGAATGGACTCTACATGCCTGGTTCCCACCGTGAAGCATGGAGGAGGAGGTGTGATGGTGTGGGGGTGCTTTGCTGGTGACACTGTTGGGGATTTATTCAAAATTGAAGGAATACTGAACCAGCATGGTTACCACAGCATCTTGCAGCGGCATGCTATTCCATCCGGTTTGCGTTTAGTTGGACCATCATTTATTTTTCAACAGGACAATGACCCCAAACACACCTCCAGACTGTGTAAGGGCTATTTGACCAAGAAGGAGAGTGATGGGGTGCTACGCCAGATGACCTGGCCTCCACAGTCACCAGACCTGAACCCAATCGAGATGGTTTGGGGTGAGCTGGACCGCAGAATGAAGGCAAAAGGGCCAACAAGTGCTAAGCATCTCTGGGAACTCCTTCAAGACTGTTGGAAGACCATTTCAGGTGACTACCTCTTGAAGCTCATCAAGAGAATGCCACGAGTGTGCAAAGCAGTAATCAAAGCAAAAGGTGGCTACTTTGAAGAACCTAGAATATAAGACATATTTTCAGTTGTTTCACACTTTTTTGTTAAGTATATAATTCCACATGTGTTAATTCATAGTTTTGACGCCTTCAGTGTGAATCTACAATTTTTATAGTCATGAAAATACAGAAAACTCTTGGAATGAGAAGGTGTGTCCAAACTTTTGGTCTGTACTGTATATTTTTTTTTTTTTTCATAGTAAAAATATTCTATAAGTGCATGGTCCAGAATTTCCATTCCATGTAAAATGCCCTGTTCTAAGAATCATCCTTAGACCTATATATAGAAATTAATAGTTAGAAATTATACATTTCTAAATCTCCTCAACGCACAGTACCCCTGGTTACCTGGACATGAGGTAAGGTAGAAATAGATCCATTTTTGTAGATCTCATTCATGGTCCGCTGGAGGTTCACGGCTTGTTGTGTCACATGTTTCAGGAAGGCAGAACTCTCTCTAGTCCGTTCATGACAATCACCAAGCTAGAATAAATGACATAAGAAAACATGAATACATGTCCTGCATGTGTGAATTCACTTCAGACTTTGTGGGTGGTATTTTAGTTATATTCATGCTGACTGATGTTCATGTAGTTAAAATCTAAATAATCCATGCAGGTCTGGCTAGAAAAGGTTGTGATAAATCTGATGTACTCTGCACTGGAAGGGGTAGTGACATGCTTATTGCATGGTATGTTGTTCTGTATTATTTTATGTTATCTTTTAACTACAGATACTCTTTAAAATATTTACTTACAGTGTTAAGCAGCTGCACAAAATCGGGGAGCTGCAGAATCCAGATCTCCCATAGAGAAGGCAGGGGTGGGTTTATTACTGCCCCTACGTTCCCACCTATGGGAGCCGCCATGAAGCGACTCCTCTCTGAGTGATCCACCGGGGAACGGAAAGTGTAAAAGCTGCAGATCAGCTCTGCAGTTCAGGTTATAAAGCTGCACTCCTCCTGTAACTGAAGCTAAATGTATCAGCCTCAGTTACAGGGGAAATCAGCCAACCAAAAAAAAAAAAAAAAAGGAATGTTAAAATGTCCCCCAAAGGTCTATTATGGCCTTATGAAGGGCACAATGTAAAAAAGTAAATAAAAAGACAAAAAGTTTAAGTAAAATTGAAAAAAAAACCTATACCACACCCACATCACAGGTTCTAGTCCTGCCCCCGGTGACACAACCCTATACATAAAAATTACCGTAACAGACAAGAAATTAGTCTGTCTGTTGCATGTATTTTTTAACTGAAACCATAGGATGAAAAAGTCGGCTTACAGGACTTTTTGGTTTGGCAATTTCCAACAGACGCTGCAACAAAGTTTTTGAACAAAGACTCCAATACAGATGAAAACCCAGCCGAACCAAAGAACCAAAGTTAAAAAATTAAAACCCAAATTTTGTCTGTTTTTATGCCAAATGCCATCTAACCGTACAATGAAGTTTGCATTTTATACAAAGGGCTATAGAAATCACCATATTTTTATTTATTTATTTAGTTAGTTATTTCATTCGGATTGATCTAATGAATCCCAACTACTAGTTCATTTATGTTTATGACAGAGTAAGAACTGAGGTGGGAGCCTCATATGATGATGTATTCAACCTGTGAGATACTAGCAGAAATTGTCTATATACTGGTATGGGGAATGTTATCCTGCTTCTTAATAGAGCCTCTGATACCAAAGTAAAGTCTTCTGCAAAGTACAGCTAGTGTCAGAATGCATTTGGAAAGTTTTCAGACCCTTTCACTTTTTTTTTTTTATTTTGTTATGTTGAGGCCTTGTACTTTAGACCAAAAAATATGAAGTTGTCCCCCATCAATCTGCACTCAATACCCCATAATGAGAATGTGAAAAAAGAGTTATACAACTTTTGTAAATCTATTAAAAAGGAAAAAACAAAATGGACATAAGTATTCCGATGCTTTGCTATGATGCTTCATTGTAGTCCACCTATGGTAAATTCAGCAGATTGGACGTGATTTGGAAAGACACATCCATGTCTATATAAGGTCTCACAGCTGACAATGCATATCGGAGGAAAGAACTGCCTATAGATTTCAGAGACAGGATTAGTTGGAGACACAGATCTGGAGTTGGGCACAGAAAATTACTGCTGCACTGAAAGTTCCCAAGAGCACAGTGACTGGAACAACCAGGACGAGTGCTGGTCACAGAGGTCCCTGTGGGTAGGCTATAAATATCTGCCACTGGACAGTCCCTTTAATAACTAACTGTAATGATAATGTTATTGTTCAGTTAGTCATAAAAAGTATCAGCATATTGATACTCTCAAGTTCCATATAGAGAAAAAAAGGGAGAGTGTATATTTTTTTTTTGTAGATGAATGGAACAAAAAAAAAATTAAATTAACGTACCCAGACAAGAAAAACTTACCAAAGCTTTGTATATAGTAAATGTTTCTTTTTCATGCTGCATTGCTGACCTGAATTCTACTTTGCTTGTATATGCAAGAGCAATTAAATGATGGCTATAAGAAAGGAAGAAGAGGAAATTATTATGGAGGCCTGTGCTCCAGTTACACAGAACATGTCCATGACCAGGAGCAGAAAGTCCATAGTTTTCCTCTGCGGACTTTCTGCTCCTATTCAAGCATTCTGAAATTGCAGCTTTTCCGCTGCAGATGTTACTCTGCAATGTGTGGATGGGATTAGCCAGAATTATTATTGGTTTGGGAGGCATTCTGGACTTGATAGACTCCCTTTTAAGGAGTCAATTTAAAAAAAGAATAGCACAACTTTTTTCTCTGCATTGTGTTTTGTATTGCAGGTTAGCCCTTGTTCCTTTTTACACCTACAAACACTTGCAGATCCTTGTAAATAAGGTAAGGCAACTGTAATAGTGTCACATAAAAAACAGGCTAAACTTGTTAGGAAATACTTCATACACCAGGATTTTACAAAGAAGAAAAATAAATATACGTTAATGTATATATAACACATATACACTGAACACTCTTGCTAAAGCCCTATGATAACATCCAGCTGTAGTATTCACTTATGACCTTCACAAGGTCACTGATCTGGACAGTTGTTCTGTGCCAACACAAGCAGTACAAAGCCTTTTGCTGTCAAGACTATTAGTGTTGCATCAGCTGTTGCTCCATAACCTTTGCAAAATCCTATATTCCTACACGAGTGCTTTCATCACCACTGTCTGAATGCTACATGGCTGCAACGCTCTGAATTCCAAGAGATAATATTACAAAGGTACACTTGTTCCTTCAGACAGTGGTTCTAAAAACAACAAAGGAGTTGTATACTGTATTTATGTCACACAATCTTCTTTATGCATTATAGCAAACGTTTGTCAAACATATATGTATATTATAATACCTTAAAGCAACATCAAGGGATTTCTGTCCGAAATATTTTTCATTGACTTGCAAAGCTTTCTCAAGGAAATGTAGGGACAAGTCACATTCAAGCACAGCTTGTAGAACTACACCAATATTACTCTGCCAGGGAGACAAAACAATGAATAAGTCTTCTGAATTAAGACAGTTTTGGAAGAAGTTCCTCTTATTTATAATGCTAGAGTGCTGTTGACACCTGAATTATGGAGTTTGTTGAAACTGGAAACCACAATGCAGTGATTGATCTCTCACCCTAAAGACACCAGTAGAGCCTGACAGACCCTTTTGGCTTATAATAAGGTCCATCAGATTCTATAATGGTTTTAGTGCAGCATGCAGTTTTTTTTTCTCTCAAATGTAACAGTATCTGCAATGGATTAGTCTTTTGAAGCCTTGGACGCAGATATGAACACAGCCTTCATAAAGAAAAAAAACAGACAGAAAACATTGCTCGTATCTAAATGCATAATTTCCATAGTACTAGGAAGACACTTTTTATCAATAAAATTACTGTCACAGTCCTATGCTATTACCAAGGACCGCCAGAAGAATACATTACTTGAAATCCTTAAAATCTTGAACCTTCAAGGTGGAGAAGTAGCCTAAGAATAGTACACATCATCAACAATGGGAATGGCCTTTAGGAGGCAGAAGCTTATTATGTGACAGTGCATTCATGTTGATAACTCAGCTTTCATACATTGTACTAAATGTGCCTTATATGAAGAATCACATATAGTATACCGAGTATACTTACATCCAGTGTAGCCATGGTAGGATGATCGTCACCTGCCATGACCAGCATTAAGTATCGGGCACGGTACAGCAATTTCAAAGCTACTGGTAATTGTCCACTGGCAAAACAGTAATGTGAGAGGAGGACCTGTTGGAAAAAAATGCATAACTACTAAGTGTACCACATGTACAACAGTGGCATACAATAATTTAGGTATATACTCCTAATAATAGGTATATACTTAAAAGGCAAAACATGGGTTGGACATTAAAGGTATAAAACTGAACTTACATAGTCCTGAACTGCACTGCTGCTGTCATATCCCAATGTCCTCTCTGCCATTATTACTGCTTTTTGTTGGATATCCAGAGCCTGTTAATAGAATGACATTTATTCTTTGTAGATCTTCATCATTTCTACCATGCTACATTCTTATATCATATCTGAAATAAATAAAACGGCTTCTTACAGGTTAATTAATATTGAAGGTTAAGGGTATGTTCACATCTGCGTCAGAGTCTTGGCGCAGGGTCAGTTTAAAATCGCAAACGGGCTTGTACAACTTTTTCGTCAAGCGATCTTAGGGAGAAAACAAATGATACCTGACGGGCCCCATTACAGTCAATGGGGTCCCTCGGGATCCGTTGTTGTTTTTCATAGAACAGATCAGTCTTTATTGTTTATCCATTCTGTTCCTACAACAGAACGGAATAAACAATGCAGATGTGATCTCAACCTTCCCAATAGTGACATAAATTTTGTACCCTATATACAATGGATTTAAAGGGTACATGCTCTGTAATATGCAGGAGCATTACAGTTCCATTCCTTTTAATGGCACTTGCAGCCTCACTGGTAAAAATTATAACCTGGGTCCTTTTTTGGACCTTCATGGTGTGTTTTTGGATCATGACAAAAGCAGAGGCTAGTATCAGTAATAGCTCTCACCTCTGCTACATCTCCCAAAATGAACTTCACCCTGGCAAGCAATCGTAGGCATGTGGCAATGTCTGGATGTATAGCACCATATACACTGTTGAACTGGACAAGCGCTTCATTCAACAAAACAATTCCTTCTTTAAGGGCTCCTGCAAAACATGATAGGTAATGTTACTCCATATAAATTTAGAAAAGGTAATGAGAAATTTTGTTCTGTGGGGATCCGGGTGTGAAGTTCCCACCAATTGCTGAAACAAAGAGGTTTCTATGAGCCTGTCTTCAGCTAACCATGCCTCTCCAAGGAGAAGGGAAAGAGCCTCAAGTGAGCTTATCTGTTCCTTGTTTTAGTGATTGTGGGGGTCTCAGCACCTGAACATCCACCAATAAAATTAATTTATGCTTTACATTTAAAAAAGCTTATCTCCCAATACCAGCCCAAATTATTTCTAACTGGTGGGTCTTCCAAGTTAGGTCTTACAGGATCATTAAGGCTATTTTGGTCTCTCTGTTAAAACCAGGCCATTTTTACTCCTACATTCTGAGCTGATCAATTACTTAATACAATAAGTATATCTTTACATGAGCTACAAATTCTGCTCAAAGGAACATGTGTGAACATTTACCACACTTAGCAGTCACCCAGTGCTATTAAGTCAAGATGACAAGTACTGCATTCCTGTTCCGCAAAATGTAAGCTTTCTATGCAGATCTCAGAAATTGAAGATTTTGATTGTGAGACACTTGGGTTGGGGGATAGGGAAGGCACATCTCCAGTAACAAATTAAATTAACTATAGGAAAAATAGTATTGATTTTGTGGTTTAGAAATCTCACACTTGTGTAATACAAAACCTATTGAGGACAAATAGGTAAAATATGTCTTTCATTCTAAGAACATAGGCAATGACTCTGTACTTATCCAACCAAAAGAGACTACGTGATTGGATAGATTGTACTTCAGAAGTTTCCTAGGCTTCAGTGGTAGTTTCCATTTTACAAAATGCTTCTCATTGCTCTGGACTACAAAAGTTAGAAACTAGCAGTAAGCAGCTAATAGTTTTTCTTTACACTATTTGTGATGATCAAGATAAGAGAAAGGTAAAGTAAATGTTCAGACTGTTTCATATAAATCACCTCTATCTCCAATCTGGAAAACATCTTTAGCATACTGTGGAATGATCTGACATATTGGGTGTTTTTATTGAATACAGTACCTAGAGACCATAAGGGTATTGTACCATGGTCAATAATCTATGTCTGATTTGTCACATTTACAGGAGACCTTCAATCAAATCTGTCAATAGGACTATAAAGACCTACTGTATATAAAGTTTTACAACAATTTCTGATGCTCATAAAAACCCAGAATTTAGAATGTCTTTACCCTGCTGTATGCTGATCTGTGCTTTAGCGAATAGCTCATGTGCCTCCTTTGCCTTAATGCTGACGTGTTTGACTACTGGAAACATATTCAGGATGTCTTCCTCTGTTAAAGCTGGCTTATGACGACTTTCAAAGTTGTATTCCCTGAGCAGAACCTAAAGAAACAAAATCATGTTTGTAATGTAGAATTTCCTTGACTCATCGAAGCCTCTCCAATGATTACTTACTCTCTCTATATATACACATATATATATATATATATATATATATATATATATATAAAACCATCCCCATTAACATCTAGATCCTAAATTACAGTTGCAGTAAAAAAAATCTCACCAAGAATTTGTTGGAATTGAATATAACTTTTTTTGTCTGAATGTAATGATGATAAATGTAAGGGATTACAATATTACAGTAAAAGGATAAATTTATTGGGGAAACTGTACAACTGAAAGAAGGTTCTAGTAGCCTGCTGGCTCTTCTCTAGTCTGGATTTGTTGCTAAAGATTATAGGGTTCCAGTCCATAGCAGTCCAGGTTTCTTTTTCACAACACCACTGCAAATGAAGGTGACAGTGGCTGGCAGTTAAAGGGGTTCTGCCGATAAGGGCACTTATTTCCTACCCACAGTATAAAGGATAAGTGTCCAATGACTGGGTGCATGACCATTGGGTCCCCCAGCGATTAGGAGAATGGGGAACATAAATACCCCTTGTGATTAGAGCGCCAGTGCCTTGCATGGCAAGCACTCCATGTACTTCTATGGGGCTGCTGAGACTGTGACACCAAATTTCCTTCTGCTAAACATCTGGAAATGGTCGGGCAGAGATAGGGGATGAAAGACAAGGAAATTGAGCTGCTGGTGCTTGTCAGAAGATCAAATGATCTTCTCTACTCGTGGTAGAGCCTGTTTGCCATGTGTACTGGGATTAACTCTTAAGACCACCCATTTGAAATACTAAAGATTTTCTTCACTCAATCACAGCTTGCAAAGTATTTGCCTTGTATAAATAGCATACATTTACACATGTGTCCAATAGGTAGCTTCTGCCCTGCAGACATATACACGTTGAGATATATACATTCCATATACATGTTGAGATATTTACCTGAACTCCAGTCTTTATACAGAACTCCCGGAGGAGCGTCACTTTCTGCAGGGTAAACCTTTCAACCAACTGCTCTACAGAATCACTGAAATACAGTAGAGAGATCGTTAGACTTATTTAGGTCAGTGATAGAGTTTATCAGCAGTGTATCAGTGAAAGAAGCTGAAGCTGAAAAGCCCCAAATGCCCCATAAAGATACCTGGTCCTCTCAACTGCATGGTATTTCAATGGGACTATACAAATCTGGAGCTACTTATCACCTTGGGTAATAAAATAATCAGACAGGAAAAAATCCATTCTATCCAAGATCGTTTCCTCCAAAGGCCAGTTTTTAGGTATCTGCCTTCCAGATTCTGTACAGATCAGATTCCCGGTGGTGGCCTACAATAATTTAATGTGTCTATGGTTTGCTTAAGGGAGTTGACTATTTTTATAAAAGACAACTGTTTAAAAACTTAACATGAATAGGTTACAGGGAAACTAAATTTATAGTCCATTAAGCAGATGTGCAAGTGAATGCAATCTGTTATCTGTTATCAGCCATTTCAGGCTTGGGAGAATAAGAATATCTTCAATTAAATTACTGACAGAAAGTGCCCTATGATCACTTTGTTATCACACATATCTCCTAAACTGTTGGTGCCCAGACACATTATGTAAATGTTAGTCCATCTTGGTATTTTCATTGACCATCTAATGCATATTGGGCTTGCCAGACAGCAGATGTAGGGAGAAATAAGTGTTGGAGTTGCTGCCAGAATTCAAACATGTCTGTTTATGGGGGTAGAGATAGCTAATGGTTGAACAAGTGTTCAGCCAACAGCTATTTTTAGTTTATGGAGACATTTATGTATTCAGTGTTTGGGAACAATCAGGATCCTACCATGAAAGTGTAAAGTCGAAGCTCTCTTTAGCATTCTGCTGGATTTGCTTCCAGAGATCAGTCGGTGTCATAATGGCCCAGGGTGTGCTGTCTCCATTTTCAAATGAACGCATCTTCTTCTTGTTCTTGCGTTTACGTGAGAGCAGCTCATCAGGAGGCAGATGCGCCACGGGATTTGGGTAAGAACTCAAGAAGCAGTTTAGAAAGTGGCTGACTGCAGCTGACAAAGCCGACATCTCTATTCCCTAATATAAACATATGGATGATACGTTATACATTTCACTTTAAGGACATTACCACACATACAAATATCTATACTCCTAAAGGATATGAAACATCAGATAAACTCTAGTTCAATTGCATCTACAGAGTTCATTTTCATCTCCAGTATTGGTAGTGTAACTACTTCTTGTAATTCCTCTGTGAGTGCGCTGCACCCAGTGCAAGTTAAACTGCCCCAAAATGGAGCAAACCAAGGCAAGAGCACAATGGGATTTACTATTGAAAATTCACCAGAATTCTGGGGAATTTTCCCAAAACAGTGTTGTACAACATTTTCTGTACCTTGTTGACAAGTGGGTGGGGCTTAATATGTGACACTGTGCACCAAAAATTAAGCCAACTCATAAATGGTATAAACTTAGATAACGCAGTATAACAATGTACCAGATTTATTATCCACAAGTCATTTTAATCTATCTAGTCTAGGTTTTCACTGCCTAAAATTTACGGTATTAGTAAATTTGCTCCATTGTTCTGTCATTGCGGGGCTACCCTTAGTAAGAGCTTCTATATAGCCTCAACCTTATAGAATAATAAATTTTACTGAACTACATTCAATAACAAAGTGACAATTATATTAAGGCAATAAATATCATAAAATAATAGATTACACAAGCTTTAACTACTTAATATAAATCCTTTTAAATTGTGATTACTGAACCCTGATCTCAGGGATTATTGCCAAAGGGGTAGGTCATTTGTTTCATGTGTCTGTAAAGTGGTGGAAGCCACCCCCTTTCACATTAGTAGTGACTGACATTAAGTCCCTAGTCAAGATAGACCTGTGTGTGGTTCTTTGCATTAGTTTGTGTTCTTTGCAGTCTTATGTGTTGTATTGTGAGGTTTGTTTAATGCTGATGATGACTCATGATTGCACTGTGTATTTTGTATGCCACTGTCACTTTAATTGTATTGCTGAGTCATTGCACCATTTCTGATTCTGCTACTTTCTAGGAAGGCAGTGCGATGATTCTATAACACACAGAACTCTATTTTGCCTATTGCATAGGATGGTGCCTTTTCATGCTTCCCAAGGTACAGCCTAGGTAACTTAGTGCTTTATAGTTTTGCTGGATCAGGAAAGTCCCCTTTTAATCTGCGCCTTCCCAGAGGTTGGTCCAGAATTTTGGTGCCATCAGTGCAGAGTGACTGTTGGGTATCTGCGCTTCTCCTGAAAGCCAGCAGAGCAAGCAGCAGCTGAGGCTTAGAGCAGCAGGGTACATAGGATTGTTAGGTGTCTGCAGGACTGCGACTACAATGCTGTCTGAAGAAGCTGTCACCTGTATTCTGTGAAACCACTGTTAAGCTGCTATCTAACTGCTGTAAAGTGCTCTGAAGTCCTGCTGTAACCAACAACTACCTCCAAGTGAAATTGAGACCTGCAATTTTGGTGTGTGCGCTGTCTGCTAAATCTTCTGCAATACTGATGTAATGCGGAGCTGACTGCCCTATTCATCCCCTTGGATAGTCCTGCAGTGCCAGCTCCTTGTGCAGTTAAGTCTTACCCATATGACCCACTTTATGTCTAGACATTTTTAACTAGTAAAGACTGTTTTGATTCTCTTACCTGTAGGTAGCTGCGTAGGATTATTTTGGCTGAACGAGTGACTATTTCAGTAATTATAATTCTCTGTTGTAAAAATAATCATAAAGATTATCCGTTATTCAAACAATGAAGAAGCATAGGCAAAGCAGAGGGACACCTAGGGTGCCCGGAGCAGAATTCATAATTATTCTTACATTTTAAGAGGTGTAACATTGGAGCGATAGAATTGCTATTTCAAGACAAACATGTCAGGAAAAGTGACAGATCCTCTGTAAAACTACATGTGCTTCAGAGACAAAGAAAGTTGTGTTTTTTTCTATATTTATACTGAAGTTATACTTACATAAAGATGGTCCAAGGAAGGGCGGCCTTGCATCTTGTCAATCATCTCAGCGACTGTCCCCAAATATCTTATATTGATTCCATGTGAGTGAAGAGACTCTTTTAGGGTTTTACCATCCAGGGGAACAATGATATGATTCAGACAAGCTTTTATCTATCAGGTATATTAAAGTCATAGTGAGAAGAAAACTCATAATATGCGGTAACTGGCTGGATGACAACTAGTATGACCTTAAAAGAGATTTGTTTTTTTTATAAAGTAGATTACTGAACATAGTTGATAAAATGTAAAAAAAAAAAAAGAAGGGGAATTCATCATTCTCTCTACACCAGTTTTCCGGCATAGAGGGAAGATATTGAGATGCATGTTTGGCGCAAAGCCCTTTCTTGCAGCAAACATGCACCAGAAGCCCTGATCTGAGCCTTGCCCATCGCATTGTGCAAATATGGGCAGAGCGGGGCAGGGATTGGGGTGGGGATGCCTTGGCCAGACAGATTTATGGAAATCTACACCAGTTTCGAACTGACTTATATTTCCATACTGCCATGTACTCTTCATAAATCTTCATAAATCTCTTTTTCCCTGGGCTGTTTAGTAATACTGGGGTACGATACTCCAGTCTTAATAAATCTGTCCTATTGAGTCCAACCTAAAATCCTACTGTATTGATCATCCTACTGTATTGATCCAGAGGAAAGCAAACACTCCTGTGAGGCAGATACCAATTACCCCATATTAAGGGTAAAATTCCTTCCACTCAAAAAATATAACAATCAGAATAAATCCTAGATAAACCTCCCATTATTAGAAAGTTGTGGTACTTTACATTTCTACAGTGATTAAAAGGATTTTCCAGAACTATGATATTGATCACCTCAATATCAACATCAAATCGGTGGGGTCCAACATATGGTACACCCACCGATCAGCTGATTTAAGGGGTGTTTGTACTGTAATGCTGTAGGTCTCTTCACTGTTAACCAAGCACAGTACCGTACATACTACCGTACTTTTGAATAGGACTAAACTGCAACATGTGACCAATGGACATGATGTCACTGGTCTGAGAAGAGGAAGAGGAGCTCACTTAAGTGCTAGAAGCTCTTCAAACCACTGATCAGCAAAGGTCCTAGGGGTCCATAGGTCATTATCATAGTCCCAGACATCCACTTTAAACTTTATTTATGGAAAAAAAATATTTCAAAATGCTTGCACTTTAAAGGGTCTGAATTACAACTCCAATACCCAGACCTCCCACTGTTCCATTGGAACAGACTTATATTACCATACGATTTAGTTCTGGAGTACTGGGAGTGATTTGGGTATTGTGGCTATTATTACAGTTATTACTATTACAGTTCCCACACATTTTTAAGTTTTTATATGAAACTGCTGAAACTGTCACAATTGCTATATATTTTCCAAATGGGTAACATGCACCAGGTTACGGTGTGCCAAACTATCTTGTGGGTTTCATGTTGATACACCCAGGAAATCCAATAAGACATTGTTCTTGCAAGTGGATGTTCTGGTTGTCACTCGCCTTTCCCAGAAACAGAAATGCAGCCAAACAAGATTCTTAACAACTTTGACAGAAAAGGATAACATTATATATATGGATATTTTTTTGGTTTTAGGGGGAAAAGCCCTTGAATTGTGTACATGCCACTTTTACTGGATGGTTGCTAAATTTGAACAAAAACATTAATGGATTTGCGGGTTTCTACATTTTCACTTACGAAGTTGGGAATTTGCACAGTGAGGATAAAGGCCGCTGCTTCGCTCAGCAATCGCTTTTGTATTTGAAGGGCCTGGTTTTGGGATTCTGGAAACCTAACAACTAAGCACAAGGAAAATAAGGTTAATTGCAACTAAGAGTTTGACATCTGCTCTACTCACTCAGCATTCACTATAAACTTTAATAGGTCCTGAAACACTTACCTGGCGAATATATATCTGGATTAAACCGAATATCAAACATGTAGTCTGTGACAGAGCCAGTATCCCTGCAGGCTTCTCTTACAATATCTGCGCCCTTTAAGTCATCTAAAAAAGGAAAGAGTTGGATAGTCATTGATCATAAACCAGTAATACATTAAGCCCTAGCCCATTACAATCCCGTCTTTTGCTGTCATATTTTTAATGATGATGTTATTGATGGCCTATCCTTAGGATAGGTCAGCAATATGAGATTAGTGTGGGTCCAACACCCAGAACCCCACCGATCAGCAACCTTTTCAGATTTTCCTCCTCCACGTCCTAACTTTTTTATTTTTATGTCAGCAAAGCATTATGAGGGCTTATCCTTTGCACAGCGAGGTGTATTTTTATTTGGCACCATTTTGGGATACATATAATATTCTGATTAGCTTTAACAGTTTTGTTTTTATGGTGTTCGCTCTGTATTTAAAATAATATGCATCTGCAATACCATATTATATCAGTTTAAACCCAATTTTGGATCACTTTATTGCTTTTATGAAGAGGGGGGAGGTGACCAAAACACATTAATTTGTGCATTGCGGTATCTATTTATTTATTATATTACATTTTTTATTGGATTTTTATAATGAACACAATAACCGTAAAAATGAAGAAAAACAAGCCAGAGAATACCTGCAAAGTGCAGGAAAAAGACAAACAAGAAAAGAAAGAAACACTATTCCCAGTCCTCTGTCTTGTCTTTGTTTTTCTTTTTACAGCAGTTCATCGTATTGGATAAATAACATTATATTTGGAGAAATTAGACTTTTATACACACATCTATAACTAATATGTTTTTTTGTTTATTTACATTTTTTTTAACTTTTATTTTTTACAAATACATTTTTAGAAATATTACAGCATTTTGACTGTGCTATTGTTTCCCCATGTTTCGCTTATTTATGCATTTTGGTGCTTTGTAGTATGCCTACTTGTGTGCACCCTATCTTGACTATATATGTGCATGATTACTCTGTTTAAGTATTTGTCATGGTGTCAGTTATTATACTTGCCGGTTTTTAGTGGGAATCTTTGTTTAGAGACTCTTGTGCTTGTAAATTGCTGAGGTTGCAATTCCCGTGTTGCTGCCACATTTGTATATTTAGGCTCTCTTTACCAACTCAATCCCCTGATGAGTTTAGCAAAACATGCATGTCGGGATTGCATGTATGGATACATTGGAGTTTGTTTTGTTTGATTTTAATTAAGGCGCCTTTTATATTGCACCTGTTGTCTATAGCACTTTATTAATGGAGAGGGAGAATTTAGGGACAGTTACCTTAGGGTCGGGTTCCCGTTGGGGGCACACGCTATTATGGCGGTGGCCCAGAGTTAGGCCATTAGGGTGTACCAGTTTTTCAACATATTTAGGGTGTTGTCTAGGGATAGATTTATATCTGTGTTTGGGTCCCCTTTAGCCACTTTTTTGGCTTTTACCTGTGCCTAATGCCTTCATCCATCCAGTATTAGTTCTCTGTAACGGTGGTTTGTTTGAGTCACGGTATGCCTCGGTATATATATATATATATATTATATATCTATCTATATCTTTTTATCGTTCCAGGCAGCAGTGTCTGGACTATTGGTTGACATATTATGACTTTACATGTCTAGTGTCGACAGCAGGTTATTCTAGTGTAGGTTGAACGATATGTGTATTTTGGTTTGTGTTATTTTAATTGATTCATTATTAAAGGTTATGTATTAATGAATCATAATTTATCCTAATTTATTGAGATTATTGATATTAGATTTTGATCATCTATATTTTGTATACAATTTTTTTGGAATTTAATATCAGCATTAGAAACGCATAAGGTCTTTCTAGTAGGGACTTGTTTGTGCACATGCACGAGCTAAGAGATGTGTGAAGGCTTAGTGAACTGGGGCTTCTCATAGAGCTCTAGGAGGGGTCCACTCCAGTACTACCATGCATGGTGTTGCTATCATAACACTATAGTGCCCTGATTTGGCTATTACAAGGGACGAATCTGTGTTGAGACATTATACAGATCAATCCCTTTGCTGCTAATCTGCTAATAAAAATTTTAACATTATTATTATTTTTTGATAGCACATTTTTGTTGAGCACTCCTTATATCATTTATATATGATTTACTCTTATCGGCTAACAATAAAAGTTATATTTTAGACCACTCTATAACATACTCAGTGAAGTCTAGTTTAATACAAAGGTCTATTCATCAAAATTACAGTGATTTTTTTGGAGCAGGGAAGCAGCCTGATATCAGAAAGAGGCATTTCTCTCTGATAACACATATTACAAGGTTTTATATAATCGCAATTATTGCAAAATGTGTTGAAACATCAGTGCCTATTGTGTAAAATATGTGTAATAATTCACTTTAACAGTACTCAGTTCTTTAGGTTTACCTCTTTGAGACACATCTCCACTGTTGTCAGGCTGAAGTAACTCTCCATTTTGTGACTTGTTCATTACAACCTTCATAAACTGGGCATACCTAGGAAATAAAATTACAGATGTATTAATTATAGCAAATTAAGCAGTTCCTTACTACATGCATTTCACAGAGACATTTCAATATCATTAGAATCATAGTCATAGGTTTTCTTTAACCAAGGCAAACATTTAGTTCATTGCCCTACCCTTGTATCTAAATGCACTGAACAAGGCATAGTGCTGGCATCCTTCCCGAACCCAGCACACAAGAGTCACATGCCTGTCCAGCTTATCACTTCCCGCAGCATTACATAAAGAAACAGTGATCTAATGAGAAGCAATTGGGGACCTGAAATGATACCCACCAGACATTTTATGTAAATATATCACTTATATTTGATACATCCATAAAATGTTACAATATGATAATTGGAACTGTACCACTTCCAAGGCTGGATTTTTGCTTAAGCATAATAGGCCTGAGTCTTACTCTATCCAAAATCTTTATGTAAATAGAGACAGACCTGTCAGTCAAGACCAGCTGGGAGAAGCCAGGATGCAGTTGTAGGGGTACCACCCAGTGGAAACTGTTCCCTGTGCCCAGTTCTTTTTTAAACCAGGTGTTCTATGAAACACTTCACCATTAAAGGTACCCTTTAACTATCTTTGGTTCCTACTTCTAACATATTGCCCTTGTTTGTTCCTACATCTGAGCTGAATTGGTAACTTACTTGTGTTGAAAAAAGCTTTCTATGAGCTCTGGCCTCAAACTGCACAGTCGGTGGCGATAAGGTTTAGGAAATCCAAAGTTTCGACAGTCATTTAGTAGGTTCTCCTCCTTCAGTGGTAAGAAGTTCACATCAGGAGGGAAAGTTCTCAGGAGATCCAAAATGTAGTGGCGTCCGTCATTACCCACAATTCCTTTGCACTCCACAGAAGAACACAGAAGCACGTCTTCATTCTTCTCATTAAGCACAGTATGCCTCATTATTCTAAGTGGTTTACAAGCTTTCTGGAGTAAAGCTAGATATTTTACATTTGATGATACAGTTTTACCAAAGTCAATAGAACCATAAACAACACTTTGGTCTTCCTTACGGTCCAATATTCCAGGTATGATGGACTGAGCAGTTACTCTGTATCCTCTATAATCCAGAACCACAGTGCCTAAGACATAAAGTTCTTCAATGTCCAAATCACTGTAGGCCTGTACTCCTTTCACGTCATGGGTTGCAGCCACGTGAGCTGCATGATCTCCACCCAGGTCCTTGTAGTGGTCTCTTACATCAAAGCCAAAGCTGAAAAAGATGTTGTTCCATATAAACATTTGCATTTTTGTTTCCTCTCCAGGATTGATAGCCATAACATTTCCATCAATTACAGCCATGGCTCCTCGAGTGGCAGCTCCAACAAAATCAGAATTGATCTAGGAGAGATAACAGAAAAGACTATTATAAATGTGCCTTTATACTCCAATATGACACTTCCAAGAATTCCAGGATTTTGATCTCAATCAGTTGTGCTCGATTAAAAAAGAAAAAGAAAAGAAAACAGCACTGCTCTTGTGCATGGACTGTGTCTGGAATTGCAGCTCATTTCCACATGCATGGAGATGAGCAGCAGCATCATACACAGTCCATAGTCATAAATCTAGACAACCCTTTAATCTTTCAGTGCAACACTCTACAAATACAGCATTGACGCAAAGGAATTGTGCCAACACCATCCAAAGTGGATGTATATTTAGCTGACAATCCATTGCAATGGCCAAAATCAGAGATAACTCTTATTCTGTCCCTACTGAACCTCCAGATACTACAGTCAAGAGTGACTGTGACATCTGTGGAGGGGGCTTCCTCTGTAATCCCATTGGCCATCACCCAGGCCCAACTGTGGGGCGCTAATTGGAGTGCATGGCAGCCTGGGGCCTAAAGAAGGTATGCTACATGTGTATACTTTTTTTAGGCCCTGTCTATATCAACTGTAAAATGTGGATCTATGCCTATACTATGCTGTCCTTATATAGGGCAGCATAGTCTGATGACAGAATCTGCTTTATGACTCTGTGGACACAATATTTTTTTTTATTATTCTACACTGTATGTTGCTTTGTATGTTCATTGCCGTGTTGAGGACATCACTTTACTCTAAATGAAGGTGGTGAGGGGTTTCCACAGAGCTTTAGAAAGATCTGCCACAGAATAGGTCTTCTGTATATGTGAAAACTCCATTATAAACCTGTGCCATAATACTGGATGCAACAAGAAAACTTCAACATATATCATCATTATTCTTTGATATTACCTTAAAGTTTGCTCTACGTCGCAGAAGTTGATCTGCAGGGAGCTCCTGACAAAGTTCTCTAGTTGTCTGCAGTTCTTCATTCCAGTCTCTTGTCTGTCCGATAAAGAATATCATCAATAACAGTTATTTTTTCTCAGATTACATTCGTTATTATGCTGGTTATTGTATAATAAACACTGTTTTAAGGATCTGTTCACACTTAAGTTGTTCTATATTTTCATTTGTTCCAATATTGTGCTCCATCAGGGCAGCAGACAAAGGGGAGACACTGAATGCTGGGTCAATCAAATGACGGACAGCGTGCTGAGATATTTATCCCCTTAAATATGACAGCACTTTGGACAAGGACGCCAACAGAAAACAAAGGTCAACATAGCACAATACAGTTAAAATAATGATATAGCTGAGAATTGTAAAGTGCCACCTCTCTAATCCAAGCAATAGATACAGCTTTTGCTGTACTAATATAAAAACATTCTTATTCTCTTGCATTTAGCCCAAAGGTAATAGAAATGCACATTGTAACAAGCCTTCTGAATACACAGCATATAGAAGTCTACTGGAAGATTGGCAACAACATTTTGGATTTTTGCTATCTACTTAAGAAGGGTTTTCAGAGCTTTAGATACTGACCCATGTTAAAGATAGGTCATCAATATCATTTGACACCGGGCACCCACGTAATTAGCTGTTCCCAGAAGTTGATACACAGAATAGAGCAGGAAGCAGACAGCACTGTTCTCTGTGTAATGGCTAGATCAGGTACTGCAAATCAGTTCACATTCATTTGAATAGGAGCTTAGAGACTCCACCACTACACAGAGAACAGAGCTGTCTTCTTCCTGCTCCGTTCTCTGTGTATCAGCTGCGAGAATAGCTAATCGATGGAGGTGCCAGATGTCAGGCCCCCACAGATCTGACATTAGTAACCTCTCTTTAGGAAAGAGCATCAATATTTTAGCCCGGAAAAACCCCAGGATTAGAGATGGTACGGAAACTGGTACTCTTGTGAAGCTATATTTCTGGACCAAGAACAGAACCAGTACATTCAATAGTTATCACAAATTTATGGACATGGTTGTACCTGGCCAGGAATGTGTTCCTCATACCCCAGGCGTGAATTGTATGCATCCTCTGCCCGCACACAGTCTATGATATGATTACTACTTGGGGCAATCCAGCTGTACATTTGATAAGGAGTTGCAATTCTCTCCAAAGGATGACGGTGAACCCTAGATGGTAGAGAATGATAACAGATTTTATTGATGTCCTGTAGTGAGTATGGTGTTGGTATTATTTTATACAAGTCATGTCTTTATTGTTGCACATTACCTCTTCTTTTGTAGATTGGAAAAGTTCTTCTTGAAAGCTGGGCTGACCTGGTTTAGTAGTTCCACAATACTGTGGCTCAAGTGACTCGGTGAAGCTGGTTTTGGATTAAATACCTCTGATGTCGATCTTAAAAAAATGGATATATGTATTTAACGAAACACTGCAGAGAGCAACCCAAGCATGCTTCTCCACTACATGCAATCAATCCCCAATGTTGGCATGTGACAGCCATTATCCATGCTAAGTGGTACGATGGGTGACAAAGCCACTGGTGTTTCAATAACATTATATTGTGGGATCTCTATTTATCCCACTATTGTAGCCAACTAATATATTCTTTATAGTGAATTCAAAGAAAGAGCTTTATAGAGTATTCAATACAGTCAATAAAATGTTCAATACAGCAACCTAAAAATGACTTCTAATGAGGTTCCAAGAGCCTCAGACACTTAACGTATTACAGACCACTAAAATCGTTTCTCACAGTACTTACTGGTTTATGTAGAAACCCCTGTTGGAAGAAGTGATAGTAATGTGGTGGTCTTCCATAGTTACTACAGTTAAGTACAGGAGATCTCCATGCATCTTCCGATTGCCTGGAGGGGGATTCCAGCCGCTCATAATCAATGACTTCAGACATTGTGGAGGCTGCAGCAAAGATATTAACACATGAGTATTAGGTCAGCAAATGTCTATTAGGCTAAGGTCCCACTTAGCAACCCCAGCAAAAAACGCTGCGGAAAAGACCGCAGCAGAAATGCAATGCGGATTTTTCCGCAGTGTTTTTCACAGAAAGTCTGCAGAGTTTTCCTCTGTGGATTTTCTGTCTCTATTATACTTATATGGAAAACGTCAGCATTCCCGTAGGTATAATTGACATGCTGCGTTTACAAAAACGTTAGTGTGATGTGTGGATGGGATTAGCCAGAATCCCATCCAATTTGCAGGTAATGTAAAACGTAGCGTGTTTTGCCACGACATTTCCGCTGCAGCCAAAATGCTGTGTTCTTGCAACATGTGGCCCTGGACTAACAGACATTTGTGGCATTTCAATCAAAACCACTCTTTCTGAAGGTAACTTCCATAGAGATTTGTAAGTAACTGCATATGAAAGGCCTCTTCTCTGCCAGGAATGGGTAACCAGGCATTCCTGTTCGTGGGATGGTGGGGGTCCCAGCTATTGTGGATACAAGGAGCACTTACAGCTGAAAGTATAGGATCAGTTGGAAGGGAATTACCTTGTCAATGCTGATAGGCTGAAGAGGTTGTAGTGGACGCTCTACACTTCCTGGAAGAATATATTCTGGTGGAGAACAGTCTATTGCTTCCAGACCTTGTTCTGCAGATGAACGCTTCTTTTTCTTTCCATTGTTTTCAAAACTGGAGGAATCTTGAATGGAGAACATATTTTCACAATAGATAAATCCAGGGCAAAAATAAATCCTTTAAGACATTCTACATATTGGATAATCTTAAAACCAAATCATTGATACCTCCAATATCACCTTCTGAAATGTTGCTGAGAAATGACAGTGAGCTGCAGTCTACTCCATTGTAGGCATCTGTGAGGTCAAGGCTTTTCAACAAGTCCCTGAAATGGCGTATATGAATTCGAGCCTCTCTGATGGTATATGGCTCTATAGAAAGTGGAGTTTGAGGTTATATAAAAAATTATAATCAGCAAATCTGAGCTACTTACTGTGACCACTGTAAGTATCTATATAACACATACAGTACTCACCCTCCACAGCCTTTAAAACAGAACCTTCCTTCAGACCCTCAACAGACTTCAATTCTGAAAAGTTGTCCAATACATTCCCATCAAATTGCAGTGAAAAGCACGTTCTATGGCAAGAATCTTCATGTTCCATCAATACCTGGATTATCTCCTGAACCAATTCTTTAGATGATACCTGTGCAAATAATAGATAGAAAAACAGACAAACCTTGGTTTAGCATTATAGACTACAATACTTTCAATTTATTGACTTCAAGGAAACTGGAAAACAACAACCTTGATCCTACTAACTAATGTGTAAGATATGTTTATGACTAATGTGCTGTAACAACCTTGTGTCTGTTACTTCTGCTTATCCTTGCCTATAATTTTCATATAATCGTAATTTCCAGGAATTTCAGTACCAGGGGCTGATATATGGGCAGAGACCTTGGACGATATATTCATAATTTATTATTTTTGTTCCAGCTGACCTACAGCTATATACACGGGTAATGGAATTATGATAAACTAAAGCTTAAAAAAATAATATTACCATATTAGAAATAAAAAAAAAAGTTAAAATAAGTGTTTTTTATACACAGACTTGGATCCAACCTATTACTAGAGCACAGTAGAGGTCTTAGACCTTCAAACAGGGGTACATTAGAGGTCTCATAGACCTTCATATGAGGGTACAGTACAGATTCTGAAAAAGTATACAGTAGAGATCTTAAAAACCTTTATGGCAATTGAAGGGATAATACAGCTGATTGTCTTAGCCAGTGATTCTCAACCTTGTTACTACAAGAGAACACCACAAAAGTGTTTCCAGTTCTATAGAACCCCTAATAATCCATTCATGCCTCAGAGAACCTTGGTGTACAGGCAAGTAAAGCATCCTATAATTCTAGTCCATTGCTATAATGCGGATCTGATAGGTTTACTGCCTTGTATGGCACCTTAGGGCTGAAATAAGTTTACCTTCTCTATTGTAAAGTGACAGGTCCTATTGTTACGATGTTCTGTGGAACCCCTGATCAGGGCTCAAGGAACCCTGGTTCAGTAAAACTGAAATGCGTTTGTGAATATTTTCCTGTGTGACCCCCATAAATATTAAGTTCTGTTAATGGCCTATGACGTCAAACGATAAAAATGTGCACACCACTACAGAGACATTTTCTATGTGAACACTTACTAAATGACTCTCACCTGTATTTCAGTACTGTCTCCACCAGGCAGCTGAACAGTCACGTTAAACAGATCCTGTGTGTCCCCTGTCGAGGTTACACTGTAGTTAACCTTTCCTTCTGACACTTTGGTAATATCTGGAATTATAATATATTGTAGAATGGATTATTATTATTTCATAATTAATAATGTGTACACAGCAATAATTACGCTGCTATCTCTTTGCGGCTGATGAGGCCAATTCTTTCAGGACTAGTTGAGGTCCAAGAAGTTAAATGCCTACCAACGATACAGTAGAGGAAAATCCATGTCCTTGCGCCAAAGCAACATCATTTAGAGGAATATACCTGGTTTTCCTTTGCAGAAATTTCTGCAACCAGTTAGGGTATAATCATGCACAGCATATTTGCTGAAAATGTCTTAAAATGTGCCCGATTTATTACAGCGTCGCATTATTAGACCTCCTATTAGCTGGCTTAGTTTATGCCAGAAAACTGCTGGTGCATGTTTGGCACATGGTGTGACCACCTAGATGACACCCTCTTTCCACAAAGTCATTCCTCTTTTCCACATTGCTGCACTCTTTTTTTGTTGCACAAGTGACTAAAACACTTAAATGCGGCATAAGGCATGTCACAGTGTTTTGACGCAAATTACGCCATTCTGGCACATTTTGCTTAGTTAAGCTCCCCCCTTAGACTCTGGAGTGTAAAAATTATATATATATATATATATATATATATATATATATATATATATATATGACACACACATACAGCCTTGACATTACTGTACAGTACTGATAAATGTTTCTCTTCTCATAGATTGCACTGTACCTCAATTATAGATGCAGAGTTTTGTTCTGCAGAGCATTTCTCTACATTCTTTAGCTATGTAAAGGAAGCGTCAGACATATTGGAGGCTCTGGAGAGACCTCTTTTGCTCAATACAGGTATACACAAAGTCTGCTCAGTTCCCTTACCTATTTTTCCATGTGTGTTATTCCTGCATATATTATTCCTATTGGTAAACTACTCGGTCTTGTTTCTCTAGTTAAGGATAACCCTGTTAGGAACGGCCACATAAGTGCTCACATAGACCTTGACAACAAGGTTTGCAAATGACTCCACTAAGAGTTTCTGTTTTTAACAATGGAGACACCTGTCAGGTAGACCACAGCTGTTATGTTCTAAAAAAAAAAAAAAACAGGCATAGATTTGTTAATATTGATACAAGTAATTGTGAAAACCAACCAATCTGATCTAAACTCATATTTTTGAGTCATCCTTTGGCAAATTAAATCCCTAACCTAAATATAAGGTGAACATTCAGGGGTTTTCCATGAACATAACCATATTTACATTTGTAGACAAGTAAAAAAGCATTTTTGGAAATATAGATAATTGCATGTTTTTAACGATTTTCTCTATCCATCTTAGTGGTGACAGTCGTTTATTTTGATCAGTTGCCAATGGATACCACCAGAAATTGTGTATGGTCTGGAACTTGTCAAAAAACGGAAGTCATGATTTCCTTATTGCGGACAGGCTATCAGGCAGGAACACTACATGTACAGTATAAGCCATAATAAGGAAGTCTCAGGCTTTAGAAAGTTCCATTGTCAGCTGATCCAGACAAAAAGGCTGTCACCGGTAAATTGATTAAAGAAAATCTGTAAAACTCCGCAGTGTTTAATTATTTATGTTTGCAAAAATGTTTAACTTCTAATCTACAGATTTAAATATGGTTACATTCATAAGAAACCCCTTTAGGTCGGGGCCCCACTTTGCATAAACGTTTTGGTGGTGGTGGAAACTTTACGCCAAAGAAACGCTACGTTTTACATTACCTGCAAAGTGGATGGGTTTCTGGCTAATCCCATCCACACATTGCAGAAACAAATCCGCAGTAGAAATGCTGCAATTTCAAAAACGTGAGCGTTTTTGCAAATTGCTGCATGTCAATTGTACCTATGGAAACGCTGGGATTTCGAAAAGCGCTGTCGAAAAAAAGCAGTCTTTTCTGCAGCGTTTTTTGGCTGCGGCTAGCAACGTGGGGCGTTAGCCTTATAGAGGACTTTTTACCTCCTCTGCCAACTCCTTTTCTTAGCATCTGTTATTATGCGCTGCTACACTGATTCTGACACAGTTGGAATTTTTCCTTTAGTTCTTACAATTCCTCAGCAATAAGTGCAGCTAGTTTTGCTGCCTGATATGCTATTTAGGGTCTGTACTGTCAGGTGGGTGGTGTCAGGGAGGAGCAGGCAAGAGGATGTAATTCAGACCTTTAATCAGAGGTGGGCAGAATCACACCCCTTGTCTGTTCCAGGCTGACACCACCAACTGACAGTAGAGAACCTAAATGGCATATGAACTACCAAAATTAACAGCACTTATTGCTTGGGAATGGTGGGGGCTACAGAAAAATTCCCAACTGTGCTGGAATTAGAGGAGCAGGACCTATTAAATGGCTGGACTTGGCTAAGGTGGTGAATGGTCTTCTTTAAGTGGAGATCTGCTTTTAACAAGGCTCACGGTTTCATTCAGACATGCAGAGAAAATACTCCAGGACTAATGCTTACAGAAAATGTTTTCTAGATTCCTAAATTTCGGTCCCTGCAGGTAAATATCTGCAATGTATGCTGACACCATGGCTCTTATTAAGACCCTCCAGCAAACTGTTCTGCTGACACAGAATGTTCTCTCGTATATGGAGCCTGAGAATAATCACCTAGGAACATTCAGGATAAATTCACACGTGGCAAAGAACTGCATATTTTCATTGCAGAATAAAGTTGCAGATTTTGGATGCAATATTTCTTCATTGACTTCTATGTTATGTCTAAGGTCAATCTGTAGGTACTAATGCTAAAAGTCTGCAAGTCCAAAAATGATGTTGATATTTAGTGTGGATATTTTGTGGCATATTTTTTTTCCGCATGTGAATTCACCCTTAACATTAACATGTTGCTACAGCTCTGTAAGGATTATCTGGAAACAGTTCTATCCTTACATGGCCATCCCATAGTCAAATAGATATTTATCCTCCTGGTGGTACATTACAGTGTTGATACACTTCCGCTGTAATAAAGGGCATTTCAGCTGGCACTCATATAAATAGAAAAATTCAATACAAAGATACCAATTGTGGACCATCCCTGTCATTGCTGTAGCAGTAGTTTAAGGGTAGATAAAATCTCCAATGTAGCTCTAGTGTATCAAACTGTGTCTAGTAGCGTTCATACTATTATTGTAATGGTTGGATCAACCAGTAGAAAGTATCATGAAATTATTATGATGTAGAAAGGCCTAGTACAAATTGTATTTTACATTCTGGGAGTCTATAGTGGCATGAATGGACATCTTTAACATGAACCTGTCGTGTTTAGTGCCCGCCTATGTTTGATAGAGAAGCTGTGCTTTGTAATACAAGGGTTCATATGATTTGGAGCAATAAAAAGCAGAGAAAAATCCTGACAAGACTCCTAGGATAGACATAGAGTCCTGCTTACTCCACACAGAGATTCACAGTCTTCTGTGTATGCACAGATACAGAGAAAGTTGTCAATCATCATATGTTGGCAGGGCAAGCAGAACTCTTACTCACAAGTCCTGCTCCAAATCATATGAAGCTATCACAGAGCCTCTCTCCCAGCTATCATTTTCTGCTCTCAAATAGGGTGGCAGAAATCTTCACACAGGTTTACTTTAAAGACATTATACATGGTTTATATGGTTTGGTAAAGCCACAATAATAAATTTTTAAAAAATGGACTTCGGCCTTTGACTTTGAATACATCATCTATAAATTCCAGCCATAAGTAAATAAGGATGAGCATGTTTTTATGATTCCCATAAAAAAGACCCTTACTTTATAATGAATTTTTTTTATATAGCTCTGCCTTATATATCTCTACTTATAATTTTTTAACTTTTTATAACTGTCCAGTAATCCAGAACATTTCATAACTCAGAATTTACCAGATCAGATGAATTGCTGGTTTAAAAGAATTATACTGTTTGAAGGCTTTTTTAGGCTCATGGCTCATAACCGTCACACGCTTAGTTAAACTGCTTAAAGAGGACCTTAAACCAACTTCGCCAAGTCCAACTCTTTGCATCATTTAATAGTCACTCCTACACTGATTCCAGTGCTTTTGGAATTTTTTCTCTAGTCCACACCGTTCCTGAACAATAACTGCTGTTACTTTTGGTGCCTGATATGTTGTTTGGGCTCTGTACTCTCAGATGGGCAATATCAGGCAGGAGCAGTCAAGGGGTGTGATTTTGAGCTCTGATACTGTCTACCTCTGACTGAAGTTCTAAATCACACCCCCTTTCCTGCCCCTACCTGACACTGTCCATCTGACACTATGTGATGGCTATGAGTGTGTTACGGTTATGTATTAAAAATAATACTTTAATTCAATTGATCATATAATTTGTACTTCTTGTGGTCACCATCATGACTCTAATCAGGTAAAGGTTGTGATTGCATGGATTGTTACCTCCTTGTTGATGTGTTTCATCACCTCCACTAACTCTAGTTCTTTGCATCCTTTATAGACTATAATGGGGTCCGTGTGGTTTCCGCTCGGTTTCCACACAAAACCACGGGTTTTCCAGGTAAACCGCTTTTTTATGCGTATAGGTTTCCATTCGAGGGGTCCCCAAGCGGACTCCCTGAACAGAAACCTGAACGCAGATGTGAACCAGGCCTAACACTGCTGCTAATTTGAACAGCTGATCGTGGGGTTTCCAAATTGAGCCACCGAAATTATATTGATGACCTAAGGACAGGTCACCAATATTTAAGCCCCAGAAATACTCTTAAGGCCAGGGCCCCAGGAGGGAAATAAACTCATCGGTTTGGCTGCGGCAAAAACCGCGGCATTTTACAGTTACTAGCGAATCCCATCCACACATTGCAGAAAAATATGCACAGTGGAAATGCTGTGATTTCCAAAACCGTTGCTTTTCTGGAAATCATAGAATGTCAATTATACCTAGGGAACCGCTGGTAGTTTCTATATAAGTATAATTGAAAAGCACTGCGGGAAAAACTGCAATACATTTTCACCACGCTTTTTCCTGCAGTGGTTTTTTACTGCGGCACGCTACATGGGGCCTTAGCCTAAAAGTGAATCCATCAGGTCAAAAATGCTTCCCAAACTAATAATAATACCATGCTGGGACCTTTCATACAAGGAGAAACATACCTGGGTACAAATAATGCATAGATAATCTTCACAAGCACACCAGGGAGGACCTGATTTGTCAGATTTACCTACAGACAGCTGTGACACAGGCAAACGATGAAAATGTGAATTATGGATAAAGGAATAACATTGGGCAGTAATTCTAGCAGAGATATGGAGCACTTCTGGCTGTTTGTACGCAAATCAGGTTGTCCCTGGTGCACTTGTACTTATGCTTCTGTGTCATTACAGATTTCGCATCAGAACCCAGGAGACTCAAGTTATGTCTCTAAATCACACAGCCATGTCTGTAATGAAATACTTATTCAGCTGAATTTCTAGAACTCTTTCAGAGACCCAAAAAGGAAATTAGCTTAGTAATACATGTATTGTATGATGAAACAAACACCTTGCACCAGTACAGCTCCAACCTTACATTTACCACATCATAGCAGTTTGTGCCATACTTACAGGTTTAATACAAAGTGGCTTATGGAAATGGTACAATATAAAACGTGTCAGTGATACAGAGGTTGGTTATAACATTGCATCTATATAAGTAGCTTTTCACCAAAAGAAAAGGATCAGTTCTGACCATTCCTGCAGGGCTGTCTTCTTACTGGCATCTCCATGTACCCTGGGCACATTCCCCACTAACCATCTCAACTTATGCCCCTGTAAAGCGCTGCGGAATATGATGGCGCTATACAAGTAAGCATAATAAATAAATAATAATGCCCCTCGTGCCAGGGATGCGATGTGTATATGAAAGTCAATGGAAGGTATTTATTAAGATTTGTATTTCACATAACTGTGTGCCAGAATAACACCAATTTTCTGGAGTTATAAAAACATGTCGGCATAGGGCATCATCACCCCAGCCCACTCTCAGCCCTACTCTGCCCACTTTTGCAGTGGTAAGAAAGGCACATAACAGGAGACATGGCACACCAATTAACACCCATCTGGTGTAGATGGGTTGATAAATTTCCCCGAATGTAGGTTACTTGCTAAATGCCAAATACTAATCCTCATTGGTGGTGGGTGTTTAAATGGGAAATGTGGTCGTAGGTGGCAACTGGCTTGCACTTAAATTGGGCCTAGACTACATAGTATGTGTGAATGCTCGAAATAGGAAATTAGACTGTAAGCCCACTATGGGCAGCAATTGATGCATGTGTACTGCGTGTATGGCACTGCTGAAGATATTGGTACAATATTAATATTGAAATAAATCACTTTAAAGATCACATGAGACTGGTTTAACTGAAAAATCCACATTATATTGTGCTAAAGTAATGCAAGTGATATTAAAATATATATAATATATGTTTTGTATGTAAAAGAACTATAAATACTGAACACCTCATCACTTCATCAGTAAAAGGGTGATCACCAGAGCTGATCTAGATGGAAGTCTGGTCCAGAAGTAGTGCTGTATGATATCACCCAATACTAGAGATGGTCACTCTTTCCCCCTATTTGTCTCTACTGGTGAATCCAGCACAAGAAAGGTGACCTTGGGGCTTTGTACACACATCCATATGTAGAGTGACCACAACTTTCTGGCAGTCCATGTACAACACCTATTATAGCTCTGTCAGGACTAACCTTGGGTTTATCCCTTTAGATCCATCAGCTGATATGATACCATATGCAATGATGTAGTGATGTATAAGAGTTGATGACAGGTTATGGGATACAGGTAGATGGTTTACAAATACTAATATTCCCTATTGATCCTCTATGATCATCCACAGCACTGGATCTAGGAGCACACCATCAGCTGATTCTATAAGCAGAATTGAGATCATGTACAATATAGAGAATGGGTAAGAGTGACAATATGTGAATGAGTGTCAGCTCCTACGGTACAGCCAGCCAGTGTCATACAGAGATGCCCCTACTCTCACCTTGGTGCAGGCTTTCCGTGGCTTCCTCTGCATTATCCCGTGCAGGAGGCAGGGAGAGCCCGGCGGTGTGGCTCTCGGTTCCGCTCACCATGCTTCCAGGTCCCGGGTCCGATCTGTAGATGTCAGCGCAGTGATCAGTGACTGCAGAGATTTACACAGAGGTCACCCCGCGGCTTGTACCGGAGGAGGTGCTCTCTGCCATATATGGTCATTCTGTCCATTTACGGACGGGAATCCCGAGCCAGGCCAATCATGACGAGGGGGCGTGGTTTGTGGTCAGTGTAAGTTTTACTAGTCCATTGAGTGGGGATGGTGTGAGTGTAGAGGTGACTTCATGCCCTGCAAGGACACCCGCTGGCAAGTGATTGCTGCTGACGACATGTGGCTATGACCTGCCATGACTTCTGTACACAGTAATAGGACTCATGATGAAAGAGGCTGAAACTGGGTAAAAAGCTTGGTAATGTGATATCCAGCAATGTCACATGTGTTTCCGGAATCCTTCCTCAAGTATAGTGTACATTAGCACATGGAAAGTCACCAGCCATTATTTAAAGGGCATCTTGTCCTACAGAAACAAAAGATCCCCAGTAAATAACTAATCCCTCAGTTATCTGTTTAAGACTAAGGCCCCACGTTGCAGAAACGCAGCGTTTTGACTGCTGCGGAAGTACAGTACCAGCCAGTGGCGTAACTAGGAATGGCTGGGCCCCAAGGCGAACATTTGACATGGGGCCCCCCCCAACCCCCCCCCCACACACAAACCGCATTCCTGCGCACACTATTATGCCCCATAGTGGCCCCTGCACACGGTATTATGTCCCATAGTGGCCCCTGCACACGGTATTATGCCCCATAGTGGCCCCTGCACACGGTATTATGCCCCATAGTGGCCCCTGGACACGGTATTATGCAGCATAGTGGCCCCTGCACACAATATTATGCCCCATAGTGGCCCCAGCACACAGTAGTTTGCCCCATAGTGGCCCGACACACAGTATTATGCCCCATAGTGGCACCTGCACGCAGTAGTTTGCCCCATAGTAGCCCCTGCACACAGTAGTTTGCCCCATAGTAGCCCCGTAATGTTTCGGGCCCTGTGGCAGTCGCTACCACTGCTACCCCGGTAGTTACGCCCCTGGTACCAGCAAAGTGAATGAGATTTTGGTTAATCTCATCTACACATTGTGGGCAAAAAGAGATGCGGAAAAGATGCTTTTTCCAAAAAAACGTGCGTTTTTGAAAAATTCAGCATGTTAGTTAAAATAGCAGAAACACAAGAATTTTCCCTATAGATTTAATAAGAGAAGAAAAAAGTAGAGAAAAATGCAGTAAATACTCAAAAATTCAGCAGAAAAAAAACACGTTTTAGCTGCGTTATTTTCCAACGACTTAGCCTAAGTAACAAAAAAGGTCTTTAACTATTTCTTAGATATTTCTCTCTAAGTGGCAACCACATTGGCCCCCATTACAGTTCCCGCAGGGGTTGCCACCCAACTTTCCCAGACTCCTGAATGATAAATCTGAAAAGATCACTGAAAAGAAGGGGATGTCATCTGTTACAAAAATACATATTCAAAGGTATGCCATTGTGGTCCAGGATCATAACCACATACTGACAATACTGTATGGCCTGTTTACCGTCCAAAACTGACAACCAAAATGGGTCTCCTGGCAGCAATGTCACCTAGCTATGCCAAGATGGCTGACAGCTGCTGTGGATATAGTAGTCGACAAAGGGTATGCATGGAGTGTGGCAATCCTAGGTTACCAGTATCTTTCAGCTCTGTATAGTCTATGTGCTGTAATTCCTTAGTTCTTGTAATTCTTGCTCACATTCAGCCTTTCTTTGCTCAAAGCAGTGGTGTATTACTAACAGCTGTCTCTCAGTAACACCTCTGTAAGTGTAACATAGAATGGCATCACTTTTTAATATAGAAATCTTCTGGGCAGTCTACTTATGACTGAGACTTTAAGTACAGGCATCCTGGAGAGAAGTTGTGCATGTACAATCAGTAGTGTCAATCAGTCAGTCAGTAGTACAATCTGAATATGGGTATTACTTAGCAAAGGGCTGAACCTAGGAGCTGGTTCAGCAGGGATTTTAATATAAAAGGAGGCTGACTTGGCAAATGTATTATATTGAAAATGTTAATTAATTCTCCTACCCTACACATTTATTAAAATAATAATAATAATAAAAGATTACAGATACACTTTAAGGCTAAGGCCCCACGTTGCAGAAACACAGCTTTTTTTGTTGCAGATTTTGTTGTGGTTTTTTGAGCCAAGGCCAGGAATGTCTACAAAAGGAATGGGAAATATATAAGAAGCTCTTATGCTTCTAAGAGCTTAATCCACTCCTGGCTTTGGCTCAAAAAAAAATGCATCAAAATCTGCAACAAAAAAAGCAGCATTTCCTCAATGTGGGGCTTTAGCCTAAAGAGGACTTTTTTTTTTACCACATCCACCAACTCCAGTTCTGCCTTTTTTTTAAGACAGGGTTCACACTACCGTTGGATTCCGTTATGAAGGTGTCCGTTAACAAAAAAAAATACGGACACCTATCATAACAGACATTAACGGACGCTAACTGATGTTAATGTGTCTGTTTTTTTTAATTGATCCAATTAATGGATCAGTTAAAAAAACAGACACATTAGCATCAGTTAGTGTCCGTTTTTTAACATTGTCCGTTTTTTTTTTTTTCTGTTTTCTGAGCATTCGCAGAAAAACAAAACGGACATAAAATAATGGACAGTAATTGATGGCTATCAGTTACTGTCTGTTATAAGTCCGTTACCCATAGACTTCAATGTTAAAAAAATAACGGACACTTGCTGTCCGTCAAGAATCCGTTTTTCCAAACAGACAAAAAAGTCCTGCATGTAGGATTTTTTTGTCCGCGGAAAAAAACCGGACTGCTGACGGATTGGGTTTAAACGGACACAATATAAAAACCCATTGAAATTAATGGAAATTTTAACGGATTTCTGACGGTTCAGCTAGTGTCCGATGCTAAAATTTTGTAACGGACAATAGCTACGAACACTAATGACGATCAACAACGGTACGGCCCCATGTTGCGGAAAAGCACCTTTTTTTTTGTTGCAGATTTTGCTGCAGTTTTTTGAGCCAAAGCCAGGAGTGGATTTAGCAGCAGGTAGAAGTATAAGAACTTCCTATATATTTCCCATTCCTTTTGTAGCCATTCTTGACTTTGGCTCAAAAAACTGCAGCAAAATCTGCAACAAAAAAAGCTGCGTTTTCGCTCCACTGATCCCGACACATTTGGAATTTTTTTAGTCCCCATTGTTCCTGAGCAATCATATCTGCTATTTTCAGCACAATTATGTTCTGTAGTGTAAAGTGGGTAGTCCTATGCTGTCTGCTCCCTCAGAGGACTTCCCACCTGACAATAGAGAGCTTAATTAGCATATAGGGTGCTGAAACTAACAGCACTGAATGCTCAGGAACAGTGAGGACTAGAGAAAAATTCCAACTGGGCTGGAATCAGCATAGCAGCACCCATTGAAGGATGCAAAAAACTGAGATGGAAGCAATAAAAGTTCCTCTAAATTTCCAATTTCTCTCTATTCATTCTCGGATCTAGGTGCCATAAATCTGATGCCCTAACTAAGCGGAGGGGGAAGTTTTATGCACTTGGTAGCCCTGCACTGTAATCTTACATGGTCTGCCACTTCTTGAGTTGCTGTGGCTCCTAAACACTCCTAAATCACTTTTCAGTAATACCACTCACAGTTGATCGTGGAATATCTAGAAGGGAAGAAACTTCACAAACTGACTTGCGGTCAGGGGCGTAAATACCGGGGTAGCAGCGGTAGCGGCTGCCACAGGGCCTGGGACATAAAGGGGCCCGGAGCCCTGTGTCAGCCGCTACCACGAACCCCAAAAACACTGCTATCATTATACTTGGGGGTCTTTTCAGACCCCCGAGTATAACGATCGGGGGCCCAGGGGAAGTGAGGGAACATAAAAAACACTGTAACTTACCTCTCCTGCGCTCCAACAGACTTTGAGCCTATTTTGTGATGTCCCAGACATCAGCCAACGTCATTATGCGTCACGACTCCGACCTAGCACAAGTGAGATCTGGTCCAACATTGAAGATGGCCGAAGTAGTGCACAGGAGCCAGTAAGTTACAGTGTTTTTTTTATGTTTGTATCCTCCCCTGGGTCTCCGATCATTATACTCTGGGGTCTGAAAAGACCCCAGAGTATATCGTTGATGGGTGGTCCACTACGGGGCATAATACTGTGTGCAGGGGCCACTATGGGGCATGATACTGTGCGCAGGGGCCACTATGGGGCATGATACTGTGTGCAGGGGCCACTATGGGGCATAATACTGTGTGCAGGGGCCACTATGGGGCATAATACTGTGTGCAGGGGCCTCTATGGGGCATGATACTGTGTGCAGGGGCCACTATGCTGCATAATACTGTGTGCAGGGGCCACTATGGGGCATACTACTGTTTGCAGGGACCACTATGGGGCATAATACTGTGCGCAGGGGCGACTATGGGGCATAATACTGTGTGCAGGGGCCACTATGGGGCATAATACTGTGTGCAGGGACCACTATGGGGCATAATAGTGTGCGCAGGAATGCAGTTTGTGCAGGGGAGGGTGTTGGAGGGGGTTGTCCGGGGGGGGCATGTCAAATGTTTGCCTTGGGACCCATTCATTCCTAGTTACGCCACTGCTTGCAGCTTTGAAATCCTAGTACAGTACCATTCTTTCGCAAATGTGTGTGTGGCAAGGTGATGGATTTTATACACCTATGGTAATGGGACTGAATAAAACACCTGATTTCAATGATTATGACATGTGTTACAATACTTTTCTCCATATAGGGTATACTGTAGCAGTAATGTTATACAAGTTACTACTATGGTAAGTTCAGAATTGATTCTGTCTTCTTCTGGGTGGTTAAAAGGATTGTCCAGGCTTAATTTTTGAATAGGCCATAAATATATGATCAACAGGAATCAACACCCCTGGACTGATCATCTGAACTGAGCCACTTCCGGCGTCCATCCTGTACGCAATACGGAGTTGGAAGCAGAAAACTCCGTCCGTTGTCAGTGGTCAGGTGCCTGCAGCTCACCTCCCAATGAAGTCAGTAGCAGCTGAGCTGCAGTGAAGAAGCCAATACAGGATAGAGCTTTCTGCTTCCAGCCCTGTATTGTTTACAGGACAGGCACCAGATGATTGGTCCAGGGGCCCCTATCACTCAGCCCCCTATCGATCAGGTATTTATGACCTATCCTGAGAATTGACCATAAAAAGAAATAAGCTCAGACAATCCCTTTAACATGTCCACCTTGTTTGTGAAGAGGTAAAATCCCTGCGTTTCCTAGAAATACTTTAAGTGAAGTTCATTTAATCTTGTTTCCCTGCAGCTCTTAACCTGTTCATAAACCCTGACAAATATTCATAAAGTCCAGTTATCACATGTCTAGTGCTCCAGGGTAAAATTTGACTGCAACATGAAGAAATGATAAAAGGTACTTGCTCAGCAAAAAAAAAAAAAAAAAAAAAAAGATTTAGTAGTGATACAATAAATCACCGACTAATCTCAAGTCATACTTTCATAAATTTGTAATATGCTTACACATAAGAGAACATAAGTGCTAATATCTGCAGAATCCGCCCTTGTCTTCCCATGGAAACATCAAAAACCCATATTGTCCTCTTCATGTGTTCTCATCTAGAATATTGTAGCGCCCTACTAATCTGCTTTGCTTTCACTAAACTCTCCCCTCAGCAGTCTATCCTGAATATGGCAGCCAGGCTCGTCTTTCAGTCGAAAAGCTACACTGATGTCTCCATTCTATTACCATTCCAGTTGTCTGTCCACTATAGAATACAATCTAAAGTTCTCACTGCACTTTCCTACATCTCCTCCCTCATCTCTGTCTACCAGCCTAGCCATGCTCTTCATTCTGCCAATAATCTAAGATTAACATCCACTATAATCTAAATCTCCAATTTACATCTCCAAGATTTTTCTCAAACTGCACAAATTCTCCAGAATGTGTTACCTCAAACAGTCAGATTAATACCCAACTTCCACAGTTTCAAAGGTGTCTTTAAGGCTAAGACCCCACGTAGCGGGCTGCAGGAAAAAAGTGATGCTGGAAAAACTGCGGCGGCAACTCATTGCGGTTTTTCCAGCAGCGCTTTTCACAGAAAGTCCATAGAGGTTTCCTCTGTGGACTTTCTGCTTCAATTATACCTATAGAGAAACGCCGGCATTTCCATAGGTATAACTGACATGCTGCGATTTCCAAAACCGCAATGGTTTTGGAAATCGCAGCATGTTTGATGCGCGTATTTTCCCGCAATGTGTGGATGGGATCCACTTTGCAGGGACCGTAAAACGCCGTGGCTAAACCGCGGCATTTATCCCATGTGGGGCAAGTCTATCATGTTCCCTAATCTGTTTACTTAAACTAAAGATGGCCATGCACAAGACAGCTGTCAGCCAAATTCTCATTTGACCAACAGCTATCTCACCTGACTCCCCTATACACGTGCATGCTCAGCTGAGCAGTGCATGTGTAGTGAATAGTAGAGGGGTAAATACAGCAGCCAGACATCCATGCTTTCTATGCAAATGCACACTCGGCTGAGCAAGAGATGAAAGCCAGTGCCAGGAATGGCAATTAATAAAAGGAAATCTACCGTAACTGACTGATCCTTATCTTACCTGACATGTGCCAATGGGGGAGATTCAGCTGAATCTACCAAAATTGGTGGGCTTGGGCATGGATTGCTTTACGTTTTTGTTTCCTGTCTCCCTTATATATTATACCTCAGTTACTCCACCTTGAATTCACTTTGTATCTCTACATAGACAGATACTGGCTGTTAATGATGGCGCACCAGAGGAATTTATTCAGAGGGCCTCCCTTCATCTATCAATAATTTAATGGTATATGCACCACATTTCTTGAAGAAATGTACTTACTGCCGAAACAATCCCATTCAGATAAATGGAACTGGGTTTCAGCTACAGAAAGTTTGGCAATAAATCTGCTCCATGTGATATACTGTACCATAATTTTACTTTCTCAGCCACAGTGTTTCCTAAAGTATTGGCTCCTTTGTGCACTGCTAATCATAAAACTTAGCAGTGCTGCCTGCACAGAAGCACATGCATACTTGGGTAAGCATTCACCTGCAAGTACCATACTCTACTGTCATAGCATAACAGTGGAAAGGATCAGTGTGTTCCCCAAATGATGGGATAGATTGTCTTGCAAGCAGCACTTTTCTCTCCGCATGTTTCGTGCGGAAACCACACGGACCCTATGATAGTCTATGGGGTCCGCGGGTTTCCTTAGGTAACCACTTTTCTTTGCGTATAGGTTTCCGTTCGGGGGGGTCCCCAAGCGGACTCCCCAAATGGAAACCCGAACGCAGATGTGAATCGGGCCTTATATGCCAGTTTTCTACATACAAATCATAAAAAAGTAGCAAAACTTTGCACAAATTGGGTTTGTGCGCAAAACTGAGATTTTTGGGGGTTTTGCACCTTCATAACTCTGCCTCTTTGTGTCAGTAAGTGTGTGTCAATGTCAGTACGAGTATATTTCAGCTAGAGGCACTCAAAAGCTACTGCTTGTTTATATCCAGAGGCTAGATGTCACCATTCTGAGGCGTATATGGTATCTTTTGTTGTATAGAACTTAGTGTAACGTGGTTCTCTCCAACTGGGTGAGTTTGTCATGTAGTATATTAATAACGTTTGTGTTGTAATGCAGTGTGTCAGTAAGTGTATGTTAAAGTCACTATAACATGTCTTGCAGTAGCAGAATGTTTGTGTCATGCAGTTTCTAAGTCAGCATAAGTGACAATGGCAGGAACTATGAATGCTGCTGTGTCAGAGAGAGCATCTCAGAGACAGGACCCATGACGGCTCCTGCCTGTTTAACCACAGAGGCTGTACATGCTGTAAAGCAGGCGATGCATGATGGAGCAGGATCTCTGAGTTTAGTACAGTACATTGAAGTCATATCTTTACCCAAACTGCACCAACCTAAGCATGCAGAGAGCACATCTTGGAGACCCCACACACAGACAGAAATCAAGGTAGCACCTGTTTTACCGGAGAAGTTCGGAACTTACCATGCCCCCTATCGGCCCCATGCTTATGTCTCTTTGTTCTGTAGCAGCCATGTTAAAAGGATCTAACCAGGAGAGCCCTGGTCTGTGCTGCACTTACTGGTATATTAAAAGAGACCCACCAGTAGTAGGGGGCCTACCACAAGCCTGCTGGCTTGTGACCAGTTCAAGCAGCCATATTTGTACCTATTTGTTTTATAAAAAATGGATGGACAACTGGACAAGCTCATTTACCTCTTGTGTCACTTCGATTTCCTTGCAAGCAAAGTCCTCACTACTATTGTTTGCATTGATGATTACACTATTTACCTGTATGTGAACCCTATGATATGTAAAGTGCTATGGAATATGTTGGTGCTAAAAAGAAATATTATTAATATATCAATGGCACACATTGGGTTCTTTTGTTCCCTAACATCACAGAAATGGATCCAATGAATACGAATGGATCAAGCGAGTTAATACACTGCGCTTGGCCACCAGGAGGGTGATGTGGAAAAAAAAGGGGATATTTGTGTAGGTGAGGCTACAATGTTTAATGGAATGGAACAGGCAGGCATACGAGGGGTAAGGGTCCCCATAGTTTACAATCAGGGAGGATGTCCTTCCAAAAGTGCTCCACCTTAAGTTGGAGGCTGGTGGCTAGCATTTTGGGAATTGCATAGTTTTAGTGGGGTGACCATCTGGGTTTGGGATGTAGAAGGTGTATAAAGCTGCATGCATTACTCTAAAGTGTGTTTCCTTCCACTGTTCACTTAGGATCTGTCATTGCATCATACGCCATCCCTCTAGTATTCACAATGCTACCTCATGCTGATGTCAATTAGGTCACCCTTCTCCCTATTGTTTTCATAAAGTTCTGAAATAGCCTGCTTGATGGCTGTTTCACCCAGTAACTTGTTTAAGGCATTTGGGACTTTATTCTTAGGATGGCTCTGGTGAGTCTGGCCTCCATGACATGTAGGATATGGCCCAGACGTTCAATGCGTACTCACCTCCAGATCTTTTTTTTTTTTTTCTTGTTTGAGTTGGAAGGGACCTCAAGGGCCATCAAGTCCAACCCCCTGCAAAAGCAGGAATTCCTAAATCATCCCAGCTACATACCTATCCAGTTTCCGCTTGAAGATTTCAATTGATGAAGAACTCACCACCTCCCGTGGCAGCCTATTCCACTCCCTCACTACCCTTACTGTTAGAAAGTTTTTCCTAATGTCTAATCTGAATCTCCTTCCCCTTAGTTTCATCCCATTACTTCTCGTGCTTCCTTCTGCTAATGAGAATAGGGTAGATCCCTCTGCACTGTGACAACCTTTCAGATATTTAAATACCGCTATTAAGTCTCCCCTTAGCCTTCTCTTCTGCAAACTAAGCAGTCCCAATTCTTTTAGCCTTTCCTCGTAGGACATGGATTGTAGACCTTCCACCATTTTGGTTGCTCTTCTCTGGACCTGCTCCAATAAATCGATGTCTTTCTTAAACTGGGGCGCCCAGAACTCTACACAGTATTCCAGGTGGGGTCTGACCAGGGCAGAGTACAGCGGAATAATTACCTCTCTTGATCTAGCTTCAATGCTCGTCTTGATACATCCTAGAATTTTATTAGCCTTTTTAGCCACCGCACCGCACTGTTGACTCATGTTGAATTTGTGGTCTATTATTATGCCCAGATCCTTTTCCCCTGTACTCTCACTTAGTACTATTCCTCCCATACTATATATGCTTCTTGCATTTCTGTTACCCAGATGTAGGACTTTGCATTTGTCCCTGTTGAATACCATTTTGTTCACCTCAGCCCATTATTCCAGTGTGTCTAAGTCCTTTTGGATGCACTCTCTCTCCTCTCTAGTGTTGGCTATTCCTCCTATCTTTGTATCATCTGCAAATTTTATTAGTTCCCCATTAATCCCATCATCCAGATCATTTATAAAAATATTAAAAAGTACTGGGCCCAGGACAGAGCCCTGCGGCACCCCGCTTTTTACTTTCTTCCAATTTGATGTATAGCCATTTAGAATTACTCGTTGTGCCCGATCATTAAGCCAATTGTGAACCCACCTCACTGATATTTTATCAAAGCCATACTTGATCATTTTTTCAATAAGAATGTTATGTGATACTTTATCAAAGGCCTTACTAAAGTCAAGATATACTATGTCCACTGCATTCCCCTGGTCCAACCATTCAGTGACTTTATTGTAGAAGGAAATAAGATTAGTCTGACAAGATTTATCAGGCATAAAGCCGTGCTGGCTCTGATTAATTAAAGCCTTCCCATCCAGGTACCTAATTAAATGTTCTTTAACGATTTGTTCAAAGATTTTTCCTACTATCGAGGTCAGACTTACCGGCCTATAATTTCCTGGGTCGTCCCTATTCCCCTTTTTGTAGATGGGGACCACATTTGCCCTTTTCCAATCTAGAGGGACCACTCCTGTTTCCCATGACTTATTAAAGATTATTGCAAGGGGTTCTGTTATTTCCTCTGCTAATTCTTTTAAAACTCTAGGGTGTAAATCATCCGATCCTGGGGACTTGGTTTCCTTAATCTTAGCTAAATGTTCTCTTACCAAACCTTCACTTATAATCAGCTTGGAGTCCTCTTTCCCCTCATCACTATCACCATTAATGTTGATATTTCCATCCATTTCTTGGGAGAAGACGGATACAAAATATGAATTTAGTAACTCCACCTGCTGATCCACCATGTTAACTTTTTCACCCTTATCGTTCTTCAGGACTCCAATGGTTTCCTTCACTTTTCTTTTGCTCTTAACATATCCCCAAAAACCTTTTACCTTACTCTTAACTTCTTTTGCAAGCTTCAATTCGTATTCAGCCTTAGCTTTTTTAATGCTTATCTTGCAGAGTCTGCAAACTACTGTATATTCTCCCTTAGATATAGCTCCCATCTTCCACTTGTTGTATGTTTCCTTTTTCTTTTTTAGTAGGTTATGTAATTTTTTGGTCATCCATCCTGGAGTTTTTAGGTGATTCCCATTTTTCTTGCTTCTAGGTATTGTTAGTTCCTGTGCATTAATGATTTCCCTACGGAAGATTTCCCACCCCTCATGTGCATTTTTGTGCTTAAGTATTTTTCGCCATGGAATTCTACTAACCCTTGCCTTTAGGCCCCTAAAATCTGCCCTACTAAAATTGAGCCTTCTAGTCTTTGTCTTCTCAGGTCTTCTTCTTCTTACAACCCCAAACTCGAGTATAGCATGGTCGCTGAATCCCAATGTCCCTGCTACCCTTAATTCCTTAACCATGTCCTCCTTGTTAGTTAAAACTAGGTCCAGAATGGATGTTCCTCTCGTGTTTTTTTCTACTAACTGGGCAATGAAGTTGTCTGCTAGAGAGGATAAAAATTTGATAGAGCTTTTACTCGTAGCTGTGTGAGTTACCCAATGAATATCTGGGTAATTAAAGTCTCCCATGATAACAATTTCATATTTCTTCGAAAGCGTGGTCATTTGCTGTGAAAAAATCTCATCCATGTCTTCTGTCTGTCCTGGTGGTCTATAATAAACACCTATTATGATGTCCTTATCATTGTTTTTCCCCTGAATTGTTACCCAAATATTTTCCAATAAATTATCATTTTGTAAAACTGTGATTTCCGTGGAAATGTGATCTTTTTTAACATACAATGCAACTCCTCCCCCTCTTTTATTAGTTCTATTTTTTTTGAATAAGTTGTATCCTTCCATCTGTATATTCCAATCATGCTTATCGTTCCACCAAGTTTCTGTAATACCAATGACATCATATTTTTCATTCTGTATTATCAGCTCTAATTCTCCCTGTTTGTTTCCCATGCTTTGTGCGTTTGTGTAAAAACATTTCAGATTGCGCTCTGATACTTCCTTTTTCTTAATTTCCTTCTGAGTATCCTGTCTTGGGTCCTCATTACCACAGCTAGTAACCTTGTTTAGTATATCCTTTAGCTGCATGTTCTTGTCTTTCTTTTTACTTCCCATCCCCTCCTCTTCTAGTTTAAAGCCCTCCTGATAAGTGTGGCAAGTCTTCTGGCAAATATGTGTTTCCCAGGCTTTGTGAGATGTATCCCATCTCTAGCAAGGAGTCCATCATAGAGGTAATTCACTCCATGGTCCAGAAATCCAAATCCTTGCTCTCTACACCACTGTCGAAGCCACTTGTTTACCTCTAGTATTTTATTCCATCTCCTGATACCATAACCATCAACTGGGAGAATTGATGAAAAAACTACCTGCGCATCCAGTTCCTTCACTTTCTTTCCTAGATTTTCAAAGTCTTTACGAATAGTTGGTAAATCATTTTTTGCCGTGTCGTTTGTACCCACATGTATTAGCAAAAATGGGTAGTTATCCTTGGAGCTGAAGAGGCATGGAATCCTATCGGCCACATCCTTAACTTTTGCTCCTGGGAGGCAGCATACTTCTCGTGCAGTTAAATCTGGCCTGCAGACAGTTGCCTCTGTGCCCCTTAGCAGTGAGGAAGAGATCTGGAAGAGTTTATTGGACATACCTGCTGGGAAATCCAGATCATTATGGTGTCGCTAAGCAAAATGAATCGTTTTGCCATGATGGCTAAAGTGGCAAATGGACTGTGTAAGGAAGAGACTAGGTTATGGGGGAAAACATTGCTGCTTCCAGCCACGTGTTCAAAAAGTAGCAAGGATCATGTATCCATTCTATTATGTTTCTGCATAGGCATCACAAATTATAGGTGAAAGACATTCGGTAAATTAAGCCCTCTCCATTCGTTGGACCTCTTAAACTTGCTTACTGAAATTTGGGCTCTATCATAGACAGCTGCCGAGGACATTAAAGGAGTTGTTCAGGCAAAAACGGACAACACATTTAATTTATTAATGAGCCAGGGGCAGTGAAAGTCTTCTCAGTCCAGTGTTAACATGGAGTCCCTGCCACACGTGACCATTGAGGCCAATCAGCAGCCTCAGCGAAGGGCAGGTGATGTCACTACCATGACATCACGGGTCTTTTCCTGAGGCCTGCTGAGGTCATGTGACCGCTGAGGCCAATAAACGACTTCAGTGGAAGGGATCCGTGACATCACTGCCAGTGAGCAGTTTCACTTTGTAGGAGACATAGAAGCTTAGAGAAGCTCATCATTTTGATGTACTCTTCCCATTAGATTGAAAGATAGGCACGCCAAGCCTCAGTTCCTCCCTGATTTTTTTTTAATAGAAAGGGGGGATCATTTAGTGTTTACAGGGGCTCTGGGGGTCTACTTTAATTCTCAAATAGTTGATATATGTTGGGGCTAACTTAATGCCTATGGCTTCAATAAGGGCAGGGGCAATGAGTCAAGATTAAAGGGGGTATCCAACTTCCTTGTGCAGCCTTTTCTTAGCTTTATTTTACTTGAGACTCCTTGTATCGCTGTTATTTACAAGCAGTGAATCTGTGAACAAACTACATTTAGCATGATGCATCACTCCGTGCGCCCCTCCCTTCTACACTCTCTCTTGCAATTAAATCACAGATAATAAATCACTCCCACGTCTGAGGTCATATGCTGCTGTGATATTTTGTTCAAGCTCACTCCCTCCCCTTCCCTTGTGAGCAGCAAACGCAGAGAGTGAAAGCAGGCAGATGCATCATGGCAATTGTAGTTTCTTCACACAATCACTGCTCGAAAATAACAGTGATACAAGGGGTCTCAAGTAAAATAAAGCCAAGATAAGGGTGCACAAGGAAACAGTGAGTATTTAGCACTGCTGTGGATGTATTTGCAGATAATTTTTGGAAGCTGGATGACCCCTTTAAGTATTTTGCATTTACTAGGACTGATCCTAAAGCCTGTAATTTCAACAAATTAGTCTATGTGGCTAAATATTGTACAGTTGTGCTAAAAAGTTTACATACCCCGGCAAATTTTTGTTTTTTTTGGCCTTTTTTCAGAGAATATGAATGATAACACAAAAACTTTTTCTCCACTCATGGTTAGTGGTTGGTTGAAGCCATTTATCGTCAAACTTCTGTGTTTTCTCTTTTTAAATCATAATGACAACCAAAAACATCAAAATGACCCTGTTCAAAAGTTCACATACCCCAGTTCTTAATACCGTGTATTGCCCCCTCTAACATCAATGACAGCTTGAAGTCTTTTGTGGTAGTTGTGGGTGAGGATCTTTATTTTCTCAGGTGGTAAAACTGCCCATTCTTCTTGGCAAAAAGTCTCCAGTTCCTGTAAGTCCCTGGGCTGTCTTGCATGTACTGCGCGCTTGAGATCTCCCCAGAGTGGCTCAACGATATTGAGGTCAGGACACTGAGATGGCCACTCCAGAACCTTCACTTTCTTCTGCTGTAGACAATGACAGGTCGACTTGGCCTTGTGTTTTGGATCGTTGACATGTTGTAACGTCCAAGTACATCTCATGCGCAGCTTCCTGGCTGATGAGTACAAATTTGCCTCCAGTATTTGCTGATAACGTGCTGCATTCATCTTTCCTTCATCTTTGACCAAGTTTCCTGTGCCTTTGAAGCTCACACATCCCCACATCATCAGTGATCCACCTCCATGCTTTACAGTAGGAATGGTGTTCCTTTCATCATAGGCCTTGTTGACACCTCTCCAAATGTAACGTTTATGGCTGTGGCAAAAAAGTTCGATTTTTGTCTCATCACTCCAAATTACCTTGTTCCAGAAGTTTTGAGGCTTGTCTCTGTGCTGTTTGGCATATTGAAGGTGAGATTCTTTGTGGCATTTGTGCAGTAATGGCTTTCTTCTGGCAACTCGACCATGCAGCCCATTTTTCTTCAAGTGCTTCGCTATTGTGCATCTTGAAACAGCCACACCGATAGTTTTCAGAGAGTCCTGTATTTCTGCTGATGTTATGTATGGGTTTTTCTTTGCACAATTTTCCGGGCAGTTGTGGCCGAAATTTTGGTTGGTCTACCTGACTGTGGTTTGGTTTCTGGGCATGTTATCAGGCCAAAATCACCAGGGTATGTGAACTTTTGGAACAGGGTTATTTTGATGTTTTTGGTTGTCATTATGATTTAAAAAGAGAAAACAAAAAAGTTTGACAATAAATGGCTTCAACCAACCACTAACCATGAGTGGAGAAAAAGTTTTTGTGTTATCATTCATATTCTCTGAAAATAGGCCAAAAAAATCTGCCGAGGTATGTAAACTTTTTAGCACAACTGTATGAAGAGGCCAGTGATGAAAAGAAGCACATCATCTGCAAATACCACAGTCTTCACCAAGGTGCGCCTAACTCATCTGGTAAAGAGGAGAATGTCTGAGGTTGTGGGTTAGGGGTTCAATGGCTATGTCAAAAAGGAGAGGAAAGAGGGCAGCCCTGTTGCATCTTCTTACTCAAGGGGAACAGCACAGACATAAAACTGGATGAATATATAGCTGCTCTTGGGCCAGAGTATAGGGCCCTCAGGAAAACCCTGAAGGAGAGCTGCATCTGGAATTTAACCAGAATGCAGTCCAGCCACCATTGTTGAAGGCTTTCTCAGTTTCCAAGGCCACAAGGACCTATTTGTGCTCAAGTAGTGGGTGGAGCTTCCCACAGTTCAGGACCACCAGAACCTTACAAATATTGGACACCAATGTTATTCCTTTAATAAAGCCTGCCTGAGAAGAAGTAATGATGTTGAAATAAGTCTAGGTTCACATCTGTGTTGGAGTTTCCGTAGGAGACTTCGCTGCATATTCGTCTAAAATCGTCGGAGATAAAAGTCCTTCACAGAGGGTTTACTTCTCTACGGAGTATCCCTTTCATGCCTCTGCTAATTTTTGTTTTTGCATTTCTGTTTTTCCCTCACCCCATTCTAAGAGCCATAATTTTTCATTTTTCAGTTCACAGAGTCACATGATGACTTATTGTTTGCAGGACAAATTGTACTTTGTAATGGCACCATTCAATATTCTGTGCAATGTATTGGGAAGCTGGAAAAAAATTCTGAATGAGGTGGAATTGGAAAAAAAAAATGCGTTTGCGCCAATTTCTGGAGTTTAATTTTTACGGCATTCACTACACTGTGTTCCAAATTATTATGCAAATAATATTTTCTCATATTTTCCAAAATTACCTATATGAATTGCAGTCATTGTAATTTTCCAGTCAACTATTCGAGTATAATTGAAAGGTTTTTGAACAAACTGCCTATGATAACAGTATATTAAAAAAAAAAAAACACTCAAAATGCATGTTTTAAATTATTATGCACAGCAGAATTTGCAACCTTTTCATTTTTATTAAGAACAAAAAAATGGTCATTGTGAAATTATAAGCATTAGCAGGTTATTACAAACTGAAATCAAACAGTTTTCAAGCCAAAACTTTATTTGAGGTGATGTTACATTTGCACATAGGACCACTTGTTCGAAAGAAGCTTCTGAACTCTCTCGTCCATTGGATTTGTCAGTTTTTGGATGGTTTCTGCTTCAATTGTTTTGCATGAGGACAGAATACTCTCCCAGAGCTGTTGCTTAGATGTGAACTGCCTCCCGCCATCATAGACACTCCTTTTGATGATGCTCCAGAGGTTCTCAATGGGGTTGAGGTCAGGGGAGCATGGGGCCACACCATAAGTTTGTCCCCTTTTATGCCCATAGCAGCCAGAGATGCAGATGTGTTATTTGCAGCATGAGACGGTGCATTATCATGCATGAAAATGATCTTTCTGCGGAATGCATGGTTCTTCTTCTTGAACCATGGCAGGAAGTGCTGTTTGAGAAACTCCACATACATTATGGAGTTCATCTTTACCCCTTCAGGGATCCTAAAGGGGCCGACAATCTCTCTCCCCATGATTCCAGCCCAAAACATTACTCCACCTCTTCCTTGTTGGTGCCGTAGCCGTGTTTGCATGGGGTGTCCATCAACAAGCCATCGTCCACTCCATCCATCTGGACCATCGAGCGTTGCACGGCACTCATCGGTGAACAAAACAGTTTTGAAGTCAGTCTTCATGTATTGTTTGGCCCACTGGAACCGTTTCTGCTTGTGTGCAGTGGATAGAGGAGGTCGACAGGATGGCTTACGCACAGCTGCAAACCTCTGAAGGACCCTGCATCTTGTTGTTCGGGGGACGTTGGAGGCACCAGCAGCTTCAAAAACTTGTCTGCTGCTATTGAAGCTGCTCTTTTAACCTGACATAATTGCCTGTTGGAAAGAGTCCTCAATTTTCCCTTATCAGCACGCACACGTGTGTGCTGTGAATCAGCTACATAACTTCTTGATTGTGCGATGATCACGATGAAGTGTCTTGGCAATGTTGATTGTAGTCATGCCTTGACCTAAACACTCCACAATTTGTTGCTTCTCAGCAGCCGACACATCCTTTTTCTTTCCCATTTTGGCTGAAAATGTAGGCTGCTTAATAATGTGGGACAGCCTTCTTAAGTAGTCTTGCCTTTAATTGGACACACCTGCCAAACTAATTAGCACAGGTGTCTGCAATTGCTTTCAGTGATATAAAGAACCCTGACACACATCACCATCAATGAGTTTAACTGACAAACAAAACAAAAAAATTCTTACCTTATCACTCCTAAACACTTTTTGCATAATAATTTGGAACACAGTGTATGTGGTAAAAATGACGTTACCTGTATTCTGCTGGTCAGTACGATCACGGCGATACCAAATTTATATAGTATTTGTAATGTTTTGATACCTTTTAAAAAATTTTAAACTTTGCAAGATAGAAAAAAAAAAATTGTGTCGCCATGTTGTGACACCTGTAACTTTTTTATATTTATGTGTATGGAGCTGGGTAAGGCGTCTTTTTATTCAGGACAAGATAGCGTTTTTATTGATACCATTTCGGGGAAGTTCTGATGGTTTGATCACTTTTTATAGGAGGGAGTGTTGGAAAAAAATCACCATTTGGATTTTTTTTTCCCCTGCTACGCCATTCACCATATGGAATATTTTTCTATTTGAATAGATCGGGCAGTTTAGAGCACGGGGATACCTAATGTGTTTATGTTTACTATTGTTTATTTATTTTTACATGTGATCTAGGGAAAGGGGGGGTGATTTGAACGTTTATATTTTGTGTTTTTTTTTTTAGACTTTTAAAAACTTTATTTTTATTTTATTTTCAGACCCCCTAGGGACCTTGAACCCTAGGGGGTCTGATCGCTCATACTAGTCACTGCAATACTAATATATTGCAGTGAATAGTAAAATCCATTCACTTGCCATAGGTAGCGCGTAATAGAAGTGATACTAGTGCATCTAAATAATTCAACTGAAAAAGTGAAAAACACATATATTATATTGATTCATTACAAACAGAGTGAACTTTTTAAGTGTTTATTTATGTTAATGTTGATGGATTATGGCTTACAGCCAAGAAAAACCAAAAGTCGTTACCTTAGAAAATTAGAAGACTTAATCCAAAACACCTGCAAAGGCTTTAAAAAGGTCCCTTAGTCTGGTTCAGTAGGAGACACAATCATGGGGAAGACTGCTGACTTGACAAGATGTCCAGAAGGCAGTCATTGATACAATCCACAAAGAGGGTAATTCTGATGATATTCTAATTTATTGAGATGCACTAGTATAATGACAAGCCTGGGAGCCTTCAATAGGCTCCCGGCTGTCATGGCAACCAATCGCCGCCTTTCGATGATGATCCGGAGGACAGCGATCGGTCAAAGATGGTGGCTGCACATTTTAGATGACCATGGCATCTAAAGTGTTAACAGCTGCGATTGGTGTCAGCACCGATCGCATCTGTTAGCAGCGGGTGCTGGCTGTTTTACACATCTGCCATCCGCCGTGTATAGAGAAAGCTCAGCTCCATACAACCCTTCCCGTATAATGACATAAATTAACGTGAGTATGCGCGAAAGGGGTATGTATGTGTTTTGGACTTTACTTAAAGCAAAGCACCCCTGCTTGATGAGTCACGCATTATCAAAAGTAGAGAAAGTCAGTGAGTAATGTGGGAGCGATTTTATAGCAGTAGTGCCAGAGTGATAGTTCATCCCTTATGGCTAACTATGCAGTGATAGCAGAATCCTATAGGCACTATTGTGTGGTGAGAACTATATTTCCCCTCAGGAACATTGTTCAATAGTATACCACAACTTTTATTCTTGTGCATTATTACATAATCTGTGCATCAAGAGTCACATGGATTTTCAGTATTAGCCAATAGATAGATATCTATGTGCATGTTAGGGCTTTTCTTCCAGATTTGGAAAATGGAATCTACTGTGCTGGATTTAGTTTAAAATATAAAAAAACAACAACAAAAAAACACTATTTAAAGCAAATCTGTCACAATGAAAATGCAGCCCAAATCCTAATAGGTGACTAACCGCTATCATTTCCATCTCCAGCAATCCCATAGAGAATGAATGGAGTGGCAGTGCACAGGATGGAAGAACACCTCCAGCAGTCAGACCCCACCAATCAGAAAGTTATCCCCTATCCTACTGATAAGGAATGACTTCACATCTTGGTTCCAGTTGGTGGCCAAATTTTTACATTGGTCACCAACTGGCCTTATTCCGATGAATATACTTTCTACATCATAGTGGCAGGGTTTTCCACTCTGTGTGAAGTGCAAGCTCGGCTGTGTACTCACAACTGGACATCTGCTCCTAACGCAGAAGATCAGAAAACCTACGACCTTGGGCTTTAACGCTTTAGATGCCACAGCCAATTGCAGCAACAGCATTTAAGCAGGGTAATTATTACTGGCAAATTACTATATAACACTGGGTTCACGCCTGCGTTGGAGTGTCCATTGTTCTGGTCCATCGGAGGACTAGAACAACATAAACGGACCACTGAAATAATTTTCATGGGACACCGTGGTGGAAGGAATGGGCTCCCCCTATCAGTGATCGGCACCGTCACGAATGCGGACTGTGATGACTTTACATGGCAGCAGGAGTTCTGCTAAGTTGTACCAGTTTCATACTGACAGCATATACAATGCACTACATGTGCAATGTTGGGAATTTGAACTTAATATGCAGCAGTTCATGCAGTACAGCTATTTGAAGTGACCATCGTCCCTTTGGTAAATGCTTCAGCTCTACATGCTGCAATGAGTACAGGTGTACAGAGTCTCCCTGGCAATGCTTAGTTAGAGCATGGCTAATGGAAACTTTACAGCCATGCTCTAACTAAGTGGAAGTTTAATAGATTAATAAAGTATATTACAAAAATGTTCACAACCCCCCGCCCCCCCCCTTTAATGACCTATAATCTGCTTTTCTACAGAGGTTACAATGAGGCTTTATTCTACAAAACAGCACACCTGCCATAGGTTAGGTGCCCACAGCACAGTGGTCAGTGCTGCTATACATGTCGCATCATAATTAATTATTAATATTTTCCGTTCCCAGAGCCAAATGAAGAGCTTAATGTTTGTGGGACAAATTGTTCTTCATAATTGTACCATTTATTATTCAGGCTTCACTTTTATGGTATTCACTGTGCAACCAAAATAACATGTCACCTGTATTCTATGTTATGGTCCGAATCCGGAGATACCAAATTTATATAGTTTTATTTACATTTTAACACTTTAACAAAAACTCAAATCTTTGCTATGCTGTCCCTGCTACTTCTTGTGTCACCCATCTACTTCATAAATTGTAAGGTCTTGCGAGCAGGGCCCTCAGTGCCATTGTGTGACTTGACTTACTACTCTGTAATGCCTTATTTTATGTGTACTTGAACCCTACAAATTGTGAAGTGCTGTGGAATATGTTTGTGCTATATAAATAAAATTTATTATACAAAAAAAAAAAAAAAAAAAAATTTCTTAAAAGTTGACATACTCTGATACCCATAACTTTTTTATATTTCTGTGTATGGGGATGCATAGGGCAACTTTCTGTGCGGGGCCAGATGTACTTTTTAGTTATTTTTTTTCCCCAATACAGCGTTCACCGTACGGGAAAAATATTTTTATAGGTTTGTAGAACGGGCATTTTCGGAAACCTAATGTGTATATGAGTTTCACAGTAATATTTTAGTTTTATATGTATTCTCGGGAAAGGGTGGGGAAGATTGTAAACCTATACGCAGAGAGAAGTGGTTTACATAAGGAAACCTGCGGACCCTATAGACTATAATGGGGTCCGTGTGGTCTCCGCACGAAACATGCGGAAACCGAGCGGAAACCGCACGGACCCCATTATAGTCTATGGGGTCCACAGGTTTCCTTATGTAAACCGCTTCTCTCTGCGTATAGGTTTCCGTTCGGGGGGGGGGGGGGTCCCCAAGCGGACTCCCCTGTATGGAAACCAAATGAGGTGTGAACCAGCCCTGAGTGAAAAGCTGAGAGAAACAGGTATCTTGGAACCAATTACAGTAAGATCTTTTTCTCTCAAGAGCTTTATTCTCATCTGTACTGCTCAATCTTTGTAGGACTGCCTGAAAAAAATTACATAAAAGTGCTAGAAATCTTACAGCTTTCTGTAGCATTGTGTGTCTGCCTGTTTCTCTCTGACCGGACTACTCCTCCCCCTGCCCTCTCCATACCCTTCTATAAACTGTAGTCTGCCTTCAATGTAGATGGATCTCTCTGTGAATAGAATGATTTAGCAGGAAGGAGAGGAGTTGATAAGAGAAGACAGAAAAAAACATTTTCCTCTAATAAGAAATATTACAGCGTTTCTTATATTTACCTGAACTATTCAGTTACAAAAAAAAAAAAAAATATGAAGCAGTTAGGCTGTGTTCACACTGAGGAATTTGCCGCGGAATTGGGGGCGGATTTCGCCCCCGAATCCGAGGCAGATTCCTCCTGGAATCCGCCTCCCATTGTTTTCAATGTTAGGCAGAGATCGCAGCAGAACGTGGAAAAAAAAGAAGCATCCTGCTGGATTTTGTCACGGAGTCCACGGTTCGAGACTCCCTGCTGATTAGGCCCAGGCCTTATCAGCAGCAGGATGCCGCAACAGAATGCTGACGCACTGCATCAGCATCCTGTCGCGGCGAGACCGCGGCGAAAATGCCGGCGGTGGAAAATGAAGAGGAATTCCTCTTCATTTTCTGCCATGTGAACATACTCTTACTCTTTAAGTGCTTGCAGAAAGTAATGGCATGGGAATATTACAGAACTGGTAAGATGACTACATTACAATTTTTGTCTCTACTAAAATCCTGGTAACTCTTGCATGTATTGTTGCCCTTCTTTGTATATTTCTGTAACAAATTTTTGGCTGTTGGACCATCACAATCTGTTATTATCGAAAAGCTGCAAATAACCGACTAAGTGTCATAAATCATGTTCTTAATCATGTTCCACCAGGAAAAATCTTATCTGCAGTAGAATAAAACCTCTATTTGAAATAAAAGCCAGCAATGATTTGGCACTTCATTAAAACAGTTTAATATAACGAAATTGGAATGAAAACTTGGAATGCAATGGATCATATATTAAAACTTTAAATAGAGATCTGAAGAATATAGTTTAACACTTATGTAAAAACCATCTCCACCGTCACTTTTTTCCTTTTCAACCTTTTAAAAGAAGATGATAGATTATTACAATGTACCAGTCTTTTGTGACCAAAAAAAAAAAAAAAATGATAAAACTAGTTATTGCAGCCACTCCTTCATTTCACCAGGTTGTTTGATGGATTAAAAGCATCTATTATGATATGTGAGAAGACGCTTTACCTCATCGGTCCAATAAACTGACAGTGAAATCAGAACCTGTCCTAAGCTGGTTAGGTGTCTGGTGCTAAATCTGGCAAACATAAAAGCCGCTTGTGGCTCCTTATAAAATACTGGCTCCATATTCAGTAACAAATAAAAGATCCCAAGATCACAGTAAAGTCAGATGAGATACGCAAGTCGATTTTTACAAACAAGTCTGAAAGGTTGTAGCGTACAAACAAGTGCAAATACATTCGCTCTAGACAGTCACAGTTTGGCAATATTTGGCAAGCAATATGCTTGGATATCTGGATTCCTTCAATGAAAATATTCTTCTTTTGTGTCTTGATGATGAGAAGTTCAACTTCAAGTTCTGAAAATAAAAGTGATATAATAAAAATAACTGTGAAAATAATAGCATCTCTATAGCCAATTGCTACCAGATCGCAGGCTCTTTATTTCAGATTTACTATTATTTACTATTAGTTTCTAGTATAACTCCACAATGTTTTCTATACTATTCGTATGACATTCAAGGAGGAGATGATACAAAAAGTACCTCCCACTATAGAGGACCCAAGGCATCCATAAAAGATGCATGGACTATCTACTGGTCTCCATGGGTACCAGGTGGCGCTGTAAGACAATTAAACATTTGCTGCCAAGTTCACCTACAGGTAACAACTAGGGACCCCAGGTTAATAATAAGGCAGTGATCAATGTGAACATCCTCTCCACATTTCTGTTAATTTTAGTCAAGAAGTCATTGATGCTAAACATACAGCATGCCGCACCATTTTATCCAGTATAGAAAATATATAGACCCATTATAAGTGCAATAATATAAATCACAACAGACCTATCATGGCTCTCATAATAACCAGAAGAAATCATCTCAGTGTGAACAGGATGGTTCCTGCTTCTCATACCTTCCAGATATGAATTGTTATGGTCAGGAGAAGCCATGTGTGACTATACATTTCCCCCAGCAGCAATACGTCATAGAGACAAGTATTGTCTTTATGTCAAACCCTTTAACAGGGAACTAGTCAGCGGGTTTGGGGCAACTAAATTGCCAGCAATGCCATTATGGGGTTTAGGCTTATCAAACTTGTCTATATGAAAGCTACCCATCCACGAAATCTTTAGTAAATGGACTATCTTAGGGAGAAAATAAGTCAAGGATTCTGCCTTAGTGCATGCACATTGCCATTGAGGAGCCAAGGACTTTACAGATCATGTGCATGTGCAGTGAATTGGGGTATACAGTCATTAGCTACATCAGGTGAAGCATTCTCCTGGTTTCCTTTTCCCTATAAGATATACATTGATTTACTAAAGAGCCTGGGAATGGTCCCGATTTATATAAACAAGCTTGGGATCCACATAACTGAAGTTATCAATGAACACAAGGCAGTTGATCTAACTCTAAAAATATCTAAATAGCATGCAAATATTGACGTCACTAACACCAGTAATTAAAAAACAAACAAACAAACAAAAAAAAAAAAAAAGCATACATGTCTAGGTATCCAACAGTATTGGCATGGCACAGAACTCTTAAGCAACTGCTAACGTGGAACTGAAGCACTCCCTGAGTTTATGTTCACTGTGGGAAGATTTATATAGACTGATGTTTTGAACACCAGTCTTCATACCACCATGGCACATGGTGGAGGGTGTGCCTAATTTATGACAAGGTGCATGCCTCCTCATAAATCAGACACACCCTCCACTGGGATGTTTGTCTGCACTGAAATCTACCTCATAACCGGCGTAGATTTCAGGCCACCAATAAAGTGGCATAAATCACCATTAATTTGGCTGGGCCACTGGTCCACCCATGCTATGCCCATTTCAGGAAAGGGGTGAGTATGGCGTAAAAACCCCACTTCTGCAAAAATTGGTAACTTTTTCATGCATTGTATATCAGAAAACTGATGTACAAGGCATGATAAATCTGTCCCATTGTAGTTTATTAGAGCATGCATACATACATACAAGCTACATATAGTTGAACCTACTCTGCTGCTGTCACCAGTGCGAGGAATTATTTTGATGAATCTGGAAATAAAGAAAAACAAACTTATTACAAACATCACCAACGTTTTCAACCAATTTTTCTAGTGGATAAAATTCTGACCATGGTCATGTGATGGGTACACAGGTGCACAGCTCGTTACCAGGCACGTCTGATTACTGTGATGTGAGTAATGAGCTGTGCACCTGTGTACTCATCACATGACCATGGACTGTATATCACATGACTATGGTCATGGTCATGTTCAGTGGATGAACTAGAGGTAAGCAGAACGAATGACAGCAAGTAGAGATCTAGAAAACTGGAAGAAATTGATGTAGAAAGTATATTGGAAAATTGTACAACTTTTTATTATACAAACAATAACATTTGTTTCTCAATATTGGTCGTAAATTGGCCAACCCCTTTAACCCTTTCCCTGCCAGCCACATATTTAAACGTCCTCCCAGGGTGGCACTTCTGTAGCCGAGCACGTATCTAATACGTGCTTACTTCTAATGCCGATCTCTCAGGATCCATTAGGACTATTAAGAAGATCTATTCTATGGGATCTCAATGCTATTTGGCATTGAGATCCCATTGCAGATTTCAATTCCTGACGTTTTTAACAGCGATTCGCTCTGAATTTGTAAGGGCTATCATGAAGATCTATCATTTTACAGATGAGATTCTCATTTTTATGAATCCAAGATCTTCTTAATACTCCTAACGGATCCTGAGATATGGGGCTCTAAAATGTCCTCCCCCCTCCTGTCTCAGGAAGCATCTTAAGAGCTGCCCTGGGGGAGGAGCAGCACTGCAGACTGCAAAGAGATGAGAAATCATCATCATCATCATCTGTGCATAACCTGTATGTGACCCCAGGGGGGGATAGCAGGGACTTCTTTCCATGTTATCCCCTCTCCTATCTATCAGAGAGCATACTATACTTTTGTTCTCTGATTGTCACATAGAGGGATAATTTAATACCCCTCTGAGCCTTACTAGAGGGGTATTCTTATATAATACCCCTCTGAATATAACCAGGAAGTTTATTGGCGCTGTGACCCAGAGGTTCACCATTGTCCAGGTCGCAATGCCTAATCACCTAATCCCTGTCCTGTCCATACCTGATCTTTATAGAGTAAAATACGCCTCTAGCGATATCCGTACACGCTAAAATAATAGCAATAACGATTATCACTAGAGATGAACATATAAATTTCTACAATTTTTATAGGAGGATAGAAAATTATATTTTTATGTAAACTCCTATTTAATTTGCATGCAAAAAACTGGTTGTCGCATTTCTGAGATTTTGGTGTTTCTTTAACACCCGCACCTGTAAATATAGATATGTGTGGTATGTATGAATTCCTCACATATTGCGGTGTTTTGGGAAGTACATTTTGTTTGCAGAAAGGGACTGCTTGAGCATGCACTTTAGGGGCAAATTTGAATTTTTGTGCAATTCTTGCTTGTAATCTCTGTTTGCAGCAAAGTTGCATGAAGGTGGTTGTATATATGAAATATTAAGTTGTGTTTTTTTTATATACGGTATGCTGTACAATGTCAAAAAAGTTAGATTTTGATGTCACAGTTTGCTAGGTGCAGTATAGATTATTAACATATTAGTGAATAACAGCAAAATCTTGCTTGTCTTCTGTATCAGCGTTTTTGAAAGTACAAGCTCTTGTTGTAGCTGATGTTTGCAGTATATATAAATTGTGTATACCTTGATCTTTTATTTTAAATGTATTTTGTGTGTGGATGTAAGATTGAATAGGAGTTTTAAGTGCAAATATATGTTAGTGCATTTTTTCAAAAAATTATTTGTGTTTGTCACAAAGTTACATGAAGGTGGATGTGGCTATTGATAACCCATTGAGACACACAATCTTCAGGTTGTCTACTTTCAAAAAATATATAGGGTTTAGTGGTGCACTTGCTTTCCACGGTGTGTAATCCCTACATTTTATAGGATGATACTTTTTTTTTTTTTTTACATTTCCAACTTCAAAGCATTCGAGTTCTAGTGATTTTCTGAAGATATGTGCATGCAGGTGTAGGCCTTAGTGATATGAATGAACTCTGCTTTGGTTTCCACTTTTAGCAACTAAGATACATTTATTTGCATTTTTTTTTTTTTAATAAAACATTCACTTTAAATCAAAATTGCATGAAGGTGGCTGTTTGCATACAGTACCAAGTGGCATTTTGACAATGCTGCAGGTGTCTAGAGAATATATAGGTATGGGGGGGGGGGGTTGGATGATTTTTTTTAATGTTGCAATTTAGGTTTGATTTGTCCATCTCAAAACTGTGAAAATTGCTCTGGCTACCGGAGGTGCAAAATTTCCGGAGACCCTTGGCAATGAAAGGGTTAAGGTATTAAAATGTGGTAAATACAATCTGAGTTGAACAACAACCCATGATAAATTACACTAGGACAAAACACAGAAGCAATATTGAAAATCAAGTCCACTTAGGCTAAGGCCCCACGATTTTGCTGCGTTTTTTTTTAGCCAAAGCCAAGAATAGCTACAAAAAGGAATGGGAAATCTATAGGAAGTATTTATACTTCTACCTGCTCAATCCAGCCATGGCTTTGACTAAAAAAAAAAAAAAAAAAAAAAAAAAAAATGCAGCAAGATCTGCAACAAAAAAAAACAAACAGCTTTTCCAAAACGTGGGGCCTCAGCCTAAAAGGGAGTTCACGAGTTTACGCTGTTTCTTTTGTCAAGATGAAAAAACCATCCTCAAAATCATATACACTTTTAGCTAAGAATTTTTGAGTTTTTTTGCAGGTTCTTTTGGAGGGTTTTTTGGCACATGGTGATTGTTTTGTCAACCTACCATTGACTTCCACTGAATTCAATGAGAAAGATTTTGGGTATTTTTGGAGCTGTTGAGGCATAAAACTTTCAAAATCAGCACAAAAAAAAAAAAAAAAAAAAAACCTAGTGTGAATGTTATTTTACAACTTCCATAGAAACGAAAGAGAGAGAGTCACCAAAAGCCAGCATATAAACCCAGCCCCACAGACTGATTCACGTGACCCTAATCTAACATTTTTCCCCTTTTGAATCGGTGCCTCTGTTGTCGAGATATCACTGTTCTTGTCAATACACAAAGGAGTTCTTTGGAGCGATAAGTGTGTTGTCATTAAGGAGTAAACGGCAATGCTCTTGTTGCTCCAAAGAGCTCATTTGCATATTGACAAAAATGGTGATCGCTCAGTAATGGAGGCACCGATACACAAGGTAAAAACACTATTTGATCCAGGTGACCCCAACATATCTATCTGCAGGGCTGGGTTGATATCCTGGGCTCTGGTGATCGCCTCCATTTGAGAGGGTAATTAGCAGTGCTACTAATCAAAGACCCTAGATTAAATGATCATCAGCAAGTGTGGCCATCTCTATAAAAGCAGAAGTTTTGGCAGCTTTCCAGGCAGGAAAGCCGTCAGCATCAGAGAAGCCATTGTTACTGCCTGTCAAACTGGGAAGGGTTATGAAGCCATTTCCTAAAACTCATATGCAGGAGTTCTAACAGTCAAACCTCTGCCAATCTAAAACTGATGGCCATTCTTGTGGACAGGCCATCAATTTCAAGAAACTGGATAACCCCTTTAAGACTTTCAAATCCACAGAATACATTTAACAATAACAATCAACTATAGAGTAATGAAAAAGTCTAACCTGAACAAATCCTTTCAGGCTGCTCGGTGTTTTAAAGTCACCCTTTAATACCTGAAAAATAATATTAAGTATTGTGGCAATCGTTAATGAGGATACAAATGTACAGAATTAGAACAATAAAGCAATAAATACTGTTATAACTGTAGATTATAGTAAAGTATAGCATAAAAACACAAACTCCACAGTACAAGGTGAATGTATGTGTACAGTAAACACTATGCCTTTCACCAGTTACTAGAGCACCATTTTTATAGAAATACTTTAACTGGCCAATACTAAAAATCACAAAAATCTTAACTTTCAGCCACAACTTGCAGTCAACTACATTTCCTGCTGCAGTGATCATAGCCTGAAAAACAACAAGTGACTGCTGCAGCCAGTGGTTGGCAGTACACCTGCTACAGCTTGTGGTCAGTAGTCACATGTCTGTCAGGACATCATAGCTGCATCAGAATGTCCAGAAACCTATGAGGGACTGGGTTTGGCGAGTAGGATTTTGATAATTATGTTAACCCATTTTCAGCCGGTTTCAAATTCTCTCTCTTCGACAGAAAAAACAGTTTAATTACCAAATTACTCCAACGACAGAGAGCGGATTTTTAAGTCTGTAGTTAACAGTGTGAACATGTCTTCATATCATAGATATACTCACTCTGTGAGTGTTGTTGACCACTAGTGCATCTGGATTACCATATTTTGGCGGGTTTGCAAAAGGATCATATCCTAGTCGAGCAAGCATTGGAGCTATACGAGACATGTCCTCTACTATATCTGTTGGAAGCTTTCCAACCCATTTACTCAAGGCCTCGAGATTCACAGGTTTCATTACTTGATCTGTCGACTTTTCAGTCCTGAAAATTGAAAAACAAAAAGCAAAATGTTCAAGCAAAAATATATTCATGCACACAACCAAAGAACTGGTTAAACTTTAACAGTCTATGGACCACAGAGGTAGAATTAGCACTGAATTTTGCAGAAGACCAACATGCAGAGATCTGAGAAGTGCTGAAAAACACAATAAAAAATAGTTTTTAGTGTTTCTTTTTTCCCACTTGTCTGGAGTGAACATTTAAAGAATATGTTACAGTTTCAAGCGATTTACTGCATTTTACATGTTAAACACCCTCAATTTGTCTTGGTCTAAGATCAATTGTTCTAGAATTACCAATCACTTAAGGGGAATGGGTGGAGAACAAAGATTAACAAACTTGGGGTTATTCAGTTTAGAAAAGACAGAGATCTAATGACTATGTACAAATACAGAAAGGGACAGTACAAAGACCTTTCTAATAATATTTTTACATCTAGAGGGTGACAGTGACAAAGGCACATCCTCTATACCTAGCGGAAAGAACATTTCACCAGCATCATATACGGGGATACTTTACTTTAACAGCAGTGAGGATATGGAACTCCCTGCCACAGGATGTGATGATGGTGGATTCATTGGAAACGTTCAAGCTTGGACGTCTTTCTTGAAAGTAAAAATATTACAGGTTCTGGGTATTGGATTTTGGAGATGACAAATTGATCCAGAAGTTTTTCTTGACAATGGGGTTTTTTTTTTTTTTTGCCTTCCTCTGGATCAACACTGTAGGATTATAGGTTGGATGGGATGGACCTTTGTTTTCTTCCAATCTCATCTCCTAAGTTAATATGTAACATTTCTCTTTAAACATTAACCATCATTACAAAATAGACAACTGTTTGGTGAAAGGCAAACATAATTATTTTGGAGTCATTTTATTGGTTTTCAAACTGGCCACAAGATGCACACGCTGCTTTCAG